>JAXCMG010000003.1:81177168-81257278 GCA_034642415.1 Podarcis siculus | reverse complement strand
TATTATTATTATTATTATTATTATTATTATTATTATTATTATTATTAGGCTATGGGAGCAAGCAGTAAATGGGAAGTTCTCTAACAGCAAAAAGGGTGTTGTTGTTTTAATATACCACTGATTTGAGTCAAACGAAAAGCATGGGTGCTAATTCTTTCAATAATACTTCATTCCCACTGAAGATGGGAAATGACCATCCAGCCACTGCTTAAAAACCTCCGAGGAAGGAGAGTTCACAGCCTCCTGAGGGAGACCGTTCCACTGTTAAACAGCTCTTAGAAAGTTCTTCCTGATGTTTGTTCGGAATCTCCTTTCCTGTAACTTGAAGCCATTGGCTCAAGTCTTACCCTCCAGAGCAAGAGAAAAAAAGTTTGCTCCAAATAATAATAATAATAAAACTACAAGGTAGTTGAGACATATTCCGACCAATCAGAACCCACTTCTGTTGTTCAAATATCTGCTCAGTGCCGCCTTTGACCTGTCAGTCATGCTCTGTCTACCTTGCTTCATAGGGTTAGGAGCACAGAAAACTGGTCTATGCAGCTCGGCTGTCTACACTGCCTGGCAGTGTCTCCCAAGGGTGTCAACCAGGATTTGTTCCGGCCCCTACCTGGAGATGTTGGAAATTGAACCTGTGACCTTCTGCATGCAAGCCTGATGCTCCACCACTGAGCTGTGGCCATTCCGCTCGAAGGGTTTGCCACTGAGAGGGTGCAATGAAATATGATTGCATCATCTCCCTCAAGAGGATTAGGAAAGAGATCTAAAATGGACAAACAGAGAAAAGAAGCAAGCTGCACTGAAGAATGGGTGGTGGTGGGGAGTTTAGCACCAAGCCTTTCCCAGATACTAAACGGCTCTGCAGCTCTTTGTTGCCTTCGTGCATACAGACGTCCAATGCGCAGCTGCCTTGTTGCAAAAGGGAATTTTGTTCTGACTGTCTCCAGAGCCCTGCAGCAGATCTGCAAGGTGTCTGAGGTCACCGCCTGCAGCTCTAAATCTGAGCCAAGAAGGGAGATGGAATTAGGCTGGCTTGCGCTCCTCCGCACAACAGCTTCTGCTGATGTGACACCCTTGCCACCCTCCTCGTTATTCTATTTCCTACGTGCCATTAGTCACGTAGGGAGAGCACTCGGCCGATAATAGTGCCTCGGAGCAGGCCGCGCCAAAAGGCATTTCAAGCCCTTGTTTGTCAGCCATATTTTCCACATTCCTAAGTACAGTGGTACCTCAGGTTACATACGCTTCAGGTTACCGACTCTGCTAACCCAGAAATAGTGCTTCAGGTTAAGAACTTTGCTTCAGGATAAGAACAGAAATCGGGCTCTGGCGGCGTGGCAGCAGCAGGAGGCCCCATTAACTAAAGTGGTGCTTCAGGTTAAGAACAGTTTCAGGTTAAGAACAGTCCTCCGGAACGAATTAAGTACTTAACCCAAGGTACCACTGTAAGGGAAACAGCAGACATGGCTGAAACCATCTTGTTTGTGTTGGGGAAGGTAACCCTTTCTTTCAGAATTTAATGAATCAATGCAGCAATTGCCAGAAAGCTAAAAATGAAATCTTAGCAAGTTACAGAGCTCTTCGCTGGCCTTACGGCATACCTAAGATGGATTCCCAACTGATGCAAAGAGATCTTTTTCCCTCTCTCGGTTGCACAGAGGGAGCTACCTTGCATTGAGTGTGACTGTTGATCTGTCTACCCCTAGGGTGGAGAAAGATAGCTCCTTTAACCAAATGTGGCCCTAGAAGACTCTTATCTGGCCCCAAGGATTCTTTCCACCTGACATAGTACATTCCAATTGCTACAATAGGCACAAAAAGATTAAGTCGTCCTCCAAGAAATGTCCACATGGGCTAGGTGGGAGGGTGGAGTTCAGAAGTCACTGCTATAGATAAAGCAATCTCTCAGAGCCTCATCACCAGTGCCGGATTTATGTATAAGCTAAACAAGGTATAGCTTAGGTCCCCACTCTCTTGGGGCCCCCCAAAAAAAATTAAAGGGAAAAAACCCTGGATGTACATTTCCAAAATATAAGATAAAAAACAAATAAAATAAAACCTACATACAAGCAACAGCGTTTTTCAGCGTATTTCAGTTCAACAATTACTTTGATAAAATACATATTTTGTTACGTGCAAATGGCTTTAGATACCTATTAGGTCCATAAATTAGCATATAGCATATATTCAACACAAAAACAGCAACAATTTGTTGTTGACAAAGGACAGCTGGACATATAAAGGGCCCCATTACCTTCAGTAGCTTAGGAGGGGCTCATCAAACCTAAATCTGGCCCTGCTCATCACATACTACATTTTCATAGTATACCTCTAAAATCATGAGGTGTTCATTTGGAATTAAATATATTTCTCATATGATACAGTTGCCTCTGCTAGGAAGCAGGAATTGGAAGGGGAAAACATGTGATTGCTTAAGATGTAACTTTTGCAAGCAGCCCTCAAGATGCTTCAACTCCTCTCTTCATCTCCCCGTAACAAGGGGCATAATAATATTGGTCTATCCCTGCTTGTAAGGATTATTTTAGATAATGTATATGAAGTCCTCTGATCACCCACGCACAAACAAATGCTAAGTGCTGCTACTGAATGCCAGCACAAAGCATCGCAGCAGCAAGATTTGCTAGAAATCAGCTTGCAAAATTCAGTGGCATATATTCAAACTGTAACATGAAGGCGACTGATAAGGATGAAGACTCCAGACACTGAAGCTATTCTCCTTGTTGGAAATATCCCTTCATTAGTCGGAAACTTTGTTTTGTTGCTATAGCTACTTTCATTGCAAGTGGCCTTGACTAAGGCAAGAGGTATTTGTTATTTATATATATATATGAAATCGTATGCAGTCTCAGCTGCAAAGAGCTGCACTTCAAGAACAGCGAGCTGTGCCTTCGGAGATGATTCATATGTACCTTACGTTTCCCATAAAAAGGGGGCGCAGAAGATGGGGTAAGCTTTTCATGCTGAATGCACTACACCTCTCGACATTCCAAAAATATAAACAGGGACACACTGTGTACTTATAGCATGGGTGGGAAAGCTTTTGCAGTCTGAAGGCCACATTGCATCGTAGACAGTCTTCCAGAGGCTGCACGGTGGGCAGAGCCAGAGGAAAAGTCAGTGGAGTAACAAGTGTTGACTCTTACTTTTGTACAGTAGACTACATTCCAGCCATGCAAGTCATAGGTTTCCATACATGCACATTTCTCCATCCTCCACCAGGGATGTGAAGCTATGCTGGGGAGAGTCCCAGAGGGAGTGTGCTGGTCCCGTGGGCTTCCGTGAGGCATGGTCCGAGTCCAGTCCGAGGTCGAGGGTGCAGTATTGAGGCCGTCCATCAAAGCTGAAGCTGGGTCCAAGGCAGGGAGTCGGGCGAGGTCAGGAGCTCCAACAAGACAGGGTGCAAGCAGGAATTGGCTACCAACAACATTGCTCCCGCAACCTGGGACTGGGGCTGGCTGGCTTTTATCTGCCCCGAGGCATAGGGCGGCCCCGGTCCACAGGTGACTCGCCTCTCCTGGCCTGGAGGCGAGCACTCCTCCTTCAGGAACTTAGTTCCCTCCGCCTCTCTACCCTGAGCCTCTGCAGCTCAGGAGAGGCTGGAGGGTTACCGGACCCAGAGGCAACCCTCAGCCTCCCCTGACGGGGCTGAGAGTGGAGTACCTGCAGGCAATGGGTCCTCCATCACCTCAGGAGTCAGAGCAGACTTAGCTGGTGCCTGCACCTGAGGATCCAGCACAGGTGAGGACCCTTCAGACTCACGCCCCAGCCCCAGCTCAGCTGGTTCTGGAGGCGGGGACTCCTGTGCAGGCTGGGATTCCTCAGGTTCAGCCTCCGAGTCCGAATCCCAGGGAGAGAAGTGAAGAACCACATTTCCCTTCCGAACCTTTTATTTATAACAACCTCATTTTTGCATCAACGCAACCCGTTCCAAATAGGTTCGGCACAACATAGTGCCTTAGCATTCATGCAGGTACATTTGCGTTTTTATCTGCATATGCACACGTTCACAATCAAGATGCTTCTGCACAGAGGTTGAATCTCTGAGAGAGAAAGCTGGGGGGGGGGAATGTCAACTCTAGCACCCAGGTGTGCATCATCTCCATGTGATTACTTCATTCATAGCGCAGTCCTATTCAAGGTGGCCTTACGGTGCTTTGTATAGTGGTTTCAAGTGTTGTATTTTAAAAAAACAAAAAAAACTTATGTTTTAGATAATGGAACAATACTGCCCAACATTTTCTGATGCAAAACCAGGACAAGTCGTGTGACCCACGTTTCGCTCTCACCCAGAAAAAAACGATTTTGGGGGGCGCAAGAGGATGCAAGGCCCTGGAACCCAAAATGGCTGCTGAGATCTGACGCTAAAAAGGGATGTCCCACTTTTTCTGGGGCACTTGGAAGGTATGTATTATATTATGATGTGATTATTCTAGCAGGGATGCGGGTGACGCTGTGGCCTCTTGGGAATGCCCCATTAGCTAAAGTGGTGCTTCAGGTTAAGATCAGTTTCAGGTTAAGAATGGACCTCTGGAACGAATTAAGTACTTAACCTGAGGTACCACTGTATGTCAAATGAGGCTTCCTCCCTACTCAGTGTGTTCAGGATTGCAGCTTACGTGCGTTCATGTGTCAAGAGGGTTATGCATTTTAAGAAAAAGCCTCCCAAACAGATGCGATGCTAAAAGTAAAACAAATTGTCAGAATGCAGGAAAGGGCAAATCACTGGTCCCCAGTAGCAACATCATTTAAAATACTGTCATTCTCCAAACTTATATCAGTGTAAATGAGAGCAGATCCTTTATATTCTTCCAAAAACCTAGGTGGGATAAATGACCGTATGCCCTTCCATGCATCCACTTATTTATGTATTCTCCCCAATGTCTCGATGCTCCTCTTTACCAAAGGAAGAACCATCAAGTGGAAACAACTTTGTAAACCATAATAAAGTAATGCAGGTGTTAACAGCTGACTCGGGACAAAGTGTTTCAGCTGGGATGCTGCCAGGGACTAGCAAGTTCTTTAATTCACCGCTGTAATGAAGCTATCGACCTCAGTGCAATATATCCAAACCTTACAACGGCAAAAGCCCATCAGAGGTTGAAAGGCTATTTTTTATGTTCACGTGGCTTTGGCACTACTGCCGTTTTCAAAAGTTCTGCTGAGCGATTAATGGAATTTATTGTTCTTTGTATAACATCCTTGCAAGAGCTGGCGTGGTTTAATGGGGAGAAAGCAGTTCAGATTGTTGCTGAGCCATGCAGCTCACTCCCAGGATATGATTTGGAGGTACATGCATGCCTGGATGTTGGTTAGAGCGTGTGGCTGAGAACTCCAAGGTTGCAGGTTTGATCCCCACATGGGACAACTGTGTATTCCTGAATTGCATGGGGGGTTGGATGAGATGAACCTCCGAGTCCCTTCCAACTTTACAATTCTATGATCCTATCTAGGATTCTATGAAGTCACCGCCTCTGCAAGCTACGCAGGTCTGAATCTGGTCAGTGCCTTGATGGGTGGCTACATGGGGGGTGGGGAAGAAAGCTGGAATACAAATGGAAGGGTGGGGGAAAATATTGACCCAGCCACTGTCTCTTGGTTTAAATCTGCCATACAGTGTTGCAACAAGGATTTAAGACCATAGGAAGCAAATTACGGTATGTCAAAATTAAACGGAGTGCAAAAAGATAGTGGGATTCTGGGAAAATATCTATAACAAACTGAAAAAGATGTTTAGATTTTCATTTGAAAAAAAACCCAGAATCCTTTCTCCTAGATATCATGTCAGAGGAAATAAAAAGAACAGTCAGACCAATATTTATGTAATTTATTGCAACTACAGTGGCAAGGTTATCAATTGCCAAAAATTGGAAAAGCAGTAGCGTCCCACTAAAATGGACTGGTTATCTAAAATGCTGGAATACTTCCATATTGTTGAACTAACAGGGAGAACAAGAGGAGGATAAGAGGAGATATGGTACAAAAAGTGAATAAGGAGTGGGCTATCTTTAAGGAATACATCAAAATTTATGTGGAGAAACGTGATCGGGTGGCAGAGAGAAGGTGGAACTTCTTAACACCTGCTTTGCCCCTGACTTCTCCCAAAAGGAAAGCAGTGCCCAGCCAGGTGATAACAGAATAAACGATGCAAGGAGAGAGCTGCAGCCTAAGATAGGAAAACAGGTGGTATCTAGCTACTATAAAAGAACTCCCATCTCCAGAATTCAAATCTCCAGAATTGGAAGGGACCCCAAGGGTCATCTAGTCCAACCCCCTGCAATGCAGGAATCTCAGCTGAAGTATCCATGGCAGATGGCCATCTAACCTCTGCTTAAAAACATCCAAAGAAGGATAGCCCACCACCTTCTGAGGGTGACCATCCCACTGTTGAACAGCTTTCACTGGTGATGAACAATCTATGCTCACAAGAGTCTCTCTCAATAGCCACTTATTGTAACGGCCTTCTGAGACATTCTTGTTTTGAAAGCAGAGTACGCAATTTTAGCTGTTGTGTTTTTTTTGGGGGGGGTGCGGAGTCAAGACTAGCAATTTCTGGCACAAGGGGGTTAATTCTGGCAGGGCATTGAGGAGATGAATGCACCTGGTTTTGCCAGGTCCACTTGTGAGGTCAAAGTGTCATCAACTTCTGTTAGCTATTGCATGCATTTAGAAGTTGCCGTTCCATTAAGCCATGTTAGCTGACGGTGTGGCTTATCACATCTTTCCTGCTGCTTCTATCTAACCAATATTTGCTGTTTTTGAAAAACTATTCTGCTTACTCTGGCTGGTGTTCTTATCCATTTTACTTGTGTGTTTTTGTATTGGTTTGACTGGATTACTTTTATTGTAGGCTCCTACGGATGATATCGACAGGCACCATATACATTTAATTAACAAATAAAACAAGTTATCTCAATTAATTGTCAGCATTCACTGGTGTGCATCTGAAACACGTGTGTGAATTTATGCTCACCAGCATTCACGTACGAACACCGACGTTCACTGAATCTCCCCTGCAAAGCATAATTGTTTGGGACATTTATTTATATTACTAATTCAGCCACAGAAACACATATATCTAAGGGTTTGTTTTGTTTTTTAAAGGCAAGACTCCACGAGCCACATTATTAAGAAATTAAATCTTTAAAGTGTATGGATATGTGGTTAGGTAGGAGGAGGAAAATGTGCTATTCTGTAATATTTGAGAAACAGCAGGTGCTTGTGTAATTAAAGGAAGGGCTGTAATGCACACTCACATGGGAGATAGGCTCAGGTTGCCCAAGGCATAAGTGGTGCAGAGTCCAGTTCACTGACATCACCCTCTATAAAGGGGCCAGAGGAGCCAATGGCCAGTAAGAGTCTCCTTTGGAAATTAACCTGGGGCTATAAAGCAACACCCATCTAAATCTTGTCTTCCTTGTCAACCTGACTAAGCCAAGGCTGGTTATCAGGGTCTATCTATCTATCTATCTATCTATCTATCTATCTATCTGTCGGTGCATAAGTCTCCTCCCTCCTAATTTTCATACAGTAACAGGGTCTTGTGAAATGCGCAGTGTGATCATAAGCTACCGTGTTACTGAAATAACTAGAAAATTATCCTCCTGTTGAAAAGGTTACCCAGCTCTCCACAGGCAGCTGCTAATGTCTCTACTCTGTTCATCGAGTGCTGGATAAATCTTCTTACTACTACTATTACTATTGTTACTATTATTACTATTATTACTATTTATACCCTACCCATCTGATTGGGTTTCCCTAGCCACTCTGGGCGCCTACCAACAGAATATTAAAAACACGATAAAACATCGAACCGTAAAAACTTCCCTAAACAGGGCTGCCTTCAGATGGCTTCTAAAAGTCAGATAGTTGTTTAGTTCTTTGACATCTGATGGGAGGGTGTTCCACAGGGCGGGTGCCACTACCGAGAAGGCCCTCTGCCTGGTTCCCTGCAACCTCACTTCTTGCAGTGAGGGAACTGCCAGAAGGCCCTCGGTGCTGGACCTCAGTGTCTAGGCTGAATGATGGGGGTGGAGATGCTCCTTCAGGTATACTGGGCCGAGTCCGTTTAGGGCTTAAAGGTCAGCACCAACACTTCGAATTGTGCTCAGAAACGTACTGGGAGCCAATGTAGGTCTTTCAGGACCGGTGTCTCGGCAGCAGCTCTGTAAAAGCCAGAAGAGCTTTCGTTCTTGCTCAATACGCACTTAAACCCAATTGTCCAAAATAGGTTATCTGCAGTCAAAACTGCACTGCACATGCCTCGAGATGACATGTGTTTATATACCTACGCGCTAGATGCCAAAATGTGTCAGCTCCTCACTCTGATATTTAGCTTCTAAGGGATCCTGGGGAAGGAGTTAAATGCAGAAGAACTTTAAACACTGTGATAAGGAATTCCTCAAAAGGTAAAGTGAAGATAGTGCTTTGACAGGGATCTACCAACTCACCTAGTCAAGATGGCTTATATTTTACCTCCATCATCAGTGGCAGGGTGCCTCTGAATAACAGTTGGTGGAGAACAAGTGCAGGAGAGGGTTATTGCACCCATGCCCCACTTGTGGGCTTACCAGGGGCATCTGCTAGGCCGCTATGGGGCAACACAATTTGCTCTTTGGTCTGATTGAGCAAGACTCTGCTTAGGGACAGGAACCATAAACTCGGGGCTGTCCTTGGTAAATATTGGGAGGATATACTAATGCTATGACTATCAGTATACCAATCTATCTCTTTCTGGACACAAATATACTCTGAAGGCTTCACTGCGGGGTGGACGTAACATTTTTTCATCTCCGCCAAGCTAAGCAGTTGGCTCCTTACCTCTCTCGCCCTGACCTAGCCACTGTGATCCACGTGACGGTCACCTCCAGACTGGATTATTGTAACTCACTCTACGTGGGGCTGTCCTTGAGACTGACCCAGAAACTCCAGCGGGTGCAGAATGCTGCAGCGAGACTCCTTACGGGGTCTTCGCTGCGAGATCATATCCATCCGGTATTATACCAGCTGCACTGGCTCCCGGTGGAGTACAGGATCAGGTTTAAGGTGCTGGTTTTAACCTTTAAAGCCCTATACGGCCTAGGACCCTCGTACCTACGCGACCGCCTCTCCTGGTATGTCCCACAGAGGAACTTACGGTCTTCAAATAAAAACATCTTGGAGGTCCTGGGCCACAGGGAGATTAGGCTGGCCTCAACCAGAGCCAGGGCTTTTTTGGCTGTGGCTCCAATCTGGTGGAAAGATCTGTCAAAAGAGACTAGGGCCCTGCGGGACCTGACATCTTTCCGCAGGGCCTGCAAGACAGAGCTGTTCCACCAGGCCTTTGGCCAGGGCCCAGCCTGACTCCCTCCTTTGGCAATCTTCACAGAACTCTAGCCCAATGGTTGCCATTAATTTGATTTGAATTGATTTTATAATGAAATGATTTTAGTATATTGTATCATTTTACTGTTGTTGGCCGCTCTGAGCCCGGCTTCGGCTGGGGAGGGCAGGATATAAATAAAAAATTATTATTATTATTATTATTATTATTATTATTATTATTATTGCCAACCTTAAAACACAGTAGGCGCACTGAGTCCATATTGTGAAGAGTGATGGGCATCGGTCACAGACCTTCTTCGGAAATACAACTCAGATTCACCATTACCACAAAATGTTCCATTTATGAATGAGAAATTCTCTTGTTCAACATCTGTACCCATCCATGCCACTGCCACTCAGGTGTAGGCAGTGCTGGATTTATGTATAACCTAACCAAGCGATAGTTTAGGGCCACAGTCTCTTGGGGGCCCCCAAAAAAACTAAAGGAAAAAAAGCACAGGATGTACATTTCTAAAATATAAGATAAAAAAGCAATTAATTTGATAAAATACATATTTTGTTATGTGCAAATGGCTTTAGATACCTGTTAGGTCCATAAATTACCCTATAGCATATATTCAACACAAAAAACCAGTGACAATTTGTTGTTGACAAAGGACAGCTGGACATATAAAGGGCCCCATTACCTTCAGTAGCTTAGGGCCTCATCAAACCTAAATCCGGCCCTGGGTGTAGGCCCCACGATCCTCCCTCTCCCAAGCCGCAAACTGTGTTTTCGGTTGCAGTTCTCATTAAATTGGCAGCTCAGACACAACCCAGGCCAAGTGAAGGAAAACTTTGAAACCTATTTCCCGACCTGTTTAAATACTGCTCCATAATCACCACATCAAACCTGCTTATCTTGTTGTGATAAATCATTCTGTGCCAATTTTGAGCTACTGTTTCCCTTCACGGCAGCCTGAGCAATAGGAGATTTAAATCTGGTTTGTAGCAAAGGCAAGGCTCGGTTTCAGGAAGTACGCATTTATGTTTCGTAGCCAGAGACCTTGCAGCCTCTCTCCCCTGAACTTTCCTGTGCTGGTTTCTGGACCGCTGACTTTTCATTATTATCACTATGCGCATTTTAATTGGCTGCACTTTTGCAAACCATCCACCCTTGATTTATTCACACGGGCTCCTCAATCTCCCCGGCGTCACCACCGCTTTCAGGGGCTGAGCAAACATGCGCTAAGAGGTGCTTTAACAAAGCGTGTTCTCCTTCATGGAGAGCACGTGTTGTGGTGGGATCTAACAGGACCCCACCTCTTGGTTGCTGGGTGGGATTGTTTAAATGTCCAGGATTGTGATTGGCTATTCTGGGTTGTTGGGCAAATTATGATGTTGCCAATTTGTGGGATGGCTTGAGGGTTTTTATATACTTAGCACGCAGCATTTAACGTTCCCTTTTGCTGCGTGCATCGGATCACCCGCCCACCCTCCCTAAGTTAGGGCTTGTGTGTCTGACCTTGCTATGCCTGTCATGGGGTCGCCTGCTTTTAGGGCAGGGGCCTGGTAGGAATTTTGTCCATTTGTCTGATTGGCTGGTTTTTGCCTACTGCATAGCAAATTGTCTTTGTCTTAAAAAGCAGAGACATCACCTTACCAACAAAGGTCCGTATAGTTAAAGCTATGGTTTTCCCAGTAGTGATGTATGGAAGTGAGAGCTGGACCATAAAGAAGGCTGATTGCCGAAGAATTGATGCTTTTGAATTATGGTGCTGGAGGAGACTCTTGAGAGTCCCATGGACTGCAAGAAGATCAAACCTCTCCATTCTGAAGGAAATCAGCCCTGAGTGCTCACTGGAAGGACAGATCGTGAAGCTGACGCTCCAATACTTTGGCCACCTCATGAGAAGAGAAGACTCTCTGGGAAAGACCCTGATGTTGGGAAAGATGGAGGGCACAAGGAGAAGGAGACGACAGAGGATGAGATGGTTGGACAGTGTTCTTGAAGCTACCAGCATGAGTTTGACCAAACTGCAGGAGGCAGTGGAAGACAGGAGTGCCTGGCGTGCTCTGGTACATGGGGTCATGAAGAGTTGGACACGACTAAATGACTAAACAACAACAAATAGCAAATTGTCACAACTTGTAAGGGTGCGGTTAGACATTGGTTAAAACTGGATGGTGGAGGGGTAAGGACTGGCTGTGCCTGCCCCTCCAATGCTGCTGCTGCAAGGGAATTCCATTAAAGGAATCCAGGGGCTCGCCATGCTTTTGTCCAAATCCCTAGTAAGGGGCATGGGCCACGCAAGCCCCTGGGAGCATGCGGGGAGAGGTGAGGGCCTGGCGCCCAGCTCCATCCTCTCCCCAAATGTTTTTGCTTACTGACTTTCGCAGGGTTGCGGAAGTCACTTCTGTACCTGGGTGGAGACAGATAGTCGTAACCAATGCCTAAGCAACCACTCACATTATGTATTTTAATAAAGTTGTGGCCAAAATTATGCCAAAAACCTTAAACAAAAATCCTGTGTGAATTGTGATTTATTTAGGGGGTGGCTTGGGGACCTCGACACGCAAATAGCTTTGAGAGGCGAACAGAGAAACACTATGGGAGAGGAGTGCTTGACCTTCCTATCACCCACATTTCCTCTGCTTTATTACCTGCTACCCTTGTATTCTGCATTGAACTGCCCTGTGCTCCACCGCACTGCATTTCTCTGCTTTCATTGCAAGCTCCCAGGAAAGAGTTTACTCTCCAAGGCACCATGTCAATGTTTTAGATATGCAATAAACAGATATGCACTAAACACGTATGAACAGATATGTGGAGCCCAAGATTCTGCCTAATACAGAATCAGCTCAGAACAGCAGAGCACCCGGAAATTTAGCAGTTAGCTCTCTTCAAAATCTAACACAAAGGCTCTTCCTAGCTCTGCTACTTGAGGTCCTTTTACTGGAGTTGCTTGGATCCTGTAAGAAAAGTCTTGCTGGCTCAGACTGAAGGCCTATAAAGCCTAGCATTCTGTTCCCACAGGGGCCAACCAGATACCTATGGGAAGTCTCAAAGGAGGACTAAGGGCAACGGCACCCTCCCCACTCATGTCCCCCAACAACTGGCATTCAGAAAAATACTGCCTGTAGAGCATGAAACTCTTAATCTCAAGGTCACGGGTTTGATTCCCACGCTGGGCAAAAGATTCCAGGGGGTTGGATTCGATCAGGGATAGTCAACCTTTTTATACCTACCGCCCACTAATGCATCTTTCTTGATGGTAAAATTTCCTTACCACCCACCGGGAACTGGGATTCAGCTTGGGCCGTAGAACCCCCTACCACCCACCTAGAATCCTGAAACGCCCACTAGTGGGCTGTAGGGACCAGGTTGACAACCCCTGGTCTAGACAGTACTCCAGTTCTAGTGTTATGAATGAGAGAGAGAGAAATGTCTCTGTATCAACTTTAAGCACACAGTGCACAAGCTTATACACTTCTATTACGTCCACCCTTTCTCGACTTTCTTTTTCCAAAAGTCCCAAATGCTGCAACCTTTCCCCGCCATACAAACAAAATATGCCCTACAACACCCAAACTTGTATCTTTGCCCAGATGTCCATTCTTATATATATTCTTAGTGCCAACGAAAGATGCATTCCCCTAGATGTACAAATACTTTTGACCAGGGTTTCCCAAACTTGTATCTCCAGCTAGTTTTGGACTACAATGCCCATCATCTCTGACTGCTGGTCCTGCTAGCTAGGGATGATGGGAGTTGTAGTCCAACAACAGCTGGAGACCAATTTTGGGAAACCCTGCTTTAGACGCCTTAATACTATAAGACATTGCATACATTCTCTTAACGTTGCTTACTTAAAGCAGTCTGGATATTCTGCCAGGGCCATGTTGATGACATCCAACGCATGCTGGTGGTGCTTTTGCGCTGAAAAAAGGAGGGCCAGCAAATGAAGGGAATTCATATCATCCTTGCACAGTTTCAGAGCTTCCTGGAGCTGTTCTATCGCATCACAAATCTGGAAAATAAAAAAAGGATTTCTCTCATTTAATCCTGCTTTCAGTTCTGTTCAAGTTCATTTGTTTTGGTCCTTGAGCGTAACAAAAGCAGAACACGCAGACAAAAGACGCACTAGAGGCAATATTAATAAAACTCATCAGCATGAAATGAAACCAACTCAATTGCAAGGCTAGAGTATAAAAGACATCTTACAGATGCATGTTACAAAAGAGCACGCCAACAATCCAGCTGATAATTAAATAATTCTCAGCCATCCATGTCCAGGCTATAATCTAGAATGCATGAAGGATAGAAAGGCAGTTGCTACCTTGGCCAAATTTAAAAGTGCTGGTAATGGCTTTTAAGCCCTAAATCAGAGCTAGGGAACCTGTATCTCTCCAGATGTTGCTGGACTCCAGCTCCCATCATTCTTGACTGTACTCTAGTTGGTGCTGGCTGGGGCTGGTGGGAGTTAAGAGCTCAACATCTGGGAGCCCCACATCTGCCAGTCGATTGATGGCTTTTAACCATATGAATCTGTTCAGCCAAAGAATACCCCTCTCTCTCTCCCCACCTTCTCCTTTCCCCTAACTGCAAGATGTCTATGACAAAAGTGTCTCTCCCCAAATGTAAATGAACTGTGAAAAAAAACCATGAATTGAAAATGGAGACTATAGATGTACCTTTCCCTGCCTGTTTGCTTTGTAACACAAAAAAACCTTAATAAAAACTAATTAAAACAAACAACAACAACACACCATATGAATTTGTTCAGGCCTTAAGATTGCCTTTGAAGGTTTATAAATCTATCTCCTGTCTGATAAATGGGCACTGATGATGACAGCGCCTTTTTGGTAGTGGCCTCATGTTTTTGGAACTGCATCCCAAGGGATCCATCAGTACAGGGTTTTAAGCAGGCGCCGGAACCCCATCTCTTTCAGGCCATATTTCACTGAGACAGTGGGTCGAATTTTAAACGGCTGCCTTTAAATTGCTTCCATGAATTTCATACTGCCATCTTCCAAAAGGGTTTAAACTGCTGACTGGATCATAATGTGCTTTTTGTAGTTTTTCCTGTATGCGTGTGCTTTCTATACAAGTCACACAGTGTGAGGGCTTTGCCCTAGAGGAGGCAGCCAGAATGTCTTTAGAATTAAGTTTCCAGAGAGTGGAAGCCTTGACATCGGTAATGAATACAAAAGCCACTTTCAAGTCTATGTGGCTTGACATTTTATCTTTATGCCTCCTTACGGAAATTCTCCCAGGAAATCTTCCCCATTTGTTATTGATAGCAGATCTCGAGTCACCTTTAAGATGATCCTCTGGAAAGGGCACAAGGGTCTTTATGAGCTCAAAAGAGCATCTCAGGGATACAGCAGTAGAGCTATTTAGGGTTGAAAAACTTGTGACTACAGATTGGACATTAATGGGTTCTCTTTCATTTTCCTACACAGAAGAGCTCTTCACATAGGAAAAGGTTAATGAGCAAAATGGCCCTTTAAAGTGAAAGAACAGAAATACCAAAGGCATTTGTAGGCTGCACTGTCCAGGATTTTTCCTGCCATCAAGAGGGCTATAGACTCTCTTAGAACTAAGGCGAATGGGAAAGGTCCGTAGCTCAGTGGTAGAGCATTGGCTTTGCATGCAGAAGGTGCCAGGATCAAGCCCCAGCATCTCCAGCATCCTGGCACATGAGACAGCAGCTGCCAGTACTGTGGACGCTCGGGTTGCGAACGTGATTCATGCGGAAAGCACGTTCACAACCCGCAGCGTCCAAAAACTGTAAATCCGCATCTGCACACGCGCAGGTCGCGATTCAGTGCTTCTGTGCATGCGCAAAACACGATTTAGCGCTTCTGCGCATGCGCCGAAACCCAGAAGTAACCCGTTCTGGTACTTCTGGGTTCGGCGTGGTGCGCAACCCGAAATCACGCAACCCGAAGTGTGTGTAACCCAAGGTATGACTGTACTGTGATAGATGGTCTGACTCAGTATAAAGCAGCTTCTAGTATTCCTCTCGCTCCCCAAAAAAATGTCATTCAAGGCAATAATAGTTATATTGCACATTTATTCAAAAGTCAATTAGAACTATTTAGTTGAATTAATTGCACAAAATGGATGGACTTGATCAAGGGATACCATCTTTCTAAAGTCTAGTTTTTATTTACACCTCCAGAAACCCCTGCCACCCCCTCACCTCTTGGTGCCCCCCAAGGTAATTCCACTGCCCCCTAAGGGGTAGTACCACCCATTTTTGGAACCTCTGTTTTAAATGTATCTAGCTGGTTGTTGTTTTGCTAACTGTGGGTTGCTGAGGGGTTTTGGGGTTGTTGTTTTTGCTGTTTTATTGTAATTAATGAATTGATGATAATAACAGTAAAGAAGACAAAGAATATCAGCATCCCCCACACTGGCCTCATTTCACTTTTAATTGAGCACCAGTGGACAAACAAACACACGAGGAATCAAAAGAGCTTAACGTCAACAGACCCCAGCTTTCCATTGGATTACTGGAAGTGCTAAAGACAACCATCTGAAAATAGACAAAGGGAAGTTTTTTGAGGTGCATTTCCAAAACAATAAAAATTAATCAGGTTGCTAGAGAAATGGACTCTGGGCTGCCAGACTGGGTTTCAACACAGGATTGCTTGGAAAGGCACAGGTGAATGGCAAGCGATGCAGCTTGTACCACCCTCATTTCCATCCCCCTATGTTTTGTACTGAAGTTCTCACCCTGGGCCAGCAGGGGGATACTGTAGATAGTTTTCACTCAGGTCCACATATGCAAATAAGGGATTGAAAGTGACGTTCAGTGATTGGATAGTTACAGAAAATGGTTACTGTTGCGTTCTAGTGGAGCTCTATATAAGAAGGTTGGCTGAACCCTTCAGTTCAGTTCAGTTCTGGCCTGTGAATAAACAAGAGCTGTTTGAAGAATCGCTGTGTCGTCTGATATGTTCACCCACAACTTAACATCCTACATCATGGGTAGGCAAACTAAGGCCTGGGGGCCGGATCCGGCCCAATCGCCTTCTAAATCCGGCCCGCGAATCAGCGTGTTTTTACATGAGTAGAATGTGTCCTTTTATTTAAAATGCATCTCTGGGTTATTTGTGGGGCATAGGAATTCATTCACCCCCCCAAATTTAATCCAGCCCCCCACAAGGTCTGAGGGACAGTGGACCGGCTCCCTGCTGAAAAATTTTGCTGACCCCTGCCCTACATTATGGAGACGCAATAGTGGGAGGTGCTGTTCCTGATGGATTTCTCCCATTTATGCAGCCATTAAAGGGATAAATGTAATGCCAGGAAAAGGGTGGCAGATCAAATCCCCACTAAACTCTCGGCCTCAGTTCTTTCTCTGTGAAATGGGGCTGGCACTGCCTTGCTGTGCAGAGCCCTGTTTGCAAAAGACTACCAAGTTTGCAAAAGAGGCTGGATGCACTTGCCGTGCAAATAATCAAGAGCAGCATGCAGAGTGCAATTTTGCAAGAACAGGCGCCTGACCAATATCCTTGGGAGCTTTAAGCCGCCGCATAAGCTGCGTGGGCGTAGAGGTGCTCCTGTTAATATTTATTGCTGCTTGTGCAAACTCCCTGCGATAAAAACCTTCGGCTCATTGCTTCAATATTTCAAGGCCTTTAGAAGAGCTGGCAAAGGAAACGCAGCAGTTTCTTTTGGCAGGGCACCTATCGGCCCCAGATCTTGCCAAGTTTGTGGGGGCGGGGGGAGGCAGGGATGAGATGATGGAGCTCAGCTAGGCTGGCGGTGGGGGAGCAGAGGCAGATCTATGAAAGGGAGCAGCAAGAAGCAAAGTCCTTTTGCCCCCAAACCAGGGAGTAATCTAGAACCAGAAGTTCTTCTAGAGGTGAGAACTGCTCCAGGAGTTTCGTTTGCTGCAGTCCCCCACCCTTCCTTGCCTAGAACCTGGTGGGGGAATCGCTGCCCGATAACTCTTGGAACCCACAACAGAGTCCCAACACCTCCATTTCTAGAAGGCTTAATGCATGGGTAGGCAAACTAAGGCCCGGGGGCCGGATCCGGCCCAATCGCCTTCTAAGTCCGGCCCACGAACGGTCCAGGAATCAGTGTGTTTTTACATGAGTAGAATGTGTCCTTTTATCTAAAATGCATCTCTGGGTTATTTGTGGGGCATAGGAATTCGTTCATTTCTTCAAAATATAGTCCAGCCCCCCACAAGGTCTGAGGGACAGTGGATCAGCCCCCTGCTGAAAATGTTTGCTGACCCCTGGCTTAATGTGTGATAAACTTGCCACTCTTAGCAAGGCTCAATGAATTGCTGGCTGTGGACTCACATAGCTTGCCCAGGAAATCAAAGTTGGCCTGATGAATCCAGGTGACCAACCACAGCACTTTGGCATGTCAGAACTTAGATTGTAGAGTTGGAAGTGACCGCGAGGATCATCTAGTCCAACCCCCTGCAATGCATGACTCTTTCGCCCAATGTGGGGCTCACAACCCTGACATTAAGAATCTCATGCTCCAAGGACTGAGCTATCCCTCTTTGGTGGTGGTTGTTCAGAACGTCTCCGGAGAAGCCTGGAAAACCTAACCACAGAAACATCATGCGACAAAAATGTCACCTTTCCCCCCAAATCCAGGTGGTCAATGCAGCCAGAGCACTGCCAGCTACTGGGTTAGGAAGTAAATAAGGCACACCTTGCGGGGTGCATATGGAGACAGATATATATTATTATTATTTATTAAATTTGTATTGAGTTGCTATGATAGAGGGCTTGTTCACATATGTTGGCTTAGTCTCTCTTTACCCAAAGTTTGATCACTCTGGACTACCCTATACATGACATAAACTGTGTCTTTGCATTTATATGTGTATATTGGATTTTAAATATATATATATATAGCAGCTGTTTATGTTTTGTGGGCCAGTCCGGATCAGGACCATGGGATGGTGGGAGATGGGTTTAACCCTGTCTCCCTAGTGTTGCTTGCCAAACAAAAGTTGTCCCCCACAAAAGCAGTTAATTACCTCAGGTGGGAAGCTGCTACAGATGATTTTCATGTGTGTGTGTGTGTGTGTGCAAGGTTAACACATGCATCATGGTCCTAATCTAGATTGGGGAACCTGTGACCGCTATTTAAAAGCAGAGGGAGGAATTCAACATCACACTCTTGATCATTCCATCAGTGCAAGGACTTTAGCTTTCCAGACACAGAATTTTTTCTTCTACTCCCCCAATGTGCTGTTCCCGGGGTTCGCCTGGACACCCCGCCAAAAAAAAGATGATTGTGGGTGCATGCAGGGGAAGGAGAAGGGATGAAACCAGGCTTCTGTGAAGGGACTCAATGTATAAATATGAAGATGCATTTAACAGAGCATGTCATTCGGCCCTCACAGATGAATGGACGCACTCACTGTTTGAGAAGTCATTGTGTAACGTGACAGCTCTATATGTGACGGCTCATTCACACATGCAAGTTGTCACGATGCCACAGCATGTGTGATCCAGCAGCAGAAGGCTGCTATACAACAAGAAAATCCCTTAGGTGGGTGGTGCAGAGGGAGGGAGGGGAGAATCATCTTTAATGGAATATATAGATCTAGAATGTTGCTTTACTGCAGGGTTTGCTTTGATAATACCGTACAACTGCAGAAGAAATGCAGCTGAACAGCTTCTTCCCCCACCCCTTGCTATTCCTGTGCACAGAAATATGAACACCGAAAAGCCTTTTCACAGTGGTTTTCCTACGCTGGTTTGGTTGAATTCCTCAATATAGTTCTCCAACGCTGCCAATTTAGAAGAAATTGTGCTTGCCTTTTCCTCTGCGTGTACTAAATGAGGATCCATGATTAGGAAATGCTGCCTTCCATATTACTAGTAATATCCAAAGGCAACACAATGACCATGTCCAACAATGCGATGTCAATATAAATTCTTTATATAATCTATACCGAACATTGAAATATATGAAATATGCACTCTCTGCAAAACCAAATAAACAGAAATCTAAATCTCTGAAAATCACAAAATATGCATTCTAGATGGGTTCCCTTGAAAACATAGAACCAAATAAACATATTCCATATTACTACACATGGCTTGCTGAACTCTGATTTAGACTACTGCAATGTGTTGTATGCAGGGCTGCTCTTGAAGGCTAATCGGAGAGTAAAGTTGCTCCAAAATACAATGGCAAAGGTACTGATGCATATCTGCCATACAGACTTGTCCGTAGGTGCTTTTGTTTGCTCCCAACTGGTTTCCTCCGATATGAATCTGCCCAATTCTCCCCAGACCACACCTCCTTCCTAGACCAGGTTCCTCACTGACTCAGCTCTGTGCCCTCCTCATCTGCTTTGGCAGACCCTCCAAATGTCCCTATTTTTCAGGGATAGTCTCGGATTTACAGAAGCTGTCCTGGTTTCTGATCTGATCCCGGAATGTCCCTACTTTCATGGGACAAATGTTGGGAGAGAAAGGAATAGGGTGTCTCTATTTTCATCAGAGAAATGCTGGAGGTCATGTTTGATAATGCCTTTTCCTTGGAAAGAGGAAGATGCATGCAGGAACTTCTACTTCTTGTGAGGCTGGAATGTAGCCCATTTCCCCACCACCACCATCACAGGCATGAGGCCCCAGAAGTTTGTCTACAAACTAATATGACCCTCAAGGGACGCGGGCGGCGCTGTGGGTTAAACCACAGAGCCTAGGATTTGCCGATCAGAAGGTCGGTTGTTCGAATCCCCGCGACAGGGTGAGCTCCCGCTGCTTGGTCCCTGCTCCTGCCAACCTAGCAGTTCGAAAGCACATCAAGTGCAAGTAGATAAATAGGTACCGCTCCGGCGAGAAGGTAAACGGCGTTTCCGTGCGCTGCTCTGGTTCGCCAGAAGTGGCTTAGTCATGCCTGGAAGCTGTACGCCGGCTCCCTCGGCCAATAAAGCGAGATGAGCGCCGCAATCCCAGAGTCAGTCACAACTGCACCTAATGGTCAGGGGCCCCTTTACCTTTACCTAATATGACCCTCAGATTGAAAAAGCAAAAGTTGCTGGCTAATGTCCTGAGTCTACCTGCTGTTTATTTTGATCTAAGAAATTGTGAAGTCAGGATGAACGAGAATCTTCTGAACTGCCTTACTGAGCGACAGTGGCCAACAGCACAACAAGATGACTCAACGGAATCTGAACTCACAAGCCCAAAGAAAGGAATGGACTGAGCACTTGGCCTTGGTCTCGTTCCATTCATTTTGGAACGCTGCCCTTATGTCAGTAGCCACCAAATTGGCTGATGAAAGCCTCGGCCGTGGCCCTTGCCAGTTCATACAATCTGCCAGATGAATTAGTAAGTATCATTTAGGCTTCAGCTAATCAGAAAGAGAATACATTAAATAGTTTAAATTATTAAGGATATTAAAAATGCATTACGAAAATGTTTATCATGAGCTATGCTGGCAAAAGCAGAATCGGATATTTCAGAGGCCTAAAAATAAATATGTCTCGGGTGTCAGCAACACACTCCAAGCGTGCTTTAAAGATTTATACCGTGTTAAATGGAGGAAAACAAGGCAGCCTCAGAAGAGGCAGGACGGCACTAATCATGAGTGAATATTGTTTGCAGGGCCTTAGGTTGAACTACACTTAAGGCCTTCATGCCTCTCTGACCGATACATAATTTCCTCGCTCTTTTGTTTGTGTTTGCAAAGACAGGCGGTAGCTCAGGCACAAACAGGCACAATACCCATATCCTGTATTCAAAAGAGAGCTTTGAGCAGAAATGAGGCATTCTTGGCATGCCTCTGGAGGCTAGCATTCACCAGCCTGGTGACTTGCTGATGCTTTGGACTACAAGTCCCATCATGCAATTCAAAACATCTGGAGGGGACCAGGCTAGTGAAGGCTTCTCTAGGCTATAGCAGAACTGGCACAATAATTAACCAGCCTCAGTGATGAAAGGACAGGTGAAAATTCAAAATTTAGCTAAACGGAGAACTTTCTTTGAAAAGCATGGCTCTGCTTTACGAAAACTATGTTGACTTTAAAACAAATCCATAACACAGATCTTGGAACTGTTTTGAGGGTTTTTAGTCCTCAGGCCCCCAAAACCCGCAATAATATTTAGCTTGGTTCCCTAGAATTATTATTACTGTTACTATTACTATTATTTAAATTTGTATACCACGCTTCATCCGTAGATCTCAAGGCAGTACACAATATAAAATTGCAATTTAAGAAACACAAAATACATAATAAAAATAAGAACAGAAACAAACTTTTCCCAGTGTCTTTAAGTCTTCCATTAATAGCAGAGTAAATTAAATTGTAATCTGCATCCCTCAAAAGATGGCAAAATATGTAATAAGGGTTCCCTTAAAATTACTGAAGCACCTTTGGCTTCCTAATAAGCAAGTCAGTTTGGAAAGAACATAATGAAGGTAGAAAGTTTGAAAAGCACTATGATAAGGGAAAGGCCTCTTTGAACTGCAACTACAGATAATAATAATAATAATAATAATAATAATAATAATTTATTTATACCCCGCCCATCTGGCTGAGTTTCCCCAGCCACTCTGGGTGGCTCCCAATCAAGTGTTAAAAACAGTACAGCCTTAAATATTAAAAACTTCCCTGAACAGGGCTGCCTTCAGATGTCTTTTAAAGATAGGATAGCTGCTTATTTCCTTCACATCTGAAGGGAGGGTGTTCCACAGGGTGGGCGCCACTACTGAGAAGGCCCTCTGCCTGGTTCCCTGTAACCTCACTTCTTGCAATGAGGGAACCGCCAGAAGGCCCTTGGCGCTGGATCTCAGTGTCAGATATATGACAAAGCATCCCGAGAGTCCTTGTACCTACCTGCCTGACAAGAGCCAGCTGCAGTGAGACATAGAGGATGATTTGGTGGTCTTCGGGTGCCAATTGACGTGCTCTGTAAAACACAAACACAGAGAGCATGGTAATGGTTCATTTTATATGTGTTCCTACACATTGCGCTCCTGGAAGGCTGGATATTCAAGGAACATGCCTAGAAAGCGGTGAAAGCGAGTAACAGTTTCAGGTTTAGCGATTTAAGAGATCAGCTTTGTGCGAAGATATTATTTATTGGGTGTCATTGCTCGGGGATTCCAAGAAACGCCCCCCAAAACCAGTGCTGTGGCAGAATATTGGCATTTAGGAAGGAAACAAAGGATGCTAACACACATATTGCATGCGGAAGGTCCCAGGTTCAATTCTTGCCATCCCCCAAAGGGTCAGACAGCATAGTGTGAAAGACATTGCTTGGACGGCAACACTGATCAGAATAGACAATGCTTGCTTTGACAGAGCAACAGTCTGACCTCGGTTTAAGGCAGTCTCCCTCCAGTCAGCTCCCTCTAGTCAGCTCTCTCCAACCACCCCGTCTCTAGCAAATATACAGTGGTACCTCGAGTTACAAACGCCTCAGGTTACAAACGCTTCAGGTTACAAACTCCGCTAACCTGGAAGAGTTACCTCAAGTTGAGAACTTTGCCTCAGGATGAGAACGGAAATCGTATGCTGGCAGCGCAACAGCAGCAAGAGGCCCCATTAGCAAAAGCACAGTTTCAGGTTAAGAACGGACCTCTGGAATGAATTAAGTTTGTAAATAGAGGTACCACTGTAATCAGAAAAATACCCTACCTCTTCAAACTTTAGGAGTACAGTGGTACCTCAGGTTACAGATGCTTCAGGTTACATACTCTTCAGGTTACAGACTCCGCTAGCCCAGAAATAGTACCTCAGGTTAAGAACTTTGCTTCAGGATGAGAACAGAAATCGCACTGCGGCAGCGGGAGGCCTCATTAGCTAAAGTGGTACCTCAGGTTAAGAACGGACCTCCGGAACGAATTGAGTACTTAACCCGAGGTACCACTGTACTTTTCTTAATGCTAGCAGGCTATTCTGCATCTGGTCAACAAGGATGTAGTTGAACTCTCCCGACAACACCCCCTGTTGGCTACGGGTGGGCATCTGTGATGTCCGATTAGCAATCTTGCCTGCGTCCAAGCCGGAGTTAAGATATCAAGGAAACAAGCCACAGCCGGTGGGGAAAGGTCAAAAGGCTAAAAATAAAGATGGTTTAAGAGTAATATAGGACAGCAATTACATCTAAATAGCACAGTAAGGGAGATGTTACATCTGAGTCTAGGAATGCCTGCCACGTAAAGCTAAATCCCCCACTGAGAGGGAGCACTGTCCAAACGATGCCTTCTTACACTTCTGGTTAGTGCGCAGAGAATCAGCGAGCAGCAGGAGGACCTTTTCAGTTGACTCTCGAGGCAGAAATATGCTTTTGCTGACGTGCATTTATTCCCTCGTTAGCACCTAAAACAAGGCTAGAGGAGGAAGATGCCCTCAAGAGCTCCAACACAAGTAGAAGCCTAGAGACTGCTTCAGGTTTTGGTGTAAAACAAACAAAACACCTGTCAGTTGGGAATCTTTCTTCCTCACCTTTCCAGAGTCTCAAGTGCTTTTCGGTGCAAGTCGTCTTGTGTGCTTTTCAGGGTAGCTGTAACACAAGCAAAAGAGCATGAGAAGTTTTGTAACCGTTGCAGCAAACACTAAGCTTGAATGGCTTTGTGCTCCATTTTTTCTTTCTTCCCCCTGTTGGGAAAAACAGTCTGTATGGTCCCCCAAAATGAACATTCTGCTAAGGATTTTATGTTGGAGAGAGAGAGAGAGAGAGAGAGAGAGAGAGAGAATGAGAACAAGAGAACGAACGCACAGTTCTCCCTAGATCTTGCTGGAGAAAGTATTCCCTGCCTTAATTCATGGGGCTCTACAAAGTGATCACTCCTGTAAGACCAGACGCCTGTAGACAATCTTTCCTTTTTGAGAACGTCCAGCTAAAACCGGACCAGAAATAAAATGTCATGGCAAGTTAGAGAACAGCTCTCCCTAGATAAGGCATAGGCAAACTCAGCCCTCCAGATGTTTTGAGACTACAATTCCCATCATCCCTGACCACTGCTCCTGTTAGCTAGGGATGATGGGAGTTGTAGTCCCAAAACAGCTGGAGGGCTAAGTTCGCCTTTGCCTGCCCTAGATCTTGGTATCTTATTTGTTTCTTAAATCTTTGTGCTGCCCTGCATCAACAGAGTTTAGAATGATGCACCTATTCTTCCCCATCTTTTGCCTCACAACAGCTCTGTAGGGCAGCGCTGGGAGATAACAAGTGGCCCCAGTGAACACCCTGGCTTTAATGGGGATTTGAACCTGGATCTCCCTGGTCCTAGTCCAGCACTCCAGTCACTACACTGCACTGATGGGATTTAGTCCAGATCTTGCTCCATATCTTCAGATGGGGGTTTCTTCCAGACATCATTGCCAACCAGCCTTCTCTGCTCTTAGCAGCTTTTGTGCAGAACGCTCTGCCGTGGAAAGTCCACAGAGCTGGTTTTTAGAAACCAAACCCAACCCCCTTTTCCTGTTTTCATAGGAGGCGCAAAACGTCCATTCTTTCTGACTAATTCCCGCAGCTGACTTTTCTTTTCTCATTGTCTCTTGCTTTTAAATAGCTTCATGGGTTTGCCTTGTTTTTTAAGTGATTTTTCTCGCAAAAAGAGTAAAAAAAGCACAATAAAAATGGAACGTGTACGAAGGACCCTTACATTTTAAAAGATGTCCCTAGTTTATTTTGCTTGCTTTGGATACTTTCAGCTTGGAGAAGTTCTGCACAATGGCATTTTGTCCCTTAACGGAGCCCACGAAAATGGACATCACCTTGCTGCCACTGTGTGTTTTATCCCACTAGGTCGGAGAACATGACTACCTGAATTAAGTCCATTCATTTCCATGGGTCTTCTCCCAAGTATGACTTAGCCGGATGCAACCCACCAGTTTCTTACACATTTATGGCTGCGGCCCTGAAATGAAGCTGCTTTGTTCCTACAGGCTGGAATGGGATTCCAGCAGGACTGGCTGGATATGGGACGGCAGCCTTCGGTCTCCCTGAAACATTTGCGTCTGGTATCTCCCCCTCTACCTGTGTGGATGTCGATGGCTTCCCAGAGCCAGGTTTTTATGAGCTGTTTGCTGAGCCCTGGCACTTCTGCATGGCCATCTGTGCAAAGCTGTTGGAAGGCTGCCTGAAAGAGAGAGCTTGGGTGCTGCACCTGCTGTCCCCTCGATGTAGGAGACGTGTCTGCCGGGAGCCTGCTGGCTTGGGAAAGAGGGGACAGAACTTTGCCAGAGGCTCAGCCAGTGCAAATGTCCCTGGGTGTGTGTGTGTGTGTCTGAAACTCTTCTGGGATAGACGTTGGCTCCTGACCAGAGCATAAATTAGCAATGACAGATGTTGGCCAGGCGGCACCTTCTCCTGCCCTCTGCTTTCCTGAGGACGCTATCCCAGGAGGCTCCAAGGCTTTAATGGAATGCTTTGCACCACAGCAAAAAATAAAACTGAAAGAAGGGACTTGATGAACTTGTATCTCTCAAGGCAACAAGGAATGAATGGGTAGACTTCTTCAGGCAGTCTGAAGATGTAGAAGCTTGGAGGTGCAGCCACTAGTGAGGAAATGGGTGAAATTTGTTGTTCTTATGTCAAAGAGACATAAGAGACATAAGACATAAGGGATGTGGGTGGTGCTGTGGGTTAAACCACAGAGCCTAGGACTTGCCGATCAGAAGGTCAGTGGTTCGAATCCCCGCGACGGGGTGAGCTCCCGTTGCTCGGTCCCAGCTCCTGCCAACCTAGCAGTTTGAAAGCACATCAAAGTGCAAGTAGATAAATAGGTACCGCTCCGGTGGGAAGGTAAACAGTGTTTCCGTGTGCTGCTCTGGTTTGCCAGAAGCAGCTTAGTCATGCTGGCCACATGAACCGGAAGCTGTACGCCGGCTCCCTCAGCCAGTAAAGCGAGATGAGCGCCGAAACCCCAGAGTCGGTCACGACTGGACCTAATGGTCAGGGGTCCCTTTACCTTTACCTATGTCGAACAGATAAGAAAAAGATGGGCCAATTCTGCCAGTTACTGGTAAGGAAGAATTTTAGCTGCTAGCAGTAATTTCCGGACCAGCTCATGATGTTTCCTGTGCACGGTTCTTTCTAAATACCCTAATTCTATAATAAAAGGGTTCAGAGGGACTGAATAGCCAATAATTAAACCAATGGTTATAACCAATTTACCCTGCAAAACAGAGAGATTTTAGACCAGAACCATCAAATGTGCTAAAATTAGCACTGACTTGCATACATCTCCAGCAGTTATCCATTCCCCCTGTACTGATTTATTCACATGGGCTGGAGTCACACACCAATGATTAAGAATTCCAATCTGGATTCCACCAACCCAACTCCGCAAACGGCAGGAAAAAAAATGACACTCGTTTATCTTCTCACACAAAAAGCAAGAATAAGTCCCAATGCCTGATGACATACCCAGAAGGAAATTTCTGCTCATATATCAGATTCAGTAACTAATATCAGCTACACTCAAGTAAGATATGCCCAACTTAAAAGTGGAAAGCGTAATGCTGGTGGTCAACAAAAGAGCTTTAAAGACTCTCTTCAAGGCAAATCTTTAAAAATGTAGTATAAACACCGACAACTGGGAAACACTGGCCTGCGAGCGCTCCAGTTGGAGAACAGCCTTTACCAAAGGCGTCATGGGCTTTGAAGACGATCGAACTCAGGACACAAGGGAGAAACAAGCTAAGAGGAAGGCACGCTTGGCAAACCATGATTAACTCCACTGTGTCTCCACTGTGGAAGGACGTGTGGATCCAGAATTTGAATCCTCATCACTTATGGACTCACTGTTAAGATCATGTTCATGGAAGACAATCTTACTCAGCTACGAGTGATCGCCAAAGAAGAAGAAGAAGCCCAAGAAGTGTTGTTCATCATAAAGCAGGTTCTCTGGGCTTGCAATAGTAAATTCTCTTTTTTATCAGCCAGAAACATGCTTGTTTTTTCATCTTGGGCTTATAAAGTCCTTGATTTCTCTCAAGTGGGTGGTTAGCTGAACCTTGTGGATGAGAAGTCTGATTATTCTCCATGATCGGCTGCATTTTAAACAGCTGCTCCAACATGTTTTTCAGCTTCGGTTATCACAAGATGTGGCTTTCTTCTTCTTTTTTAAAAAGGATTCGACATATCAGAAGAGGTTCAGAGGAGGGTCGCAAAGGTTATCAGAGTATGGAAAAGAAGTCCAGCGAGGAAAGGTTGGCCATTCCCTTACAGCAGACACTGCAACCATCCCTATTTCCCAGGGACACGCCACATTTTCTGGATCCCCTGTCAGGTAAATCCCTGTCCCTTTTTGTGAGGCTGGTCATTCATCAAGTTTCAGCTCTTACTGCATGATCTCTAGATGTAGAACCATAGTTTCCAGGTCATGGGAGCCAGTAGTTCTACTTTATTCTGCACTAGTCAGGCCTCACTTGGAGTACGGAATACTGGACACCATCCCTTAAGAAGGATGCAGGTAGGAAAACAGGAAAATAGGAAAGGCTGAATGGGCTTAAGCTACAGAAGGGTACACTGTGGCTTAAACTAAGGAGGAACCACTTGATGGGAAGAGCAGTCTAAAAGAGTGGGGTGGTGAGCTCTCTCCCACACTTGGAGATCTTCAAGCATTGACTGGCAGGCTGTTGGGAATACTCAAGCCCTAGATTTCCTGCATCAATCTCCTTCCAGTTCTATGATTCTACAAACTCATAGAGGCTTATCAACAGCTATTACCCATGAAAAGCTCACATGAACCTCTCTTCCATGCATTGAGAAATGTACTCTGGAAAATCAGGTGCTTGCAAACAACAGGGTGAGGGGAAACATCCACTTCACGTATTGCTTGTTAACATCCAGGTGCATCCTGTTTAACTGTCTTATGACATACTGAGAAATGTATGTAGGGAGGGTCCTGCCTAGGAGATGATAGATAGATAGATAGATAGATAGATAGATAGATAGATAGATGATAGATAGATTTTTGTAACTATCAAGCAATGTATAAATCTTGTGGAATAAATTGCTGGCTGCTGTTGGCAACAGAATGGTGGACTAGGTGGACTTTGGTCTGCAGGGCAATTCCTGCATGCACTTCTTCTTAAAATGCATAAGCTTCAGGCACTTAAAACTGGCATCTCAGAAAGACTGCTGTGCGGACCACATTAGACAAGTCAAACACGTTACCATCAGTTGCTTGCAGGCTGTACGTCAGGCCCAAGGCCAGGTAACCCTTGGCTAAGAACTCTCGGGCATCTTCTCCCAAGCCAATCACCATCTTGGCAAAACGCTCTCCTTCCTCCAGCTGTAAGGGTAAGCCAAGAGAGACAGACATTACCGGAAGGGCCCCTTTGCAAGTAGAACACTCCTTTGGAGGGGGTGGGAATCAAAACAGAATATCATCCCTTTGGGATGAACAGTGCATGCAAAAATCGGTTCCTTTGATTCTGGAGGTAATATAGCCATCATGAGTTGCAGTCACTGACAGCCTTATCCCTCCATAAATCTGTCTAGTCCAGGGTTTCCCAAACTCGGGTGAACGTTGCCAGGATTGTAGCCAAAATGGACCCACTGAGAAGCAAGAGGGATGGATCAGAACAAGACAGGAGGGGAACTGTAATGTTCTGGGACAGTGATGGCCAAACTTGGCCCTCCAGCTGTTTTTGGACTACAAGTCCCATCATCTCTGACTACTGGCCCTGCTAGCTAGGGATGATGAGAGTTGTAGTCCAAAAACAGCTGGACACCCAAGTTTGGGAAACCCTGGTCTTTTCCCTTGTAAAAGCCATATTAAACTGGTGGACAACATAATGGCTGGTATCGTCAAGTTGTGTTCAGTGGGGTGCTCCCCACATTCTGCAGACCTGCAGCATCTCCACGCCTGCTAAGTTTCTGCTGCAGTTAAAGGCATAGGAGCAGAGCCATTAAAAGGGGGGAAAAAAACCTCTGGCACATGCATGCCTAGCTAAAATTTTGAGCCTGTCATCGGCGTTAACTTACAAGCAGGAAGGACAAGGCCTGCACGGGGCCCGTTGGCGGATGTTCTAAAGTTAGAGGAGGTGCTGCAGATGGGAGACGAAGGACATGCTTGAGAGTCTCTAAGTGTATTCCTCATTAGCTCACAGGATAGGCTGCAGGCCTTGTCAGCAATAATCGACAGTGTCAGCTCTGGGTTAAGAGCCAAGCAGCATAGCTTAGCACTATTGGACAGATCCTCCTTCTCGGAGACTTTGATTAGAGGCTCAAGTTTTCTTTAATGGTTTGACTTGGAGCTAAACCAGGTTAGACACCAATATTTCAGGGTCCGGTGGGAAAGCATTCTTGATACCCAGCCTTGTCAATAACTCCGCGGTTTGCTCACCTCCTTCGTCCCAGAAAGGTTAAACATAACTCGGCCTGCCAGAAATGCGCTTGCCACCCCAACCCTTCCAAAAAGACCCCCTTCTGCGGAGCCTGTTTTGCATTATGATTGTGAACAAAGAGTTTGTAGAATCACAGGACTGTAGAGTTGGAAGGGCGTCCGGGTTCTGGGACACTGAGCCGGAATAAAATTCCAGGGTGACCACGAAGCCTCAGGCTACATTAAAAGTTCTGCAACCTCTCAGGGTTCCTTAGCTGTCAGAGAGAGCGAGAACAAGTTGTCATCCTCTCCTGAGCTGTAGGAGGTATGCACAAATAACACTCAGCAAGATTTGCCAACAAGCTGCATTCAGCCGCTGCAAAATATAATAATCTGAGCTCTCCACTGCCATCACCGTTGATAGAAGCTGTGCGTTTTGTTAGCAGCAGCCTAACTCCTGAAAGCTGTTTTCCCCGAAACAGGGGGAGGCAGTTTCCCACAAACCATGTCATTTGACGGAAGGTTTAGGAATGCCTGTTTGAGCCATGCCCACAGGCACAATGACAAGGGAGAAGGAACAGCAGGTGCTATTCCCTGGCAAGCTGCCGCCCAGCTGGTATTCAGCTGGCACAACTTGTTTTGTGTTTTCCTTTTTCTTCTTCCTCAGGAGTCCAAGGCCTCATGCAATAAAATCCGTACTCTGTGTGTTTGTGCCCATGTGTGTGTGTGTGTGTGTGTGTGTATTAAAGAGCTTTCATCAGGAACAACTTGGCATTGCTGGGGACAAGAGCAGTGCTCCTGCCTTGGAGCAGAGGGGGAAATATTTTGATCAGCCTTTGCCAACCTGCTGCCTTCAAGATGTTCCGGACTACAACTCTCAGCAGGCTCTGCTGACTGGGGGCGATGGGCGTTGTCAGCCCTAAACATATGGAGGGCACCAGGCTGGTGACAAGGCAGATCTAGACTTTCAGAGGAAGGAGGTGTCGATCAAAACTAAATAAATGAGAAGAGAAAATGGGGAAGGGTTTAAAATGAAACCCCAGCACTGAGACAAGTGCTTGTGGAGGCACAACAGAGGTAGAAGATTTAGGGAGTCTTATGCAGGAAGGTTCATAGCTCAGTGGCAGAACAACTGCTTTGCATGCAGAAGGTTCTCCAGCTGGGCTTGATGGCATCTCTGTCTGCTCTATATGAACCTGACTCCATCATTAAAAAACAGCCATTCCAACCTCCAAGCATATAGCTGATATACAGTGGTACCTCTGGTTGCGAACGGGATCCATTCCAGAGCCCCGTTCGCAACATGAGCAGAACGCAACCAGCGTCTGCGTGTGCGCGGGTCACGATTCGCCGCTTCTGCGCATGCGCGTGACGTCATTTTGAGCGTCTGCGCATGCGCGAGCGGCGAAACCCAGAAGTAACCCTTTCTGGTACTTCCGGGTTGCCGCGGGAAGCAACCTGAAACGATTTAACCTGAAGCAAATGTAACAAGAGGTATGTCTGTATACCATGAAGATTTATCTTACTACAATACAGAAAACTCAGTGAGATTGTTTTTTAATGTCCCCTTTAAATGAGCAAGGCCTGCCATGAAGGCCTTTGGAATTACAGGGTCCGCATTTCGCAGCCTTTCTGTGGAGCTGCCAGGGTTTTTGTGAGGTTTTTTTTGCTATTGAAGCATCCAACTGACACTTCCAAGGCAATTTCCATGCTGCCATCAATGAGTTTCTCTAATGAGCTAATGAGACCTGCCCATTGTAAGCCGGCGAATGCGTGCCTATCACTTGCTGGATCAAGAACCTCAGGCATAAATCAAATCTGCGTCCAAATGTGCATCTGAACGTACTCCCAGATGTGAATGACATTTATGCGTGCCGCATTGTTTCCAGTGGAATATAAATGCTCATTGAAAGGCACATCCACATCCACACAGTAATAGTAAAAGGAAGTGTTTATACAGTGCTTATACAGCATGTCCAAACTACTTTACGTGCATTACCATATTCATTTAATCCTTACACAACATAGGGCATGTTTGAATTGCTCAACTTTCAAATTCCGAAAATGAGGGGTGCTAAAAAGTTGTAACGTGACTTGGGAATTCAAAATATATTTTGGTTAAATTAATATAATGCAGTTTTGCTTGGTAAGTAAAATGTCTGCAAACTTGTATAGAAATCATTAAAAAATGATTGTGAAGTACTTGCAGTTATATCATCATCAACATCATCATCATCATCAGTGCTTTTCTTCTAGAAAAAAGGTGCCGGTACTGCGTACCCTTGAGTACTCCCAGTAGTCCCAGAAAAAAGCACTTACTACTACTACTACTACTAAAAGGTAAAAGACTGACCATTAGGTCCAGTCGTGGCCAATTCTAGGGTTGCGGCGCTCATCTCGCTTTATTGGCCGAGGGAGCCGGCGTACAGCTTCCGGGTCATGTGGCCAGCATGACTAAGCCGCTTCTGGAGAACCAGAGCAGCACACAGAAACGCCGTTTACCTTCCTGCCAGAGCGGTACCTATTTATCTACTTGCACTTTGATGTGCTTTCGAACTGCTACGTGCTTTTGAACTGCTTGGTTGGCAGGAGCAGGGACCGAGCAACAGGAGCTCACCCCATCGCGGGGATTCGAACCGCTGACCTTCTGATCGGCAAGTCCTAGGCTCTGTGGTTTAACCCACAGTGCCACCCACGTCCCACTACTACTACTACTACTACTACTATTGCTATTGCTATTTAGCATTACCTGACATTTTCAGAAGGTAACATTAAAATTCTTTGGTTTTCCAAAAGCAGCCTGTGTACTTTTTCATCAAACATAGACTTACCAAGCTAAACGTTGTCCAGTTGCAATAGCAAAAGCAGGCTTGAATTCCTCACATCCAAAAACATATTTTTTAGACCCCCTCACTGAAGAAATTTTCAAAAAAAAAAGTTCACCCCCTAAAATGACATGCCCAATTACAACAACCTTGTAAAGTGGCTGGTTGTTACCACACTCAAGTTTCAGAAGGAAGAGATTAGGCCAAGATGCCATTTGAATGGCAAAGCCCATCAACTTTGGGTTGGTCTGGTCACCTCAAATATTTTATTAGGGGCCCCTGATATGACCTCGGCCCCTAGGAGTTGACTCCTATGCCACCAGCCCTGAGGTGCCCCGCCCCTGAGGTACAGCGTATTTTACTAACTGTACCTCCTGGCGCATTGGGATTTCTAGATCTCTTTGCCGCGCCCAATTAATATTCATTTCTGCTTCTTAAGCATTCTGAGATTCCGAGCACAAGGGCAGGAAAGTAAATTAAATGGCAGCTTGATTAACTAGCGAGAGAAAGTGCTCTGTGCTTTTCCAAACGTGCTGTAATTATTAAAATGATGTTTATTCCAAGCAGTTTAAAAAGAACCGGGGAGGGGAGGGGGGGAGAGAAGATATTTCTAAGTACAGCTTTCTTGAGCACAATAAACAAAGCCCAGCAGCTATACCACCACACCAAAGAATAAACATTAGACAGGGAAAGAACACTGGGCTTTTCGCTTATACGCGGCGTTCTGGCTTCCTCTCTCTTTCTGTAGCTAACTGGCAATTACATTTCTAAATTTATTCCAAAACTAACAGCATATTTATAGCTTGCTGGAAATGCACAGAATCAGTCGCATTTGCAAAGCTTCCTGAAAAATGAAGTGCCTTGATATTTCCTAGCTGAGAAGTTGTTAATTTTCCATTAAACGGCCGCAACCAGGTACCTAGGTACACCTAGCTATTCACACTGCTGCCAATAGTGGAGAAATTACCCTGCCGGACTTCCACTGACGGTGATCTCATTCTAATTTTATTACTCTGCAATTTGAACGCGCATAATGACTGTAATCATTGTATTTAGGAAAGAAGTCCTCCCAAGGCTCAAGTATTATACTTTGCTGATGGAAGGAGGCAGAGCTGCTGATAAATGACGGGAACCATGTAGAATTTACGAGGGCGTGCATGGTGTTTAACCGTTTCTGCTAACTTGTGCCCTGCATTATTTTACCAGCCGATGGGTATAGTCTCTCACGTTCCGTTGGCATCTACATTGGGACCTGCAATTAAATGTCGCAGAGCATGCCAAGTTCCTTACAGGGCTCCAACCAGGCTGGAACAGAAGCCTTATAGTGCTTATAAGACTTTTGGTCTGCGGACCTAGGCCTCCCCATTTGTGGCCTCCAAGACTGCTTCTGTTATGTACTGAAGTTCTCACCCTGGGCCAGCAGGGGGATACTGTAGATAGTTATGCAAATAAGGGATCGAAAGTGACGTTCAGTGATTGGATAGTTTTAGAAAGTTGTTACAGTAACGTTGTACTGGAGCTCTATATAAGCAGGCTGACTGAACCCTTCAGTTCAGTTCTATCCTGGCCTGTGAATAAACAAGAGCTGTTGAAGAATTGCTGTGTCGTCTGATATGTTCACCCACAACTTAACAGCTTCGGTCAAGCCACACCCACCTGCCCATATGACATCAGATATTAGGGGTGGGGGGTGAAGACACAGTTCCCTGCCGAAAGCAGGATTTGCAGGCATGTTCGGTTGATTGATTGTAAGGGGGCCTGAAATGTTCTGTGCCTTTGCAAAACACTACAGTGGTTGTGTTCAGGATTCGCCAAAGCGATGCAGTGGAAGAGTTTTCACAAGAGCATGGGGAGAGAAGAACACAGTTTTTTGTCCTTTCCCACCCTCCTGAAACCTCCCACAATCTGATGCTGTAGCCTATAAATAGGTGTCCTTAAAGATATTCCCAAGCACATCCCCCCCCATCTAAGACTTAGATTCTAAGTGGATGGTTACCACTCGGTCTTGAGAGAGGAAGGGAAGCGCTATGGCAGGAGCAAAAGTGGTGCATTCAAGAAGGGCAGACACACACGAAATGCACATGTTGCCCATATTCTTTTAATACATCCCTCTTGCCATCTACTGTCTGGGCTGGAGTCAGACACAGGTTAGCACTAAAGTAATAAGTTCCCAGTAGTGATGTATGGAAGTGAGAGCTGGACCATAAAAAAGGCTGATTGCTGAAGAATGGATGCTTTTGAATTATGGTGCTGGAGGAGACTCTTGAGAGTCCCATGGACTGCAAGAAGAACAAACCTATCCATTCTTAAGGAAATCAGCCCTGAGTGCTCACTGGAAGGACAGATCATGAAGCTGAGGCTCCAATACTTTGGCCACCTCATGAGAAAAGAAGACTCCCTGGGAAAGACCCTGATGTTGGGAAAGATTGAGGGCGCAAGGAGAAGGGGACGACAGAGGACGAGATGGTTGGACAGTGTTCTCGAAGCTACCAGCATGAGTTTGACCAAACTGCGGGAGGCAGTGGAAGACAGAAGTGCCTGGCGTGCTCTGGTCCATGGGGTCACGAAGAGTCGGACACGACTAAATGACTAAACAACAACAACAAGTCACCGAAGCCAGTGAAGCTAACTCTTCATTCAAGTAAACCTAAATGCAGTTCAGGCCTAGTGGTCTCAGCAACCCTTGCCAGTAGATCTTGCCCCAATGACACAGTTATGAGGACTGGAGGTCCCTGCCTTCCCACCTGTCCCTAAAGCTCTTCCTCTCCAGGGTTTTCCCCACTCAAAAGTCTCAGACAGTGTCTGCACACAACCAATCTCTATTCTGCTCTTTTCATTTCTCGGAGACCAGAGGGAAGGGGAGCTGGTTGCAGCAGGAGGGGGAAGACCCCCTGGATTCTCCAGCAGCCTCTTGGCCCTCCCCATCCCCTCCAGCCTCTGCTTCTGCCTCCGATTGTGGACTTCTCTCTGCCACAGACTCTTCCTGCTCACTAAACCCTGTCGCCCCTCCAGCTTCTGACATCTCCTCCTCCTAGTCTTCTCCTTCTGACCACTCATGGTCATCCCACCAACAATCCCCTGGCTCTGAGCCACCTTCCCCTGGGGGGTTCTGCAGCTGCTGCCTCCCACTGCTCCTCTGCATCCAGCTAGTCTGTGACATCTGCACTGAAATTGTACTCCAAACTCTCTTATGTTTAAAAAGCAAAGTGGGTGAGGCTAGAAACCAAGGAAAACTGGAGGGTGTGTGTGTGTCATCTGCTATAACAGGTGTCTCATTAAGCAAAGTCTATTCCTGCATGCTGCTTTTTGAAGATGCAGCTGCATGCATCCACTGCACTGAGGCCTGGGACTTGCAACTAGACCTTTTCAATGGCAGTATCGAGACACTGGAACTCATTGCGGGGGAAGCTGAACCAGCTGCCTCTTTGAGCATCTTCAGAAGGCAACCGAAAACAGTTTTATTTGAGCCTGCTTTTTACAGGGATGCTCATTATTTACTGATATATCGCTGCTGCTGTTTAGTTACTGCATTCCTGCCCTTTCTGGTGTTTTGCCATCTTTTATTCGATGCTGGCCCAATTTTGGGTGGAAAAGGCTTTAAAATTATTCTATAAAAATAACCATGTAAATGCTTTGCAGAACACCATGAAGAAAAGAAACAGCCCCCCCAAAAGAACCGAACCCACAGCCAAGAACTATAAAAGCAAAATGATTCCAGAATTTTCTCCATGTTAACAGTTCAATCCTGTGCAGGTTTACCTGGAAGCAATTTTTCCTGTGTTCAATGCGGCCCCAGGAAAGCGTACACAATATTGGAACCTCAAGAACGAAAACTTTATTCTACTGTACACACGAGCATCCTTAAGTTCCTTAAGACTGCATCCATTAATCGAATTGTCAGTGCAACTACCTGAAGAACTTACTTACTGCAATATTAAAACATAGCAAGGCGCTGCCCCATCGCAAAGGAGCACAATGCACTTCAACACCATAAAATATTAACAATAATACTTTTAAAAAAAATTCTCCCTGGAAGTATTTATTTGACTGTGACAGTCGAGAAAAAGCGAGGCCTGCATGAGGCGTTTTATCACCCTCATTGTGATCCTGTAATATTTATTTCAACCCGTTAATTATTCAGTCAAATCAATTAAAAGCAAGACAATTAATCAGCCCCCAAGCTCCTGGCAACCGTCTGTTTCCCTTCCCTGCAGCCTGCCACTTCTTATTTTACTTGATATTTCCAATGATCATCATCCGCTGCTGACTGCAGGGCCACCTGGTGGAGATGCCACTGGCGTAAACGGCAGGCTGAGAATTTATTAAAACCCGAGCAGCTAAACAACCGGCAGATGCTTCTGCTGCCGAAGATTATCAACGTTTTCCCGAGCCGCGGCTCCTCCCAGCCACCCCTGTCGCGGTGACTGGAGGGTACATCTTAACAAGGCTGACATTTTGAACACACACACAGAGAGGCTCTGCTGTTGTGACATTGGGAGCAAGTGAAAGGGAACCAGCTGCCAGCTGGAGAAAACCAAGCCTTCTCAGAAGCAGATGAGCTCCTAGGTACATTTAGGCAGCAATCCTGATCCTACCTAAGGGGTGCAATGTCTGACTGTAGCGGGGGGGGCTTATCCCCCTCCCCGTAAAAGAAGAAGCATGCATACTGGACTGGCTGCACAGGAGGAAAACAACAACCAAGTCTTTGTATTCTGTTTGGAGGGGGATTGGATAGAGCAGGCAGTTCCCCACTCTGAAGCAACAACACTGAGGGGACCCTCGCTCTGCTTTTCAGTGCAGAGCAGTAATTTTGCAGCTGTTCAGGCTCACTCCCCCCTCCCCGCCGCCTCTTGTCTCCTCCTCTCTTTGAGCCGCACTCAAACGCCGCTGCTGTCAATGCGGCACCTAATGCATTATGTAACCAGCACTGCGCCAGCCTGCTTACCCAGTGCAGAGGCCCGATGCAGACCTTGGCGGCCAGGAGAGGGACGGTGGGGTCCTCAGGACGCAGCTTCGCGCATTCTTTGAGCACCGAGACGGCGTGGGCAGACTGGGCAGAAGGAGGAAGAAAGAAAGGGAGAGGCGTTTGGTTAGGCAATGCAGCTCCCAAGTAGAAGCAAACGTCACCTCTTCAATACTTAGTGCTGACTCCGCAGAGTTAAGGCATCTGAAAGAGAAGAATCGGGGTTCCCTGGAAACCACTGGACTGTGGCTGATAAACTTGTCCCTCTTCCCCCCCCCCCCATGGATCGGGGCCACTGATAGGTTGTAGTTACTGAGAAGCAAGGGGAAGGTGCTTTGCTTCTGCTCACGCCCCCCCCCCCGAGCCTCTTATGCATGGGTAGCCAAACTAAGGCCCGGGGTCTGGATCCGGCCCAATCGCCTTCTAAATCCGGCCCGCAAACGGTCCGGGAATCAGTGTCTTTTTACATGTGTAGAATGTGTGCTTTAATTTAAAATGCATCTCTGGGTTATTTGTGGGGCATAGGAATTCGTTCATTTCCCCCCCTCCAAAATATAGTCCGGCCCCCACAAGGTCTGAGAGACAGTGGACTGGCCCCCTGCTGAAAAAATTTGCTGACCCCTGCTCTTATGTCTCCATTTCACTCGCTCCACACAGCTAAACCCTAACAAAGAAATGGGTTCGTTTCCAATCAGATGGGAAGAGCACTAGGGACTTGTGGCCCTTCTGTGTATTCCGTGGAATCATAGAGTGGGAAGGGTCTCCCAAGGATCATCTAGTCCAACCCCTGCAATGCACGAATCACAGCTAAAAGATCGGCGGCAGATGGCCACCCAACCTCTGATTTCCTTATGCTCCGCAGGGGTCTTCTGATGGGGCACTTTGGTGGTTCCCCCATGCCGCTGAGCTTGGGTTGGCTTTTCACATGGCAGGCGCTGCTGCCCCGTGGAACTCCTTGCCAATAGAAGTTTGGTGAAAGACATCTCTGCCTGTTTCCAGGCTTCTTGGAATAACTGTGTTGTTCACACAGGCCTTTCAGACCTGAAATCCTTTACTGACCGGCTGTCAATGATGCACTTGACATTTTTAATTCTTCCTTACTGTAATGTTGTCTCTTTAGTTTGGATACTGCCCTGCGGCATTTTCACATTAAAGTTTGGTTTAGAAATATTTAAATAAAGAGAGTGTTCTACTTGCCAATGAGCACGGAAACTGCTCCCCAGCAAGCGCCCCACTCACCCCAGAAAACTGTCCTAATATTAAGCAGTCTCTATCTCACCCTCTGCAATCAGAATCCATTTCCGGTGCATACAGAAAGCTCTTTTCTGCCAAAATTTCAGGTGCTTCTCTCTTGCTCAGCATACTGCAAGGCTGCCAACACTCCTATGCACAGTTTAGGTATGATACGCAATTTCTGAATTTCCATACTGCCTGCATTAAACAGAAGGAAGTACTATTCTGCATAGGGGCCATTGGATTGGGGGAGGGGGACAACAAATGGATTTGGTAAAGGGGAAAAGGTAAGTAGAGATCTCATCATGAATGGTGGGAGATTCAGGAAAGATAAAAGCAAGTGATTCGTCACACTGCACATTGCACATACCCCCCAACATTCCTCAGATGAAAATAGGGACATTTCTTACACAAACACACTCATACAACTGACCCTCCTCGCCCCCCCATTTGTGTTCCTCCCCAGCAGAGCATTTCCACCACAACAATGCAACACGGCACAACACACATATCCTCCACCATTGTGGAAAAAAAACCTTAATCCTGCTTTTATTTAATTCTTTGATAGATTTACAAAAAGGAAAACACACACCAATAAATACATTTTAGAAAGATGCAAGATTAGACACGGACACACAAAGCATTTTTAAAAAAATCAAGGCTCCTTGTGCTCTGCTCTGCCCCTTTCTTTCTTGCTACCCGGGGGGGGGGGGGGGGCTGCCCTCTGCCTGCCCCTCGGAGTCAGCATGTCCCAAAGGGCTGGGCCTTGGCAGCCGCAGTGTCTCCTCCTCCTTGCCGACTCTCCAACAGCCGCTGTCCTTTATTTTGCCTGACCTGTCCCATATTTCGCCCAACCAAAGTTGGCAACCCTAGTCACTTTGCACACATTCCCACGAGGGAGTCCTGGCAGGCTAGGGCAAGCCAGCAGTGCAACAAGTGTCTCTCTCTCCAGGACTAAAAGAGGAGAGAGGAGGGGAGACGGGCGGAATAAATCCCTTCTCATTTATGCCCGCGAGTCTGTCAGCCCTGACTTTTCCAGCATTGATGAAATGATGGGTTCGTAATTGAAAAGCAGCACAGTTAATCAGCAAGGCAATCTTTAATCCCTCGACAGTGAAGTACAGTAAAGAGTACATAGCGGACGTTGCAATAAAAGACTACACGGTGGAAAGGGCCCGTTGCCAAATGGAGCTCAGCAAAGTGTCTAGCGCGGCTCTGAAAAACAAGCCCCCCCCCCCCCGGAAATTCTGATAACCTTTCCCATCAAATGTTAGAAACCTGCCAGTATGCCATGGAACAGGGCCGTCTTAACCATAGGCGCCTGGGGTGCAGGGCACCCGGGCGCCAGGCTCTCAGGGGCACCAGGCCGAGAGTCTGGGGCCCGAGAGTTGGAGACCGGGGAAGAGCCTGCCCATCGGTTGGAGCGCCACGGCGGGCTCTTCTGCCATGGGCTCTTCTGCACTGCGAGTTCGGGGGCAAGCGAGACAGCGAGGCGCTGAGGTGGCTGGCCAGCTCCACCTTCCTGCGTGCCTGGGATTGGTTTAGGGCCGTGGAGAGGCCCGCCCAGTGCATGCTGCTTACACCATGAGGTGCCCATGGTGCCTCAGGCTGGTTTGTTGCACCGGGCTCCTTATGTTTCCTGTTTTCTTTTCCTGCGCAGAGATAAGCGTGGTTTCAGCTCCATAAATAAAGGTCAACAACTTTGGGGTTCCCCAAAGGATCTTTGCACCCTGGCTGTGCTGGTCCTGAGAGTTAACCATGCGGCAAGGTCCAAGTCCAGTCCAAGGTCGAGGGTGTGGCATGGAGGCTGCCCATCAAAGCTGAAGCTGGGTCCAAGGCAGGGAGTCAGGTGAGGTCAGGAACTTTAGCAGAAGAGCAGGACAGGGTGCAGGCAGGAACAGACTACCAACAATGTTGCTCCCGCAACCTGGGACTGGCTGGCTTTTATCTGCCCCGAGGCATAGGGCGGCCCCGGTCCACAGGTGACTTGCCTCTCTTGGCCTAGAGGCGAGCACTCCTCCTGAGGGAACTTAGTTCCCTCCGCCTCTCTGCCCTGAGCCTCTGCAGCTCAGGAGAGGCTGGAGGATTACCAGACCCAGAGGCAACCTCTGACGGGGCTGAGAGTGGAGCACCTTCAGGCAATGGGTCCTCCATCACCTCAGGAGCCAGAGCAGACTCAGCTGGTGCCTGCACCTGAGCATCCAGCACAGGTGAGGACCCTTCAGGCTCAAGCCCCAGCCCTGGCTCAGCTGGTTCTGGAGGCGGGGACTCCTGTGCAGGCTGGGATTCCTCAGGTTCAGCCTCCGAGTCCGAATCCCAGACCATCACACCGGTGCTGCATATGCTTAAGACGGCCTTGCCATGGGAAAATGTTCACATTGTTCACAAACAAGCAAAACATTTATTATGATGATGGTGTGTGTGTGTGTGTGTGTGTGTGTGTGTGTCTACGTGTGCACACACACCAGCAGAGATGGAAGGTCCTATATACTAGGGAAAGAATTTGACAAAATGCACTCACACAGCCAGGCCTCATCTGCATTATACATTTAAAACAATATTAAACAGCAATGGCTTCCTTCCAAAGAATCCTTGGAACTGTGGTTTGTTAAGGGTGCTGAGAGTTGTTAGGAGACCCCTGCTCTGCTCACAGAGCTACAATTCTCAGAGTAGTTTAACAGCCAGTCCCTCTTCCAGGGAACCCTTGGGAACTGGGATGGATAGATAGATAAGTGATGATGCTTAAAGATATGTTCAGTTCTCCTGGAGGTTTGCCACTAAATGTCAGAACGTCCCGTCATTTCCCACAGGACGCCAGCAATTTATTACTGGACATTTCCAGCATTAATGAGTTCATAAAGTAAAGGTAAAGGTACCCCTGCCCATACGGGCCAGTCTTGACAGACTCTGGGGTTGGTGCGCCCATCTCACTCTATAGGCCGGGGGCCAGCGCTGTCCGGAGACACTTCCAGGTCACGTGGCCAGCGTGACATCGCTGCTCTGGCGAGCCAGAGCCGCACACGGAACGCCGTTTACCTTCCCGCTAGAAAGCGGTCCCTATTTATCTACTTGCACCCGGGGGTGCTTTCGAACTGCTAGGTTGGCAGGCGCTGGGACCGAGCAACGGGAGCGCACCCCGCCGCGGGGATTCGAACCGCCGACCTTTCGATCGGCAAGCCCTAGGAGCTGAGGCTTTTACCCACAGCGCCACCCGCGTCCCCAATGAGTTCATAATACCTGCCAAATAAAACACAAGGCCTATTAAAGATAAATAGTGTTCATTGACTCCCTAACATGCTCACTGTGATGCTATGAGAGATCATCTTGGCTGTGACACCTAGAAGACCTGCTCCCTGCCTTGCAGGCCGTTCCATCTTGCCTGGAAGGGCTGGGCCCTGACTGACTCCAGCTGCAAAATCTGTGGCTGCTGAACAGACTCTTGGGCTGGGCTATTATTAGGGTGTGTTGAATTTTTCAACTTTCAAAAATGAGGGGTGTTGAAAAGTTTATAACATGATTTGGGAATTTTAAAATATATTTCGGTCAACAACAACAATGTATTGTTTTCATGTTGTAAGGCACTTTGAGCATAGTTTGAAGTGCGGAAAGGCGGCATGCAAATAAAATTATGTATGCCTTTATGCTGTGTACGCATGCTAGAGTTGAAATTTAGTGTGCCTGTTAAATCCAACTTTCAAAATATCAGAGAAGCCAAGCCACATATAGGATAAAATATAGTGGTGCAGAAGTTTGCCTTCAATTGGGGGAAAAACAACAACAGTGCTAGCAAAAGTAGAAATTATGGGGTCTCCCATTATCTGAGGGGCTGCCATGTAGAAGATGGAGCAGACTTGTTCGCCATTGCTCCAGAACACATGACTAGATCCAATAGGAGACGGGTAGGAGCTGTTGGACAGTGGAACAGACTACCTCATGAGATTGTGGATTCTCCTTTGCTGGCGATACTTAAACAGAGGCTGGGCGATTATCTGGGATGATTTAGCTGAGTGCTGAGAATTGAGTATTGAGCACTGAGTATTGAGATGACCTAGATCCCTTCCAACCCCATGATATATATGATTACAGAGAAATATATAGAGACAGGTAGATCTTGAGTACAAACGACATCCCATAAGAGATGATATGGAACTCCGGGTCTGCATCCTCAGACTGGGGGAGGGAGGAGATCTTTAGCAGCAGTCGTGAGCATCTCTATGCGTACCAAATTCCAGTTGTATTTTCCAGCGCATGTACTTGTGCAACACATGCACATGTGCTACTGTGTAGTGTGCACAAGAATGAGAGAATGAATGATCACATATATTAGAGTAATAGTGGATTCCGCAGCGTCTGTGTAGGGTCTAAATAATCAGATAATTAAAATGTTAGTATTCCTCAGTCAGGCTGTGGGTGGAAAGTGCATTGTTTGCAAGATCCACTGCAAGATAGTAATAATTAGACTTATTAGTGATGCGACTTTAAACTGGGGGAGAATTTCGATACAGTGGTACCTCAGTTTACATACGCTTCAAGTTGCATACGCTTCAGGTTACAGACTCCGCTAACCCAGAAATAGTGCTTCAGGTTAAGAACTTTGCTTCAGGATGAGAACAGAAATCGTGTTCCGGCGGTGCGGCAGCAGCAGGAGGCCCCTTTAGCTAAAGTGGTGCTTCAGGTTAAGAACAGCTTCAGGTTAAGAACAGACCTCTGGAACGAATTAGGTACTTAACCCAAGATACCACTGTACAAGTTCTAGGCCTGCATACAAAACTCCATATTTGGATGTCTCTGATCAATGCATAGGGTGGCTGTCCCCCCCAAGTCAAACGTGAAGCAGACTTCGGTTTCTCAGTTCTGGACTGCTGGACACCTGCTGTTCACCCATTACAGTACAGCCAAGTTCTTCCCTGTACATCCATTTAAAAAGTAAAAAATGCTCACATTTTGGCAAGCTACAGTGTGCAGAGAGCTGTCTCTTTCATGCTTCTGACAAGGGCCTTGAGAACCCCCCTGCTGGATCACCAGATCAAAGGCTTGTCCAGTCCAGCATCCTCTTTCTCAGAGTGACCTATCAGATGTCTCTGGGAAGTTCACAAATGAGGGCAGCAGTTTCCTCCTGCTGTTGTTCCCCAGCGAATGATATTCAGAAGCCTCTTAGTTACTCTGTAAGCCATCAAGGTCAGTAATCATTGTTCTTAAGGCTTTGGAGGGCAGGACGAGAACTAATATCTGAAAATTGCAGGGAAGCAAATTTCAGCTAAGCATTAAGAGACATTTCCTAATGATAGAAGCTTTTTCAACAACAGAACAGACTGCCTATGGAGATGGCTGGCTCTCCTTCGTTGGAGCTGTTTAAGCAGGAGGTGAATGTGAGTTCTGCCAGGGATGTATGAGTTGCATTCTGCATTGCAGGTTCTGCACTGAGCAGTAGTTCAGATTTGATGGTCCCTTCCATCACTGATTAAAAAACCTGATATTTAAAATGATCTATTAATAATGCATTAGCTTAAAGAGTTAACTGCATTGCTAATGAAGCATATTGAAGTAATATAGGGGTGACAAAATGACTGAAAATAAACCAATTTGATCAAGCAGGGATATTGAATTTATGATATGAATGACACAGAATAAATAGAAGTGAAATTATTAATGAATTTAAGAAATTTATGGCTTTCATTGCATGGATTAATGATAACTTAACTCCTATAAATTAATTCCAATGTAACACACACACACACACACACACACACACACACACACACACACACGATGGAGTCACAGAAGAACAATCTGGGGAAAAACTGCACCCAGAAAAACAAACAAACAAAAAAAAAAACCCCCAGAGCAGAAGGATGAGGTGTGTTCCCTTCCTGACATGTTTGGGAAAATTTTAGCTACCAAACTTAAAGCTGTGGAATAAAAACGTAAAAAAGAAAAGAAAAAAAAAGGAAATGTGGTCAATATCTAGCATGCACAAATATAAAGTTGATTTCAAGTCAGTTTGGCACATACAGTGGTACCTTGGGTTACATACGCTTCATGTTACAGACTCCGCTAACCCAGAAATAGTACCTCGGGTTAAAAACTTTGCTTCAGGATGAGAACAGAAATCGTGTTCCGGCGGTGCGGCAGCAGCAGCAGCAGGAGACCCCATTAGCTAAAGTGGTGCTTCAGGTTAAGAACAGTTTCAGGTTAAGAACAGACCTCCAGAACGAATTAAGTACGTAACCAGAGGTACCACTGTACAGAGAAATGAGGACTATAATGGGAAGGGATTACCTAAACTGGTTTTGAAATATACAATTAAGCAGCTTCCAGAAGAAACCGTACAGAAATTGGATTGCAGCAACCGGGACAGTACTGATTTCAAAAAGTTCTTATTCTTCTTTTTTACAAGCACACATACTGAGCAGAAGGCAAGCCATCTTTCAAACATAGCTAGTCTTTCAAAGCTGGGCAAGCCTCCCCCAGAGCAAACAATATACCCTTCGGACTGCAGAGGCCACTGCAAAATGCAGGTTTGTTTGTCTCCCCTGGGCCATCTTCCAAATCCAAATGGAGTGGATACGCATGATAAACATGTTGTCATATATGCACCGCTCCCTGCAGTCTCAGATTCTAGTTCTCTTCATCTGGTGCAATTTGGTGCCTAGATTCGGCTGATATTATACACTTGTCGCCCCATGTGGCAGCCGGGAGCTGGTGTTGCAAGGAAGGGAGAGACTGCCAGCCAGTCTGTTTCCAATCCTTGTCATTAAAGCAATTGCCTGGGATTAGAGAGATTATATAATCCAGTGTAAACCCACTCCCCAGAGTTTATGACGACGACCCAATATCCCACATTCGCCGTCCAAGCCGCTGGCTGCGATCCAAGCACAGCGGCGATATAGCTTTAGCTGGCTTGTTCTGGTTTTGACGAATTTTCAGGAATCTTTGGAAATTTCCATGTGCTTAGAGGCACAAATCTCTCTCCCCACTACATGCCCTCTTGCCCCTCCTCTCCCGGCAGAGAAATCGACCCACCGAGTGTCCTCTAGCTGGCTGACCTTTGTAACGAAATCTTGAACCGCTACAATCTTTTTAACTTCCTTTCCTTGCTTGTGCTATTTAAGGAGCCGGCGAAGGCCCCTGCATCTCCCAAGGCTCCCGGCTGCAAGGAAAGACAAATGTACGGCTGCTGCCTTCTTTCTTTTTTAAAGTGCGTTACTTAGCAACCGGGCTAAGCTTTTGAAAGGAAAGCAGCCAGAAGGAGCATCCCAAACCATTCCATCCCTTTGCCGCTGCAGAATTTTATACACCGGATATATTTATACAGTTGCCCCTAACTTTCTAAAAGGCTTTCTGCCACGCTTGCAAGCTGCCAAGTCAAACTTTGAAACTGGCCATCGGGAGGGTGGGGTTGCAGTCATGGCTGACTTTTGGAGCATTTGCGTATTGGACACAATGTCTATTTATATTTCCATCTGAGAAATGTTGGAGGGTATGGAATAGGTAAAGGTAAAGGGACCCCTGACCATTAGGTCCAGTCGTGGCTGACTCTGGGGTTGCGGCGCTCATCTCGCTTTATTGGCCGAGGGAGCCGGTGTACAGCTTCCGGGTCATGTGGCCAGCATGACTAAGCTACTTCTGGCGAATCAGAGCAGCACACGGAAACGTCGTTTACCTTTCCGCCGGAGCAGTACCTATTTATCTACTTGAACTTTGACATGCTTTTGAACTGCTAGGTTGGCAGGAGCAGGGACCAAGCAATGGGAGCTCACCCCATTGTGGGGATTCAAACCGCCAACCTTCTGATCGGCAAGTCCTAGGTTCTGTGGTTTAACCCACAGCGCCACCCGTGTCCCTTGGGTATGGAATAGGTTTTCCCTATTTTCATCTGAGAAATGTTGGCAGGCATGACATCGCCCTCCTTTTGTCCCAAAGAGCTCACAGAAGTGTGTTTATTCCTTTCTCTGACCCTCACCTCACCTGCACCTGTGACAGAAGTTTGCTTTTTCCATTACATTTACAAATCGCCCTTTCTCCACTTGGAGAATGATAAAACGACAAAAACGATAGAACGACAAAACAACAAAATGCAGCAGCATTTAGCCAAGACACAGTGCTAAGCAGGGCTTGACAGGTCCCATCATCCAAACCTCGGCCTCATTCACATTGAATGAATTTTATCACAGACCAGTTCCAGCCCACATACAATATCAAGGATGTCATAAAACATGACAGAGATACATTTGAATTTGCAATTAGGTATAACAGGGACAATACAGATATAGCAACAGTTAAAAAATATATAAATTAAAACTTAGTCACTAACATATAACCTAAAATTATCATTTAAGGCCTTAATCATTATGATAGCACAGCTTGTTCCCTAAGTTTTATGGCAATCGCACAGAATTTGGCTACCCTTAGCGTGATCTCAGGATCCTTGTCATTGGAGCCCAGCGTGATTCCTGGGGGCCTGGAGTCGTAAAGGCTGGTTTAGGAACCACCCTGCTTCTACAACTTGCTGAAACACTCTCTGACATCGTGAAAATTGATGGGTACAAGCCCCGCCGGAGTACTGTATTTGCCAGTTGGAGTGCTGGAGCCTCATTCACATTTGTAGAATCATAGAGTTGTAGAGTTGGAAGGGACACCAAGGGTCATCTAGTCCAACACCCCCCCCCCGCAATGCAGGAATCTTTTGCCCAACATGGAGCTCGAACCCATGACCCCGAAATTAAGAGTCTCATGCTCTACCAACTGAGTTTTCTCACAGCGTCTTACTTTAAAACAGGGGCACTGATCCTTATTCTCTCCCACGCACGACGTCCATCAGGTTCTTGCTCCGGGCACTAATACTGCCCCTTTCTCCAAAACAGAAACAGAAACAAGTAGATGGAGCAACAGACTGAAGTGAGGCAAGACACAAGGCGGTCCAGCACCTATCATGACATGGAGTAGTGGCTAGGACAGGAAGCCATGTGTCTGCCAGGAGTTCCAGTGTGGTGTAGTGGTTAAGAGCGGTAGACTCGTAATCTGGTGAACAGGGTTCGATTCCCCGCACCTCCACCTACAGCTGCTGGGTGACCTTGGGCCAGTCACACTTCTCTGAAGTCTCTCAGCCTCACTCACCTCACAGAGTGTTTGTTGGGGGGGAGGAAGGGAAAGGAGAATGTTAGCCGCTTTGAGACTCCTTCGGGTAGTGATAAAGCGGGATATGAAATCCAAACTCTTCTTCTTCTTCTTCTTATTCTTCTTCTTCTTCTTCCTTATGCCAGAGACTCCAGAACACCCAGAGGCAGATTCTTCTGTGGGATTATCCCCTCCACAACAAGGATGTCACATTCCCCAGCACCTGCTTGGCCAGTGCAGGCCACACACAAGGCAGGAGGGGTGCCAAAACAGAGGAATACCCTGTTAAGGTTCCCTCCACAATTCAGGGGACGTTAGCCCAAGAGGGCAGAAAGCCTCATATGCTCTCCAGACCTTCCACAAAAAGTCGATGACATACATTGCGATCCAAAGGCCTGCAAGGTTGTCTGACCCTGCTTGCTACTTGACCAACGCCCCTCTGGCGTGTTTATTGTGGATGAGGAGGCGGGAGAAGGAGAGGTCTGGTCAGGGCAGCAGAGGACGCCAAGCAGTGGCAGCCCCGCACCATGCTAGACTGGCAGGTGGCAGCTGAGGGGGACCACCAGCGAGAGGGAATGAAGGAGAGGGGAAGGGGTGGAAGGAAAGGAGAGTTCGCTCCTTCTCCCTTTTTTCTATTATCACATGTGCCAGGCCAGGCTCTTCCTCAGCCGCACCAACAGTGACACAACTACCATTTGGGGCCAAAACTGGACAGGGGACACTTTTGTTCAAAAACAGGAAGATCCTGTTTTCTTAGGGACAGGTGTCAATCCTAGCCCTTCCCCACTTTACATGCAAACATGGCAGTCACATGAAAAGCAACACGTGTGTCACAATGAATGTCCCACGGGCTTCTCACCCGAGTTGGGGATATAAACCTAGCGCTGGGCCTAGTGCTCTATATCACAACACCAGACTGGCATGAGAGCCACTTAAAATGTGAAACAGTCACCCAGGTTAACAACCATCTCTGAATACCAATGCGCTTGGCACACCGTTTTTTAAACAGCAAGGGAGCACCTTGCCTCTGCACATCGCAGACCTTTTCCTTTTTAAAAGAAAAAAAGGGAAGGAGGTGAAAGCCCAACGAAAATGGTGATAACGGATTGCAGAGAAGCCTCGCTGTACTTTCCCTGCCCGACGCTCTGCCAAAATTTACAGCGGCACAGCAAACATCAGCTGGGAGCCGTTTGATTCTCTCGCCCACGCAGAGGCTCAGAGTAACCAAGGCATCGGCGAGAGCAGAGCAGCTCTTTGCAAAGCCTCCCCTTCACTCCTTGCCGTGCCCAGAAAATATCTCAAGCGTCAATTAAGGGAGGCAGAACGGCTGTCTCCTTTGCCCGTGGGCCTGTGTTCGCACACAGCCAAAGAGAATCAGAATTAGAGCCTCTTACAGAAGATCAGATCTTGTGTTCTCACTATCAGTTGCTCCAGAATAACTACACAGAAGGAGAGCCTTGGTGGATCAGACCCCAGGTCCATTGCTTCCAATATCCTGTTCCCCTCACTGGCCAACTAAATGCCATCAGCAGAACAACAGACCATTCCAGCTATTGTTTCCCAGAGGCTGGTAATTCAGAGACACAATGTCCCTGGCCCTAGAGGAACCATGAAGCCATCGTAACTGGAAGCCATTAGTAGCCTCATCCTCCTAAAATCTGACTAGTCCCCTTTTGAAGTCATCTAAGATGGTAGCCAGCCTTTTCCTCATTTCATTTAAAGCACAGCGCTTTCCCCCAAAGAATCCTGGGAATTGTAGTTTGCTGAGGATGCTGAGAGTTGCCAGGATACAATCCCCAGAGCTAGGGATTTAACAATCAACCCCTTTCCCCAAGGGAACTCTGTTTTGATGCATAGAAGGAGTGATTCATGCCACTAAGCTACGAGTGATCCATGTTTATAGGCAGGCAAAAACACGCGGGTGGCGCTGTGGGTAAAAGCCTCAGTGCCTAGGGCTTGCCGATCGAAAGGTGGGCGGTTCGAATCCCCGCGGCGGGGTGCGCTCCCGTTGCTCGGTCCCAGCGCCTGCCAACCTAGCAGTTCGAAAGCACCCCCGGGTGCAAGTAGATAAATAGGGACCGCTTACTGGTGGGAAGGTAAACGGCGTTTCTGTGTGCTGCGCTGGCTCGCCAGATGCAGCTTTGTCACACTGGCCATGTGACCCGGAAGTGTCTTCGGACAGCGCTGGCCCCCGGCCTCTTGAGTGAGATGGGCGCACCAACCCCAGAGTCTGTCAAGACTGGCCCATACGGGCAGGGGTACCTTTACCTTTACCTTTTAAAAACAGCATAGCATGTATGCATCCCTATTAATTATACACGGCAACATATCCCCTTCAGACCCTGTTTCCTGCCTCCGAGATCGACTGGCAGTTCTTCCATGTGTGCTAGAGACCAAAGGCCTGCTTCTGATTGGCACCAGCGACCCTCACGTGGCCTTGCAAGAGAAACATCTTCACACAATTCTTACTCAGGAATCTCTGAGCCTGGTTTAAGTGCCACTGCCCCTTCTGTTCCCCATGTTTGGATCCTGTGTGGAAAGCTAAGTATAAGGTTGGAGGAAAGCTAGCCACTCTCCATCTTGGTTTCCCAACTACCCTCCTGCCTAAAAACTTGACAGCCCTTATGGAGAGGTAGAATTTGGACAGCTCTGATGCAGCTACCTTATCCGGTCTGGCTCTAGTCTGTGCTGGGATGGGAAGCTGCTGGGGAGCCCCTATGTGTGCCACCTGCACTTCCATCGCAACAATTAGAAAAGCCAAGAGATTTTTTGTTAAAGGTAAAGGGGACCCCTGGCCGTTAGGTCCAGTCACGAACGACTCTGGGGTTGCGGCACTCATGTGCTTTCGAAATGCTAGGTTGGCAGGAGCAGGGACTGAGTAACGGGAGCTCACCCCGATGCGAGGATTCGAACCGCTGACCTTCTGATCAGCAAGCCCTAGGCTCTGTGGTTTAACCCACAGTGCCACCCACGTCCCTTATATTTTTTATTAGTAGTTGAACGGGCTGTTCATAGTGGGGGGAAACTGTATACCTAGAACAGGTGGGGCAACCCGTTTTATGTCAAGGGCTACATTCCTTCAGGAGTAATGTGGGGGGCATGGTGCACATGGTGTGCCCCCAAACCTTGTTTTCTCTCTCTTTCTAGCATCTCCTCGCTTGCCACCCAACAGGCTGCTGCAGGAAGAGAGACAGGCCACTCTTCCCAGAAATCCAAACTTTCAAAATTAGGCTACAGGTTGCAGTTGGTCGAGAAAGTACAGCCTTTGTTCAAGAAAGCCAAGATGCCATTATAAAGTATGAATACGGATAAACCTTTGCATCGCACTAATAGGTTGACCAGCAAGAGAAAATCAGTGTTATTTTTCTCCTTTTACAAGCTCTTACAAGGTGGTGTTTTTACCAAGCTCAGCTTGGACAACCTACGCCTTTTTAAAATGTGTGGGGGTTTTTTGGGGGGGGGGTTATAGGGTTGTTGTTATTTTGATTGTGTATTTTGTGGTTCTGTATTTGATTTTATTCTGTGATTCGCCCTGAGACCTGCTTGCTATAGGGCGGTATATAAACCCAATAAATAAATAAGAACTAAATAAACCACAGCAGAGTGGGGGGCAGAAAGGGTCCAGGACACAAGATGAGAACAAGGGCTGATCCTCTGGTTACTCTTTACAAGATACTAGGTTCAAAGATTTTGAAGATTTATGGGGCAATTGAAGCACTTGTCATGCTGTGTTTCCATCATGTCACATATTTATTCCCGGTGCTGCAAGTCTGAAAGTAAAACCTCGGGATGTGGGCTCATGTTTCTAATGAGGTCAGGAATTGGCTGTGGCAGAGAGACAGGTGAAAAGAGATCTTCTGCCTTGGAAAACCTCAAGTGCCTTTGGTGGTCTGGAGAGATAGCATCCTCTTTCCTCCCTGCCCCCATCCCTCTGGCTCTCTGCCATCAAGCTGCAGAGTATGATAAAAGCCCTAGTCCACACGTCCTGTCCCTGCCATTAGTGAGACGACAGCATTGCAGAGGATAGAGCAGGAATCCTTTGGGAAAGATTCAGTGCTAGGGCAGAAATGCTTCACAGATGGAGAAAGAAATTGCTTCTGCTCAAAGCATCAGACACAGAATATTTACAGATCTTGGATCAATTCACAGAGATCATGCCATTTAGCTTCCAGAATATTCAACAAGATTAGGTAGGAGACCAGGACATCCGTGCAGTATCAAAAGCTGCCTTATATCGTAGCCAAGATTATTTAGTTCACAAATGTTTGTACTTCAGCAAAGAAAGGCTGTGCTCAGGGACCCCTGACCATTAGGTCCAGTCATGGCCGACTCTGGGGTTGTGGTGCTCATCTCGCTTTATTGGCCGAGGGAGCCGGCGTACAGCTTCCGGGTCATGTGGCCAGCATGACTAAGCTGCTTCTGGCGAACCAGAGCAGCACACGGAAACGCCGTTTACCTTCCCGCCGGAGCGGTACCTATTTATCTACTTGCACTTTGACGTGCTTTCGAACTGCTAGGTTGGCAGGAGCAGGGACCAAGCAACCGGAGCTCACCCCGTCGCGGGGATTCAAACCGCCAACCTTCTGATCGGCAAGTCCTAGGCTCTGTGGTTTAACCCACAACGCCACCCTTTGGGCAACCCAATTTGGCTTTGAGAGTTAACGTACTCAAAATGCCACAGTCAAATGGAGTCAGGGAGCAGGATTCGAAGTACGAGCAGCAGAAACAAAACAATAACGAATGTAATAGAGGATATGTATTGGATTAATGTAAGGTGTACAATGCAGCAGGAAAAAGGGTGGGAACAAAAACATCATGAAGGGAAGGGTGGGAAGTCAAAATGCCAAAGGGAAACAATATTAAAGTTGAAGTTAATACGTAATTGTTTTTGGAAATTCAATGAAAATCTAAATTAGAAAGGGGGGGGGGGGAATAGAGTTAACACACTCAACCACCTGAGCTCAGCATTGGAAGAAACTGTGATTAGAATAATACTTTATGCACCTATTAATCAATATAATATTACAATAATACTCATACTGGGCCTGTTTGGGGGAAAGGATAGGATGTAAACAACAACAACACTAGTTCAAATTAGCATTTGCTTTGGAGAATTGAGTATAGATAATGGAAACTCTTCCATGAACGTAAATGGTCTTTGTGTTTGTGCCTTACCTTGCCACAAGCTGCCATGGAAAGGGCCAGTTGATACCACAGGTGGAATTCACCAAATGCAAGTTTCATTGCTCTCTCCAGACACTGGGGAGAAAAAGAAGAAAGCACAAGTATTATCACTAGCAGATTCTCAACTTTTGTGGAATTCATTACCAAAAGGTTGGGGGGGGGGGACCTTACATGATTTTATTTCTTTCTGTGGGGATAAAAAAATGTCCATCTGGGACAGTTCAGGTTTTAGTTGCACAGGAGACAGCCTGATTCGGTGGGATCAAGTAAAGTCTCTTGGGTGCCTGCTGTTAGCCTTTCCCACTGTTTTGGAGAACACATTTTCATCAATATATTCTGTTAAGTTGTCCCCCCCCCAATTTTTTTGTTCATACAATTTTTATTAAATTTTCTGTTTTACAATTTAGAATATTCATTTAAACAACCGTAAAATCTCAATGACTTCCCTTCTTCTCTTTCCGTGGTTCATTTTGCGGAACATGAATCCCTGCATATTTCACATAAACTAAACCATTCAGTATTCCATTGTTACTTCCATCAAAACTTATTTACACTGTTGACTTTATCTTACTGCTGCCAGCATTTTCAAGTGTGCACAATTTCCCCCCACATATTCAGTAAACCATTTCCAATCTTCTTTAAACGTATCTTCTTCATGTTCTCTTATTCTATATGTTAGATCCGCAAGCTGGGCACAATTCCATCAGTTTAAGTTGGCATTCTTCTTTGCTTGGGACCTCGCTCGTTTTCCATACAGCGGTACCTCGGGTTAAGAACTTAATTCGTTCTGGAAGTCTGTTCTTAACCTGAAACTGTTCTTAACCTGAGGTACCACTTTAGCTAATGGGGCCTCCCGCTGCCGCTGCGCGATTTCTGTTCTCATCCTGAAGCAAAGTTCTTAACCCAAGGTACTATTTCTGGGTTAGCGGAGTTTGTAACCTGAAGCATCTGTAACCCGAGGTACCACTGTAGTTGTGTTTTCTTTTCTAAAGAGAGAGTAGGAAAATGGGAGGGTGGAACGGTGCGACCTGGAGGAACTCTCCTGCTAGGTGAGGATACAGTGCAACGTTTTGTTGCAGGCCCCACTCATCTCAGCTGACAGCCATCTCCACATCCCACAACAGCAAAATTTCAGAAGTGAATTACGCTCCCCGTATCACTGCTGTGTCGTGGGAAGAATCCGCATTACAGCAGCTCCCACGCTGCCAACGTTAAGAAAGGTGGCCTTAGGAATCTCCCTCCTCTGGAGTCATGGGATATATTGCACACGGCCCCAGGCAGAACATGTGTACACCCATAAATGTTTCAGTTAGATGTAGTGCCACTTGGATACACTTCAGCAAACGTTATAAGCAAGCTGGTGTGTGTTTGGAAGAACGTAGAGTGCTGCTTTGTTGTTTTGGGGGAGATAAAAAAAGAGAGAGAAGAAAACCTAGGAGAAGTTACCTCAGAAAGCATGACATACTGCCCTCTTCTGCCCAGTGTGATAGTTAGAAGATCGTAAACCGCCGACGCATCCCGGAGACTGATGGCTCGGTCATCTTTCTGCTCAGGGGCCCGGCTAATTACTGCATCCTGGTTTGCCTGGGAGTGAATTCAGAATAAAACGAGAGGTCAGGTCCAGCAGGAACGAGCGGAGACAGCCAAGCGCACCTCAGAAAGGTCGCCAGCCACGCACTGCATGTCCAAGCAAAAGTGCCCCTATCCAGCCCCCTCCATTCATCCGCAGGAAGCTAATTTGGGAAGGCAGAATGCATTTACAGAAACGCTGGGAGACGATTCCCTCAGATTATCTCTCGGAAGCCTCTAGAACGAGAGATGACAAGAGCCCCACAGCGCCAGAATGCTTCAAGGCCCGGGGCCGCACTTAAAATGGTGCGCCCAATTACTTCAGCTGCCTGCAACTTTACGACGGCAACCTTTTAAAATGAGGCAAAACAAAAGAATACTCCTCCACTTTCCCCCACTTTTTAAAGATGTTTCGCACTGCAGCATGGCTGCAGAGAGTCCTCCTCAGGTTAATGTGGGCTTGCAAAGGAATGTGTTGCTTAAAACATACTTATTTGCCTGGTCATATGCAAACCCTTGAGTGCAAACAGTTCCAAAAAGATACAGGTAGGTAGCCATGTTGGTCTGCCGTAGTTGCAACAAAATTTAAAAAATCCTTCCAGTAGCACCTTAGAAACCAACTACCATATTTTTCGCTCCATAAGACGCACTTTTTTCCTCTTAAAATCTAAGGGGAAATGTCTGTGTGTCTTATGGAGTGAATGTGTGGTCCCTGGGGCTGGGGGGGGGCGGCTTCCCCCGCCAGCCCCAACCTTCTTTTGGGGGCTGGGGATGGGGGGAACCCGGGCTTCCCCCGCCAACCCCACAAGCTCGGGGAGCAGCGGGACCTGCTTTTTGGGGCTGCCGGTGGGGGAAAGCCGGGCTTCCCCCCACCACCAGCCCCACAAGCTCAGTCAGTGATGGGCTGTCCTTCTCCCTCCTCGGGGAAAAGCCCGCAAGTGCTGCACACATGCTCCACACGGCTCATGAAAGGGAGCGCTGAGCAGAGCCTGGGATGCATACAGTTTATGCATACATAAAGCGCTCCCTTTAAATAATTTTTTTTTCTTGAATTCCCCCCCCCCCAAAGTCGGTGCGCCTTATGGTCAGGTGCGCCTTATGGAGCGAAAAATATGGTAAGTCTGCCGTTGGTATGAGCTTTCGTGTATCTGAAGAAGTGTGAATGCACACGAAAGCTCATACCAATGACGAACTTAGTTGGTCTCTAAGGTGCTACTGGAAGGAATTTTTTTATTTAGTTCCAAAAAGGGCAGCTATGAACACATAAGAGCACCATCCTGTTCCCAGAATGGCCAACCAGATGCCTCTGGGAAGTCCGATACAGAACAAGATAGCGACAGCCCCCTCCCACATTTGTTTCCAGGCATTAAGAGACATGCTTGCTGTCACCCCAAGGGGTAGACTTCAGCCACTGAAACCTCCATGTATTTGTTTGTTCCCCATTGTAAAGCCATCTAAGGCAGGAGCAGGGAGAACGTCGTTTGGGACTGCAGAGCCACATGAGGAAGTCCAGGCCAGGGAGCTTGATGGAAAAGTTGAACAGAAGTGCAACAAATAAATAATTGTTTTATATGGCTCCTTCACCCCAGGCCTCCTACAAGCTCCTCTCCTAGGTTTGGCTTGGAGTCTCCAGGAATTGACCTCACTCTCCAACCATCTGCTGAAGCCAGTCTTGGGAGATTTGACAAGCCACTACTAGTTGGGCCCAAACATCATCATCATCATCATCATCATCATCATATATTATTTATATCCCACCCATCTGGCTGGGCTTCCGCAGCCACTCTGGGCGGCTTCCAACAAAATATTAAAATACAGTAATGCATCAGGAACCATGGGAGGTGGAGTCAAACAAAAATCAGGTTTCCGATCCATTAACTATCCTGACTGGCAGCGGTTCGCCAGAGTTTCAGAGAGGAGTTTCTCTCAGACTTACCTAGAGATGCAAAGGACTGAACCCAGGGGCATGTAAAATAGATGCTCTATCACTGGTGGGTGGGCGTGTCCCCCCCCCAAAAAAAAGTCATTTGAACTTGTCAATTCACTCTGAGCAGAGAGAGATGAGCAGGAAATGGATTCAGAGCCAATTCATAGGCTCACTCCTCAACTGTTCCCAGAGGTGTGGCTATTCTTTATGCCCTAATACACATGCCTGGTCCATGGGGTCACAAAGAGTCGGACACGACTAAACGACTAAACAACAAACAATACAAGAGGAACGTAAAATCTATTGAATGAAGGAAAGCTTTTTTTTCTGGGGGTTTGATCTTCTGCGGGCCATAATCAACGGCACTTTGTCACGGGGCGTTCTTTGAAAAGGAAGATTTAAAAAGAGCACTGGGGAAAGGCAGAGGTTTGTGGAAGGATGTGCATAATCAACCTTGCTGTCAATTAAACCTTTCCACACATTGCATACCACGCTATTAAAAAGTTTCTGCATCAGTAGCTCTGAGGCAGCGTTTAGTTGTGAAAAATAGCTGCGCCGAACAAGCCCCCACATATTCTGAAAGCCAGTAATCAGCTTCGCATCAGAGTCAGCTATTTCGGGCATTTGTCAGTGGGCCAAACTAGGAATTTTAAAGTGATGCCTTAGCACAGATAGAATATTCACCCGAACAAGTACATTACCGCAAGCTTTGGGCTTACGAAAAAAGGGGACAGGAATACATGTAACTGCAAATACCGCCTGTTAGCGCTACAATAAAAAGGAAGTGCTTCCGATATGATCCAAGCACAGGCAATGGTGCCATACACCAAATGCAGAAGGGGCATGGCTTATTATTATTATTATTATTATATTAAATTTGTATATCGCCCTTCATCCCAAGATCTCAGGGCGGTTCACAACATAAAAATACAATTTAAGTATCACTTGCACAAATAGTGTTTCTTCTTTTGACCATAATCACTTAAGAAGGTTGGAGGGTGGATGGATCTACACACAGGGGAAAAAACACTATAAATAAGTCAGAAATTAAATCGTTATAACAATACTTTAAAAAAAACAAAACCCTAAGTAAAAATGCTATAGAAAGGTTTTGTGCTCTCTGACATAATCCGGTGTTGCATGTTTATAACGCATTCAAATCACTGCATTTTGACTAACGTAGCTGAGCGTGACGTCTAATATTGTACAACTATGAGGTTTTCCTCATGGTTGGAGTTGTCTGAAACTTATTTATTTAGCGAAACTTCATAGTAACACCTTACCTATAAGGTCACATATCACTACAGTAACAAATGAATTTGCCAATTCTTAAACTTTGTACCCGGGACTATTTGAGATTCCTTTTCAGGTGCTTACAAGAACGTAAGAAGACCCTGGGAGATCAGGCTGATGACCTATCTAATCCAGCATCCTATTCTCACAATGGCGCCAACCAGATTCCTGTGACAAATCCACAGGCAGGGTCCAAGCACAAGAGCCCTCTGCGAGCATGGTGACCATGTAGCTCAGAGGCAAGGGCACATGCCTTAGATGCAGAAAGTCCCCCGTTCAGTCCCTGACATCTCCAGCTAAAAGCGGATCATTGGTGGGGGAGACTTCTGTCTCTAGGACCCTGGAGAGCAGCTGCCCATCAGAGGACACAACGCTAGGCTAGATGAACACATAGTCTGAGCTAGTATAAGTCCGTTTCCTATGTTCTATTTCGTCTCTAAGGAGAGTTTCTAGTCCCTAAGAATGCATGCAGGGACGCTCAGAGGAGAACCCGTTTAGAAAAACCACAAATATGCATATATTTCAGGAATATGTCACTGGACTGCTTCCAAAATTATATTCCATACTCACAGGGTGACCTTTCAAAGCAATTATGCGAGTGCTCTACATACAGAAACATTATGCAGAGATGGTAGCTTGGCAGAATCACCATATGGTGCCTCCAGCTTGGAGCAGAGTTGCAAATTCAAATCGATGGCAGACAAAAATGAAAAATCCTTCCCAGGCCCCCCAAGGCGGATAAGAAGGAAGCCAGCAAGGCACACCACCGAGCACCCTCTAGCACCTTCAAAATATGATTCTACGATCATCCTGTGATTCTATGGCCATCAGCACATCCTGTGGTGGCAAACTCTGTAGTTTAACCATGCGCTCAGTTGTCCGATTCAACACACGGGAAGGGGGTGACGTAAGCCGAATGAGCTCATTCAGAGCACAGAACTAAAGGGCACTGTGACATAAGAGTGAGTGAAGTGATGATTGACAGTGTGGAAGTGGGATGGGATGTTGGGTGGAGTGAGAAAGAGTGACAGGCAGAGAACGTGACATTTGGAGCTGTGAGGAGATGGGCTGTGAAGGGAACAGATGAGAGAGGTAATGGGAGCAAGCGTACAGGAGTTAAGCTATCTCGGGATAGCATCAGAATTATGAGTGGCTCTGTATAAAACCTCTTTCATATTAGAGAGCTTTGAAACTCAGCTCTGGAATAAATAACAATATTGAAGCTGTTAACATGCTTCACTGGAGATTACCCTCTGCTCTGAAATTGATGAGCATTATCAATTATAACCAAACACGTAAGTTCTTGGAGGAGAGTGTTTTCACCAGGGCAGGCTCAGGCTATTTTATTGTCCCCTTCCTAGCCACCAACCTGCATCCTACATCTTGTTTGCACTAGGGATGTGTGGCACGGAGGGGGGGGGTGTTCCCTCCTCCAACATTTCCCTCCCCTGCCCAACAAAAACCAGCCTCCTTTCCCCTGTTCTACAGAAGTGAAGTAAAAGCATTTGTTGTAGTTCCTTGGGTGGAATGAGGGAGCAGAGCTGCAGCTGAACTTTCTTAAAAATAGCATTTACTCCTAGTTAAAAAAAACAAAGACCAGAAAATAGGATTTGCAACAAAATTTTGCAGGGCAGATCGTGCCTGTTCAGGGTTTCAACCATTTTCTTCTCTTCCGGGACACTCTGTTCCACACACCCACCCCTAGTTTTAAACACTTATTCATATACCAAGTCAGTCAGCATTCAGTGCACACTGAGCGTGCTCAGTCCTCATAGATCTGTCTCTGATTTAATGCACACCTTTAGGGTCTCCCCTCAACCTGATTTTTTTTTGTTTTTGTATTTCTGCAAACCATAGAACTGTAGAGTTGGAAGGGACCCCAATGGTCATCTAGTCCAAGCACAGGCAAACTCGGCCCTCCAGATGTTTTGGGACTACAACTCCCATCATCCCTAGCTAACAGGACCAGTGGTCAGGGATGATGGGAATTGTAGTCCCAAAACATGTGGAGGGCCAAGTTTGCCTATGCCTGATCTAGCCCAACCCCCTGCAATGCAAGAATCTTTTGTCCTTGAGTTTCCCAAAGTTTGTTGAGATGCATGCAGATTCTGGTCTTGTTTTGGCTGCGTAAGGATTCACAGCCAAAAAGGGGAAGACACTATTAGTTTGTAGAATTCTACCCAACTAACTCAATAGAGCCAACAAAGAGAACGGAGCATTAAAAATAAAAAAATAAAACTAAGAAGAATCGGGAGTGTGGAAGCTACAGGCCAGTTAGCTCAACATCTGTTCCACGAAAACTGGTGGGGAGCACTGTTAAAGATGGGATTCCATGCTAAGGATTGTAAGAAAGGAATCAAAAATAAAACTGCCAAAATATCCTCATGCCTTTATACAAATCTCTGGCGCAAACCACACTTGGAATACTGTGTACACCTCTGGAAGGCTACTGTGGGGCTGCAAGTGGTACAACAAAAGGGGGCGACCAAAATAATCGAGGGGGTGGAGCAATTCCACTATGGGGAAAGGTTACAACATTTGGGGCTTCCTAATCTGGAGAAAAGGTAAGAGGAGATATGAGGTAAGATGGAGGGCTTTTTTTCAGTCAGAACTTGCCGGAACTCAATTCTGGCACCTCTCAGGTGGGTGCCATTGCCTTTCTAAGAGAACAAGGGAGGCATTCATGGTGAGCTCCGACACCTCTTTCTCTAGAAAAATAGCACTGGGGGAAAAGGTACTTCTTCGCACAGAGTATAGTTAAACTACGGAATTTGTTCCCACAAGTAGTAGTGAGGGCTACCATCTTGGATGGCTTCAGAAGAGGAGTAGACAAATTTAGGGAGAATAAAACTATCAATGGTTGCTAGCCAAGATGGTGATGTTCCGTTTCTTTCGCGGGAGGCAGTACAGTCATACCTCGGGTTGAAGTAGCTTCGGATTAAGCATTTTCAGGTTGTGATCCGCAGCGACCGAGAAGTAACGGAGTGCGTTACTTCCAGGTTTCGCCACTCGCGCATGCGCAGACGCTCAAAATGACGTCACACGCATGCGCAGAAGCAGTGAATCGCAGGTTGCGTTCACTTCAGGATGCGAACAGGGCTCCGGAACGGATCCCGTTCACATCCAGAGGTACCACTGTATGTATTTGTTGCTGGGAATCGTCATGTGGAGATTCCCACCTGCACTAAATGGCCTTTGGCCTGATCCAGCAGGCCTCTTTTTCCTGTTCTTACTCAAGCAAAAGGCAACAGAAATTTTTGCAGTCCTGCTTCCACCACCTTCCCTCTTTCTCAGACTTTTTTTCCAGGTCAAATCCCATCTGGCCATTTAACTCAATAATAAGACGGTGATAAATGATTCCCAAACTCTGTTACACTGGGCACACTGTTTATTAGTCCTGGCTACAGGCAGTCTGTTTTCCAATTCAGCTGAGGGAAGAGAGGGAGAGAGAAGGCAAGCCAAATTACTTTGCACCACTTGTGGTGTGTTTAGTTAATCTACACCATGCCTGGGAGATGCCACACTGAGGGGAACACATTCTCTTGCCATTTTAAAAAAATAACAACACCAAATTACAGCGACAGTGGCTTGGGTGAGAGGCTTATGAACTGCATCAAAACTGAGGGACAGATCTTCATTGCGTAAATGAAAGAATTTTGAAATAAAAATGCTCAGGGATGAGGGTTCTGGGAGAAAAATGCTGACAGAAAAACATTTCTTTCCCAGCTTAGAGACAGCTCTGGCTTATATTCAGCAGCACTAGAAATCCTGTTGAAGAGGGAGGGTGACTAAAACAGGCCCAGGAAAGTTTTAAGGACAGCTCTTAATCAAACTGCACTTGGGTTCCTCAAGAATAGACACTGAACAGGCATCAGGAATTATTGGTGGATTGTTAAACAGATGTTTTATAAAAACCCAGGCCAAGGCGAACCTATAATGAAGGAGCGTCTCCACCCCCATCGTTCAGCCCGGACACTGAGATCCAGCGCCGAGGGCCTTCCGGCGGTTCCCTCATTGAGAGAAGTGAGGTTACAGGGAACCAGACAGAGGGCCTTTTCGGTAGTGGCGCTCGCCTTGTGGAACGCCCTCCCATCAGATGTCAAAGAGATAAACAATTACCTGACATTCAGAAGACATCTTAAGGCAGCTGTACTGTTTTTAACACTTGATTGGGAGCCGCCCAGAGTGGCTGGGGAAACTCAGCCAGATGGGCGGGGTATAAATATTATTATTATTATTATTATTATTATTATTATTATTATTATTATTATTATTTATCAGCTTTCCAACTTTTACCTTCAGATAATTATTCCCACACCTGAAGCACAGTGAAAGCTCCTTAGAGCAATGTTTCCTAAACTTGGGCCTCCAGCTGTTTTTGGACTACAGTTCCCATCATCCCTGACCGCTGGTCCTGCTAGCTAGGGATGATGGGCCTTGTAGTCCAAAAAACAGTCGGAGACCCAAGTTTGGGAAACCCTGTCTTAGGGGAAAGGTGGGGTACAAATTCTATTTTCAAAAATCCACAGAGGAACCCTCTGCACAGCTGTCTCAGAACTCCTGCACATCACATAGGCTTAGGGGATGTATTGAGGCACGAAGGCCAGCCCAAGATGCATGCCACCTCAGACTGGTTAGGCTATTTTGGCACCTGAGCCATAAGAAACACAGGAAGGTGCCTCATACTGTGTTAGATCATTGGTCCATCGGACTGGAAGTGGTTCAGACAGAGGTCTTTCTCAGCCCTACCTAGAGATGCCCAAACCTGTTACTTCTTCACACAGTTCGTATTTAAATGATGGAATTCACTGTCACAAGGTACAGTCTCAGCATCCAAGTTGGTCATCCTCCTCTTTTAAGGCTGTCGCTGCATCTTAGTGAAAGCAAATTCCACAGTTCAGCTTAGGCACTGTATGGAGAAGTACTTTATTTTGTCTGTTCTGAATCTCTCAACATTCTTCATGGGATGACCACAGGTTCTAGAATTCTCCACACTGTGCATAATCTATCATGCCCCTCACCTGTTACTCGCCCAAATGTTGTAAACTTCAGCCTTAAGTGAAAAATCCTGTTATATTTGCCTTGTAGGGCACTGTCGAGTCACTTGATTTTATTGCGTATTCCGCTGTTCAAAACTGCTTGTTTTTTAAGTTGTATTTCCTTCTTATTTTGTATTACGTTGGTTTTAGGTAAGCCACCTTGTGTATTTGTTGTTAAAAAAACACCCCAAGGTATAAATCAATAAATCATCAGCACCAAAGCACCAAAGATCTGTTGTTTGTCACCTGGTCCACTCTGGGCGGTTATAAAATAAGGTTCATATAACACAGTGAAGAAAAGACCTTTTTTTAATTAAATAAAAATTAAGCCTGTTTTGCAAAAGAAAGAAAGGGGAGGAGGATGATATTGTTCCTATGCCACGTAAAGGGTGACTCACAGTTTTCTATTAAATTTCTCAGACTGCTCGCTGAACGTTTGCTTAATCTGTCATCATCAAGCGATGCTTCAAAAAAACAAAAACAAGTAGCAGCTCTCGCTCTCTGTGTGTGTGCTGTATTAAAAGACAACTGCTGCTTTCTTCCACACTGAACAGGCAAGATTTTGGAAACAGGAGGCCACTTTGCAGATCTCAAAGGAAACCTGGAAATGCCATCCTGAAAATATCAAGTATTATCCTAATGATTATTGCATGCTTTCATTATTACCCTTCTTTATAAGTATTCCTATCTGGCTTACCATGGATTCACTGATGAGGAGGAGGAGGAGCGCTTCTTCAACGTTGTCATGGGGGCTGTAGATGCTGAAAGACAAACAAACCTATTGTTTCAATATAAGCAACACCAGCAGCTCGCTCATGGGACACTCTTGTTAACACCACCACAGGACTAGTAACTTGAACCGTCTCATGCATGATTCATACGTTATATAACCGCTTCTTCAGGCCAGGATGACTAAAAGCGGCAGGGTGTATCCTAGGAGAAAACTCGGCCCTGACTCAAGCGAGGCAAAGCTGTTTGGTTAGACACAACTTCTGCACATGAAGCAATTTCTCTCCTGGGCAAAAAAACAACAACTCCAGATGACAAGTTAAGTTTTCACAGATGGGATATTAAGAAAATGGTAATAAAACACAGATTGTACGGGACCCACAGAGACCCGCAACCAAAGACCTGCCTGTGGTTTTGAGCTGATATCTGAAATCCAGCACAAACCTCCTCAGCTCTTTGCCATTCCTCCAAGACCTTCAGTCCCTAATACCCATCTCCCAACCCTCCAACTTCAGACCCTGAGAGCTAACACATATCCTTTCCTGTTACTAGATTTTTTCCTCCTCTAGCCAAACTGATCTTCTGCTTCCCTCATGGTGCCAGGACCTCAATAACTCAAGGACCACTCTTTCCACATGAACCTACCCAGACCCTGACATAATCTTCTGAGGCCCTTCTTCTGAGGCCCTTCTTCATGTGCCTCCTCCTCGAGGTCCGGAGGGTGGCAACACAAGAATGGGCCTTCTCTGCAGTGGCTCCCCGTCTGTGAAATGCTCTCCCCAGGGAAGTTCACCTGGCACCTTCATTACATACCTTTAAGCACCAGGCAAAAACGTTCCTTTTTAACCGGGCCTTTGGTTGATCCATTTGACATCCTATACCCTTTTAAAATGTGGCTCTTTTCAGGGGGGTTGTTATTGGGTTGTTGTGTTTATTCTGATTATATATGTTGTGATCTTTTCTGTGAGCCTCCCTGAGACCTCCGGGTATAGGGCGGTATATGAACTCAATCAACAATAACAACAATAATAACACTAGTAAAGGTAAAGGGACCCCTGACCATTACGTCCAGTCGTGGATGACTCTGGGGTTGTGGCGCTCATCTTGCTTTATTGGCCGAGGGAGCCGGCATACAGCTTCCGGGTCATGTGGCCAGCATGACTAAGCCACTTCTGGCGAACCAGAGCAGCGCACGGAAACGCCGTTTACCTTCCCGCCAGAGCGGTACCTATTTATCTACTTGCACTTTGACGTGCTTTCGAACTGCTAGGTTGGCAGGAGCAGGGACCGAGCAATGGGAGCGCACCACGTCGCGGGGATTCGAACCGCCGGCCTTCTGATCAGCAAGCCCTGGGCTCTGTGGTTTAACCCACAGTGCCACCCGCGTCCCTTATATTTTTTGTTAGTAGTTATCAATTCACTAGCTCACCTGCAAACTATATGCAGCACATTTCATGATACGTGCTGTTCATAGTGGGGGGAAACTATATACCTAGAATGGGGGGACACCCCGTTTTCCCTCAAGGGCTATATTCCTTCAGGAGTAATGTGGGGGCTTTTGAACTGCTAGGTTGGCAGGAGCAGGGACCGAGCAACGGGAGCTCACCCCGTCGTGGGGATTCGAACCGCCGACCTTCTGATCGGCAAGTCCTAGGTTCTGTGGTTTAACCCACAGCGCCACCCGCGTCCCTCTAATTATAACACTAGAGTATCAGAAATCTGTGAGGGATTCTTGCCCTCTTCACCTGTTACTCCCATGGAGTGGGTAAGCCTGGGGAAGGAGGCTGTGGGGGCCATGCATTGAGTCCAATTCCCACCATTGCTCCTCCTGTCTTTGCCATTAACATGTTCACCATAATGTCTGCAGCAGGGAGGGTATTCCTGCATGTATCGGCTTTTAGAACAATACAGAAACTGGGCCAAAAGGTTATCCAAATGGCACAGGGAGTCTCCGTTCATAGAGAAGTTCCCTCTCACCTCCCGCCACTGACCAAGTTATGACAAACATGGTGTTGGGACCGCTGACAGCTGAGGGAGGACACATGTGACTTGGGGGTGGAGCTAAGGGCCAACAGCTCTTGTCATCACATGACTCAGGCGTGAAGAAGGCTTCTTTCTCCTTCGGTAAGTGAACTGAAATCTCCAGGGCATTGCAACCAACACAGCCAACGACTGCGAGGGTTTTGCAAGTAGCATACAAACGAACAGTACTAGTCAGCCGTTGCTAAGTGTCTTGACTGCCTGCCCTTTCATGTTATTTTATCTGGCCCTGGATGTAACAGCCCCAAATAACTCTATACGCACTTATCTCCGGTGTGTAGCTGCAGTCTTCGGCGAAGGGTAGTGCAGATGTACAAATTATCCTCTTTGTTCATGAACTCGGGGAGAGGATCAGATAAGGGGCTCCAGTAACAATCTTCGCTCAGGGAGTGCAGGAGCAACTCTGCCAACTGCTTGGCAGCCGTCTGGAGAAGAATGGACAGAAAATGAGGGAAACATGTGTTTTTTTAAAGCCCACAGTGACACCTATTTGCCTACCAGGTTGATGATTCAACTTGCTACAAGCCAGTACACATGATACGTCAGATCTGCATCGGGTTGCTTTTTTAACTCGGTCAGAAAAGCCACACACGACTCACCTTTCCAGATGTCTCAAGTACACAGAGAAATGCTTTGCTTTGGGGTATGGCTTTCGTTCTTAGGATTCTCAGCTCCAGTAGTATATATGGGTAAGATTTGTGAATGAGTTGTTCCGCCTGGCCTTTGGCTTGGAATCAACTTGATCCCCTCCCCCTCTTTCCTTTTTCCTTTCTCTTTCTGTGATGGAACTCCCATTTGGGGACTTCCCTGGCTTTTTTCTGGCCCATGTAGGACCAGTCTGGATAGTTGGCCTTGGTGAAGACTTGACGTTCTCATCCCCAAAACAGTTTTTGATTTGAGTTCCTACTGAAATGAGGCTGCATTTTTAATGTTTTAATGTCATATTTTAATCTTGTTTTTAAGTTGTATTTCAATCAATTGTTTTTATACCTGGTGTCAGCTGCCCTGAGCCCGGTCTTGGCTGGGTAGGGCGGGATATAAATATTATTATTATTATTACTATTATTATTATGTCACCACCAGATGTCAAAGAAAACAACAACTACCAGACTTTTAGAAGACATCTGAAGGCAGCCCTGTTTAGGGAAGCTTTTAATGTTTGATGTATTATAGTATTTTAATATTTTTTTGGGAAGCCACCCAGAGTGGCTGGGGAAGCCCAGCCAAATGGGCGGGGTATAAATAAATTATTATTATTATTATTATTATTATTATTATTATTATTATTATTACAATTTTAAGTGGGACCCATGACACAACTCACAATGTGGAACACCAGCTAGGAAACAGAGATGACCGGGTTCAACTAGCTCAGGCTATTTTTCCATCCAGCACACAGTTGTCTACTTCAATGGACAGAACCACTCCTGTGTCTCAGCCAGGAGTCTTTCTCAACAACTGATGCCTTCTCCTTCTCCTTCTCCTTCTCCTTCTCCTTCTCCTTCTCCTTCTCCTTCTCCTTCTCCTTCTCCTCCTCCTCCTTCTCCTTTCCTTAAGCTGCAGCTTCTAGGGATTGGAGCTGGGGCTTTGGGGGTGAAAAGCATATGTTCTACACTGAACTGCGGACCCTTCCCCTATTTAGTCTCCAAACCACAAGAGTCATCTAGTCCAACCCCACCCTGCCCCCGCAATGCAGGAATGTTTTTCCCAACATGGGGCTCGAACCCACAATCCTGAGATTAAGAATATACTGCTCCACCAACTGAGCTACCACCCTGTGATGGGTAAACTATGGTTTGCATTGTTCTTTGGGGGAAGCCACAGTAAATAAAGCCCTACTTTCTTTGAGAGAGTGCCTGCGTGTGTTTGTGGGTGTGTTTGCTTTACTGCACGTTTCACTAGCAGTTTCAATTACTTTCACTTTTGTTATGAATAAAACCAGACAAATTGGAATAACCCAAGTCTTTGATTTATCTTATAACAGTCTTTGGCAAAAGAAAAAAGAAAAGGGGGGGGGAGTATTATTATTGCTTAGAATACAATGCAAGTAAAAGGCATTCACAGATTGCCATGTAGTATTCCAAATTAATTTAATTGCATGCTTTGTCATGTTAATCCTATCTAAAAAGCGTTTTTTTGTCATTGACGCTGTTAAAAATATTTTGCAACAGAATTAGCAATACAATATTAAAACCGAAGTCTTCACCCTTCGAAATAGCCCAATAATTTAGAAGCAATTACATCGCCAATAATTTGAGGAAGCGGCTATTCAAACATCATGATAAACCATGATTTTGAGATGTTGGGAACAAGCTGCACTCAGCACCTTTCCCTGATCTTCCTTCGTCATGGCTGGCAGGGAAGCTTTCGTTCCTATTTTTGATTAACCACAGTTTAGCGTTACATCCAAGCCCTACACTGAAGCTTTCATTCCTATTTTTGATTAACCACAGTTTAGCGTTACATCCAAGCCCTACACTGTGGTTAATCGTAGAACACTGAGTTGGAATCGACCTCCAACTTCATCTAACCCCCTGCATCAGCTTAAACCATGGAACGAATTATAGTTTCTTCCTATTCGTAGTTTGAAGTTAGCTTGGTTTGGGGGGGTTTTAAAGCAATAGTTAAGATCAACCACCATTTGTCAGGATTGGATGAAATGATAGGCTGTGGTTTATTTAAAAATACTTCTGAACATCTCTCAGAGGCACTGGAGGAAGACAGGGGAGACTAGAGTGTCTAGGTGTGCATCGTAATTTCAGCTAAGATCTGGTAATGGGGATCTTTTGGTGGTCCTGCCATTCCTTAGACAGGGAGCAAGTGGTGGTACAAGCCCTTTAAACTTCAGAATCAGCTTCCTAGTACTTTACTCAGGGTTTTAAAGATTATGTAGTTGGATAATGACAACACTCACATACCTATATACTAGGCAAGCATATATGGAATTATAGTTGCTTGCATATATAGTGACATAATACAGTGGTACCTCCGGTTAAGAACTTAATTCATTCTGGAGGTCCATTCTTAACCTGAAACTGTTCTTAACCTGAAATACCACTTTAGATAATGGGGCCTCCTGCTGCTGCGGCGCCATGGTGGTGCAATTTCTGTTCTCATCCTGAAGCAAAGTTCTTAACCCGAGGTACTATTTCTGGGTTAGTGGAGTCTGTAACCTGAAGCGTCTGTAACCTGATGCATCTGTAACCCGAGGTACCACTGTATACCTTTCATTTTTGTTCTATATTTCTTTATATTACTACATCATACTTTATATTTCTACACTTTATATTTCTGCATTATTTCGTTCGGTTTAAATACCCTCAATAATTTCTTTTTGAAAAGATTAGCTTTCTTTTATTATTACTGTTTATTGTTCTAATGCAGATTCTTGATTTTATCCAGTACCCCATAGTTTTATTGCAGCGTGATTTTCCTCGTGTTGTTAATTTTGTTTCTGTGTACCTCGCTTTTCAAGAGTAATAATAATAAAACAGGCTGCAGGTTTCATTACTTAAACTACTGTAGGCTGTTGTCAGGCTGATTTATAATGCAGAACAAATACCGCCTATTTGCAGTGCACTTGGATGCTGCTGAAAGTAGGTGAGGCCATCACCCTGCGAGACTAGGAACCATGGGGAATTAAATTCCCATGTTGCCCAACTTTCCTTATGGTGTAGTGGTTAAGAGCAGTGGACTCGTAATCTGGTGAACTGGGTTCGATTCCCCGCTCCTCCACCTGCAGCTGCTGGGTGACCTTGGGCTAGTCACACTTCTCTGAAGTCTCTCAGCCCCACTCACCCCACAGAGTGTTTGTTGTGGGGGAGGAAGGGAAAGGAGAATGTTAGCCGCTTTGAGACTCCTTAGGGTAGTGATAAAGCGGGATATCAAATCCAAACTCTTCTTCTTCTTCCTGGGCATCGCAGCACATGTCCACAGCAGCATCCCAGCTTCTACAAACCACGGGAACGACATTTTTCATGACTCCTGGCATCGCTTAATGCTGACCCAAAGTACAGGGACCCCTAGTGTGGTAGTTTCTTGGAGCGCTCCTCTATGTCCCCAATCCACCTCAATAAGTTTGGGGGAATTAGGGGCAGTGGGAAAGGCTGGAGAATCCTCACAGCCAAAATGGATCCGTTTCAGAATCAAACTCCATCCCCCTCACCCACCTCCCACATGACCACATACACCTTTCTGCCTATTACAGGGGTACCTCGGGTTACATACGCTTCAGGTTACAGGCGCTTTGGGTTACAGACTCCACCAACCCAGAAATAGTACCTCAGATTAAGAACTTTGCTTCAGGATGAGAACAGAAATTGTGCTCCGGCGGCGTGGCAGCAGCAGGAGGCCCCATTAGCTAAAGTGGTGCTTCAGGTTAAGAACAGTTTCAGGTTAAGAACAGACCTCCAGAACGGATTAAGTTCTTAACCTGAGGTACCACTGTACTGCATTTTCTTTTCACAAAATTGCAACATACACAGAGCTCTTAGACAAAGCTGAAGACAATAATTGAGCATTAGGCTGAGAAATGCCAAACATAAGGAACGTATTTTGTCACTGGATTCTGCAATTGCACTCGTGTGGGAAAGAACCGAGTAAGCAAAACAGGCATGCAAAAGTCAGCCTAAAATCAGAACTTCTCTCTACGGGTGTTTCCCAATTCCATCCAACCTTGTTATCCCATTAAACGATGAAAAATTGCAAGGCTGGACTCACAGTCCATAGGAAGGAATGGTACTAAAGAATCCCAACTGTCTTTTTTTCCCTTCTCCTTTCCTCAAATTGCCATCTGCTAAATGAAGGGCTACCTCATCTCCTGGGCTTACCATTCTGAAGCTCTGGGTAGCCTTCGTTTCCATGGTCCGCAATAAGTCTCGGAGGTTTCGTATTCCTTTTACGATGTTGCTAAGACGAAGGAAACGGCAAGAAATGTAAATTAGGGCTGATTTGATTGTGAACTAACACGATGAAGAGAGAGAGGAAAAAACAGAACATCTCTGACATTTCAAAAAAAAATAATACCCAATCATGCTCAGGTTGGGCTAATGGTAATAAAAAACAAATGAATGAGACCTTCGAAGGATAGCTCATCCCAGATGGTGGAATATGAGACGGACTCTGATGAGTACAGGAGACATTTGGAAGCTTCTCCTGTATCCTGTTTTAAAGCTCTTTTGAAGGATAGCATCTTATTGCTTTGTCCTTGGCATATAAGATGAGGTTCAGTGGTTCAAGCAGCAGTCTACGAGTACAGACTTGGGCCCACACCTCCACTCACCCATAAAGGTCACTGGGTGATCTTGGTTGGGCCAAGCTCAACGGCTTAAGTCTCTTCTACCTCACAGTGTTGCCACGATATCGAAATGATGAAAAAATGATGACAACTACTCTATTTCGAACTTAAAAATGGAAAGCATAATGCTGATAGTCAACAAAAGAGGTTTAAAGACTCTCTCAAGGCAAATCTATAAAAAAATATAGCATGAACACCGACAATTGGGAAACACTGGCCTGCGAGTGCTCCAATTGGAGAATAGCTTCTACCAAAGGTGCCATGGGCTTTGAAGACACTCGAACTCAGGATGAAAGGGAGAAATGTTATAAGAGGAAGGCACATTTGGCAAACCCTTACCGTGATCAACTCCCACCTGGAAACCTATGTCCCCACTGTGGAAGGACGTGTGGATCCCGAATTGGCCTCCACAGTCACTTACAGTCTCACTGTTTTAAAACCGTGCTCATGGAAGACAATCTTACTCGGCTACGAGTGATCACCAAAGAAGAAGAAAATGGAATTGGGGTGGGAGTGAGGAACTATGTATGCCATAGACCAGGGCTTCCGAAACTTGGGGCTCCAGCTGTTTTTTTGGACTACAACTCCCATCATCCCTAGCTAGCAGGACCAGTGATCTGGGATGATGGGAACTAGTCCAAAAACAGGTGGAGACCCAAGTTTCGGAAGCCATGCCATAGACATAACAAGAGTTCCACAACCTCCAGTTGCTTAGAACTACAACTTCCATCATCCCTAACCATTGACTATGCTGGCTGGGGTTGATGGGAACTGTAGTCCAAAACATTTAAAGGGCACTGGGCTGGGGCAGGCTTCTATAGGTTGTGTAAAGAAACCTATAGACTTCCTTCTTCTTGAATGAAGAGTATTTTGCAGACCTATTTTATGAACAGAAGTGCCTGAATGGATCGTTGTTTATGTTACAACGTACTAAAGAACATGTCCTCTGATGAAGCCCCTTCTTCCCAAATCTGACGGCTACTTAACAATTTATATTGCAGGACGCGTGCATTCATTGCAGACCACCAGTCTGAAGCATCTAAATTCACTGAAAACAAATATATGTAGGCACATCAGCTGGTGATAGTTATTCAGGCACCAGTGTCTTCAAGATGGAATTACCACAGTGCACTTCGTATGAGGAGGCACTTGACCTGGAAAGTGCAGAATACTGCAGGGGGGTTTCTGACAGAAGCGAGACCCTGCCGCCATATAACACCTCTGCTAACAGATCTGCATTGCCTGCCAATTTGCTGCCTTGCCAAGTTCAAGGTGTTGCTATTAGTATATAAAGCCCTTATATAGGGACCCAGGTGGTGTTGTGGTCTAAACCACTGAGCCTCTTGGGCTTGCTGATCAGAAGGACGGTGATTCAAATCCCCATGACGGAGTGAGCTCCCATTGCTCCATCCCAGCTCCTGCCAACCTAGCAGTTCGAAAGCACGCCAGTGCAAGTAGATATATAGCTACCGCTGCAGTGAGAAGGTAAACAGCATTTCTGTGCACTCTGGCTTCTGTCACGGTGTCCCGTTGCGCCAGAAGCAGTTTAGTCATGCTGGCCACATGACCGGGAAAGCTGTCTGTGGACAAACGCTGGCTCTCTCAGCCTGATAGCAAGATGAGCGCCACAACCCCATAGTCACCTTGGACTGGACTTAACCATCCAGGGGTCCTTCAAAGGTAAAGGTAAAAGGACCCCTGACCATTTGGCCCAGTTGTGACCAACTCTGGGGTTGCGGCACTCATCTCGCTTTATTGGCCGAGGGAGCCGGCGTACAGCTTCTGGGTCATGTGGCCAGCATGACTAAGCTGCTTCTGGTGACCAGAGCAGCGCACGGAAACGCCGTTTTCCTTCCCACCGGAGCGGTACCTATTTATCTACTTGCACTTTGAGGTGCTTTCGAACGGCTAGGTTGGCAGGAGCAGGGACCGAGCAACGGGGGCTCACCCCGTCGCGGGGATTCGAACCGCCAACCTTCTGATCGGCAAGTCCTAGGCTTTGTCGTTTAACCCACAGTGCTACCCGCGTCCCCCAGGGGTCCTTTACCTTTAGATAAAGCCCTTAACAGTTGTGGGACAGTTGACTTGTGCCATCGCCTTTCCCAAATATATGTCCCCTGGACCACTTCGATCTGTGGAACCAGCAGCTCCAGATGTTGCTGGACTAGCTCTCCCATTATCCCAGACCATTGGCTATTCTGGTAGGGCTGATGGGAGTTGGAGTCCACCAACACAGGTCTCTCCATCCTCAATATAGTTCCCAACTCATTCGTCCGATTAGATAATAGTTTCCCAAACTTGGGTCTCCAGCTGTTGTTGGAGACCCAAGTTTGGGAAACCCTGGATTAGATGTTTAAACTCTGTGTCCATTTAATATATATATTTTTTAAGAATTGCTGTTGCTGTTTAATTAAATTTATATACTAACCTTCATCACAAGATCTCAGGGCAGTTCACAGAATAAAATACAAGACAAAAACACAAGTAAATGATCAAAACAAAACAAAGGCTGTAGAATATTAATCTGCCAGAGGCCTGGTTGAAGAGGAATGCTTTCGACTGGTGCCTAAAATATATAATGAAGATACCAGGTGAATGTCCCTGGAATTCTATGTTCGTCCTTTGCATTACCTGGAATTTCTGCCATGGACTGGAAAGAAATGGTGGGAACAGAGGGGAGAGAGATTGGTTTTCTGCTTCCCCAGATGGGTTAAACTAGATAGTTGATAAAGCTCCCTCTAATTTTTATGATTTTGTGCTTCATTGTACTATGTTGTTAACCACCCTGGTTCTTATGGGAGGACAGCAGGGAAAATAAGAATGATACTGTACATTAGCAGCCCGTCTCCTTGTAAGAACTCTACATTATTTAGAGCATTTTCCCAAATAATTCCACTTCTGGAAATAGAAACCACTCCGCTCATATAATAATGACCACAATCAAGTGTCCCTCCCTGCTTCCAAAACGTCAGGAGTCTTGACTTATAAAGGGGTCTTCTTGTGCCCCCTTGCGGCAGAAAAAGAAATATGTGCCACTCAAGCTATGTGACTTGTCTTCTCAGACTCCCACCCTTTGTGTTGAAAACCGAATTTTAAGGGAAATGATTCACATTCCGAGAGCAGAAACACGGCTCAGCTTTCTTATAGTTCCAGGACGTAGGCTGGTGCTTCCGCTAATGGTTCACTCAGGCTTGCGATTAAATGACACCTAGTTCTGCAGTCCTATGAACACTGACTTAGGAGTAAGTTTGCACAGAACACAGTGTTGACGTAGATTTTAGGGGTTCCTAGAGGAACACCCCCAATCAGGCACAAGAGCAGTGTGCATGTTAGTGCCTGGGGCTATTTCTCACTAGGTAAGGTAAAGGTCAAGGACCCCTGGACGGTTAAGTCCAGTCAAAGGTATAAATAATAAATTATTATTATTATTATATCATTATTACATTTGTTATGTTTGCAAATTATGTAATTTTTCCATGTCGTAAGCTGCCTTGAGTGTGGTTTTAACTGAGATAATAGCATAAATAAATAAATAAATAAATAAATAAATAAATAAATAAATAAATAAATAAATAAATTTTATTATTTATACCCCGCCCATCTGGCTGGGTTTCCCCAGCCACTCTGGGCGGTTCAAAGGCAGAATAGTAAAAACACAATAAGGCAACATACAAATGAAATTACATATGTATGTATTTTATGGAAGGAAAGCTGTGATACAAATGCAATAAACATATAATAAATAAACTAACACCGGTGTGGCCACGGGGTGCAGTCCTTGCCCTCTTGCATTTTAAGGTAAAGGTAAAGGGACCCCTGACCATTAGGTCCAGTCATGGCCGACTCTGGGGTTGCGGCGCTCATCTCGCCTTATTGGCCGAGGGAGCCGCCGTTTGTCTGCAGACAGCTTCCGGGTCATGTGGCAAGCATGACTAAGCTGCTTCTGGCGAACCAGAACAGCGCACGGAAACGCTGTTTACCTCCCTGCCGGAGCGGTACCTATTTATCTACTTGCACTTTGACGTGCTTTCGAACTCCTAGGTGGGCAGAAGCAGGGATGGAGCAATGGGAGCTCACCCCATCGCGGGGATTCAAACCGCCGACCTTCTGATCGGCAAGTCCTAGGCTCTGTGGTTTAACCCACAGTGCCACCCACGTCCCTCTTGCATTTTATTTCTGATTAATTCCTTAAAAATGGCTATTGGGGTGTGTGTTTCTGTCTCTCTGAAAGCAAATTTAACAGAGCCCAGGTTTAATGAATAAGCAGGCTCTTGAGGCTCCACCAAGGATCAAGGGAATGGGATATTCCCTGCTCTCTGAATAGACTTGCTTCTGCTTGGGTTCAGAAGGAATATAAGACAATGGGAGTTGCGGTCTACCTGAGAGTCTCTTGCATGACTGGCCTACCCTGCCTGGCAGTTGTGGCAGCAAGGGAGGCAAAACCCTCCTTCCATTTCAGGACTGTCCAGGGGGATTCGTTTGAACACCCCTTCCATTTTTCAGCAATGTGCTGCACTGGTTCAGCGGTCCTGGCACCATTTTCTGACTGTGCTTTGCCTAGGACGGCATCAGAAGCCTGTTACGTGAAACCACGCTCAGCATCAGTCATTCAAAATGGCAGAGAACCTCCAGCCACCTACCCTCTTTTCAAATGGGCCACGTAAGCGCTCTGCAGGGCTGCTTCCAGGAAGTAAGGCAGCTCAAAGTCCAACGTTGACGCTTGAATGCCCTTTATGCCTCTCGGATGCGTGTTGCCGAAGCTCTGAGTGGGAAAAAAGAGGCGTCATTGTTTGCAAGTGAGCAGGAGCCGCCCTTTGGCTAAAACTGTGTCTTTTTCCTCCCGAAAGGACAGAGAAATTGGGTAACGTTTGGGAACCGAGACAAGGCATAGACAAACTGAAAATTGCACTAAATCATCTGTGTTGTTTCGCTCGGCTATTTTTGCACTGTTTTCACAGGCAAGAGGCCTGCGTTTCTCAGAAAACCTCCGTATACTTCTGGCAATTTGCTGCAGAGCTTGGGAGCCATCAAGCTAAACAGCAGACGCACAAAAGATGTTTCTCTAGGGGCTCGAGAACCCCAATTTTTGGTGCCTGCCTAGAACAGGGGGATTGCCAAGAACTTTGCAGGCTCAACTGCACAGCTGGTGGGCTTGTTCAGCTGAGTGCGCCCAGGCCTGGAATAACCATGTAACATCTCTATGACTCATAGGAGGGAAGCATCTAACTAGTATGTACTATATAATTCCACACATGCACATAGAAATCATTAAAATGCATTAAAATAGATACATTACAATGAACAAATATATTCAAAACAAGAAGGTATTTAAATGTAAATAATTCATTGCACACACAGGAAATGTATCACCCAAAAAGAAGAAGAAAATACAGATTTACATAAATTTTGCATATGCAGATCTTCATGTGCAAGTGTAGGTACAAATTTAGAAATAACTATAATTTCTAAATAACTCACAGTTAGAAATAACTATACAGTGGTACCTCAGGTTACATATGCTTCAGGTTACATACGCTTCAGGTTACAGACTCCGCTAACCCAGAAATAGTGCTTCAGGTTAAGAACTTTGCTTCAGGATGAGAACAGAAATTGTGCTCCGGTGGTGCAGCAGCAGCAGGAGGCCCCATTAGCTAAAGTGGTGCTTCAGGTTAAGAACAGTTTCAGGTTAAGAACAGACCTCCGGAATGAATTAAGTACTTAACCCGAGGTACCACTGTAAGTGGAAATACACCACATAGGCATAGATGAAAAATTAGAAATCATTACAGTGGATACTTGGTTCCCAAACGGCTTGGCTCCTGAACAAATTGGCTCCTAAACATCGCAAATCCAGAAGTAAGTGTTCCGATTTGCGCATGTTTTTTGGAAGCCAAATGTCTGTTTCGGCTGTTGGCATTGTTTCCGGGGCCAATCAGCCAAGCAGAAGCCGTGCCTCGGTTTGCGAACATTTTGGAAGTCGAACGGACTTCCAGAATGGATTGAGTTCAGGAACCAAGGTACCCCTGTACTACAATTCAAACAGAAATGCTACACATCTCACAATACAGAAAGGGGACTTCTGTGTCTCCACAGGCTGCTGTTCAGGTCCTGCTAAATATCGAGGGAAAACTTAAAAGTACCTAACTGTTCTTCCATATTATAATTCTTTGATTTTAAAGCAAAGGGCTCTTCAAACACTCTGTGATCATGGTATCTCCCCTGCCAGGTAAGACTCATTCAAAGGGAGGATTGTCCTCTCTAGGAGACATACCGTAGGGATATCAGAAAGCCTTGGAGGCTTCCCATCTCCTCACATTCAGGAAGTGCTAAAAGGGCCTTTGAAGGAGGCTTCCGTTTACCTTCTCGAGTTCCTGTAGAAAGACTTGAGCCATCACACAGGCCCTTTCAAAGCAAACCATGACTTCTTCCTCACGTTCGGAGAGGCGGGCCCGGGAAGCGATGGAATTGGGCGAGCGCTCCAGCGCCAAGCCTGTGAGGAGAGCAACAGCAAGTTCTTATTAAAGCCAAGATGGAAATTGCCCGTGAACAGGCCTGAGTTGTCACTTAATGTATCACGTTGTGTCACCTCCACTCCATCCACTCGCATGCACACCTTGCACCTTCCCGTACAACCCACTCCTGCACCTGCACAAGGTCTTGTTTATCCTCATCGCCACCAGCGGCCGCCATTTCTGAAACTACAGTGGTACCTCAGGATGAGAACGGGATCCGTTCCAGAGCCCCGTTCGCATCCTGAACAGAACGTAAGACGTGACTGCGCGTCTGCGCATGCGTGGGTCGCGTTTTGCCACTTCCGCGCATGCGCGTGACATCATTTTGACCGTCTGCGCATGCGCGAGCGGTGAAACCTGGAAGTAACACACTCTGTTACTTCTGGGTCGACACAGAGCACAACCCGAAAATACTTATCCTGAAGCGTATTTATCCCGAGGTATGACTATATAGCTCGCATATTTCCGCTCCCTAGGTGTTTTTTATTGGGGAAATGACTCTATATTCTAAGAATCGCCTTACCCAATATATGCCCACTTGGGACACCTTGATCTGCAGAGGTTGGACTGTTCCAGATGCCACAGAATACTTATTTCACAGTCCCCACCCCACCCCCCAAAATCAATATTTTAGTGTGTCAGCAGCTACACTTTGGAACTCCCTGCCAATTGATCTCAAGCAGGTGTCTTTGCTGTAGTCTTTCTCCACCTCTCTTCTCCCCCAACCTTATACCATATACAGTGGTACCTCGGGTTAAGTACTTAATTCGTTCTGGAGGTCCGTTCTTAACCTGGAACTTTTCTTAACCTGAAGCACCACTTTAGCTAATGGGGCCTCCTGCTGCTGCTGCGCCGCCGGAGCATGATTTCTGTTCTCATCCTGAAGCAAAGTTCTTAACCCGAGGTACTATTTCTGGGTTAGCGGAGTCTGTAACCTAAAGCGTATGTAACCTGAAGCGTATGTAACCCGAGGTACCACTGTATAACATTAATGTCTCACGTCAAACGTAACTGATCTGTAGAAAAGACTCTTTAACCTGAAAATAGAGACAATGCACGTACTTTTGTAACCCAAGAAAATCTTACATAAAACCTACTTTTTTTCCTTAAAAAAAAATATCTTCTAGCAAGCATATCCAAGCTACATTTGTTTTCATCTGATTTTACCTTATTGTTTATTTTGATCAATGTTGAATATTTAAATACCTGCTTTAACAGTATTTTACTGATCATTTCATCATCATCATCATCATTATTTACCACTTTGAGGTGGTGGTGGTTGTTTTTACAGCTTAGTGGTATACAGTCATACCTCTGGTTACAGACGCTTCAGGTTGCGTTTTTTCGGGTTAGGGACCGCCAAAACCTGGAAGTACTGGAACGGGTAACTTCCAGGTTTTGGTGGTTGCGCGTGCGTAGAAGCTCCAAATTGCAACCTGCGCATGCGCAGATGCGCCGCTGCGGGTTGCGGATGCTGCAGGTTGCGAACATTCGCTATCCGAGCAACCACTGTATAAAGTTTGTTAAATAAAATAAATACATCCCTGGGCATTGACCATGCAGGCAGGGGATGATGGAAACTGGAACAGACCTTACTGAGGAAAGTGGGCCACTGGTCAGATTCAAAACAAGGCAGCACCTGCCCCTCGTTCTTGCCTCTTTCAACCACTCACACCTCTGCACCACACACAGGATTTCGTCCTCTGCCCTGCCTACGCGGAAACTGCACAGAATGTACAGAGGAGATGTTGGGAAAGGGGAAAAGCCCTTCCCTTTATTCTTCCTGTTCCTGAAAAGGATGCTCTCTCCGCCACGCAAAGCTGCTGAGGGGCAAAGAACAAAGCATCACATGACTCAACACACACCAATAAAGAACAGGCAAACGTCCGCATGCATGCAGGCAGCTCACAACAAATCATATATAAGACGAAAGATCTGAAGAGATGTTCCCTTGCCTCACTTCTGTGTGGCTTCAGGAGGCGGAAGAAGAAGAGACAGAATGGAGGTGGGCAAAGCTGTGGTCCTCCAAATATTGCTGGACTACAACTCCCATCATCCATGACCATTGGACATGCTGGTGGACCTGATGGGAGTTGGGAGTCCAACCCCTGCTTTAAACAGATTTAAAATCCATATGGTTTTAATTCTATCCCTGTTTAATTGTATTTAAATGATTTGATTTTTCTAGGTTTGGGGCTGTTCTTGTTTTCATCTGTAAGCTGCTTTTAGGGGAAATGGTGGGGCTACAACTAAATATATAATAAATAATAACACCTGGAAGGCTACAGGATCCTCATCCCCGAGATACAGCATTCTGCCTCGCATTGGGCCAAAGGGGAGGTGAAGGTGCCACATCGCCAATTAAACTGGCTGCAGGACTGCAGAAAAACATATATATGCACAGCTTTCCTGTCTTCCACATGCAGCTCCATATGCATTTTATCATGTCCTCCCACATAGGCACAAACATGCAAGAGCATAAAGAGGCATGAAAATCAAGCTCCAATCAGAAACACACATTCTTAGGCTGCCGCTGGGAATAAAAGTGAGAACCTTCCTCTCTCTAAGTAGCTGCACATATTTCTGACCCTCCAAGTGTCTCTATTTTCCAGGGACAGTCCCGGATTTACAGAAGCCATCCCGGTTTCTGTTTTGATCCCAGAATGTCCCACTTTTCTTTGGGACGCCCCTATTTTCATGGGAGAAATGTTGGAGGGTATGGAATAGGATGTCCCTATTTTCATGGGAGAAATGTTGGAGGGTATGGAATAG
>JAXCMG010000003.1:81149535-81177158 GCA_034642415.1 Podarcis siculus | reverse complement strand
GGGTGTCCCTATTTTCATGGGAGAAATGTTGGAGGGTATGGAATAGGTTGTCCCTATTTTCATGGGAGAAATGTTGGAGGGTATGGAATAGGATGTCCCTATTTTCATTGGAGAAATGTTGGAGGGTATGATATTTAGGCCTTGGATGACACTTGCAGCTTGGGCCATTTTAGTAAACCGAGGCTGTTTTAAGGAACTGAGCCTTCCACAACAACAACTAACACCTGTGTCCCTCCCTAGAGACCAGTTATTCTTTCCCCACACTGCTTGTGTGTTGTTCTGGTCAGGATGCAGCAGCTCCCCCAGGGATGTTACAAGGTCTACTCAGGTCAGGCAACAAGAAAAATAGCCCAAGAACTGCGGTGTCTGCGTATACTGCAAACCGCCCTTTGATCCTCAGATGACGGGCGGTACATAAATTGAAGAAATAAATTCGCTACCATCGGTCAACGTCTGTCCATCCTAGATTACACCGACTGACCTGGTCTTAAGAGAAAATGTTAGGCCAATGACTGGCAGTCTTGTCTGCTCAGCGGGAAAGACAATTGTGCTCTTAGGGGCTTAATCCCCAACAGACTCTGTTTAAACCATTTATAAGCCGCTTAACTACAAGAGTGGTTCACAAGCATATAACCTCAAAAATAATAATAATAAATCAGTTATAAAATCAAACAATGATTAAATGCTTGCTGGAATAAGTCTTCAGCAGGGGCCTTTAGATCAGCAGGGAGGAGACCTGTCTGACCTCGGCTGGGAGGAAGCTTCCATAAAATTAGGCCCACAATACTGAATGCATGGCTCCTGGTGGATGCAAGCTATGTCCCTGAGCTCTGAAGGGCCACTGATAGTGACTCCTGCAAAAAACCTCCTTGATTAGTCACAGATATAAGGGATTAGGTGGTCCTTGAGGTATCCTGGACGCAAATTGTTAAGGGTCTTCTAAATGAATGCAAGAACTTTGAACCTGGTCTGATAGCATATGGGCAGCCAGAGCAGACTTTTGAGCACTGGAGTTATATGTGTTTTGCACCAACTGGAGCTTCTGAACCAGGCATGAGGGAAGCCCCACATAAAGTGCATTGCAATAACTAAGCCTTCAGGATACTCTGCTCCACAAAAAGTTTATGCCACAATAAATTTGTCGGCCCTTAAGACAATCCAGCAGAGCTGGGGAATTTCTTTCAACCTGAGGGCCTTCAACTTCTACCAAATGGCTGTCTCCTACAAGCCTGAGCTCAATGGGGGACCCATGGTGCAAGAAATATTGTGGTAGTTAAGCCCAGTGCTTTTTCCCCCCTAAAAAAATGTTTAGGGGTACTCTCATTTTCCTACTCATATTGAATTACTGCCCCTCAGTGAGGCCAGACTTTGGTTCACAAAATGTTTGCAGCCCCCCAGAAAAAAAGCACTGGTTAAACTACTCTGGGAACTGTAGCTCTGTGAGAGGAATAGGGGTCTCCTGACAACTCTCAGCACCCTTAACAAACTATGGTTCCCAAAATTCTTTGCAGGAAGCGATGGCTGTTTAAAGTGGCATCATGGCGCTTGAAACGTCTGCTGTGGATGTGGCCTCACTCACAAAGCTGTCCTTTCTAGATGCCATTATCCAGCAAGGTTAACCCCTTCTGCTAGATATGCACAGAAGCCAACAAAGCAGCGAAACCATCAAGACACATCAAGGGTGCAGAGAGATCAACATGCGCACATCAAACTGACCACCAGCGCACTCACTGCAAGGCTCATTCCAATGGTACATGTGGAGTTCAGTTTCAAGCTTTACATACCAGTCGGAGATATCTGATCATCCCAGAGCTCCCATCCACCTAACAAGCTGGAAGGCATGCTGAAAAGGAGGAGAATAGGAAAGGTAGATCGACAGAGAGAGAGATAGCAACTATCCCAGCAACATTCATATAAAGAAAAGCACTGATGAAGATCGCAAGAGGGTTTTTACAAAGTTCCTCCAGAAAAATAACGCATTCCTGCGACACCCAACTCCCACCAAATGAAATAGGGTTAACAGGCATCAAGAGATGTATTTTCCTGCACACACACACACACACACACCCTGAAGCCTGAAAAAGCAGCAAGGACAAATGCAAAGTGTTACGCAAAAGGAAGAAGAGCCATATGATTCAGATAACTAGCTACGCTCTACTGAGAAAAGTGAGAGGTTAAGGCAAAGAGCCAACAGTGGGGTAATGCAGCAAAAAAAGCTAACGTAATTTTAAGGTAAAAGTAAAGGGACCCCTGACCATTAGGTCCAGTCGTGACCGACTCTGGGGTTGCGGCACTCATCTCGCTTTATTGGCCGAGGGAGCCGGCGTACAGCTTCTGGGTCATGTGACTAGCATGACTAAGCTACTTCTGGCAAACCAGAGCAGCGCACGGAAACACTGTTTACCTTCCCGCTGGAGCTGTACCTATTTATCTACTTGCACTTTGATGTGCTTTCGAACTGCTAGGTGGGCAGGAGCACGGACCGAGCAACGGGAGCTCACCCCGTCGTGGGGATTCGAACCGCGGACCTTCTGATCGGCAAGTCCTAGGCTCTGTGGTTTAACCCACAGCGCCACCCGCATCCCAACGTCATTTTAGGCTGCATGAAAAAGAAGGATCCTGACCCCCAAGAGACAGGGGGTGGTACCAGTCTGGACTGGTAAGGTATCAGCAGCAGCAGTTGCCTTCGACCTTTTCAGATCTCACGCTTTCTTGCAACCCTGACACACAAACTCATCACCATCACCAAATAGTTCCAGCAGACGTGGGCAACCCATTACCTTTGATTACAAAAGCTTCTGTCAGCAGCCGCAGCATATACAAAGGCTTCTTCTCCACCGCGATGTCATCAAGGCCAGCTCTTGCATACATGCTGAGAGCGTCCCTGTAAGAGCCCTCGACATAATGGAGCTTCGCCAGGATCAGCATGGCTTCTGTCAAATCTTTTGGCTGGAGAAATGAAACAATTTCCATCAATAATCCATCAGACCCCCAACCGGAACAATGCAATGTTGACATTCAGCCCCAATCCTGAATTCAAGGAGAATCAAGTGCCTCCATGCATAAGCCTTGTGAGCTTTGATGTATACACTGAGCTGTGATAAGCAAAGGCATTTTCATTCATTTGAAAGAAATATCTCTATAGATCTGCCTGCGCACTGTCTCGCCAGAGTGGTACATGCTCCGGTTATCTCCCAATTGGACTACTGCAATGTGCTCTACATGAGGCTACCTTTGAAGGTGACTCGGAAACTACAACCAATCTAGAATGCGGAAGCTAGACTGGTAACTGGGATCATATAACGCCAGTTGAATTCATTCTACCTTGGCTCCTAGTATGTTTCTGAGCACAATTCAAAGTGTTGGTGCTGACCTTTAAAGCCCTAAACAGCCTCAGCCCTGTATACCTGAAGGAGCGTCTCCACCCCCATCATTCAGCCTAGACACTGAGGTCCAGGACCAAGGGCCTTCTGGCAGTTCCCTCACTGCGAGAAGCCAAGTTACAGGGAACCAGGCAGAGGGCCTTCTTGGCAGTGGTAGCTGCTCCTCCCATCAGATGTCAAACAGAGAAACAACTATTTGACTTTTAGAAGACAGCTGAGGGCAGCCCTGTTCAGGGAAGATTTTAATGGTTGATGTTTTATTGTGTTTTTAAATATTTTGTTGGGAGCCGCCCAGAGTGGCTGGGGCGACCCAGCCACCAATTGGAGCAGTATAAAGTAAGACGCACATAAGCAGCACACAAAACGCTACCAAACCATTCTACGTTCTAAATCTTATATTAATAATCCAAAAATGAGAGAGCTATGTACAGGATCTACTACAGAAGCCACAAACAGAAAACTCTTTCAAACTCATTAGAACGTAGAATGGTTTGGTAGTGTTTTGTGTGCCGCTTATGTGCTGCTTACTTTATGAGAATTGGCAGCATAGGTTCATTTCTTCACCAATTGGAGCGGTGGCAATGAAGCTTCCTGTGCCATCTCAGCTGAAATAATTGTATACCCCACCCAATGCAAACTGAACAGATTTTGGACAGCCTCCCCAAAGCTGCCAAATATCCCTCCCCAATTTGTGGGGCATGAATGGCCCTGTGGAAGAGCGGGATAGTCAGCCACTCAAGGTTAAGCCATGAGCCCGGGTTTAGATGTTGCAATAAGACAGACTCTGACTTGTTTCCTAGTGGCACAGAAGCAAAAAGTTCAGAGCAGGGGAGGAGCAGAGCAAGAACACTTCTCAGGATTATATACCAGCATATTTTGCATTCACATTAAAGCATAGTGTGTGTTTGTGGATTTATCACTACCCGAAGGAGTCTCAAAGCGGCTAACATTCTCCTTTCCCTTCCTCCCCCACAACAAACACTCTGTGAGGTGAGTGGGGCTGAGAGACTTCAGAGAAGTGTGACTGGCCCAAGGTCACCCAGCAGCTGCATGTGGAGGAGCGGAGAAGCGAACCCGGTTCACCAGATTACGAGTCCACCGCTCTTAACCACTACGCCACGCTGGCACACACATGTGTTTGTTTTCAATCTTTATTGAGTTTAATTGATAACAAAACATTCTTATATATGGTATTTCAAAAGTCTCATGTAGTTAAGCAAGAATGTATGGTGAAATGAACTGTACAGTGGTACCTTGGGTTAAGTACTTAATTTGTTCTGGAGGTCCGTTCTTAACCTGAAACTGTTCTTGACCTGAAGCACCACTTTAGCTAATGGGGCTTCCTGCTGCCGCCGAGCCACCGGAACGTGATTTCTGTTCTCATCCTGAAGCAAAGTTCTTAACCCAAGGTACTATTTCTGGGTTAGCGGAGTCTGTAACCTGAAGCGTCTGTAACCTGAAGTGTATGTAACCCAAGGTACCACTGTATAACAATGAAATGGCTTTTATTTGTAGCTTTTGAAATAATGTTTTTTTTTAACTATAGTTTAAATGAAATCTGGGTGGAAAGAAATAGGTTTCTTTCCTGAATACTTTAATTTCCCCCCAAAAGCATAACAAAATTTTGGCAAACACTGAAAACCCCCTCATTTGCACTATTTTGTTCCCTTTTAGAATGTGAAGATGTTCATATAAGATCTTTCAAACTGTGTGTCTGTGTAGGTTATTGTTATTGTTTGCTATTACGTTATGTTTTTGCGTTTTTACATTGTAAACTGCCCTGTGATTTTTGGATACAGGGCAATATAGAAATTCAATAAATAACAATAAATAAATAACAACATGATGTGTGAAGATCACAGAATCCTGCAGCAAGGACAATGGATTAGATCAGGCTTGCTCAATCTCGGCCCTCCCATGATCCCAAGCTAGCAGGACCAGTGGTCAGGGATGATGGGAATTGTAGCCTCAAAACATCTGGAGGGCTGAGGTTGAGGAAGCCTGGATTAGATTCTAGTGGAGGATTGTCTTCCCTCCTAAATGGAGCAAAAGGAAATGGAATTATTTACTGGAGTCTTTTATGAAACGCAGGACTGAGAGACAGATGGATTCCAACATTTCGTATCTGAGCCTTGCAATTGTGCATCATTAACAGCACGTTAAATGCTCATGTTTTATGTCAGCCGTGGACGCTTACCGGCAACTTCCCTCGGTTTAGAATGCCCGTCAAATACTTTTTGGCGTCGCTCATTTTGGGCTCGGATTTTTCCATTAATGGAACGGCGTCCTTGATTTTGGCAAGGTTCTCGTTCAAGCACAGCTCCAGCAGTGCCTCTGCAACTAAAAGGTTCCCATAGTCATCTGCAGGACAGAGTAAAGGAAAGTCACACACTCAATGTCATGTTCTCATCTATAGCAGGCCACAAAGATAAACACAGAAGTTATCCGCTACATAAACATTTTGTTACATAAGTAAGTTAAAATATTGAGAGCAAAAGTTATTCGCCTACAAAACAACAAGCTCAGACGATTCTCTGCTCATTTTTGGCACAGGCGATGACCATTTTGCACGTGTTCAAAGGGAATACAGAGATTTTTCAGCCCTGAAAAATCTGTACTGGAAATACATCGTATTTCAGCTACAAGGAATGGGCATGATTTTCTCGCCCTCCTAGGAAGCTGGCCGATGCCAAATTGTATAGGTTGTTTGCAGACTTAAGGCAATGATCCTAGGGAGTAAACCTTTGAATACTGAGGAACTTACTTCTAAATAAGCATGCATAGGATCAACATTTTGCAATTAGGAAAACGACAGCCTAATGCACTAAAAAGTGTGGGGTGAAGGAATGCTTAATAGGGAAAAGGTGTAACCACCAGGCAAGCAAATTGTGATGAATACTGATGAATTTCTTACAAACAAATAAGAAGGAATGTTCAATAAAGACTGGTTCTAGTCTAACTTCCAGCACCACCAAGCCAAAGAATATACTGCTCTAAAATGAGAGCAGAGATAGGGGAACCAGTGGCCATCTAGGCGTTGTTGGACTTCAGCTCCCATCAGCCTCAGCCAGCATGCCCAATGGTCAGGACTGATGGGAGCTGTAGTCCAGCAACATATGGTGGGCCACTGTTTCTCCCATCCGTGCTTTAGAGACACGACAAGTAATGGAGCTTACATGGGCAACCAGCCCTATTTTGCCAGCTGCCCAGCCACAGTCAAAATTAAGAAGGTTTCTGTTTGTATAAACATAAGTTGGAGGGAGGGAACAGCATACATTTTCTTACAGAAGTACTTCTGCTCCAGTAGCGTTACCTGAGTAGATTCAAAGTGATTTCTTGCAGAGCACTCCAGCCTGCAAGAGGCACTCGTTTCAGCGGAAAGGAATGCAAAGCATACAAAAGGGGAACATAAGAGACGGCACCTCTGTTCAACCCAGCGGGGAAGCGCGCGCACTCGAACAGCTGCTTCGTGCACAGCGGAGCACCTGCGGGGCTCTGGGTTATGGCAACAAGACACCATCCAGCAAAAGGCAAGTGTGCCGAGCTCCCAAAGCAATTAAACCAAACTTGAGCATGCAATGCGCACAGAAAAGTCCTTCACTCTTCACCGTTGTTTGAAGTGCATACTGATGGGTCAACAGCAGCCTCCCTCAACCTGCTGCCCTCCAGACAGAACAACAGAATTGTAGAGTTGAGGGTCAGCTAGTCGAATACACGACAAGGCCGGAATCTCAGCTGAAGCATCCATGACAGGTGGCCATCCAACCTCTGCTTAAAAACCTCCAAGGAAGGACAGTCCACCACATCTCACTGGCAAACAGCTTCCTGTCAGAAAATTTCTTGGCATTTAGTCAGAATCTCCTTTCTTGTAACTTGAATCCACTGGTACAGGTTCTACCAAGAGATAACAAAGCTCCTCTTCCATGCGGCAGTCATTTAGATATTTAATGATGTCTATCATATCTCCTATGGAAGTGAGAGCTGGACCATAAAGAAGGCTGATCGCCGGAGAATTGATGCTTTTGAATTATGGTGCTGGAGGAGACTCTTGAGAGTCCCATGGACTGCAAGAAGATCAAACCTCTCCATTCTTAAGGAAATTAGCCCTGAGTGCTCACTGGAAGGACAGATCGTGAAGCTGAGGCTCCAATACTTTGGCCACTTCATGAGAAGAGAAAAGACCCTGGTGTTGGGAAAGATGGAGGGCACAAGGAGAAGGGGACGACAGAGGACGAGATGGTTGGACAGTGTTCTTGAAGCTACCAGCATGAGTTTGACCAAACTGCAGGAGGCAGTGGAAGACAGGAGTGCCTGGCGTGCTCTGGTCCATTGGGTCACGAAGAGTCGGACACGACTAGACGACATCATATCTCCTCTTAATCTACTCTTTCCCAGGCTAAACATACCTAACTCCCTTAACTCTTCCTCATAAAGCTTGGTTTCCAGACTCTTTTGTTATCCTGGTCGCCTTCTCCTGTGCACATTCTAGCTTGTCAATATCCTTCTTAAACTGAGGCACCCAGATGTTTTGGGTTCCAATTCCTATTAGCCCTGCCTAGCACATGCTGGTGGGAGTTGTAGTCCATCCAAAACATCTGGGAGGCACCAGGCTGGATAAGGCTGGTCTACCATGATGGTTTCAGCATTGGACCACTTTCACAAAGGGCAGTTCCGGTTCCTAAATTAACCTAAATTAAAATCAATATTCCCAGCCTGTGCCTAACAGATTGCTTTGTTAAACACACGGGTTCATCAGTTAATATTAGCTATCCTGGGTCTACAGTGGTACCTCTGGTTGCAAATGGGATCCGTTCCGGAGGCCCGTTCACAACATGAAAAGAACACAACCCACACACAACGTGCACGCGCGGGTTGCAATTCACCACTTCTGTGCATGCGTGCGACATCATTTATGACGTCTGTGCATGCGCGAGCGGCGAAACCCGGAAGTAACCCTTTCCAGTTCTTCTGGGTCACCTGGGACATATCCTGAAAGAACGTAACATGAAGCGGAAATAACATGAGGTATGACTGTACATAACTCCATGCTCGTCTGCGGGGGTTTGGGGATGTGTCAGGTTGCCCTGGCTTCTACACACACAGCAAGCATGTGTCCAGTCACAACTGTACACACAAAGGCTGCCTCTATATATGTTTGCACCGTGTTCGGGATGCGGATGGTGCTGTGGTCTAAACCACTGAGCCGCTTGGGTTTGCCGATCAGAAGGTCGGCAGTTCGAATCCCCACAATGGGGTGAGCTCCCGTTGCTCTGTCCCAGCTCCAGCCAACCTAGCAGTTTGAAAGCACGCCAGTGCAAGTAGATAAATAGGTACCGCTGTGGCAGGAAGGTAAACAGCATTTCCGTGCTCTCTGGTTTCCATCAGGGTGTTCCGGAAAGCTGTCTGTGGACAAACACCAGCTCCTTCGGCCTGAAAGCGAGATGAGCGGCACACCCTATAGTCACCTTTGACTGGAATTAACCGTCCAGGGGTCTTTTACCTTTTTACCTTGCACTGTGTGCACAGATACTAGGAGATATGACTTATCACATTCCTGCTCCTATGTAGAGGAACACAGAAGCTATAATCGTTCAGCCCAGACACGTTCAGCCCAGATATGACTTATCACATTCCTGCTCCTATGTAGAGGAACACAGAAGCTATAATCATTCAGCCCAGAGATCCAGCACCGAGGACCTTCTGGCGGTTCCCTCTTTGCGAGAAGTGAGGTTACAGGGAACCAGACAGAGGGCATTCTCAGTTGTGGCGCCCGCCCTGTGGAACGCCCTCCCCTCAGATGTGAAGGAAATAAGTAGCTATCTTATCTTTAAAAGACATCTAAAGGCAGCCCTGTTTAGGGAAGTTTTTAATATTTAATGCTGTACTGTTTTCAACACTCGATTGGAAGCCGCCCAGAGTGGCTGGGGAAACTCAGCCAGGTGGGCGGGATATAAATAAATAAATAAATAAATAAATTAAATAATTAATAATAATAATAATATGCACAAACCATCTTCAAAGGCAGCCCCATGTTCAGAACACTGCAGTAGTCTAGGGCATTGCCCGATCATGGCTAACAGCTCTCATGCTGTTAAGTCTTGCTGGGCTTAATAATCCGAGGAATGAACCAGCCTTTTGTCCTCACATCCAGTCCCATTACTCCTCTCTTCACGGCTGAAGCAATCAAACCAGGAAGCTTGTAATTAACCACAGACTCCCCATATAAACTACAGAAGTTGTCGCCAATCCGTGCCTTCCAGATGTTTTGGACTACAGTTCCCATCAGCCTCAACCAGCACAAGTGGTTCAAAACGCCTGAAGGGTGCCAGGTTGGCAAAGGCTGCCACACAATGCCCTTCCCTGTGGCTAAACATCATAGAAAAGGTGGACAGGAACCTGCCTGTGGACTCTTCTTCCTTGGAGGTTTTTAAACAGAGGTTGGATGGTCATCTGCCATGGATGCTTTAGCTGAGATTCCTGCACTGCAGGGGGTTGGACTAGATGTCCCTTGGGGTCCCTTCCAACTCTGCAATTCTATGATCTAAGTCATCTTCATTTTGTTTCAGCAACTGCATTGAACAGTCATTTCAATGGGCATTAAGGACTCATTTTATTTTGTACAAGAGACGACTATGGACTTTTTTGAGAAAAAGTGTTTTCAGGAGTTTGTCCTCCATGGCTGTGTTTTCTCACTGTGAGACCTCTGGTAACCTTCCAAGGAATCCCGTGGAACACAGCTTGAAAACGACTGAAACGGTAGGGCTCTAAATTTCAACAGCAGTTTCCTAGCGAAGCAGAAAACCTCATTCGCAATGGAAGGAGACAAGTAGCAACGGAAAAGTGAATAAGTGAATAAAGGCTGCTTACAAGCTACTGGCCATTTGCAGAGAGTTGGACAGGGGTAGTCACAGTGGACAATAAGAGGATCTTAAAAACAGGAAATGCTCTTCCCGAAAAGCTCAGAGTGACCTCTTTTGCACAACAAAGGGAGCCCTCAGTGCCCATTGAAATAACTGCTCAACTTCAGTTGGGGGGGGGGAGGAAGACGACTTGGGCGACTGTTTGCCAACCCTCCAAGGGTTACCTGTCAGTGCTGGTTGCAGCCAAAATAAAATTAATAATAATAATAATAATAATAATAATAATAATAATAATAATAATAATAAATTTATTTATGTATTTATTTATACCCCCACCCATCTGGCTGGGGTTCCCCAGCCACTTTGGGTGGCTCCCAACAGAATATTAAAAACACGATAAAACATCCAACCTTAAAAACTTCCCTAAACAGGGCTGCCTTCAGATGTCTTCTAAAAGTCAGGCAGTCATACCTCGGGTTGAAGTAGCTTCGGGATGAGCATTTTCAGGTTGCACTCCGCAGTGACCCAGAAGTAACGGAGCATGTTACTTCCGGGTTTCGTCGTTCACGCATGTGCAGATGCTCAAAATGACGTCACGCGCATGCGCAGAAGTGGCAAATTGCGACCCGTGCATGCACAAACACGGGTTGTGTTCCCTTCAGGATGCGAACGGGGCTCCAGAACGGATCCCGTTCGCATCCAGAGGTACCACTGTAGTTGTTTATTTATTTGACATCTGATGGGAGGGCGTTCCACAGGGCGGGTGCCACTACTGAGAAGGCCCTCTGCCTGGTTCCCTGTAACTTTACTTCTTGTAGGGAAGGAACCACCAAAAGGCCCTTGGATCTGGACCTCAGTGTCCGGGCTGAACGATGAGTGGAGACACTCCTTCAGGTATAGATGGGGACTATGGCCACCCTCCCCACAAACACACTCGCTTCTGTGCACATGAGCACACCCTGAGGTACATTCGCGCAGCATGTTTCGCCCTCGTTTCTGGGCCATCCCTGGCATTGCCAGGCAACAGGCCCGCTAAGGGTCTCTGAGGCAAGTGCGGCTGAGCGGAAGGACCTCACTCAGTCCAGAATGGGCTCCGTCTCTCACACACACTTCCCAGAGGTCTTCTGCCAACAGTAGAGGATGAGAGGAAAATGTGTGCCAGTGTACTTCTGTCTGATGGATAAACACAGATGTTCTTGGGTGGGGCTGCCTGGCCAATATAAAATTTGGCAGGGCAGCCCCTCCAGAGAAATAAAACGGCTCTCCAGCCCTGATGTGAGGCAGAGATCTGAAAAGGGAATGCAAGAACCTGGCGAATAATTCACTCAACCTCTTTCTCTCCACCCACCCCCCCGACCTTGTTTTTGAAACGGAAAAGTTTCGCTTTTAAGGTTTATTATGTCCAAGACGCAAGCGAGACACACATGGTGCTTACGATGTTTCCTGGAGCTACAGAAGAGACCACAGAATATTTTCTTTTCCCACCTCAACAAGGCTTAAAACAGGATGCAAGAACATGAATCATCGCCCACTGGCTCTAATTTCCACCCCGCTGAGATGAACAGCCTACAGCACACAAGAGGAAGGCCTAAACTTTTAAAGAGGCACTTGCACTTCCTGAAATATTATTATTATTATTTCACGTTAGAGCCCGCCCTACCTCCCAAAGGGGCCCAGGGTGGCAAACACGTTAAAAAAATTAAAATCTGGTAGCAGTTAGAAACAGTATCTGAACCGGTGATTTCAGGGTTGCCAAGAATAGCATTTCTCAGACTGTGTAATGAGAGCTGTTTTCAGATTCTGCCTGGAAGTCAATTATAAGAGAGACAGGTACACTTCAACATGGAGGGCATTCCACAGATGGGGAGCCGCCACTGAAAAAAACCCTGTCATAGGGCAACACCAACCAGGCAGTACCACCAACAAGGTTTTACCTGTGGATGGTAGAGTCCATGATGGCTGATACTGGCAAAGGAAGGAGGTCTTTTAGCTAATTGTGTCCCAAGACATTTAGGGCTTTACATGCTAGTACTAACCCCTTGAACTGGGCCTGGTGGCTCAGTGGCAGCCAGTGCAGTGCTTCAAGTACTATTATTACTATTATTATTACTATTATTATTTTATTTTTATTATTTACTATTCATTTACTTTATTACTGATTCTCCACCCTAAGTTCTCAGGGTGAGGTACAACAATTTGAAATACAACATTCATCCATTTGTTACTGATGCTACATCGGTCTGCACTGGGAGATTCACAGAGGATTCAGATATAATCAAAACTCATTTTAAAACAGTCATGGTTTATCCCAAACATAGGCAAACTCAGCCCTCCAGATGTTTTGGGACTACAGTCATTCCTCAGGTTACAGACGCTTCGGGTTACGCGTTTTCAGGTTACAGATGCGCCGAAACCTGAAAGTACAGGTTACTTCCAGGTTTTGGCGCTCGTGCATGCGCAGAAACACTAAATTGTGCTTTGTGCATGCGCAGAAGTGCCGAATCGTGACCCGCGCGTGCACAGACGTGGCGCTGCGGGTTGCAAACATGCCTCCCACACGGATCACGTTCACAACCTGAGCGTCCACTGTACAACTCCCATCACCCCTGACCACTAGTCCTGTGAGCTAGGGGTGATGGGAGTTGTAGGCCAAAAACAGCTGGAGGGCCGAGTTTGCCTATGCCTGGTTTATCCCAAAGAGGGCTGAGAACTGGACTTACTGAGAAAAGGTTATTATTATTATTATTATTTATTTGTACCCCACCCATCTGACTGGGTTGCCACTCTGGGCAGCTTCCAACATGAAACATAATTAAAACATTCAACATTAAAAAGCTTCCCTATATAAGGCTGCCTTCAGATACCTTCTAAACTGGTTACTGTATATAGTTACTCATCTCCTTGACATTTGATGAGAGGGTGATCCAGTGTTGCCGCCACTATGAAGAAGGCATATTTAAGGGTGCCAATCCTTTATTTCTAATGGTTTGAGAAGTCAACATCATCATCCGTCCCAGGGATCCTCAGCTAAATGGAGTTAAAACCAATACAGTGGTACCTCTTGTTGCGAACGGGATCCGTTCCAGAGGCCCGTTCACAACATGAAAAGAGCGCAACCTGAAGCGCCGTATCTGCACAGATGCGCGGTGCGATTTGGCATTTGTGTGCATGTGTGAAGTACAATTTAGTGCTTCTGTGCATGCGAATCACAGTTAGAAAGGACCCCAGGGGCCATCAAGTCCAACCCCCTGCAATGCAGAAACTGCAGATAAAGTGTTCCCGAGAAGATGGCCTTCCAACCTCTATTTAAAATCTCCAATGAAGGAGGGTCCAACACCCTCCGAGTTAGTCTATCCCACCATTGAACAGCTCTTGCCATCAGAAAGTTCTTCCTAATGTTTAGTCAGAATCTCCTTTCTTGTAAATTGAACTCCTTGGTTTGAGTCCTACCCTCTGGAGCAGGAGGGAACAAGCTTGACCATCTTCCAAGTGACAACCACTCTGGAACTTGAAAATGGGTACCATATCACCTGTCAGTCTTCTCTTCTCCAGGCTAAACCAACTCCCGCAGCTGTTCCTCATACAAAGCTAGGCTTCCAGACCTTTTATCAACTTGGTCACCCTTCTCCACACCCGTTCCAGTTTGCCAACATCCTTCCCAAACTGTGGTGCTTGCTTACGAGTTTTACCGACGTTTGTGACATATTGGCACGGAGGAAGTCGGAGAATTAGTCCAGTTTATTATTTTAGGACAGCTGACCCTCAGAAATTAGCTGAGCAATGTAACCTATGCTCATTCAGATGCAAGTCCCATTGTGTTTGATGGGGTTTACTTCCAGGTAACTGTGTCCCGGACAGCAGCTTTACTATAGAGTAAGCCCCGTTCTGCATCACTGGGACTTACTTCTGTGTAAACCTGCACATTGTATAGCTGATTTCCTTTGAGGCTGCCCTCTTGAGCAAGACAGCATCCTCTGATTATTCCCAATGGCAGTAAAGTGTGAGGAAAATCATTGAGAGCAACACACAAGACACGAAAGGAGTGTTGGGGAACAAGCAGCTGTGGAGTGCAGATCCAATTACACCTCTGGGGAAACACTGGGGTTGTACTGTGCGTTTAAAAAAGCACTTGGCTCTCATGAGGCAAAGCTCATGATGCACCTGATAAAAACATTTTTTTGCTGAGACAAGCCTACCCACCCAGGTATTTAGAGCGCTGGTGTGTTTTTACTTTATTTCTGGATTTTTAAAAAATGTTTTGATAGTTGTTACTAATCCTATCGCAGGCTTCCTCAACCTCGGCTCTCCAGATGTTTGTGGCCTACAACTCCCATGATCCCTAGCTAGCAGGACCAGTGCTCAGGAATGCTGGGAATTGTAGTCCAAAAACATCTGGAGGGCTGAGGTTGAGGAAGCCTGTCCTAATGTTTTCTTTTGCACATCGCATTGAAGTTTTCTAAGATCAATCAGCTCAGGATAAATTTAACGAAGTGATTAACAACAAAACAGATGCTTAAACATCAGGAAGAACTTTCTGACAGTTAAGAGCTGTTCCAGGTTGTGGACTCTCCTTCCTTGGGGGTTTTCAAGCTGAGGTTGGACGGCCATCTGTCAGTGGATGCTATGGCTGAGATTCCTGCATCTCAGGGGGTTGGACTAGATGACCCCGGGACCCCCTTCCAACTCCACAACTTCCCCCTCAAGCATTGTTTGGGGTGCGGATGAATTAGCTGCTCTAATTCTTGGCTTGGATCCGGACTAAGTTAGTTGCGCTTAGACTGAAATCAGTGCGTAAAGTTCACATGACTTGGGAGCTGAACCCTGCGGCTTTCTATGGGAGCTGGCTGCGCGCAACTAACTCAAGGAAGCGGGGCACAGATTGTGCAACTCTCCCGTCGGGGAAGGTTTTGCTCCGGGAGACCAAAGGACGACTCCTTGCTAAGGGAAGACAGGAGGGCGGGCGCCGCCGCTGCTGCTGCTGCTGCTTCCATTTCCTGGGGAAGAGAAGCGGCTGGCTGCGGTATCCCCGGCGGCGACTTACCGGACGGTTGGGCTCCTGCGCCGGCTGCGCCCCCCTTGGCCCACTTGTGGCGGGGACTGGCCGCCCGCGTCCTCATCTGCTCCACCACGGCCAGCTGCGTGTCCCACTGGCAATCGGCGCGGCACCTCTCCACCGCCTCTTCCATTTTCAGGTGGAAATGCGAGCCTTTCGCAGCCATCTTAGCGTGGGTGGGTGACTCGTGTACAACAGGGAAGTCCCGGGCAGCCGGGCGTGCGCCTGGGGAACAGCCGGGTTCCCCTCCCCTCGCCCAGCAGGGGCAGGATCGCGCGCTCCCGGGCGCCTGGTGGAAAGGGAGGCTCCAGCGGCGCGGGACAGATGTGGTCCCCCTTCCAAACCCCCACAAAAACTACCCCCTAAACGCCCCGATGATCCAGAAGTGTGGCAGCTAAGAGGAAGCGCCCCGCGCAAAGCGTGCCATGCTGGTAAAGTTGCGCTGTAGAAGGGAATGGGTTAAAATGGGGGGCAGAAATGGAACAAGAGGGGTCTTTCAGGGCTTAGGAAGCGCGCAATGTTGTCCATCTATTGTTTTGTTTTATTTAATTGCGTTTATAATTCACCCTTTTCTCAAAGGAACTCAACACATAGAATTGTAGAATTGGAAGGGGTCACCAGGATCATCTAGTCTAGTCCAACATGTGGGACTCGAACCCACAACCCTCCGATTAAGAGGCTCATGCTCTACCGACTGAGGAACCCCTCCTCATTATCTACCCTGTGAGGTTGGTTAGACTGAGAGGTACTGACTGGCCCAAGATCACTCAGTGAGCTTGGTGGCCAAGCAGGGATTTGAACCCTGGTCTCCCAGGTCATAGTCCCAACACTCTTAACCATTACACTGCACTGGCCGGTCCCCCCAAAATGAAGCTGTTAGGGATTTCTGCTTAAATGGGCGTTTTCTTTTCTCCTCCCCACTTTCACCCAGGTTCTGGGGGTTCCAGGCTAGACCTGAAATTTCAGGCTTGGATTTTAACCTCCTTCTGTGCAAAGAGAGTAAAGGGCCAAAAGGTAGGGGTGCAGACTGTTTTCTGCTTGGGAAGAGTTTTTGCTGTTTGCTCCACTCCACATCCCTCAGGCTGCACCCTTAAAGTACAGAACAGTCTGGCTCTTCCTTTGTCCCCAGGAAAACCTGCAAGGGACTCTCACTTCCTGTTTCTTGACTGATTACTCCCCCTGATGTGCCACACACCCCTTCAGGTTTCAGATTGTCCCCTGCCACACAAGCCCCATGACAATATTACTCTCTTCTGTGCTTGCCACTGAGATGCTTTTGCATTTGCTGTTGCCTTTTGGGCAGGGCCTTTTTTGTTGTGTCACCCAGCATGAGAACCTTCCCTGTCCCAGGAAGCTATGTTGTCTCCTTCTTTGCTTTTGCAGCAAGGATTTGAATTTTCTCTTTAGATTTTTTTTTTTTTTTTTTTTTTTTTTGCTATGGACCGGACAGCTCTCTGTTTCTCCTTCGTTTTGTCCTGTTTTGGGACTTCCAGTGTTTGTGTTATATAGATAATGTGAAGACATAATAAAAGGAGCGTCTCCACCCCCATCGTTCTGCCCGGATACTGAGGTCCAGCTCCAAGGGCCTTCTGGTGGTTCCCTCCCTATGAGAAGTAAAGTTACAGGGAACCAGGCAGAGGGCCTTCTCAGTAGTGGCACCCTCCCTCTGGAAAACCTTCCTATCAGATGTCAAGGAAGTAAACATCTGACTTTTAGAAGACATCTGAAGGCAGCCCTGTTTAGGGAAGTTTTTAAAGTTTGATGTTTTATCATGTTTTTTATATTCTGTTGTGAGCCGCCCAGAGTGGCTGAGGAAACCCAGCCAGATGGGTGGGGTATTAATTATTAATTATAATTATTAATTAGTATAAATATAAAAGACTGCTTACTATTGCCATTATCCGTGCATGTTCCAGAAGTCTGCACAGCTCTTCAACTGCTCATTTTGACAGACAGCGATGTGGTGGAAAACTTTGAATTGAGAAATTTTCCAATGCACTAACCCCATTTGTACCAGGCATAAAGACTGCAAAGGAGGATCAAAGGAATGTTTCTGAGGTCATCTGTGAAAAATCCACACCAAAACCAAAGGGGAATCAAAATAAGGAGCATCCAGGATATTCTAAAAACTGCAAAACTATATTATTGAGCATTTAGACACTTTGAGCATAAGAAGACCTTGTTGAATCACGTCATTGGCCCATTTAGTCCAGCCTCCTGTTCTCACAGTGGCCAACCAGATGCCTGTGGGAAACCACACAAGCAGGACTGAAGCACAAAAAAGGAGGGCCCAACTACAGTGGTACCTCAGGTTACAGATGCTTCAGGTTACATACGCTTCAGGTTACAGACTCCGCTAACCCAGAAATAGTGCTTCAGGTTAAGAACTTTGCTTCAGGATGAGAACAGAAATCGTGCTCCTGCGGCGCGGCAGCAGCAGGAGGCCCCATTAGCTAAAGTGGTGCCTCAGGTTAAGAACAGTTTCAGGTTAAGAACGGACCTCCAGAACGAATTAAGTACTTAACCCGAGGTACCACTGTATAGGATGACTTAGACCACAACTTTGCATTTAATGTACAGATTTTTTAAAAATACAAATCATATCAGCTTGAGTGGTGGGGATTATAATGACCAGGATGCTGCAGGGGTACAGTAATTTACCCCTTTCCTTTGAGAGAATTCCCTCCTTTGCTGCTGTTGTTTGCTTTGTGAGGACATCGCATTCCACAATTTTTAAAATTATTATTATTATTATTATTATTATTATTATTATTATTATTATTATTATTATTAAATTTGTATACCACCCTTGATCCATAAATACTTTGCTATTAATGTTTACTTATCTGCATGGTTCTTTTGCACCAGTCACTGCTAAGAGAAATCAAATTTCAAATGTGTTTTTTTTAAGAATCAAGGTACAAATATCAACTCCAGAATGCAGTTTGCAAATTGAGTGTGTTTCTACAAAATAAGATGCATTTGCACAATTCAAAATTTATTCAGAATTTCAGTTTTCTGGGCTTCTTAATATGGCATTTGAGTTTCTTCTGGGGAAGACAAACCCGTGACAGATAATTCACTGTTGCAGACTGTGAGTAGTGAAACTGATTTGTCCTAATTCTTCCTTCTAATGATACAACGCTAGCAACATCTCCAGCCCTCTGTTGATTACTTATATGCTATCTGTCAGAATACAAGTCTTACCAAGGCAGTTGGTAAGTAACATTAAATTAATGTCCCCAAACCCAACTCTTCTGGACACCAGTCATACAAGAAATACACAAAATAACTAAGCAGGTATTAGAAGTCACCCCAGAACTGACCCTACTGAACATCTTCCAATATAATAATGCCCACTCACATTATAAAGAGCACATAACCCACCTATTCTCAGCAGCCAGAAGCACCATGGCCAGGCAATGGAGAGACCTGTCATGAGTAAATATGGACCAATGGTATCAAATCGTATGGGAAACAACTTTACTGGAAAAGCTAAACAATAAACTGAAACTGACACAGGGACAAATAGAAGGCGCCTTTACCCCGGTATGGTTCCCCTTTATCACAAGCACAGCCCAATAAGACAACGACAAAAATCTGCCAAACGTATACGAATCAGTCTGGCTAACCTGATTCAGAAATACACACACACACACACCACTCACATACAAAAACAAATCTCATTACAGCCACCCAAAGACAACCAACCAAACCCTAGGCCAGGGGTCAGCAACCTTTTTCAGCCGTGGGCCAGTCCACCGTCCCTCAGACCATGGGGGGGTGGGGGCGGACTATATTTTTTAGGGGGGGAATGAACAAATTCCTATGCCCCACAAATAACCCAGAGATGCATTTTAAATAAAAACACACATTCTACTCATGTAAAAACACCAAGCAGGCTCCACAAATAACCCAGAGATGAACTTTAAATAAAAAGACACATTCTACTCATGTAAAACATAGCTGTCGACTGTTCCCTTTTTTAAAGGGAAATTCCCTTATTCCGAATAGGATTCCTCGCAAGAAAAGGGTAAAATTGACAGCTATGATGTAAAAACACACTGATTCTCGGACCGTCCGCGGGCCAGATTGAGAAGGCTATTGGGCCTGATCCGGCCCCTGGGCCTTAGGTTGGTGGCCCCTGCCCTAGGCTATTGCCAACCTCTCTCACCACCATGGAAGTATAGCAAGCAAACAGAAAGAGAACCCACACAAGTGACACTGACACAAAACCCCACACATACACTAAGTAGAAAAATAGAAGCATTAACACCCCACCCCACCCCCACCCCCTCCCACCCCACCCCTTTTCTTCCCAACCTTATACTGCATGCAGCACTAATGTCTCACAACAAATGAAACTGATCTGTAGAAAACGCAAAAAAAGACAATGCACATATTTTTGTAAACGAAGAAACCTTTAATATTTTTTTAAGTGACATTAAATTACATATTTTAAATACACAATAAACAGCAGCAACATATTTAATACCCATCAAGAGCCTTCCCACAAGGCAGTCGATGGCAGGATGGCCTGTGGAGTGGTGAGGCAGAAAGTCTAATTAGAACAGGACTTGATGATTTTATTATTATCGCTTAAGGTGGCCTGCATCCCTCGCTACATTTGCCACGTACAAGGCAAATTGCATTCATCTCAGTTCTGTGTGATATGTGTGGGCTGAAGGCAGAGTAAGAACAGTTATTATGAAACACATCAGAATTAATGTCAGGTAATTGGAGCCACACCTATATAGCCACTGCTTAGCTGGATTCTAGGACGTAATTTTCAGAAGGAAGTTTCACTGCCTTCATGGGGAGCTCACTTTTGATTGAAGTCCTTGGGAGGAAACTAATAAAAATTATTTAAAAGAAGAAGAATTTACAGGGGGGAGGAAAGGAAGTCTTGTTTATTATTGATGTATTTATTGAATTTATATACCTCCCTTCACCCGTGGATAGCAGGGTGGTTTACGGTATAAAAACACAAAAATAAATACCATAATACACAATAACCACACATACACAGTTTAAAAGACCATAGATTCTTGAATCAGAGCCAAAGGAATATAGAGAAACATTTTCACCTAGCACCTAAAGATATGTAATGAAGGTGCCAGGCAAGTGTCTCCAGGGAGAGCGTTCCACAAACGGAGCCACCACAGAAAAGGCCCATTACTGTATTACTGCCCTCCGGACCTCTCATGGAGGGGGAAAGCTATGGGATCGATTTATTTGTAACATTTATTCTGAGAAGCTCAAGACGCAAGGCAAGAGGTAGGCCAGCTAAATTATTTTGCCGCTTCATGCAGAAAGTCCCACAAGCTCCTCACTTTCCTTACAGTAAAAAGGCAACCACAATCGGTTATATAACTAACAATTTCCTGCCCTTTCATGGTACCCAACCACAGCTACTTGAGGTGACTGTCTCTCTCTCCCTAACGAAATAGCAAGCAGCATCAAGGCACAATAACTGTTCTTTGTTCCCTATTTTATCCTCATAACAACCTTATGGTTTAGGAAAGGCCCAAACTACTGATTAGCCCAAATTCATGTGCCGAGTTTTATTGCTAAGGGTAGATTTGACCCTACACCTCCCAACTCACTGGCTATTCAACCACTTCACAACATTGTTATCTAGTATTAGTATTATAAATTAGATTTCTCACCCACCCTTCACCACGTGGTCCCTGGGACAGGTTACAGAAATGTATAAATACAATACTATACTGAAAACAGTTAAAACAATTTAATCAAAAGATGAGGGTGGGATCTAAGAACATTTACTTATGATTAAACCCACAGAAATTTCAGGCCGCATCATGTTTTCCTCTAGAGTCTAGAAACACTAAGGGGCACAAAGCCCCAGGGCTAACCCAAGATGAAGACGTTGTTGCTAAATTTGTATACTACCCTTCATTCAAACAGCACAACAGAAAAATGCATAGTAAAAAAACCAATAACCCCATTCCCACGCATCATCATCATTATGGCACCTGGGGGAAACCACAAAAACAGTGCCCATCCTAACCATGATAGGGGAAAAGGGGCATGCAAAATTACTCAAAAGCCACACGATCCTTGCTCTTTTTAAATTATATTTATTTATTTATTTCGCTAATTTTACAATCATTTCAACATTTCAAAACTGGACTTCCTTCCCCCTCTTTCTGTGGTTCCTTAAATTTATTTTTAATATCTTCTGCATATCCAAATTAACTTTATTTGCTCATTTATTCATCTGCTTTAAATATATACTGTTATAGAACTGCAGGTTATTACAAGAATCCTGTCAGTGTTCTCGTTTGGGAGCCCCAACCTCGTTCACACAACCAGCGAGAGCCTCCGAGGGCTCGCTAGTCGTGGGAAAGGCAGCCTAGGGGAAAGAAACGCGTGCTGATGTTAGTCAAATGAGGCAACATAGGGACAAAGTGGGCGGGTCTTCACGTAGTCTTTGCGCCGATTGGCTATCCGAGTCCACGCCGGCGATGATTGAAAGAGCACCGGGCGTACCTGAGGAAAGTTGAGAGGAGCACCCGCCCACGTTAGCACTGGCAGAGGGAGGGCCGTAAACGAGTTCTTTGCGGCGATTGGGTACCTGAGACCCTCTGCCGGCAATGACTGAAAGAGCACCGGGCGTACCAGAGGAAAGCGGGGGGTGGGGTTTCCTTACTTCCCTTTTTTTTTTTTTAAAGACCCGCCCTTTGAGCGCAACGTTGGAAAGGAGCGAAGCCACGTCATGAGATCGGAGGGAGGGGGCGTGGCCACGGAGCCGGGAGGGGGAGGGAAAGGGGCGTGGCATCTCGCCGCCGCACCTGGGCGTTCGACGTAAAGCCAATAGCCGGAGAGTTGGGCGGTGGCAGGACGCAAGCGCGGAGAGTTCAGGGGTGGCCGCGAGAGGAGGCGATGGTGGCCGGGTAGGTCCAAACTTCGTCCGGTGTCGCTTTAGGAGGAGCTGGCGGCGCTGGGAGCAGGTGAGGCGGTGGGGTCAGTCCCCATTGTCCTGGGCTTTCGCCACCTGAGGCATGAACAGGGCACTCTTACCTAGAAGAAGCCATAGAGTTCAGTGGGGCTTACTCCCGCGTAAGTGGCTGCAGGACCAAGCCCTCTTGAGTTCTATGGGGCAGCATTCCCTGCCTTGAACAGCGTTGGAGAGCGGGGCGGGCAGCTTTTATTCAGAAAGGAAAGCAGACCGACCAACCACCAATATATATATATATTAAAAAGGTTGCCTCGGGTGTCGGCCCTCCTCAGAGTAGACCTGTTGAAACCAATGGGCATTTGTTTTGCCATACAAGGGGGTGGGTGGGTTTTAAGAAACCTATTCCCTTTCCCATCCCCCCCCCCCGCGCGCACAAAAAATAAGAATGCCCCAATTCCTATAACATTAAAAATATTTTAAAAACTCTAAAAAGAAAGAGGGAGAAAATGTGCTGTCCCTTTTCTGCAGTTGCAGGCTGTGTTCAATATCTCTTCTCCTCTCCCCAGCCCAGAAAAGGAGAATAGGAAATAATGTTAATCATCTTACAGGTTAATAAGTAGGAGTAAACCGCTCACAGGAAGAAAAAAAACTCCAGTGAGAGAGCTGTTTCCAGTTATAAACCTCATCCCTGATCAAATAATAGCCAGACTTTTGGCCAAAATTTAATTGGCAGAGTGCAAGTTTAAAAAAAGGGGGGGAGAGGGGAGAGGATATGTTCTTTCCTTTTCATTTCTTCACATTAGAGTTGTATTGTTCCAGCTGTTGCTGGAATTAGTGCCAGGTTTGCTTCCCAAGCAGAACTGGAGAGTGGGGAGATGGCTTAAGTTGTGTATGTACTGCTTTATGCTTGATGAAGGGAAGGGGGGAATGAGTTAACAAGGGGCTCATAGTGGAAAGGCCAAAGGGTCAACGATTTCTAGAGGTTTGTCTTTGTACTTCAAAGTCTAAAGGTTTGTTGATAGTGCCTTGCAAAATCCCAAATCTGGGTTCAAACAAATAGAAACTACTAGTAGTACTTATATTTGGTATGTATTTAGCACCCACCATATGCTAGGAGATACTCGGTTACTATCGCACCGCATTTCCTCCCCTACGGTATTAAAATGGTTAGAAATTCCAGATCCACTAAACCACTCGACTTTTTGTTTTTGTTTATTTAAGGGTTCAGGCATGACTACATTAAAATGTATGGTTGGGAGATAGATTTATGTAGTGGGCACTTGTAGCAAGTAACAGCTGCTGTACCCATAGTGAATAGGTAAAGTTGGAGGGGGAGGGGAAATCCCACCTCTGCAATTAGCTTTTAAATCCAGCCTGATTCTAAGTCCTCTGGGTGCAATGCACATTGTTGTTAAACTCTTAATATTCACACTCTTGTCCCAGTAATTGACTGCCATGCATTGTGTGCTGAATTGCATTAAGTGCAATTGACAGTTCTTAGCTATTCAAAAGATCTTTACTCAAAGTGGCTTACAGTAGGAAATACTGTAGTTTAAAATGGGAAAAGAGGAAGTACGTAGAACCTTAAATGTGACACGTTACACATAGTGTCACAATAAATTAGGTAATTAGACTTTGGCATTTGAGTGACTATGCAGAATTTGCAATAAGATGGATGTTATCTCAAGAAATGTAAAGGTTTCCTGACAGACAGCTGTGCTCCTTGATTCCTTCATTTGCATCCCAGACTGCCTATTCCACCTGTGTGAAAGTCTACTTTGAACTGTGCCAGGTGTTCAGCTAAAGGTTGAATACCAAACAAGTTCCTGGTCAACAGCTGCTGGACTCCTGACCGAAAATGAGGTTCAACAACATGTAAGCATGACACAGCCAGTCTTTTGAAGTAAGAAAGCGTAGCTAGGCAGGTGGCCTTATTACTGGGCATCTGTGAACTTCCGTCAATACCTAGAACATATTTTCATTGTGGCTTTTCATGGCAACTCAGATTTAGTTGTGGAAACCCAAAATGCAGGTGGTAGGAGGAATAAGGAAATGGAGACTCTAAAAGGTATAAGTGCCTGATTGTTACCCACAATTGTAGCAGTTGTTGTTTTATTCTTATATGTATTTAATTAATCACAACATTTATTAGCTGCCTTTCCAACTAAATGGTCACTCTGTCTTTCTTTCTTTCTTTTTTTTTGCTAGGACCATGGCTGTTATACAACCAAGGATTTCTACGCTATATTTCCTCTGTTGCCTAGTCCTTGCGTCTTCTATGTCCTCTTTTGCAGAGGACCACGCAGATGGGAGTCATCAGGCAAACGTGCGTCTTGATAAGAACATGGTACAAGATAAGGAGTATGTATTCTCTGCAGTCACACTCAGTATATTGAATTAATTTTATAATGAATGATTTTAGAGTGTTATGTGATGTTGTACTGTTGTACTGTTTTATTGTTGTTAGCCGCCCTGAGCCTGGCTTCGGCTGGGGAGGGCGGGATATAAATAAAATTTATTGTTATTATTATAAATAAGTGGGGGAAATGAGGGTCTGATATGGTAAGCGTCATTTGATATCATAGCAGAATTGAATTCAACAAAATGTTCCAGTGCAGAGTGCCAGCCAGCAGATCATGCCTTTTTCCCACTCCATTTCCCCTCCCACCTGACTTTCTGTCTCATCCCCCGCACACACAAACAAACACACCAGTAAGTCAGCATGCTGTGGTTACTGAGCACACTCAGTTCCCATTGGGTTCTGTTTAGGTGAGTTCGGGAAGCCTTTGTCCCTCCAAACGTGGCTGAACTACAACTCCCATCAGCCCTTGCAAGCATGGCCGATGACTATATTGCCTGTGAAATCTCTCATAAGCTCTGTTTCATGCACTCCACCTGGCATGACTGCAACTAACATGCTTTTTTTGTTGTTGTTATATACAGTTAATAGTCTCAGGGGAAGCTCAAGCAGTCTTGGGACTGTGTGGGAGAGAAGATTAGTTCTCTCTTTCCTCTCTGCTGAAGATAGTATCCACATTTCAATCGAAGTCTGGCTTTTAAATGCATATTGCGTTACCTACATGCACACACCTGCATGTTCATTGCATTCAGTGGGTGTGTGGCTGTATCGGTGCGCACTAAGATTCGTCGTATTCTTACTCTGCAGCCACATCATGGAACATTTAGAAGGCGTCATTGACAAACCAGAATCTGAGATGTCGCCACAAGAGCTGCAGCTTCATTACTTCAAAATGCACGACTATGATGGCAACAATCTGCTTGATGGGCTTGAACTTGCCACTGCCATCTCACATGTACACAAAGAGGTGAGCACTAATTTCCTGGAACAGAAAATCTGATAGGCTGGTGAACAGTGTCCGTGAGCAAGCTTATCTTTTAATATATATGGGTTGGAAATGTCTATAACATTTTGCATATATATATATAGTGGCAGTTTAATCCAAAGACTTATCCCTTGGGGATGAGCTCTCTCAAAGATTCCATGCTAGACCAAATTTTAAATAACCTGTAGATTACAAAACTTGCTAATGGTTTTTAAATGTGGCCTGGTTTGGGGGGTGGGTGGGTGAGCGAAGGAGCTGCAGCACTGCTTTGAGAGACGGTCAAATTGAAAATCTTGTTTTGTACCTTTCTGAGTCTTAAGACCTGCCAGGCCCACTCAACTTTTTTCTAGCCTTCATTAGCTGATTTCTAGGAAACCCAAGTGCAGCCCTCAAGGGCAGAATATTGAGTGGGACCGTTCTGATTTCCAAATGTGCTTGTCTGCTAAAACCAGTCCATCTTTTTTTCCCCCTTTCCCTGTAGGAAGGTGGAGAACACACCCAGACAATGAAAGATGAGGAGTTAATTAGTTTGATAGACGGCGTCTTGCGTGATGATGATAAAAATAATGATGGCTACATTGACTATGCTGAGTTTGCAAAGTCACTGGAATGATGATTTCTTTAAAACTCTTTTAGTTCATGTGACCCAGTACAATGTGATTCCTTACTGTATGTTGGTTTGTATGTTCTCTGCCCTTTGGGCTGCAAAATTAATGGTAGAAAAGTGAAATGGCTACACTTTCGTTTCTTATACTTTGGAGAGCAAAAAGGTTACTATGGGAACTATTATTTGATACAGTTTTATTAGTTAACAATGGAGCAATACAACCCATCTGTGTTAGCAAATTATTTGGCAGTTGTCTTAAAAACTTGTTTAACGAGCTATCATCTAAGTCACTGTACTCCAGAATAACTTCTGGAGGACTCAAAAAGGCATTAATTATAAAGGTCATAGCACTACAGAGTCTTAAATGCCATAATTATATCCTAAAACCAACAGTATGATTTTGTGTTTGTGCTTTGAGTTCACCATTATTATTATTTTGCAAAAATTGGGAGTATAGGCACAGTGCAAGTTTAAACTTTTTCAAGATCTATCAGCAGGAGAGTTAAGTAGCTAATTAAATCTCCATTAAAATGGATGAGTTTAAAAGTGCTTAGTCTTTGCACTGTACCCTAAATCTCTAAATAGATGTTTGTCATTGTAAACATATTTTGTAAACATTGTAAACATATCTTTCAGTGGTCTCATCTTTTGTCTTTCAGTTGTCTAATGTTCTGTCACTACTTTACTGGGTTTTGCTGTTCCTTAAATTATAACCTTATAAGAAAACTGGTTGTTGAATTTTAAATTAAGTATATATATATATTATATACTTAATATATTTAGTGTTATGTGTATTATACACCATCAGTACAGTATTTTACTTCGGAGTTCATTTTCAGAAAGTGTAGGTTAAATACTTGCATTCAATGAGGTCTTAATGCCAAGAACTATGTTAGCTAATGAAAGTTTATAATCACACTGAAATGCTGCCATGTTAAGGTTCTTGCCAGTGTACCTTGACACAAATTCATGGTGTGAGTTATGAAAATACTTTCTCATTTTTTTCCTAAAAGAAACTCTATAACGAGTGTTTAAATACTTGAATGGTCTGCTTATTCTAAAGGGTTCTAAAACTATATACATCTATGTTGTCTTAACAGCCTTGTGCAGATCTACGGTGATAACCTAAACTGCCCTGTTGTTTGTCCTGTTGTATAAAACAGAAGCATACATTTAATCAAGCGTACTATATTCAGAAACAGAAAGCCAAAATGCTCCTCTGTAAATTGCGCAAGAGACCTATTTTCTGTATTAAAAATATTCTTATATGAAGTGCATTTGTAAAAATTGCTTCCTTTGTTAACTGTGTAATAAAAATGTGGATTGTACTACGTTCGTCTAATGTCAAAATTGTTAGGTTTTTAGCATAGTTAATGCGATAAATGCAAAAGCAATAAAATCTGATGTTGTCAGAGACTGCCTCTAGGTCCCGCTCACAAAGGACCAACGCTAGC
>JAXCMG010000003.1:81134828-81149285 GCA_034642415.1 Podarcis siculus | reverse complement strand
AAAAAAACCATCTCTACAACACAGGTCAGGTACTCTGGGGCTCCCTCTAACATACCCTCCAAGTGTCCCTGTTTTCCAGGGGCAGTCCCGGAATTATGAAAGCCATCCTGGAATGTCCCTATTTCCTCCTCCAGTGCTGCCACCGCTGAGCTCGGGTTGTAGGGTGGGAGTGGGTGACCGGAGGAACCGGCGCTTTTTCGGAGTGTCAGCGGTGGCAGCAATGGCAGCTGTGAAGAAGTATCCTGTTGTAATAATAAAATTTAAGGTCTTAGATATACAGTGGTACCTCGGGTTACAGACGCTTCAGGTTACATACGCTTCAGGTTACAGACTCCGCTAACCCAGAAATATTACCTCGGGTTAAGAACTTTGCTTCAGGATGAGAACAGAAATTGTGTTCCGGTGGCACGGCAGCAGCAGGAGGCCCCGTTAGCTAAAGTGGTGCTTCAGGTTAAGAACAGTTTCAGGTTAAGAACAGACCTCCGGAATGAATTAAGTACGTAACCAGAGGTACCACTGTATAATAAATGTTCATAAATGTACCAACCAAGCATGTACATAGATCAGCACAGGAAGACCGACATGAAATCATTTTGACTCCCAAACTGACCAAATGTTTTCTCTGCAAGGAGGGAGGGGGTGGGGGAACCTTCCCATTGTCTCAGGAATTGGGAAATCACCATCTCAAAGGGTGACAGACTACCAGGAAAGGCAATCAGATAAGACATTATCAGATAACTTGGCAGACAGGAAAAACAACACCTTTTCTGTGTTGTAGGTATGATGTTTGTGGGGGGTGGCCTTGGGTTACACCCCTTCTGTGATGTACGTATGATGTATAGAGGGGTGGTCTTGAGCTCCAGGGCAGGGAATTTAAAATGTCTACATAAGGCCTTGCGTGCCATTGTTCGAGGTCCTCCTACTTTCCTGCATGTGAGGGGAGCACCCTGTGGCAACAGATCAATAAAGATCAAGCTTAATAATAATAATAATAATAATAATAATTTATTATTTGTACCCCGCCCATCTGGCTGGGTTTCCCCAGCCACTCTGGGCGGCTTCCATAGAAACCAAAAATACAGTAAAATATCACAGATTAAAAACTTCCCTGAACAGGGCTGCCTTAAGATGTCTTCTGAATGTCAGGTAGTTATTTATCGCTTTGACATCTGATGGGAGGGCGTTCCACAGGGCGGGCGCCACTACCGAAAAGGCCCTCTGCCTGGTTCCTTGTAGCTTTGCTTCTCGCAATGAGGGAACCACCAGAAGGCCCTTGGCGCTGGACCTCAGCGTCCGGGCAGAATGATGGGGGTGGAGACGCTCCTTCAGGTATACTGGGCCGAGGCCGTTTAGGGCTTTAAACGTCAACACCAGCACTTTGAATTGTGCTCGGAAACGTACTGGGAGCCAATGTAGGTCTTTCAAGACCGGTGTTATGTGGTCTCGGCGGCCGCCCCCAGTCACCAGTCTAGCTGCCGCATTCTGGATTAATTGTAGTTTCCGAGTCACCTTCAAAGGTAGCCCCACGTAGAGCGCATTGCAGTAGTCTAAGCGGGAGATAACTAGAGCATGCACCACTCTGGCGAGACAGTCCGCGGGCAGGTAGGGTCTCAGCCTGCGTACCAGGTGGAGTTGGTAGACAGCTGCCCTGGATACAGAATTGACCTGCGCCTCCATGGACAGCTGTGAGTCCAAAATGACTCCCAGGCTGCGCACCTGGTCCTTCAGGGGCACAGTTACCCCATTCAGGACCAGGGAGTCCTCCACACCAGCCCGCCCCCTGTCCCCCAAAAACAGTACTTCTGTCTTGTCAGGATTTAACCTCAATCCATTAGCCGCCATCCATCCTCCAACCGCCTCCAGGCATTCACACAGGACCTTCACCGCCTTCACTGGTTCTGATTTGAAAGAGAGGTAGAGCTGGGTATCATCTGCATATTGATGGACACCCAGTCCATACCCCCTGATGATCAAAGCTTACTAGCTGCTTTGCTTCTCAATATTCTCTGGTTGGCCTCTGTTATTTTCTCCTACCAATAGGGAACCCACGTAGCGACTCTATATAGGCTCTTGGATACCCCATAAGGGCAGATTTTGTTTACAACAGATGGCGACACACAAAGGGACTTTTGGTACTGTTTCCTCTTCATGGCTGCCACAGCGTTGCGGGACTCCTGCCTTGGGCAGCTCATAGTGGCTGCTGGAGAGCAGGCAAAGAAGGGGAGAGGTGTAGTAGTCCCTATTTTCATATGAGGAATGTTGGAGGGCATGGTCCATTTTTAAATGACGTTTCAGTACCGGATAATACTTCTTCTGCAGGGGCTTTCCAACCTGCAGTTGGAAGTCTCTGGGTTTCTTTCTTTCTTTTTGATTTTAATATTTATTTTTAGTGAAATAAGATTGTGGGTTGTTGTTTTTTAAAAAATTCATGCTGTTAAGTCACCTTGAGATTTCTTCCAAATGGGAACCAAGGGGCATAAATATTTCAATAAGTACATACCTGAGTAGAACTTGGTATAATGGGATCTACTCTTAGGTGTCGGTGCGCCTAGGACTGCAGCCTTTACGTGCTTCTCTTGTGCTTCCGAGCTGCTCTCCTTTCCCAGCTCAGCTGGAAGGTATAAATACTTCATGCAAGCGTCTGTGCTTGATTTTACTGCCTGAGTCTAATAAACAAAGATAAGCCGAATTCACGGGGTCTTGCTGTGCAATCTGCGATGGCTGCTCTTCGCCAACAAAAATTTACTTCTGTGCTGTCGGACTTAACGGTGACAGGGACAGAACGGAAATAAGGAGAATGTGGAGCAGGGGTACCCAATGTGGTGCTCTCCAAATATCATTGGACTTTGACTGCCATCATTGCCAACAGTTGGGGTGATGATGCAGCTGCTCCTGAGCTATGACTCTTCTCTGCCTCGTGCTTTTTAAAAAGAGAGAGAGAGAAAGAAAGAGAGAGAGAAATTGTTTTCAGAGTTTAGGGAAGCCTGTGATTTCAAAATGGCAACATAATTGTTCTGTTCCAATCTTTTGTGAATCTGAAATAATTTCAAAGTTACTGGGCAATGTGCCCACAAAGCATAGCATTTTAAGATCTCCCCTGATTTCACTGAGGAGGATTTGAGTACATTATTATTATTATTATTATTATTATTATTATTATTATTATTATTCCTCAGGTTACATACGCTTCAGGTTACACACTCCGCTAACCCAAAAATAGTGCTTCAGGTTAAGAACTTTGCTTCAGGATAAGAACAGAAATCGTGCTCCGGCAGCGCAGCTGCAGCAGGAGGCCCCATTAGCTAAAGTGGTGCTTCAGGTTAAGAACAGTTAAGAACTTAACCCGAGGTACCACTGTATTATTATTATTATTATTATTATTATTATTATTATTATTATTATCATTGTTAGCCTTCGGGCGTCTTTCACAAGACCATTTTATCATGGAAACATGGAATGGAAAAGTCACCTTTGGGGTGACTCTTCCAGCTGAAAGATGGCTGTGCAAATGGATCCCACTGCCAGCGAAACAGCACAGAGGGTTTGGCTGTTAATCTTCAAATCTCCTTCAGTGACTCCCCTCAAAATGGGAAGCATGTTGTAGGCTTGACCATAAGTTTATATGAATTACGAACTTTGGAAAACAGTTCCTTGACACAGGAAAAGATAATATGCCACGTTGAATTTTTCAGCTTTAAAATTCCATAAATAAGGGGTGCTAAAAAGTTGTATCAGGGCTTGGGAATTCAAAAGATAGTTTGGTTAAATTAATATAATTTAGTTTTGCTTGGCAAGTAACACATGAGTAAAATGGAATAGACATCCTTAAAAATTATTGCCAAGGACTTGCAGTATATATTGATATTTTCAGAAGGTAAAATCAAAAACAAAAAAACAGTTTATATGCTTCTTCATCAAACATCGGCGTACCAAGATAAATGTCCGATCACAAAAATAATAGCAGATTCAAATTCCTCACACCCCAAAACACATTTTTAAGACACCCCCTCACTGAATAAATTTGCAAAAATTAAGTTTCACCCCCTAAAATGGCATGGCCTAAATTGCTCTGCAGCACCCATGAATTTTGCTTTTGTGAATATTAAGCAAGACACCAGTCATGAATGCACTGCTACACATGACTAATTTGTAAAAGACACATTCTGTATCTCTCTCTCTCGTCTGCTCTTTTCAGGCAGCAAAATGTCTTGGTCTGACCGACCGCCCTGCCTTTTCCACGTGACGATTGCTGCCATCTGGCTTCCCCCTGCAGCGAGACTTGAGGCACCGGGGTCAAGGCTACAAAAGCAGTTCTAAGTGTTGTGTCTCATTCAAGGTCATGGAGCAATTGAGGAGGAGGCATTCCTGACATGGAACAGGAACTGGGACACAGGCCTCAGAACCTCCACCCAAGGGATATCCCTGCGGTCAAAAACCACAAGATTTTCCTGATGTGTGATAGTTGACTCATAGCAACTATAGGAAACTGGGCTGTAGCTTAGCAGCGCAACATCTACTCAGTTCAGTACACAGCATCTCCCAGTAGGGCTGGGAATGTCCTGTGTCTCAAATCCTGCCAGTTTGTGTAGGGAAGTACTGAGCTTCCTATGACCATGTAGCATAGCCTTTCTCAACCTGTGGGTCCCCAGATGTTGTTGAACTACAACTCCCATCACCCCTAGCTAGCAAGGCCAGAGCTCAGGGATGATGGGAGTTGTAGTCCAACAACATCTGAGGACCCACAGGTTAAGAACCACTGAAAAGGCATGACGACATCGATTGCTGCAGTTTGGCATTTTGGGTCCTAGACCGCAGGGAACCAGAAAGCATGTGGTCTGTATCATCATTGCCACTCTTTTCCTGCACCCCAAACTCTAAGTTTGAACTGTCAGCTTCCCAGGCAGGGTGGATAAAAATAAATGATTAAAAAATTTTAAAAAAATGGATTTTTTTATTTAAATCAGATTTTTTTAAAATTTAAATAGGATTTTAAAAATTAAATGCTTTTGGAGGAAAAATCTTTCTAAAGATAGTTTTCTATTTAAGTTACATTATAGTCCAAAGACTATTCATCAGGAAATAAAGATTTAATTTAAGTTTTTCATGTGTGCTAAGGTTTTTTTTAAAAAAAAACCGTTTAACGACATCAGTTAACAAACATGGATACATATGCAAATCAATAATTTTTGATATAACTGTAAAAACTACTCTGAAAATTTATTATTGCAAAAATGAAACCTTCATCTGGTTGTAAATATTAAGATTATACCAGCAAGAATGAGTCTTTCTGTAAAAAAAATTGATTTAAATCAAGTTTTACTGACTAGTGATTTAACTCAAGTCTTTGTTGCTTAGTCGTTTAGTCGTGTCTGACTCTTCGTGACCCCATGGACCAGAGCACGTCAGGCACTCCTGTCTTCCACTGCCTCCCGCAGTTTGGTCAAACTCATGCTGGTAGCTTTGAGAACACTGTCCAACCATCTCGTCCTCTGTCGTCCCCTTCTCCTTGTGCCCTCCATCTTTCCCAACATCAGGGTCTTTTCCAGGGAGTCTTCTCTTCTCATGAGGTGGCCAAAGTACTGGAGCCTCAGCTTCACGATCTGTCCTTCCAGTGAGCACTCAGGGCTGATTTCCTTAAGACTGGATAGGTTTGATCTTGCAGTCCATGGGACTCTCCAGAGTCTCCTCCAGCACCATAATTCAAAAGCATCAAGTCTTACTGACTAGTGATTCAAATCGTGATTCAAATCAATTTGATTTAAATCAAATCTACCCTGTTCCCAGGCCTCATCCAATCGCTTTTCAAACAGTGCAGAATGTTCTTATTAGTGTTTGATCACAGAAGTGTGCTTTTCAGAACCCATGACGCTGCTGGGGTTTAAGCTCTCAAGGAAACCATTGTTTCCCCCTTCCCTTTTCAGCACTTTGCATAACACCCATCTGTGTAACTTTCTGACCTACCTGCTTACGCAATACGCTTTCCTGCTTGAATGGCTTGGCCGTTTAAAATAGAAGGGCACCCTTATCTCTCGTCTTAGCTCCAAGAGAGAGAGGGGCCACATTCACACCACAAAGTTTAAGAAGTAGCATATCACTTTAAACCATGGGTAGGCAAACTAAGACCCGGGGGCCAGATCCAGCCCAGTCGCCTTCTAAATCTGGCCGGTGGATGGTCCGGGAATCAGCATGTTTTTACATGAGTAGAATGTGTCCTTTTATTTAAATGCATTTCTGTGTTATTTGTGGGGTCTGCCCGGTGTTTTTACATGAGTAGAATGTGTGCTTTTATTTAAAACGCATCTCTGGGTTATTTGTGGGGCATAGGAATTTGTTCATATTTTTTTCTTCAAAATATAGTCCGGCCCCTCACAAGGTCTGAGGGACGGTGGACCGGCCCCCTGCTGAAAAAGTTTGCTGACCCCTGCTTAAACTGTCATGGCTTTCCCCAAAGAATCGTGGGAGCTATGGTTTGTTAAAGTGTGCTGAGAGTTTTAACAGCTCCCAGGACTCTTTGGGGAAAGCCATGGCTGTTTAAAGGCCCCTGTTCCCTGCCCAGAGGTACAATTCTCAGAGGTACAATTTAACTGTCAATCCCTCTTCACAGGGAACTCTGGGTATTGTACGAGGGTTTCCTGACAAAAGCTCAGAACCCTTAACAAACTACAGCTCCCAGAATTCTTTGGAGGAAGCCATGACGGTTTAAAGCGGCATGGTACTGCTTTAAATGGAAGGTGTGGATGTGGCCAAAGAGAGAGAGAACAAGAAGACCCTAAAAAGATGCCACACCTCCCCTAAAATTTCAGTTGCGAAGGGTGGATAGAGATGGGGGTTTCCCCACACTTCTCCTCATAATGGGGTGAGGAACCCTATTCTTTTAGACTGTAATTTGTCTTTCAAATTTATGTTTTTACTTAATGTTCATAACTAGAATGGAAAGCTCAACTTTTCTGGGGTCATCCAAAAGAAAAGCTCAACAATTTTGGGGTGTCCTAGTTTTTACTTTTTGAAATATGGCACCCCTACAGTGTCTCACTGTGTTGTTGTTGTTGTTGCTTTAGTGTCCATCTCTCAGGCTTCCCACAGGCATCTGTGAGAACAGGAAGCGGGACTAGATGTGCCATGGGCCTGATCCGACAGGCTTGTCTCATGTTCTTAGGAGTGAGAGAGCAAGGAGAGGGAGGGAGACAACATGTTCTGCGATGCTAAAAAAAAGTGTCTTTGAAGATTAATCAGAAGGGCTTTGCTGCCAAAGCAGGTTTTCCATTTGCATTAGAGTGATTGAAAACAAAGGCCGTTTCTGCCTCACACATGTGACAACACCTAGAAAGTATGAGCGTGCCGGCATGTGTAGGAGTGCATTCCTTTGTGAGTGATAAAGACAGTCGCCCACGTGTGGGGTTTTTTTTGATGCCGGACACTGGCTAATTTAAATGTTGGCAACATGGACCCCAAATAGCAACCAAAAAAAGAGAGATTTACCACATCCGGCTTCGAGGAGTGAATGGGGCTGCAGAGTGCTAGAATAGCAAACAAGAGAATGAGGGAGACCGTGGCCATGGCAGAAGTTTATGTTGTATATTCCACCATTTCCAGAAACGGTGGGATACTTTAGGCCAGACTTCACCAACCAGATACTGGGAGCTGTAGTCCAAAAGATCTGGAGGGCACCAAGTTGGTGAATGTTGGTTGAGGCCTTTCACACAGAAGACTGCGAGATATATAAATCTGTGCTTCGGGTCACAGGAAATGGTGACACAGCATTCCGATACAAAGCAAAACAAAAAAAGCTTTCTGTTCACTTAGCCTCTCTGTGTGGTTCCCACTGCAGTAGCCAAGATTTCTGAAGGAAAAAGAAGCTCAGCAGACAGAAAGAAAATGAAAAGTATGCAGCGTGCCGCCGCCAAGCAAAAGCCGGAGCAATCTCTTCCTGTCAGTCAATCTGAGGTGGCCACTTGGTTGAACTGGCAGTAGTCTGCCCTCAACAGCAGCTGGGCTTTCGGAAACGAAGTGGGTGGAAGATTCTTCGCCGTTTTAGCCGCATGTCAGGAAAAGCTTCCTGTGCTCATTTTATGAAGGCCTTAGAGGCTTAAGGCCCAGGAGTAGGACAACCCTGGTGTAGTGGTTAGGGTGTCGGAATAGGACCTGGAAGACCAGGCTTCAAATCCCCACTTGACAATGAAGCTCATTGGGTGACCATGGGCCACTCACTGTCTGTCAGCCAAACCTACCTCACAGGGTTGTTGTGGAGATGTTGAGGGGGAGAGCCATGCATGCCACCTTCAGCTCCTTTGAGAAAAGTAAGTAAGTAATTAAGTAAGTTAGAAAGTTACGAGAAATTCATGGAGGATAAGGTTATCAATCGCTTCCACCCCAAATCCATTCCTAATAACATAACCTGCAAGCTGGACCTGAGGACAAGAACACTGTCCCCTTCTGTGGTTTCCACTGACTGGTATTCAGAAGCATTGCTGCCTGCAGTCCTGGAGGCAGAGCATAGCCATCATGGCTAGTAGCCATGGACAGCCTTCTCCACGGCCCTTCACTTCATCAAATCTGGCCCTCCTTGAAAAAAGTTTGGAAACCACTGAAATAAATGAAACCTAGGATCTTCTGCATGCAATGCAGGTGCTCGTTCTTAGAACACATTTGGAAGGTTAGGAACCGGATTTTTATCTCCATAGATGCACAAATGGAAAACCTCAAATCCCCATCGCTCTCACTTACAGTTCTCCTGCATCTCTTAGGTGAGGATTTAATTCAGGGCACTGCAGCCATTTTGCACCAGCATCACTTTTCCCTTCCATTTTTTTGTTTTGTTTTTAAGGATGTCCTGCATTTTGCTGCCAAAGTCAAAAGGGCGTATTTAGCTATAAGGATCAGAAGAAAGCACACATATTTCTCCCCAGACAAAACTAATCCTTTTGTTTGTATTGGTGGTGACACTGGGTGAAACTTCTCAGCGTTCGACTGAATCGCGGGGGCTGCCAAACGGAAAGGCCAGAATGTCACTCTGACAAATTATGATAAGCGCCAGGTTTGTTAATGCATATGGAAAATTACCAAGGGTGCAGCAAATTCTTGAGTTTGGATAACTTTCTGGTGGGGAGGGAGGCAAAGGAAGGGGAAGGGCGGTGGAAAACAGATCAGTAAAATAATACTGATTGCACCGTGTACGGCTGCTGGCTCCGTATGTGGAAATGGACCTGGTTCCGGCTTTACTTAGGACTGTTTTGTTTGCACTGCTTTTTCTGTGACATCCTCACTCCGACGCTGACACAGAAAACTGCTGTGTGATGTAGCTGCACACACACACCCTTAAATCACGTGACTTTCCACCCAAAGTATCCTGGGAACTGTAGTTTGTCAAGGATCCTAGGCACTGTAGCTCTGTGTTCCTAATACGTACAGTTTCCTTTGGAAATACCAGAAGAGTTAAGGTGCCTTTGCAATAACTTATATTTACAAATATACAAGCAGAGCATAATGGAAGCCAATGAACACCTTCCAGAATCAGTTAAAACCACAGGTCCTGCATCAGGATCCTGAAGAAAGCAACTGATTCAACCCAGGTTCCCACCCACATAAACTCACTCACAGTCCTCTAACAATTTAAACTATGATGCGAACACATTGCTTCTCATTTTCTCTCTGTACCTTCCTCACTCCTGATGGATATTACATTCCAAAGGCAGAAGAGAACCAGCTGCACGACAGTAAGAGTATACACGGAAATGACAGAGCCTGAATTTCACAACATTTATTCATTTATATTTGTTAAATGTATATCCTGCCATTTCTCCCAAAGAAGCCCAGGGCAGCAACAGCAAGGGCTAAAACAACAACAAAACTATTTAAAACATCTTAAAACAATTCCAGTGCAGATGCAGATTGGGAAAGATCTCAACTTTAAAAAAAAAATTGTTGGGAAAGGAAGGTCTTCAGTAGGTGCCAAAAGGATAACAGAGACGGAGCCTGTTTAATATACAATTCTGCTTCTACTGATGAAGTGCCTCTTGTCTCCTCCGTCCCATCACTTATTGCCTGATGGCTGCCCAACTTCCTGTGATGTGTTTCTGTTTACAGTGTGCGCCTCTTTCCTATTTACTCGTTTATTACATTTCTTTCTACCTTTTGTCCAAGAAACTCAAGACGGTGTATATGGTTCTTGCCCTTTTCAATTATCCTCACAACAGTCCTGCAAAGTAGGCCTGGGTGGGAGACAGTTGCTGGCCTAAGTTTCACCCAGTGAACTTCATGGATGAGTAGGGCAATGAACTGTGGTCTCCCAGGTCCTAGTCTGCCCCTCGGGCCACCACACCACACTGGGTCTCTTTTCACTGATGTAGAGAGCCTGAGATTGCAAGGAGCGTCAACCAGCTCACAGCTATATTCAACGTCTTTAGCAAAGGCTGCTGGGAGTCTTTGCTGACAAACGGCTACCTCTCCAGGCCAAGAGCCATGATGAAAGAAGTGTGCTCTTTCCATGGTTTAAAACGTTGCTGTATCATCCTTGTTGAACTTGGAGCGGTGCCATGAAATGAGACAAATTTTCCAGTGGCTAATTGACTTCATGAGGACTCCTGGAATAACACAAGCCGGCTGCAGTTGCCGAGAGTGACTTTACACTCGCAAAGTAATTACTCGGGTCACATGTTTTCCTTATGAATATAGGCATTGTTCTTTCGGATTCCCCCCCTGCCTCCTGCATATATGACAGCTAGCTCTGTAAAGGAGCTGCAGGTTTGTGCCAGGCAAGGCATAGTAGGGGCTTAATGCCTCTCTGTGCAATTTCTGATCATTTGATCTCAAAGAAATGGTGAATGAAAAGGAGGAAACCAGAGCAGCTGCAGATGTGATGGCTTAGTTGGGCTGGGTTGTGACCCAATAACTGGCCATGTGCTATCCAGCCAAGATTGAAGCATATTCAGCCTGCCTTGATTCAAGCCTGAATTTTTTAACCCTCCTATTGGAACAAATAATACTTAAATGTACCTGCCTTTTTGCTGGATTATGCCCACTGAACTACATGTTGTATCAAGGATGGGAACCTGTGGCCTTCCAGATATTAGACTCCAGCCTCCGTTAGCTCTGACTGTTGATCATTGTGACAGGCGGCAGTGTTGTCAGTGTCGTGCCCAGACTGATGTCACACAAATGCCACCCTTTCTTGAAAACTGGATCTCTACCCCTTTGCCCAGTTGGATGGGATGTAGTACTAAATGACTGATGTATGGAATTGAGAGCTGGACCATAAAGATCGCCGAAGAACTGATGCTTTTGAATTATGGTGCTGGAGGAGACTCTTGAGAGTCCCATGGACTGCAAGAAGATCAAACCTCTCCATTCTGAAGGAAATCAGCCCTGAGTGCTCACTGGAAGGACAGATCATGAAGCTGAGGCTCCAATACTTTGGCCACCTCATGAGAAGAGAAGACTCCCTAGAAAAGATCCTGATGTTGGGAAAGATTGAGGGCACAAGGAGAAGGGGACGACAGAGGGCGAGATGGTTGGACAGTGTTCTGAAAGCTACCAGCATGAGTTTGACCAAACTGCGGGAGGCAGTGGAAGACAGGAGTGCCTGGCGTGCTCTGGTCCATGGGTCACGAAGAGTCGGACACGACTAAACAACTAAACAACAACAACAACAACAACAACAACAGTACTAAATGGGCTTGTGAAGATAGGTCCCCTGCTCCCTTTGGGACTTTCTGTGTGAGTCCAATCCAAGCTTCCTCCAGCAAGACAAGTACAGTGGTACCTCAGGTTACAGACGCTTCAGGTTACAGACTCCGCTAACCCAGAAATAGTACCTCGGGTTAAGAACTTTGCTTCAGGATGAGAACAGAAATCATGCGGCGGCGGCAGCACAGCGGCAATGGGAGGCCCCATTAGCTAAAGTGGTACCTCAGGTTAAGAACAGTTTCAGGTTAAGAACGGACCTCCAGAACGAATTAAGTTCTTAACCCGAGGTACCACTGTACTAAGTAGTTTCTTTGCAAAGGGAGCAAAGCACTTCCTCGTACACTTTTCAGGGACAGAGAAAAAAACCTGAGTTTGAGCCACAAGGAGAGAGAGAGAAGCTGAGGGGAAATTCACATCAATAGGAAGACTGCTGTTCACCAGCTAATAAAGTCCCAAACTGAGATCTTAAGTACATTGCAACTACAGCATTCCACCTCTGAGGTAGGGAGGCTAATGATGCAGTGTGGTGCACATGCGAGGCCAGGGTTCAAATCCCCACTCAGCCATGAAGCTCACTGGCTGACCTTGGTCCAGTTAACCATCTCTCAGCCTAACCTAGCTACTTGTGGAGGATGAAAACTATGCATACAAGATTGAGCTCCTTGGAAGAAAGGGGGGAATAGCAATTAAAAGAGGACAAAGTTTACAAAAATAAAAATGCACTTGCCAATTTATTTGTATAGATATAAATTTATAGAGAATCGCTTTAATTTGAATATAAATATGACACATCTTGCTATGGGGTGAGGGGGAGACTGTGACCCAGTGAGCTCTGTGCCTGCTCAGTCTGCTGTATGGTGCTCACCATTGATGGTCAACCTCAACTTCCTCCTCTGCTTTCTTGTGGCTCTTTGTCTGCCAACTTTCAGGGAACACTTCCCACATCAGCTTGGCTGTCAAGCAATCCTTTGCTGTTGCAGAGCATTCCAGGGCTTGTCCTAGACCAGGGATGACAAGCTGATGCCCTTACAAATGGTGTTGGGCTCCAACTCCCATCAGCCCCAACCAGCATAGACAGTAGTCAGGGATGCTGGACTTTGAAGCACATCAATATCTGGAGGGCCACAGGTTCCCTAGCTCTGTTCTGGGCCATGCACTTAGTTTGTTCTGGGTCCCACTTGAGACCTGGGTGAATCTAACCGAGAAACATGCAAAACCCAGGAAACCCAGCCAGATGGGCGGGGTATAAATAAAAAAATATTATTATTGTTATTATTATTACTATCTCTGCTTTTTTTAAAAAAAGCAGAGATATCACCTTGCCAACAAAGGTCCGTATAGTTAAAGCTATGGTTTTCCCAGTAGTGATGTATGGAAGTGAGAGCTGGACCATAAAGAAGGCTGATCACCGAAGAATTGATGCTTTTGAATTATGGTTCTGGAGGAGACTCTTGAGAGTCCCATGGACTGCAAGAAAATCAAACCTCTCCATTCTTAAGGAAAGCAGCCCTGAGTGCTCACTGGAAGGACAGATCATGAAGCTGAGGCTCCAATACGTTGGCCAGCTCATGAGAAGAGAAGACTCCCTGGAAAAGACCCTGACGTTGGGAAAGATGGAGGGCACAAGGAGAAGGGGACGACAGAGGACGAGATGGTTGGACAGTGTTCTCAAAGCTACCAGCATGAGTTTGACCAAACTGCGGGAGGCAGTGGAAGACAGGAGTGCCTGGTGTGCTCTGGTCCATGGGGTCACGAAGAGTTGGACACGACTAAACAATTATTATTATTATTATTATTATTATTATTATTATTATTATTATTATTATTATTATACTCTCCCCTGAACCCCTTCGTGCAGAGGAAAGTCAGTAGTGTGTGTCTGTGCATATAAGCTACCTGTCTGTTGTCATTGTTTTGAGCATCTGCTGATGTTCTGTTCTATACCAGACTGGAGCCCATGGGGGCTTACCAGCTAAGGATGGCAGCTGTCCAGGATCGACTGGAGACATTCAGGACCATGGACAGATCACTATGACACCTGGTTTCAAGGTCAAGTTGAGGGGAAGGCCAGACACAGAGCTTTGAAGTGGTGCTCTAGCAATTGTCTGGAGTCAGCCGTGAGCTTGCGTAGTGGTACAGAGAAGCAAGTAATTTATCTCTTTCCTCCTCAAAGGGAAACTGCTGGTGCTTAATTTTTCAAGAGCATGTTTCAGTGGAGTTGCAAAGCTTCCTGCTGCCTCTGGGCACGTTAGTTCAGGTGATAAGTCCTGTGGGTCAGAGTAGCAGGACAGAATGACTTCCTCAAGCAGGGAGTATGGAGGCAACACTGGCTGCAGCACATTCCCTTCTGTGAGAGGCACTTGCCAGAGTATTTGCTTCAGGGATGGTCTCCAAGGATGGATCCTGAATGTGGCTTTCCCCATTCTCTGTATCATCAGACACTCTCCTCTGAAAGCTGAGTGTCCTGGACCATGAGAGCTTACTGGGAGCCAGTGTGGTGTAGTGGTTAAGAGTGGTAGATTCATTATCTGGGGAACCAGGTTCGTGTCTCCTCTCCTCCACATGCAGCTGCTGGGTGACCTTGGGCCAGTCACACTTCTCTGAAGTCTCTCAGCCCCACTCACCTCACAGAGTGTTTGTTGTGGGGGAGGAAGGGAAAGGAGAATGTTAGCCGCTTTGAGACTCCTTAGGGTAGTGATAAAGCGGGATATCAAATCCAAACTACTACTCTTCTTCTTCTTCTTCTTCTTCTTCTTCTTCTTCTTCTTCTTCTTC
>JAXCMG010000003.1:81091324-81134646 GCA_034642415.1 Podarcis siculus | reverse complement strand
TCTTCTTCTTCTTCTTCTTCTTCTTCTTCTTCTTCTTCTTCTTCTTCCTGGAGAACCTTTCCAGTGCACCTCAGAGTCTTTTAGAACACTCTGAAAGCTATAGCAAAAGAATGGAAAATTAACAACCTTAGAATGTGTGGCAGTTGCCCACAGGAATATGACAAGGAATGCCCACAGAATGATCCCAAACAATGCTGGCTTCAAGGTTTTGACCTCCTTGACCAAGGCAACATCACTTGTCCCTCTTAATCTGGATACGGTTGGGTGTGTGAACTGAAAGTTATCTCACATCACTTTGCTCAGTGCAAAGTGAGCTCCATTGGTGGAATGGGTCCTTGGAGCCTGGGCAAATGCCCAAATTTACCTTCCTCTTGAGGTAGCTCTGATTCAAGCTAGACAGCAACATAAAACATACGGTTGTAGCCTTACCCTTCAGGGCCTTCTCTGTGGTGGTTCCCAGGTTATAGAATGTTCTCCTCTCCGTGGTACATCTTGGGCAATTATTGAAAAGCATGTGATGATAGCGCAAGACACACTATCTTTGGATGAGTGGCTGTTTTCCATCCTCCTGCTCTGTGTTACTATTCTGTAAGTTTTATTTTGGCTGGTTCTGCGGTTTTTAATTGTCTGATTCCAATGATACTTTATCTTGCTTTTAATAGTGATGTTTTTCTAACCTGCCCTGGGACTATTCAGTGCAGGCTACCCATATAAATAAAGGAATAATATCCACAAAACTTGTAAAAAGTGTTGGTCAGGGTGGTTTTCTTTGCATCCTTTGTTTGCACACCAGAGGCCTGAAATGCAGCCCAGATTTCTTGAGATTGTTAACAGTGAGATTCTTAACAGGCAGAGCACCATCCGAAGACAAACCAACCTTTGCTCTTACGCCCACCAATTCAGCACATCCTCATTCCATTCGCCTTTCCCGTTTGCAAAAATTCTTAAAATGTATCTTCAAGCTCCATCTCTGTCTCCCTTTAACTGAGAAACCACACCAGATATGGAAACAGCTCATCCACTTGCTCAGCTCTAAGCAGAGGTTAGATGGCCGTCTGTCATGGATGCTTTAGCTGAGATTCCTGCATTGCAGGGGGTTGGACTAGATAACCCATGGGGTCCCTTCAAACTCTACAATTCTATGGTTCTATGAGGCATGGGGGGATGTGGGTGGCGCTGTGGGTTAAACCACAGAGCCTAGGACTTGCCGATCAGAAGGTTGGCGGTTCAAATCCCCGCGATGGGGTGAGCTCCCGTTGCTTGGTCCCTGCTCCTGCCAACCTAGCAGTTTGAAAGCACGTCAAAGTGCAAGTAGATAAATAGGTACCACTCCGGCGGGAAGGTAAACGGCATTTCCGTGCGCTGCTCTGGTTCACCAGAAGCGGCTTAGTCATGCTGGCCACATGACCCGGAAGCTGTACGCCGGCTCCCTTGGCCAATAAAGCGAGATGAGTGCCACAACCCCAGAGTCGGTCACGACTGGACCTAATAGTCAGGGGTCCCTTTACCTTTACCTTATGAGGCATGGGGCCTGTTTTTTCAGAGCAGGTGGAGTGCACAAGGGTGAGTGTGATAAAATCCTTCCCCTTCCTGTTGCTCACCTCCTTACAGGCCGTCTGTGGTCCCTTCCCCATACACTTTTCTCCTCTGCTAGGCTCCACTGCCAGACGTTGACTCAACTGAGAGAAAAGCAGTTTGGGGAAGAGGCTACAGGACCCTTCCTCAACCTGGTGCCCTCAGATGCTTCAGACTACAACTCCCATCAGCTGCAGCCAGCCTGGTCAATGGTCAGGAGTGATGGGAGCACAGAGCAGGATTAACCATTAAGCAAAATAAGCACATCAAGGGAAGGAGGGCACCCCAGAAAATTTCCACTGCCAGATTTTTAACATTAATGGTCACAAATTGCTCAGCTGAGCATTCATCTTCTCAGCTGAAGCATATTAAAAATCCCAACAGAACAACTGCATAACAAGGCAGGGCTGGGTGACTTATTTCTGCTAAGTACAGAAGCAGATATGTTACTTTAAGATTCGTTTTGAGGATCTGATCAAAGACCTTGCAATTAGAAAAAGCAGGAGAAAATTCTTCAAATATAATGGAAGCATACAAAAATAAATATTATTTTTCCATCTTACTGTAGGTTTTGTTTCATTTTGAAAAATTAAATTTTATTTTACGATTTATTATTGTTTATACAGTGTACCTCGGTTTTCGAGCGTCTCAGAAACCGAATGTTTCGGTTTTCAAATGCTGAAAACCTGGAAGTAATTGCTTTCATGTTTGAACACTTTTCAGAAGTCATATGGCTTCTGCTGCAGGTTTTTTTTCCCATTTCCCCCATTGACTTTGTTGACCGCATTTCGCTCCTCAGTTATTGAACCATTTGGAAGCCAAATGGTCTTCCAGAATGGATTACGTTTGACAACCGAGGTACCACTGTATTTTGAATTACAGTGGTACCTTGGTTTGCAACCGTTTTGGATTACAACCATTTTGGATTACAACCACATCAAACCCTGAAGTGTGTGTCCCTTTTTTTTGGATTACAACCCAATTTTTTTGGGAGCCCCAATGGTGAAAGTGCGCCTTGGGTTGCAACCTGTTTTGGTTTACAACCAGACCTCCAGAACGGATTATGGTTGTAAACCAAAGTATCACTATATATATATATATATATATATGGGGCACCAAAATCTTTTAAGGGCTTAGGGCTTCTAAAAGTCTTAATCTGGCCCTATGGGAGTAGCAATCCAAAACTTAGGGAGGCCACCAATTTGGGAAATGCTGGGTTATGAGGAAGGGGCATGTGGGGAGGTTGCAGCTGCCCTCACCTTTGTGCTTCTGGTCTTTTGCTCCAAAAATCATATTCATACATCTCTTCTTCTTATGCTCTTGGAGCATACCCAGTTTTAAACCAATGGGTTTGCTGCTGTCATGCCTAGTTTGGAAAAGAGCTTGAAATCTGGCTTGCAGCCAACCACAGTCGGTTGATTGCCATCCTGGCCAGCATACAGCCCTGGTCTGCCTGCCCCATCTGCTTCTCATAAGCTTCCTGAATCCTCTTTGCAGCAAAGACAGCTCTGCACCTGAAGTTCTGGACCGTCTTCAGTCGCATGGCTGTTCCAACCGTCCGGTATGTTATTAGCCTTATTAAAGCATGAATGTCAATTAGGTTTGTCTTTTCTTTTCACTTTCTCCCATCCATCAGGAAACTATCGTGAGAGAAGGAGAGGGATGAAGTAGTTGAAGGACTTCAAATACATGTGTCCTAGTTAAGCAAGACTTCCACTGTGATCTAATCAACTGCTCCAAAATGAAAATCATAAAAAAAGCCAAGTTGCTAAAAGCCAGCTAAGTGTGGTGGCTAAGAAGGAGGGTAGCATTGAAAACAAACAAACAAACAAACAAACAAACAAAAACAAGTTCCATTTCTGAGTTTGGCCAAGGCTTTTGAACTTTTAGAATAAGACTTTGAAAACTTTTTTTTTGTATTTGCTTGTGTTTTCTCTTAACAACATTGAAAAGCAGTCTGCCAGACAGAATGCTAGAAAACTGTAATTAAAGCCATGAATAAATATGAGCTTGTGTTCCCTTCTTCCCCCACAAATTATTTCCAAGAATGTGAGCACAATTTGACTTAATAATTCAGAAGTACAATCTTCCATGTACATAGAATGTGGCATGTATGTGAACGAAAGGTGAAGACAGACCAACTTCTTAAATGAGATGGAAGTAGTCTGAGCACATTCATTTTCTGCCCTGAACAAAGCTCTTTGAAGTTTCGAAATCAGAGCCACATCCACAACCCTGTAGAATGTCTGTCGGTCTTCACTCATAAGCCTGATATATATTAATAGGGACGTATCCAATCAGAGGAAGGCTCTTGTTTTTTCAGTTTTACAAAGAACACTGAAATGGCCCTCAACAGATGGGCAATTTTTAAAGAAACACATTTCGGTCCAAGCACACCTTAGAACAAAGTAACATGATTGGCAATCACCAATCATTAATCACACATTTGTGAGGATCATGAGCTGTAGGTTCTGCACATGTTTGCTGATGTTCTTTTAATGTAAAGGTGACAAGCAGAAAGTTCACATTTGCAGGGAAACCAAACTGCTTGTTTGTATGTTTGTACTACCAACCTTACTGTATGCTTGTGAAACATGGACCACTTATAAATGCCATTTTCAACTCTTCAAAAGATTCCATCAACCGTGTCTCCAAAATTTTTTACACATCACTTGGGAAGGCAGGCAGACTAATGTCAGTGTACTGGAAGAAGCGAAGATCACCAGTGTCGAAGCAATGATTCTTCAACATCTACTTCGTTGGACTGGTCATGTTGTTTGGATGCCTGATTATCATCTAAAGCATCTACTCTATTCCCAACTTAAGAACAGAAAGCAAAATACTGGTGGACAACAAAAGAAGTTTACAGATGTTCTCAAGGCAAATATTTTAAAAATGTAGTTTATGCACTGATAACTGGGAAACACTAGCCTGCGAGCGCTCCAATTGGAGAACAGCCCTTACCAAAGTTGTCATGGACTTTGAAGAAGCAGGAACTCAGGGCGAAAAGGAGAAACAAGCTAAGAGGAAGGCGCATTTGGCTAAAGCTCACCACGATCAACTCCCGCCTGGAAACCTATGTCCCCACTGTGGAAGGACGTGTGGATCCAGAATGGCCTCCACAGTCAGTTACAGACTCACTATTAAAACTGTGTTTATGGAAGACAAACTTACTCGGCTATGAGTGATCGCCAAAGAAGAAGAAGGCAAGCAGAAAGTTCTCTAGATGTTACTGGAGTCCAACTCCTACTAGGCAGAGCCAGCATAACAAATGGTGTTATGACTCTGGACCAGAACTTGTCAGAGACAGAGTCATCCAGCAACTGCAGCCCAAGAAAGAGATGGATCTACTCCCCGGTCTGTCCCTTGTGGGTCTGCAGACCCCTGAGTCTCCCTTACTCCCTTGATCTCTGACTCATGGGAAGCTGTCTTACATCTGTTGAGGCTACATACCCATCTTCCCCAGTATTGTCATCTTGGACTGGTAGTGGCTGTCCAGGGTCTCAGGCAGAATCTACTCCATCGCTTCCTACCTGTTCCTTTAACAGAAGGTGCCTACATGGAACATGGAATCTTCTGCATGGAAGGTATGCGCTCTACCATTGAAATGTGGCTGCTCACCATGGAAGGCCTTTACTCAAATGAAGCTCCAGGACTTAGTCCTTGCAGGTGACTTCTGTGAAACCACTCATGTGGCTGAAAACTACATCATGAGATGTTGCACAATGGATGAACATGCTGCCAGCCCAGCCACCCTTCTAAATTATTATTATTATTTACCGCTTTATCTACTTAGGTAGATTTCTTTCCCCTGGGAATGAATCACATCCAATTTCGTTCCCGATTTAAGTAACTCATAGGGATGGGGGGTTGGGTTGTAAGATATCAGTGGTGTCCAGTTAAAAATGGGATATATGAACTGTCTCCCTCATTTTTTTAAAAGAAAGTTAATCTGTAGTTTCAAAGGCATATTCATCTTCTGTAACTAAGACTCAGCTCCCATTGGAAGGGATGCAGTCCTAAAATAGACGTGGAGCAAAAGTTTTGCCATTTGAGATTTTTGCAAGGATAATATGCCTTCTGGAACATCTTCTGGCAGAAAGCCTCTCACAGCAAGGCCTTCACTAACACAGGGGGGGAAAGCATGTGCGCATTTCCTGAGGAGAAAATGTCATCTTTTCCCTGGAGGGACCGGTGCCATTTTTCATCGCGAAAAACAACTCTTGCCTTTTTCCATTTTGTAAAAAATGTTAAGTTTTAACTTGCAGGTGTCTGCAAAAATGGAGTCTTACATTTGTGTGTGTCAGGCAGGATGTGAAGGGCTCTGTGTTAGTGGAGAGATTTTAAATACAGTGGTACCTCGGGTTACATACGCTTCAGGTTACATACACTTCAGATTACAGACCCTGCTAACCCAGAAATATTACCTCGGGTTAAGAACTTTGCTTCAGGATGAGAACAGAAATCATGCAGTGGCAGCAGGAGGCCCCATTAGCTAAAGTGCTGCTTTGGGTTAAGAACAGTTTCAGGTTAAGAACAGACCTCCGGAACGAATTAAATACTTAACCTGAGGTACCACTGTATATAGATGCAATCACAACCAGATTTTTTTAAAAAAACTGTAAACCTTGTTAAAGGTTCGACAGAATGAAGAATGAGGACAGAGGGTGGGGTGGCAGGAATTGGTTGCCGACACAGGCGTTGGTTTGGCTACGGGAGCAACCTGAAGAGGTACAAAATCGTGGCAGGAAGCCTGCTGTGAAAAGGCACTCGCTGTGGCCCCATCTGCACTAAACATTGAAAGCAGTATCACACCACTTTAAACAGACATGGCTCGCCCCAAAGGAACATGGGAGTTCTATTTTGTTAAGGGTGTTGACAAATGTTTGGAGACACCCCTATTCCCTTCACACAGCTGCAATTCTCGGTGGTTTAACAGTCAATACCTCTTCCCAGGGAACACTGAGAATTGTAGCTCTCTGAGCGGAATAGAAACCTCCTAACAACTCTCAGTTAACATAGAATTGTAGCAGCTGGAAGGAATCTCCAGGGTCATCTAGCCTAGTCCCTGCAATGCAGGAATCACAGCTAAAGAATCCCTGACAGATGGCCACCCAAACTCTGCTGAGAAACCTCCAACGAAGGAGAGTCCATCACTTCCCATGGGAATCTGTTCCATTATCAAACAGCTCTTACCGTCAGAAAGGTCTTACGGATGTTTAGTCAGAATCTCCTTTCTTGTGATTTAAATGCAGTGGTTCAGGTCCTACCCTCTGGAGCAGCTATGAACAAGATTACTGCATCTTCCCTGTTACAGCCCTTTAGATCTTTGAAGATGGCACCGTATCTTCTCTCAGTCTTCTCTTTCCCAGATTAAACATACCCAGCTCCCTCAACCATTCCTCATAAGGCTTGGTTTCCAGCTTATCAATATCTTTCTTAAACTATGGCACCCAGAACTGGACACAGTAGTCCAGGTGGGATCTGACCAAGGCAGAGTACAACAGTACTATTACTTTCCTTGAACTGGATACTACACTTCTGTTGATGTAGCCTAGAATTGCATTACCTTCCTGCTCCCCCTGCTGCATCACACTGTTGACTCATGTCAAGATTGTGGTCTACTAAGACACCTAGATCCTTTTCAGATGTACTGCTGTTAAGCCCATGTGTTCCCCATCCTATATGTGTGGATCTCATTATTCCTACCCAAGTGCAGAAGCTTACATTTGTCCCAATTGAAATTCATTTTGTTAGTTTGGGTCCAGTTCTCCAATCTGCTGAGGTCATTTTGAATCCTGATTCTATCTTCTGCATTACTAGCTACCCCTTGCAATTTGGTGTCATCTGCAAATTTGATCATTTGCAAATTTCCTTCATCCAAGTAATTTATAAAGATGTTGAATAGCACCAGGCTCAGGACAGGACCCTGTGGCACCTCACTTGCCACTTTTCCCCAGAGTGATGAGAAACCACTGGTGAGCACTCATTCAGTTTGGTCAGTTGACCAGTTTCAAACCCACTTAAAAATAACATTATTTAGCCTACAGTTTACCAGCTTCTCAAGAATATCATGGAGACTTTGCCAAAAGCCTTACTGAAATCAAGATCCAGTATGCCCACAGCATCCCCCTGATCCACCAAGCTTGTCACTACCCAAAAAAGAAATGAGTTTCGTCTGACATTTCTTGTTTTTGGGAAACCCATCCTGGGTATTCGTAATCTCAGCATCCTTTTCTAAGTGCTCACAGACATTATCATTATTGTTATCTGTTCTAGGACCTTTCCTGGTATCAGTGTCAAGCTGACTAGTGCGTAGGTAGAGTATAGCCAGCATTGAGAATAGAATATAGCCAGCTAGTAGTCATTGAGGTGTAACTCCTCCTGCCCTGCATATTGTGTTAACTTCGCCAACATAGACAGGTGAACAAATTAGTTCAGAGGCATTAGTGATTGCTGGGGAATAAGTTGTTGTTGTTGCTGCTGCTGTTGTTGCTGCTGTTGTTGTTCCACTTATATCCAGCCTTCCCCCTACCCAGGAGCTCATTGTGGTATGCCTGGTTCTGTTCCTCCCCATTTTATCCTCACAACAACCCTCTGAAGTAGACTGAGAGACAATGGCTGACTCTGGGTCACCCAGTGAGCTTCGTGGCTGAGTTCACATTTGAACCCAGGTCTCACAGATTCGAGTCAAGCACTCTAAACACTGCACCACACTGGCTGAAATATACTTGGAGTCGAGAGTGGATTTCATGCTCTTTATTCAGCTCATAGTGGTGAGGAGAAATGGAAGTTTCCCCAGAATGTCTGCTTTATATACATTATTTACACAATGGACCTCACGCGATTGGCTAATTCCGGGATTCACCTGTAGGCCAATAAGGTTGTGGATTCACTTCCACCTGAAGCTGGATTGGGTGGCTCCTGTGGACCAATCAGACTACTGCATTCTGGACCCTATTGTTCTAGGACCAATCAGACTGCTGCATTCTGAATCCTATTGTTCTAGGACCAATCAGACTGCTGCCTTTTGGATCCTATTCAACTCAGTACATAACACCGGCTCTCCATATCCTTGCAAGCATTACCCTGCAAAACTTCTAGAAAATTCTTGAGGCACCATGAGAGGCTCCACTGGAGACTGTACCAAAGCTGGCTTTTATTTTCTCAGAAGATCTGATTGTTGTTTAAAAATGCTTTTGTTTCCTGCCCATGGCAACGTTGCAAGAAGGCAAGAATCCCCCAGAGTCTTGTGGAGAACCAAGAGTGAAAAGAGGACAAATGGATCTGGGTGTGTGTTCAATTAAACCAAGGGTGGGGAACGTTTTTTCAGCCGGAGAGTCGCATTTCCTTCTGGGCAAGCTTCCGACAACCACATGCCACTGGTGGGCGGGGCCAGAGGCAAAGTGGGTGGAGCAAAAAATGCACATTCACACTTTGTACAGTAGGCTAGTTTCTATGCACAAACCCTTCTGTATTCTCCATTGTCAGAGTACGGGGACATGTTCCAGCCAGGCAGAAACACTTGGTGTGTGAATCTAGGTCAGTAAGGCATGTGGCCTTGGGAGAGTTTAAAGCACATTTAAAGCAACAGCCATGGCTTCCCCCAAGGAATTCTGGCAGAGGTAGTTTGTGAAGAATGCTGAGCATTGTTAGGAAACCCCTATTCTCCTCCCAGAGCTACAGTCCCCAGAGGCCCTGAAGATGCGTCTGCATCCCCATCGTTCAGCCTGGACAGTGAGGTCCAGCTCCAAGGGCCTTCTGGTGGTTCCCTCACTGGTGAGGTTACAGGGAACCAGGCAGAGGGCCTTCTCGGTAGTGGAACCCGCCCTGTGGAACACTCTCCCATCAGATGTCAAGGAAATAATCAACTTTCTGATTTTTCAGAAGACATTTGATGCCAGCCTTGGATAGGGAAGTTTTAAATGTGCGATGTTTTACTGCATTTGATGTTTCAGTTTGTTGGAAGCCCCCCAGAGTGGTTGGGGCAACCCAGTCAGATGGGTGGCTTATTATTATTATTATTATTATTATTATTATTATTATTATTATTACCCACCGCTCTGGGAATTGTAGCACTATGAGGGACATGGGGCCTCCTATCAACTCTCTGCACCCTTAACAAACTACATTCCCCATAATTCTTTGGGGGAAGCTATGACGCGGGTGGTGCTGTGGGTTAAACCACAGAGCCTAGGGCTTGCTGATCAGAAGGTCGGCGGTTCGAATCCCCATGACGGGGTGAGCTCCTGTTGCTCGGTCCCTGCTCCTGCCAACCTAGCAGTTCGAAAGCACGTCAAAGTGCAAGTAGATAAATAGGTACCGCTTCAGCGGGAAGGTAAACGGCATTTCCATGCGCTGCTCTGGCTCGCCAGAAGTGGCTTAGTCATGCTGGCCACATGACCCGGAAGCTGTACGCCAGCTCCCTCGGCCAATAAAGCGAGATGAGCGCCGCAACCCCAGAATCGGTCACGACTGGACCTAATGGTCAGGGGTCCCTTTACCTTTACTTAATGACTGTTCAAAGTGCTATCATAGTCCTTTAAATGCATAGTGTGAATGGAGCCATGGAGGTTCGCATTAGATACTGAGGCCTGAGGTGCCCCACCCTTAAATTGAACGGAGCACTCGCAGTCAAGCTAAACAAGACAAGAAAAGTGGATTCAACCATAGACTCTCAGAAGAGTCCCTCGCTGTGTCTGCTCTTAAGACATTAAAAGCGAACGAATGTAAAATTGTAGCACGGCTTTTCTGCCTGGCTGGATCTCTTGTCTTAATCAGCAGTGTCACCTCTGCCATCTGTGGGGAATGTGCAGAAAGAAATCCATTCTGTCCTGATCACAGTCATTTGTGCCCAGTAAAATTACTTACATAAAAAAAAATGCCCATAATGATGGCTAACTTTACTCAATTTCACATCCCACTGGGGTGCAATGGCAAGTGTGAGAGATGACATTGTCTCTCTGTGGAGCTGCAGAACCAGCAGGAAAGCCTATCTCTATCTTGCTTCTCCTGAAGCTTGCTTGCATGGGATTTGAAACAGGACAGAGGGGATCAGGGACACTCCCTCTCCCCTTCCTAAAGGGTAGGAAAAACCCGCCACCCACTGTGCCCTTCTGAAATGATGAAACAGACTTCCAGTTAGGTGGCGGTCACTTTTGCATTGCCCCCAAAGAGGAAACACATCACCAAAAAGGAGAGGAGCCTGACTCTCATACAATGTATGTGCGATTATTGACAGAACCGATGGTAACTCTCTGTGACTTGTTTGCAAAGCTTTTTGTGGATAAAATTGCTTGCATCTTCCAGAACCTTGACTCCTTTCGAATAAAGGGCACTTTCTAACAGAGGACAGTCCTCTGTAACATGGCTCACCTCCTTCCCATGTCACCTTTGGCAAATTAAATCATTCTCTTCCTCACGTCTAGTACGCTAATAATTCCTTTGAGACAAAGGAAGATTTGGACAAAAAAGAAAACCCCACTTTCTCTTTTCCCTGAGCTCTTGACTGACCAAAATGATCAAGGGGCTGGAGCAACTCTAGCTATGAGGAAACGTGACAGCATTTGAGATATTTTAGTTATGGGGGTGGGACAGTGGAGATAAGTAAGGTATATAAAATTGTGGTTGATGTTATGTACTGAAGTTCTCACCCTGGGCCAGCAGGGGGATACTGTAGATAGTTTTCACTCAGGTCCACATATGCAAATAAGGAATTGAAAGTGACGTTCAGTGATTGGATAGTTACAGAAAGTTGTTACTGTTGCTTTATAGTTGAGCTCTATATAAGCAGGTTGGCTGAACCCTTCAGTTCAGTTCTGTTCTGGGTCTGTGAACAAACAAGAGCTGTCTGAAGAATCGCTGTGTCGTCTGATATGTTCACCCACAACTTAACAGTTGAGGTGTATAAAATTATGCATGATGTTTAGAAAGTGACCCGAGAGACATTTTTCTCCCTCTCTCGTAATACTACAGCCTGGGGTCATCCAATGAAGTTGGCAGATTCAGGGGAGATGAAAGAAAGCGTGTTTCTCTTCACACAGCACAGTTGCACTCTGGAAGAAGCGGCAGTGCCCACCAACTTGGACAGCATAAAATTCGAGCTCTATGAGGGAATCAACCAACAACCCTCAGCACACTTAACAAACTACTGTTCCCAGGGTTGCCAGCTTCTGGGGGCCACACAGAAAAGGGTGGGAGAGAGGGGAACGGACAGAGTACACATGTGCATTCAACTGCCTAATGGAGTCCACGTCACTCAGGAAATCGCAGCCACAGAGATAAAAAAAGAAGAGTCCTTCTGGAGTGTCTGAAGAGGTCACTCCCTGGTTCGCATGGAGAAGGCATTTTTAACAGAGCTCAGCAATGGAAGTGTGCAGCTGAATTGAGGCAGCACCGGGTGCTGACATTTTGTGCCCCCTAACAAAGTTGTGCCCAGGGCAACCACCCCTGTGACCCCCCAAAAACTACGCCACTGGGGGAAGCTATGATGATGATGATGATGATGATGATGATAATAATAATAATAATAATAATAATAATAATAATAATAATAATAATATATTTATACCCCACCCATCTGGCTGGGCTTCCCCAGCCACTCTAGGCGGCTTAAATATTAAAATACAGTAACAAATCAAACATTAAAAGCTTCCCTAAACAGGGCTGCCTTCAGATGTCTTCTAAAAGTTTAGTAGTTGTTGTTCTCTTTGACATCTGGTGGGAGGGCATTCCACAGGGCGGGTGCCACTACCAAGAAGGCCCTCTGCCTGGTTCCCTGTAATTTGGCCTCTCACAGTGAGGGAACCGCCAGAAGGCCCTTGGTGCTGGACCTCAGTGTCTGGGTAGAATGAAGGGGGTGGAGACGCTCCTTCAGATATACTGCACCGAGGCCATTTAGGGCTTTAAAGGTCAGCAACAACACTTTGAATTGTGCTTGGAAACGTACTGGGAGCCAGTGTAGGTCTTTCAAGACCGGTGTTATCTGGTCTCGGTGGCCGCCCCCAGTCACCAGTATAGCTGCCACATTCTGGATTAGTTGTAGTTTCCGTGGCCCCTTCAAAGGTAGCCCCACATAGAGCGCATTGCAGTAGTCCAAGCGGGAGATAACTAAAGCATGCACCACTCTGGCGAGACAGTCCGCGGGCAGGTAGGGTCTCAGCCTGCGTACCAGGTGGAGCTGGTAGACAGCAGCCCTGGATATAGAATTGACCTGCGCCTCCATGGATTGCTGTGAGTCCAAAATGACTCCCAGGCTGCACACCTGGTACTTCAGGGGCACAGTTACCCCATTCAGGACCAGGGCGTCCTCCACACCCGCCTGCCTCCTGTCCCCCAAAACAGTACTTCTGTCTTGTCAGGATTCAACCTCAATCTGTTATTGATGACTGTTAAAAGCAGTGTGAAGAGCACTTCAAGTGTACAATGTGGCAGATGTGGCCCACTGTGGCACAGCCCACTCAGATTCACCCTCCCATCTCCACAGCAGCTGTGGAGAATCCTGGGCTGCACATGCGAAAGGCAGTCAACACATGAGGCAGCGCACTGTAAGAATGAGCAATCCCCGCCCCCTGCGGGATTGCATCTTGACTCCCTTTCCGCAGCCGTGCCTCCTACGCTGCCAGTTATGTGTATGAACGAGGCCACAGGAATCTTCTTCTGTTCATGCACCCTTGGAGCTTGGCCTGCTACTATTCATAGGAATTTTCTTGGCAAACTCTCTGGTTAAGGTTAAGGCGCCCAACAAAGCAAAATGCAAGCCTTCATTTAGCAGCTGCATTATCTGAGGCCATCAGACATCAGCAGCCGGTTCAAGGAGTTATTCAAAACTCATCAGGCTCACCAGCAACCTTCGCATGAGGACTGTTTGTCCTGTGTGGAGCAACATGAAAATGAAACTCATGCATGTCTAAGAACATAAACACATGTAAATGATTTTGACGCATGAAGTGCGGCTTTTATTCCTGCAATGTCTTTAATTATGGATCTGTGAGAGACCTGCCCAAATGTCGCGCTGAGGCAGATGAAGAGCTACATTCCTTGGCAAATACACCCAATTAAGAAGAGGGAGATGAGTCACTGTCAAGTTTGACTCCCAAATGAGGACACAATGGTTGTATTGTTCACTGGCCGGAGGCTCGCTAATTGCTACAAGAAAGAAGCCCCACAAACTTTTATTCACTCCATAGAGTCAGAGGACCACCCTGAATTACATAGGGTAGGAAAGGAGGAATGAGCATGAGCTCCTTCTCTAAATGGCTTAATATGGCTCCTTCTGCTGTATTAAACAGTTGGTCCCTTACCTTTCTCGCCCTGATTTGGCCACAGTGATCCATGCAATGGTGACCTCCAGGCTTGATTATTGTAACTCGCTCTACGCGGGGCTGTCCTTGAAGCTGACCCAGAAACTCCAGCGGGTGCAGAATGCCGCGGCGAGGCTTCTTACGGGGTCACAGTCATCCAGTGCTTTACCAATTGCACTGGCTCCCGGTGGAGTACAGGGTCAGGTTTAAGGTGCTGGTTTTGACCTTTAAAGCCCTATGCGGCCTAGGGCCCATGTACCTACGAGACCACCTCTCCTGGTATGCCCCGCGGAGGACCTTAAGGTCCACAAGTGACAAAACTTTGGAAGTCCCATGTCGCAAGGTGATTAGATTGGTCTCAACTAGGGCCAGGGCCTTTTCAGTACTGGCCCTGACTTGGTGGAACACTCCATCACAAGAGACTAGGGCCCTGCGGGACTTGACATCTTTCTGCAGGGCCTGCAAGACAGAGCTGTTCTGCCTGGCCTTTGGTTTGGACTCAGTCTGACCCTTATGTTTCCCTCCCCTTATGGTTTTGATCTATGGGCTACTTTTAAAATGAGGCTGCATTTTAAATTGCATTTTAACCTGTATTTTAAATTGTCCCCCCCCATTATGTTTTTACTATAATTTTACTGGTGTTAGCCGCCCTGAGCCCGGCTCTGGTTGGGGAGGGCGGGGTATAAATAAAATTTATTATTATTATTAAACTGTATTAGGCTATTAATCACCACCAACAACCTGGGGAACCTGAGGGCATGAGTGAAACATTGAGATCAACCATCACACCAACCACTGTCCCAATAGTTATGTACTTTAAGTAAGGTCACTTCCAGATGACCTGTTTATAAAGTATTCATCTTGATATGTTTGCATGATTTTTGTAGGGGGGTTAGACAGCATCAATCAGGGATTGGGATAGCGTGCAATATTATGATCATTATTACTGAGGAACAAAACAAATAATTACACATGCTTGAGATGAATCGCAACTTACAAGCAGTTTTTGGAGATTGCAACCAAGCACAGATTTGGCTGGTTAAGATATTTTTTTATTTATCTGATCTCAAAGCATCTGACAAAAGACATAAGGCACGTTCGAGACATACTCAAAACACAACAGCACCAAATTAAAACCACAATTAAACAAAAAAAAATATCAATGCACCACTTTAAAAATAAAACACCAGCTGGGGTTACAAGAAGCCACATCTTTTTCCATGACTGGGAATAGGTTCAACACATACAAAGCAGGAAAATGAGATTTATGCTTTCACGAAACCGATCCTTCGTTTTGGCAGGCAAATGCAGAAGGTGGGGAGGGAATCAGCATTCTCCTGCCAACTGAACGGGGGTTTTCATCCATACCCAACTTTCTAGGATCTAGCTATATAAAATTAAGATTCCTCTAATTAATCATAACAGCTGGAACACGCCAACAGGCATCCAAAGTCCATTTCCCTCGCATCAATCTCCAAAGAGGCAGCCAGCACCCTAAGATGTTTCCAAGGCCCTGCCTACCAACTAGGGTTTCACAGGCCCTAATGGTTCCCATGGCAACGTATCACTGGCCTTTGCCTGAGAAAGAAATGGAACTGGCCAGACTAGGTTAGTCATGTATCTTACTTTACAGTCCTCTGTTTGAAGGGCTGCCAGTTCTCCATTTGAAGGGTTGGTGGGTCCAAGCCCCGTTTAAAGATGAAGAATAGTGCAAAGGGAGAGCAGAGGCCTTTAAGCCACACATCAACTATTACCACAACTGGACACCAGCTGAGCAGCCACACAGCGCACCAGGTAACAGCTTCCTCCACTCTAACGGCATGTAATATTACAATACAAGGTTGCATGTGGACATATAACTCAGCATGTGCAACTGTTATGCAACCGATGTCCCCTTGTCTTTTTTTCAGCGATGCATTTCCACTTTATTGGCAATGTGTCAGTGGCTACCTGAGACCATCCTTGTCCAGATTGTCTTCCCTTTGCCCAGCTCAAACTCTTACAAGAATAGATACAAGGGATCTTGAGGTCATAAGAGTCATAGGGCTGCCACCCAAAATATATATAAAAAATAAAAATAAATTGTCCAGTAACAACTTAGAGACCAACTAAGTTTGTTCTTGCACACGCAAGCTCATACCAAGAACAAACTCAGTTGCTCTCTAAGGTGCTACTGCCCGATTTTCAATTTTTTTATATATATTTCTACTGTGTCAGACCAACATGGCTATCTACCTGAATCTAGGGTTGCCACCCGTCCCTAGAAAAATGGGATCGCCCCGTTTTGGGACAAAAGTGTTACCGGTCCCATTCAGACTTCAAAACGGATGCCTTTCTTCCCACATTCAAGCTCAGCCAGCCCCAAATGGCTGTAATTATTATTATTATTATTATTATTATTATTATTATTATTATTATTATTATTTTATTTATACCCCACCCATCTGGCTGGGTTTCCCCAGTCACTCTGGGCAGCTCCCAATAGAATATTGAAAACACGATAAATACATCAAACATTAAAAACTTCCCTAAACAGAACTGCCTTCAGATGTTTTCTAAAAGTCAGGTGGTTGTTTATTTCCATGACATCTGATCAGAGGGCGTTCCACAGGGTGGGTGCCACTACCAAAAAGGCCCTCTGCCTGGTTGCGTTGCTGTTGGTACAGCTGATGAGGAGCCTGGACCAGTGTGAGCGACAACAGAGACCTCCTCTCTCTCTTTCCTTCCCTCTCACTGGTGCTCCTCCGCAGCTGCTACCTGCCAGGCTAGCATGGTGCAGGCCCAGCACTGCTTTGCCCCCTCCGCTGCCCCGACCTGACCTCTCCTCCTCCTTCTTCTTTGTCCATGCTCAAGTCTCTTTCACCGCCAGCATGGGCAAGGGGCTGGAGCAGCAGCTCAAGTCACCCATGAGAGCGGGTCATCTACCCCTGGCCCCTGCCCATCTATGTGAGTCAAGGGGGAAAGTGAGGCTGGGGTGGTGAGAGGCTGAATGTGGGGAACCCCCCTCCCATGGTGTTATGAGAGTGTATGTGTCCTCCAGTCCTCACCCTGCCAACCTGTCTTTTATTTTCCCTGACCAAAGGTGGCAGCCCCATCTAGTCACAAACCCCACCTCAACTCACAAAAAATAATTGCGATGATTTCACAAGGTCACTTGACATTGCAGGCCACAATCCGGAGAAAAATAAGCCACACTTAAGTTCCAGAGGGCCAGTTGGTTGTAACCAATTTGGGAATGACTTTAGCACAGGCATCCCCAAACTCGGCCCTCCAGATGTTCTGGGACTACAATTCCCATTATCCCTGACCACTGGTCCTGTTAGCTAGGGATGATGGGAGTTGTAGTCCCAAAACATCTGGAGGGCTGAGTTTGGGGATGCCTGCTTTAGCATAACTAACTTTCTTTCGACTTTGGGCCATAAATTTCAAGCAGTGTTGCATCTAGACTGGGATATCGGAGAGGTAGGTCATATATTTAGCAGGACACAAATTAAATCAAGGGTTGGGGACCTGTGAACTACAATCCCCATCGCCTCCAGCCAACATTGTCAATGGTCAGGGATGGTGGGAGCTATAACCCAAGCATGTCTAGATGTCTGATGTCTTCATAGGGCAGTTGGGTTCCTACCAGCACCTGGTGAAACAAATATAGTTTCACCTTATTCCTGTTACCTTTTGGGATACAAGCTAAGAAACTTACAGAGCACGCCTGTCTGGAAAATTCCAAGGCAGGGGTCAGCAAACTTTTTCAGCAGAGGGCCGGTCCACTGTCCCTCAGACCATGTGGGGGGCCGGACTATATTTTTTTTGGGGGGGGGGAATGAACAAATTCCTATACCCCACAAATAACCCAGAGATGCATTTTAAATAAAAGGACACATTCTACTCATGTAAAAACACACTGATTCCTGGATGGTCTGCAGGCCGGATTTAGAAGGCGATTGGGCCGGATCCAGCCCCCGGGCCTTAGTTTGCCTACCCGTGCTCAAAGGGCTTTTGCAGTGGAGGTGGAAAATTCTGAGCGTGGAATCATCCAGCGCTTTCAGTGATGAAACAAAATACCGAGCCACCAGTGATTGGAAAGGAAATGACTCTTCCTCTTTGTTGAGTCTGCCAGTCAAGTAGAGAGGAAATTAGGTCAGACCAAGAAGGAAAAGAGGCAAGTATTTGGAGATCTCTTGACCTTTAAAGAAACACACCAGCGGCATGAAAAGCTCGCTCTGTTGCAGGAACACTAGTTAGTTTAACTTCTAGCGCAGAAGGGACATTCAGAATTTCTGCTTGGATTGAAGTAAACTTCCTGATGGCTGTTTAAAAGATATGTTCACTGTGTCCTTTTTAGATTTATTTTCTGGGTTTCAGGGTGCTGTATGGAAGGAGCAGACCCACTTAATGTCTGAACCAAAGTTTGGTTTCAGGAAGATGTCCCTATAAGATCAATACAAGCTTCTTATAGGGTTCTTACGTTCTTATAGGGACATCCAGGGTGCTTTCCAGACAACCTGTTTCTTGATCCGTTTGCAGGGAGATTAGACGGTGTTGGCTATTTAATTGTAATTTATTCTGATTTGCTTTTGGGGAGGTTAGATGACACTGTGTCAAACCCCAAGCGTTATCCCACAGTTTCCACTGCATATTCCTGCCACTTTCCAGGTCACGAAATGTCTGATATTTTGGGGAAACAGGAGTAGCACAAGGCCTCCCAACTGACTATAACTGTACAACCTGAATTTTCAGGTATGTGAGTAAATCCCACCTGAAAATAACTTAATTATTGGGCTTTTAGGAGCAGCTTAATCATTAGATGCTAGCAAGTCATAACACTTATCTCTGCAGCTTGGAGAGGTCCATGTGGACACCAGGTTGCTATAAAATAAATAGGAGCAGGGCAAGTTTTACATTTAGGTTTCATAGCCACAGGAGTATAACCGTTGCACTTCTCTTGCAGAGCAAAAGGCTCAGAACTGCTATTGAAACTATTTCCAGCAGCATCAGTCTGCAGATGTAGCCCAACATGTCTTCTTAAATGCATCATGATTTATTCACTTTGGCGCAGGTGGACAGGTGTGTCATGGAGCAGATGGGGTTTTGGCAATTAAAGAGACAGGAGCCCTGTTAAAATCATTCACATCATCCTGGAGATATACTTAAAAGCAGACTAGTGATTGAAACCATGATTCCATTTGTCTAAAAACATAAAATACACACGTGTGGCTATTAAATGTAAATTAACTTTGTTGCAAGGCTACGGCATATAATCATTAAAAGTTATATTAGCCAATATACTGTGTGTATTTACTCAGAAGCAAGTGTCATAGAATTCAGTGAGGCTTCCTTAGTGGGAATAAGTGTGCAGTCTTAAAGAAGCTTTAACTGATTAAAATAGTACACCAATTTAATTAAGGTAGCAGATTTCACATTAAAAAATTGTTTTTAATGCAGCTACTTATAAAAAAAACTACAGATGGTAATGACCATATTAAAAAGGAATTACCCCTTCTCTCATATAGCAGAGAATACCTCTTCTAAGTTGGCTGTTATAACACATACATGTATTAGATATATCTAAAAAATTATGTTTCATGCTTTGCTCTTTTGCCTGTGTGCAAATTTAAAATAGATTAATCAACAAAAAACTTGTGCAGTTAATCAACTCCAATTTCTTTAATTTGTGTGGATAATGACATTATATAGTTTAGTCACTAGGTGGCACTGGACTTAGCTGCATTGGGTGGAGTCAGGAACTTCCTGTTTCTGCTTTCTTGCAGCTGGGGCAGATGAAGGCTGCTGCAGATGCACCATGGTGTTTTTGTCTCTGCGCTCCTCGCACCCATCATTCTTCCTCTGGTCACTGCTATGGATACATGACTTGACTGCCTGTCTCCAGGCACTGCAGTCGTCTGCAAGGGATTCCCACACGACGGGGTTGATGTTGCCAGCCTTCATGTCACACCTGCAGACATCTTTGTAACACAGAGTTGTTCTGCCAAGGGGCCTGGTGCCTGAAGCCAGCTCTCTGTAAAGCACATCCTTGGGGATCTTGCCATCTTCCATTCTGTGGACATGACCAAGGCAGCGTAGATGTCGCTGAGACAGGAGTGCAAACACGTGAGGAATGAGGGCTTGGGAAAGCACATCTTTGTTTGAGACTCTACCTTGCCATGTGATGCCCAAAACAATACAGTGGTACCTTGGGTTACATACACTTCAGGTTACAGACGCTTCAGGTTACAGACTCCGCTAACCCAGAAATAGTACCTCGGGTTAAGAACTTTGCTTCAGGATGAGAACAGAAATCGCGTGGCGGCAGCGGGAGGCTCCATTAGCTAAAGTGGTGCCTCAGGTTAAGAACAGTTTCAGGTTAAGAACGGACCTCCAGAACGAATTAAGTACGTAACCAGAGGTACCACTGTACATCTCTCCTTATTGGGGAAGACTGAGCTTCCACTGACCTGCCCACCTGCTCAGTCTGCTCCCTAGGTGCTACGTGCTGATGGGCAATTTCTAAGCCCTTCTTGTTCTCCATTCTTAGAGTCCTTTCTCTATGGAGAGCTCTTCAAAGAAGAGGACATGCTCAAAGTAAAGGCAGTCCTCTGACAGCCCTTCAAAGTAGAGGATGGTAAAGGCAAAGGCAAAGGTAAAGGTAAAGGACCCCTGGATGGTTAAGTCCACTCAAAGGCAACTATGGGGTTGTGGCGCTCATCTTGCTTTCAGGCCCAGGGAGCCGGTGTTTATCCACAGACATCTTTCCAGGTCATGTGGCCAGCAGGACTAAACCACTTCTGGCGCAACGGGACACCGTGATGGAAACCAGAGCGCATGGAAACACTGTTTACCTTCCCACCGCAGCGGTACCTCTTTATCTACTTGCACTGGCGTGCTTTTGAACTGCTAGGTTGGCAGGAGCTGGGATGGAGCAACGGGAGCTCACTCCGTCATGGGGATTCGAACCACCGACCTTCTGATCGGCAAGCCCAAGAGGCTCAGTGGTTTAGACCACAGCGTCACCCTGCTGCATCTTCCACTTGTTTTACTCAGCTCATTTCTTCACCAACAGCAGGGAATGTCAGCTTCCAAGTTCCTGTATTTTGCACAGCAACAAGGACACTGATCTTCTAGCCATCAGTCCTTCATGGGGGGGGGGGGGAGCCAGCCGTGTGTGTAGTCCATTAAAACAGTCCTGCTTTGCGGGTTTAATTCCAAGAAAATTTGGGCTTCAGGAAGACAACTCACTGTTTTCTCATAAATAAGCCACGTCGCTTTTGTGCCAAGGCCTTCGGTCATCCCACCCCCTCCAATCTGTGTCCATTTTTTCACTCCTCTGGGGCTGATTGAAATGAAAAGGGGGAGGAGGCTTAAATTTAGATTCAGGCTTCTGCTGCCCATCACCCGAAAGGAGGCCTTGTTCAGAGACAGTTTAGATGATGTGCATTCTTCTCAGATGACAATCCCTCTATTGTCTTTCTGTTCAGAAAATAGAAGGCATATCTTTTCCAAGTTTATCTGAAGGGCAGCCAGATGAGACTTTTTGGGTTTGAGCCCCATGTTGGGCCAAAGATTCCAGCATTGCAGTGTGTGTGTGTGTGTGTGTGTGTGTGTGTGTGTGTGTGTGTGTGTATTATATGACCCTTGGGGTCCCTTCCAACTGACAATTATATGGTTCTAGGAAATCAGCCCTGAGTGCTCACTGGAAGGACAGATCCTGAAGCTGAGACTCCAATACTTTGGCCACCTCATGAGAAGACTCCCTGGAAAAGACCCTGATGTTGGGAAAGATGGAGGGCACAAGGAGAAGGGGACGGCAGAGGACGAGATGGTTGGATAGTGTTCTCGAAGCTACCAGCATGAGTTTGACCAAACTGCGGGAGGCAGTAGAAGACAGAAGTGCCTGGCATGCTCTGGTCCATGGGGTCAGGAAGAGTCGGACACGACTAAACGACTAAACAACAACAACAACAGGCCATATTCAGCCATGAAGTATACTGGGTGACCTTAGGCTGTCCCTCAGCCCAACCTACCTTACAGGGCTGTTGTGAGGATGAAAAGGAGAACAGGGAGAATCATGGATGCCACTTTGAGCAACTTGGAGGAAAATGTAATAAATAAATGGATAGTTTTAAGGGCGGGGGAGAGAGAGAACTTCAAGGAGAAGACCTGATAAGAGGTTTATAAAACTATTCACGGTGTGGAAGACAGATTTTGCTTAGGGTATTAAAAAGCCTTTCGATATCTGAAAATGTTTAAATGTGTGTCATGACTTTGTTACTTGCATCAATAAAAGAAAAAGAAAATAATAGAAACCCCCTCCCATCAAATTAAGCAAGGATTTGAAATGAATAATAATTCCAGTGATTCTGATTACACATGGTTTAATAGTGACTTTCCTTTTAGGAGGCTACTGGATTTATGTATCACTACTAACACCACCATTGCTTGTCTCTCTAAGCTCTATGGGATGTGGTTTCCGTTTTTTATATCACAAAGCTTTTCTTTTTTCATAGGGAGTTGTTTGTTTTCTCTGTTTTTTAATATGTATCTCCTTGGATATACGAAGCAAAGTGCAAATCAATAAAGATTTTTTTAAAAAAAAATCTATAAGGACTGTCTTTTTCAAAGATTGTTATTTCCTATTCTTAAAAAAAACACAGTAAATCGGGGAAAAACAGATGGGTCATCAGATCTACTGCAACTGAGCCACTGCTAGTCAAGTGTAGACAATCCTTGAAGGGCCAATGGCCTGACTCAGTGTAAGGCTGTTTCCTCTGTTTTTCTTCTTATACATGATGAAGCGGACTTACGGAGGGAACCTGAACAGTGAGAATAAAACCAAGGTGGTAGGTGGGTAGCTGTGGGAACTTTCACGGTCTGGCTGAGAACAAAGTGCATCAGACTCACATGTTGTTTGTTGGCTTGTTATGCAGCCTGGTCTCCACACTGCAAAAGCGGGGAAGTTATAGAAGACCCACCTGTGACGTTAACATATGAGAGAGTGCTGGAGGTGAAATAGTTAAACAGGTTGCCCAGTCAGGACCCAGGAGGGTGGTAGGTTGAGTTAGTGTAACGAAATAGGATGAGTCAGGAACAGCTAGGGGCTAGGCAGACAAGTAAATATCTGAGAGGTAGTTTAGTGAGTGAGAGCAGGTAGTGGAAGTTATAGGTCTGGACAGTGGCGTAGCGTGGGTTGTCAGCACCCGGGGCAAGGCAAGTAATTTGCGCCCCCTAACCCATGGATTTGCGCCCCCTAACCTGTGGATTTGCGCCCCCTAACCCATGGATTTGCCCTAACCCCAGATGTTGCGCCCGGTGCGGCCGGCCCCCCCTGCACCCCCCACGCTACGCCACTGGGTCTGGATAGGCACCCCATGAATGTAATTGACTGATACTGTTTATGAAACCACAGCTTGTTAAACTGCAATAAATAAACAAAAGTTTAGGTTTCAGTTTAACCCTGACTGGACTCAGTATTGTCCCAGGTAGGGCCTGGGTGGCGGCAGCGAGAAATAAAGTGGTGGCACAGGGATCAATAGACGGTGAAACTATCCGGGGGACCCTGTGTGATCCGCCACACCACCCAATCTGTAAGAAGAGGAAACGGGCACTTAACATAAGGTTACCAGATTTTTTTCAATGAATCCGGGGACACTTTTCAACTTCGATTGATTTTGTATGTGGACTTATTTGTAAACCCAGGGACTGTCCCCGGGAAACGGGGACGTCTGGTAACCTTAACAGGAGGAGGGATGAGACCTGCTCATTGGGTAGAAACAAGCTGCCTCTCCAAGACTAGCTTGTTCAAACAGTAAAGAGTATGTTTAGCGAAGTGTGTCTGCAAAATATTTATACCAAAACAAAAAAAGTGAGTTTGCAAAATAGATAGGAAAGCCCAGTCACCTGTCGTCGAAAGCCCATCCTGCAGCTTATCAGAGGATGCAGCCGCACTACCAAAAGTCTTTTGCAGGGAGATCTGATGTTCCAATGGAGCAGGTTGTGGGTGTGAGTGCTTTGGACCTCCCCTTGTTGCTGAACTACAACTCCCATCAGCCCTAGCAAGCATCTTGTTCCCTCCCTTAGTTCTTTGTGGGCAATCAGTTTGAAACATAGACATAAGGGGAGGTGGACCCCGGATAAGAAACCTGTCAAACTTCAGACAAATAGGCCAGCAGCTATTGTGCCAGGTGGTTTTAACCCTGGTTAGTACAAAACTGGCGAAGTCACATGTGAACCCATGGGAAGAACAACTTGGGTTATGTTCATTTCAACATCCCTGCCCCTAATTGCAGCAATCGAAGTGGTATCGGAAAGTAATTTGCAGCGATTAAGGAAGTTAGATCTTCCTATGCAGGACCCCTCCCGCCTCTCTGACCTCTAAGCATTTCCTCGGCCAGTTGTGGTTTTGCTTCTTAAAGGGTCAAGGACAGCCATGCATTTTTGAGTAAACCTAAAGCCACAGAGCCACTCCAAAGTGCAGAAGTCCCTGATCTGCCTTGAGATGCCTTGCTAATGGCAAGATCTGGCTTAGAAAACCAGGAACTAGACTGAATCACCCCAATTTGCCTTTGTAATATGGGGCGCGCACAGAGCTGATGGCACAGCCTCATCTAATCCCAGATGCTCTGAGCTGCCTGTTACCTTTTGCAGCAAAGACAGCACCTCACACTCCTCCCCGCCGCAGGAGGTTGGGCTAAGATGATTCTTGGGAACCCTTCCATCTCTACAATTCTATGAATTAAGATATTTGGTGCTGTTGTTACAGCAAGGTTGTTCAGGTGTTCCAAAAGGAGCAACTGCAGTTCAAGAGTTCAGCTCATCAGTGCCGTTGATTTAAATGCTTCCGACAAATCAAGAGACACATGCTGGACAAAGATAGCAACGACTGTCTCCAGTAAACGGCAAGATGAGATATAAACCACACAAAAATCTAGGGGAAATCATCCAAATAAATTAAATTAAAATTAAAATACATGAGGCAATCATGTACTCCATTTTTATTTCCTCTGAGTACTTCATAATCTTTTTTTTATAGCTTTGTCAAACAACCAAGTTTCCAATGGATTTTTACCACCTCCAAAGTACTGTGGTGGCTCCAAATTGAATTCTTCTTGGAAACCCAGAGATTAAGATGAATCCAAAATACACCCACGGACAAATTTATGGTGGAACTGAACTGTTTTATTTCACATTTGAACCAGGCGAACCACAGGTGGGTTCCTACAGCATATAAAATCTTTTGGCTGCTTTGATTTCTGACATTGTGTTGTTATTTTTCTTTTCTTGTGTTGGATCATCTGGATTCTCCCTTTTCTCTGAAGTGCTATATAACGGCTGCATTTTGTGGTGTGTCATAGTTATGAAGAGGGAGCATTTCTTTTGTGTCATATTAGTCGTTCAACTTTTAAGAAGAAAAGCCATAAAAACATTGCTTTTTTCTGGGGGGACACATACCCCGAAACATTTTGTGAATCTTTGTACTTTTGTCCATTTACTGTATTTATTTTTCCCGATTTGAACTATAAAATGGTGGTTTTCTGGAGACAAAATGAGAGTACCCACTAAACACTTTTAAAGAAAAGAAGCACTGCATAAAAATATATTTAGTTTTGAATAAAAGAAAGTAATGTGCTATGGTAAAAGGTTGTTTTTTTCCATATTCGCTTCTACACTTGATGGAAATGTGGACTTCTGTGGTGTTATGTCACTCTGACCATGGAGCCATTATAGCTTGTAGCCGCTGAAAGCCTTATCCCACAGCAGGCCTACTGGTTCAACCAGTTTTGTAAATCCCACCATTGCAATCAAAGAATCAGATGGTTGTAGGGACTCTGAAGGGACACGGGTGGCACTGTGAGTTAAACCATAGAGCCTAGGGCTTGCTGATCAGAAGGTCGGCTGTTCGAATCCCCGTGACGGAGCTCCCATTGCTCGGTCCCTGCTCCTGCCAACCTAGCAGTTCGAAAGCACATCAAAGTGCAAGTAGATAAATAGGTACCGCTCCAGCGGGAAGGTAAACAGCGTTTCCGTGCGCTGCTCTGGTTCGCCAGAAGCGACTTAGTCATGCTGGCCACATGACCCAGAGGTTGTACGCCAGCTCCCTCGGTCAATAAAGCGAGATGAGCGCTGCAACCCCAGAGTCGGCCATGACTGGACCTAATGGCCAGGGGTCCCTTTACCTTTAGGGACTCTGAAAGCTCATCCAACCCAATCTCCCCTGCCCACCACATCTGAACTCACAAAAAGACATCAGTGAGCCCCTTTGTTTCTTCTACTGCAACAGACTGATATGCCTAGCCTTCTTGAAATTAATCCAAAGCAAAAACAGGAGAGCTGTCGGGTGTGGAAGAACAGCTCGACCCATTCCTCTGCCTTTCACAGCTCGTCTAGAGGCCTGCAAAACCGGCACAGGAAGTTTCCCAACAGCGCAGAGATAAGCTGTAACTTTTGCAAACAACTGCGAATCCCAGCACGGCTAAAGGCAATAAATGGAGAAAGAGTAGGGCGAGGGGGGACAGAGATTAGCAACACACTGTGCCTGCCCAGCTTGCTTTCTTGGCCCAATATTCTACAGAAGGTCTGATGGTGCATTTCCCACCAGTTGCCACTTCTGAATAGTTTCCCAAAGCAGCTCCATATACCCCCCCCCCCATTAAAAGTAGCCGGAGCCTTATTTTAAAATGTAAATAGTCTCCAAGAAATGCCGGCACCTCCCTCATGATCTTACCCTTTACCAAGCCCCTTGCACCTAATACAATCTGACCGGCTCTTTCAGACCCTCCAGACTTCAGTGTGGGCCTTTGTCATTCTTGCAAAAGAACCGGTTCTCCATCCCATGGGCTTGCTTGCTTCATCTCTGCTGCCTGAACACAGTGACCTGGCAGAGACTTTTATAACATGCCTCCCAGGGTTCCTGAGCAACGCTTTGCTAAATGAGAGTGCAGAAACCTTATGGTCTTCAAACAAAAACATCTTGGAGGTCCTGGGCCACAGGGAGTTTAGACTGGCCTCAACCAGAGCCAGGGCTTTTTCGGCTGTGGCTCCAATCTGCTGGAACGCTCCGTCACAAGAGACTAGGGCCCTGCGGGACTTGACATCTTTCCGCAGGGCCTGCAAGACAGAGCTGTTCCACCAGGCCTTTGGCCAGGGCACAGCCTGACCCCCTCCTTTGGTAATCCTCACAGAACTCTTTGCTCAATGGTTGCCATTAATTTGATTTGAACTGATTTTAAAATGAATTGATTTTAGAATCCTGATTATTTTACTGTTGTTTGCCGTTCTGAGCCCGGCTTTGGCTGGGGAGGGCGGGATATTAAAAAAAAAAAATATTATTATTATTATTAAGGTGGGGAGTCTCAGCCATCTAGGGAAAATCTTGCCAAGTTCCTTGGAGAATGGTGTTGAGTGGAAGGAGAGGCTGAAAGCTGACAACCTGCACGTTGTCCACTCGCTTATGGGATTTGAACTCGGGTCATCCAGCAGCAAGCCTGTTGGGATGAAACTAGTCTCTTGTAATCAGCACCCTATTTGGTTCAACTCAAATGCCTGTTTCTGCACTGTGCAAATGTTATGCGGTGTCAGTGACCAGGGCAGAAACTGACCACTAGGGCACAAAAAGTCACCGTGCATCTTAAAGGCCAAAGTTTACTTTCTGATGATATATCTCTTCAGGCCGGCTTAAAACAGCACATTATTTGCTTTCCATAAGGACGAGAATAAAGTTATTGCCAGACATTCAGTTTTAATCAACGGCAGGTTATGAGTCTCCCGAGGAAGTAGCTTGGAGTGGTTTGGCTTTCAAGGCAGACTTTGTACCCACCTCCCTAGAAAGCTCCTGGCTTGCAGCTCTGCTCAAGGAGGCTAACTGGAAATCTCAGTTTATTAGTTTGCATTTTAAGCACCAAGCACATTTTCAATGTTGACTCTCTGGAATAAGGCTTTTTTTTTTTTTAACTGCAGTTAAGTGTTTCCAGATGTAGATTCATGTTCAGACTTTGAAGGAACACTGCAATCTTTGTCTAAGGCTGGGTTGGGGTGCGGGGGAGAGACCAAAGATGAAAGCTTCTTCTTTTTGAAATGAAGCATACTGAAAAACCAAACTACGTAGAGGCTACAAAAGCATGTGTATCTTCGCCAGATGATCTCGTATGAAATGTGTAGATATTCTGGACTTCAGGGATGGGGAACCCCAAGGCTGAAGATTTCTGTCTGGTCCTCAGAATTATCTCCAGGAGACATCTCCTTCCCAAGGCCACAACGTCACTGGCGCCTGCTTCAACCCCCCGTGTTTTTGCCTTGCTGGAATGTGCTCTTTGTAGGAATGGATTTAGGCACAAGGAGAGGTTATATTGTTGTTATTTATCCCTCGTGAGTGAGATCGGCAGAATACCATACTTTGCAGCTTTAAACTTGGAAACTAAGACAAGGTTGGGTTAACCTTCTAGAAACAATGAACTAGGATGCTTTAAGGCAGACTGAATTTTCCCTGGCATTACCCCCCACCTTAAAAATAACAATCACAAACACATTGTTTTGTGAAGAAGTAAAAGTAATGCTTACTTACATAATCTAGGCCTTGAAGCACCCATTAGCAAACTGAGTTTATAACTACTATCTAAATTACAAAAGTACAAAATCGAAGTTCAAATGGTTTTGCATGAGAAAGCTAAAAAGATCCAAGCCCGCATCTCCTTGCTTCTGCAAAGTGCATAATTCATAAAGGTAAAGGTAAAGGTACCCCTGCCCGTACGGGCCAGTCTTGACAGACTCTGGGGTTGGTGCGCCCATCTCACTCTATAGGCCGGGGGCCAGCGCTGTCCGGAGACACTTCCGGGTCACGTGGCCAGCGTGACATCGCTGCTCTGGCGAGCCAGAGCCGCACACGGAAACGCCGTTTACCTTCCCGCTAGAAAGCGGTCCCTATTTATCTACTTGCACCCGAAGGTGCTTTCGAACTGCTAGGTTGGCAGGCGCTGGGACCGAGCAACGGGAGCGCACCCCGCTGCGGGGATTCGAACTGCCGACCTTTCGATCGGCAAGCCCTAGGAGCTGAGGCTTTTACCCACAGCGCCACCCGCGTCATACCTCTCCCTAAATCGAGTCGACACTTCAGGCCACAGAAAGCAGAAGCGACAGATTTGTGCCATAGTGAATGTGCTGCAAAGCACATTACTCAGGAATATATTTCATAATTAAGGCCAACCCACCCACTGATTGCTAGCTAATCTTGACCTTGGGGTAAAATATATATTCCTTTCCCAAATATGGTGAACAGTTTTTTTAAAAACAGCAGCTCCTGGGGGAGAAAAATGAAGGTGGAATACACACCATTGCCAGAAAGACAGGAGGTATGTTGCAACTATGAAAGGTGTGTGTGTGTTATTGTTGTTTAGTTGTTTAGTCATGTCCAACTCGTGACCCCATGGACCAGAGCACGCCAGGCACTCCTGTCTTCCACTGCCTCCCACAGTTTGGTCAAACTCATGCTGGTAGCTAAGAGAACACTGTCCAACCATCTCGTCCTCTGTCGTCCCCTTCTCCTAGTGCCCTCCATCTTTCCCAACATCAGGGTCTTTTCCAGGGAGTCTTCTCATGAGGTGGCCAAAATATTGGCGCCTCAGCTTCACGATCTGTCCTTCCAGTGAGCACTCAGGGCTGATTTCCTTAAGAATGGAGAGGTCTGATCTTCTTGCAGTCCATGGGACTCTCAAGAGTCTTCTCCAGCACCAGAATTCAAAAGCATCAATTCTTCAGCGATCAGCCTTCTTTATGGTCCAGCTCTCACTATATATAATATCAAACTGAAGCACTTGCAGATAAACCAATCAGGAAGTGCACTAGAGAAGCTGATTGACCATCGTTATTGATGATGGCATAGACTTTTCGCTGCCTCTGCCTCCAACAAATAATCAGGGAAACACGGTGGTCTCAAGTTCCTACTATCTTGTATACCTGCCTGCAGACTGAACGCCCACCTCCACTTGTAGGTGTATTTATGCAAAGGCTGAAGAATGGCCTGGGGAAGAGTAGATAGAAAGTTTTTCTACCTCCCCCATTAATATGAGAATTCAGGGCCATGCAGCAAAGCTGACTGTTGGGAGATTGGGGAGAAGTATTTTCTTTTTCCACAGCTCAAGGAAATGGCTTCCACAAGATGTAATGGTTGCTCCCAACTTGAGAATTAAGAGAAATTAATGGCTACACGCCACAACGCTTTGTGTTCCGTCTCAAGGGTCAGAGGCCACTTGCCCTACTAGTACCAATTGGCAGCTGCTGCTGCCATGAACACAACAGCACTCTCCCAGAAACTGGCATTCATGGCTAGCCAAGATCGATAGCCACATTTTCCTCCATAAATATGCTCAGTCCCTTTTAAAGCCATCCCAGTCAGTTTGTGGCAAAGTTCAGTTGGCGTTGAAGCGGGGATTAGAGGAATTCATGGAAGAGGAATGGTGGGAGGATGTTATGTATTTTGTGGGTTTGTCTTCTGTTTTTACTGTAAAGCGCCCTGTGATCCTTAAAATGTAAATTTAATAAATAATACCAGTTGGTGGAAACTGCAGGGAGCACCATTGCCCTCGAGTCCTGCTTGTGGGCTTTCCACAGGGATCTATGGTTGGCCACTGTGAGAACAGAAAAGCCTTTGGCCTGATCTTGCAGCGCTATTCTTATGTTCATTTTCCAGCATCTTTTAAATTGGCTCTACCAACTTGGCAGCCATGTACACCAGTCACCAGCTCTTCCGTCATCTCGTACTGAGCAAAGCAGTTCATGCATCTGCTGCCCCATAGTTTATTTTTATGAGTAGGGCTCATAATCGGTTGCTAATGATAAAGTAGGATATTATTTTTTCCTAGATCACTTTGGCAATCAAAGTAGGCCAGCTACTAAAGTTAATTCTTCCAAGCAGAAATAGCAGGCTCAATCAGTGCATCACCTCACATTTATTTTGCAATGAAATCCTTTGTATGTTAGCTGCAAAATAGTTTTATTGGGTTCAGTGGGGCTTTTTCATGATGAGGATTGCAGGCTCAGCTTAAAAGGGACAGCAGCAGCAGCTGCTGCTCTACTGTTCAGAAAACCTGTTAGTAATAACTTGATTAATTTTCAGGAAATACGGCGTTTTACAATCAGATCCCAAATTTTTAAGGGCTAGAGATCACTTTGTTTTAAAACTTGTTATGCACCTTAATACATCCAGGCAACAAAAGTTGATTAAACGAACTTGTTAAAAATGACATGAAATAAACAGAAAGATGCTGAACGAAAGGACCAGTTCCTTATTGCCAAGAAGTTCCTGCATCCAGATGGAATCACTAAGTATCATCTACCAATTGTAAAGTTCAGCGGTAGCAGAGCAAAATGCCCTCTCTACCCACAACCATGCGGTTATCCAACTTTTAATTACCCTATTAAATAATACCGTGAACTCTCAAGCCACTTTGCTACTGTCTTCACACCAATGTATTCTTGGACAATTACTACAACGCGGTAAGAATTCTCTCTCCAAAGTTGTGTTTTGATATTTTTATTGTATATACCGTACACAATAAAGTGGCTCTCTCTCTACCAATGTCATTTTGGCATAAAACACTGCCAGAAAGAAGCGACTGAGAATGTGAGCCAAAAAGGCCTTAGCTTGAAGCTCACCTCAGTCACCAAATCATTAGGTGGCCTTGCCCACAATTCTACTATTCATGGAATGGAAATCTCCTCCCGCAAAATACTTCCCCATCCTAGAGCCTAGCTTCCATACTGTGCTAGTACTGTATACTGTCTCAGAGAGTGATGAACTAGGAATTCAGTCTGGAATCCATCTAATGTCATGAACTTGGTAGTCTTTGGAAATCCCTCCATACCATCCTTTCCCAAATCTGCACTACGGAAATAACACAATGTATGTGTGGTTTGAATAGACTTTTAAAAATGTGCTAGATGGAACTATGCATTCAAAAAGAAAGAGCAATGCAATCCATGATATTGCTTGGAGGCCAATGCCATGTCTGGCAAAAGTTTAGACTTAATACAAGCTGTAGCTATGAAATGGAGAAAGAGGACAATGTCACCATTCAAAATTTACCTTTGACCAGAAGAAAAATAAATAAATAAATACAGGAGCAATATAAAAACCACAATTACTGCATCTACCTGCACACTTGAATAAAGCACACTGGTAGTAAAACTGTCGTTGTGATAGAGGTTCAAACAACTTTAGTTATTTTCATTTATTTGTTTATTAGGAAATGAGTTTCAATGCATAAGTAGCTTATCAGAGCTGCTGACGATTTCATAACGACGTTATTGCCAGAACTTCACAATAGAACTGCATAGTCTGGGTGGGTGAGTGAGTGTATGTTCTGAAGTTTTGCTTTTATAGATAGAAAAAAAATATGCATTGTCCTTTAGCAATTATGCTTTCATAAGGCTAGCATTCCAATGCAACAGTGTAAAATCTCCTTTTCTGACATCATGTACAATAAAGATCACAGTTCTTCCACAATAATGCACATCTTACACACCTCTAAAACCAGCCTGAGGTTGCAATTCCCATGTGGTAAAACTGTACCACTCTAGTTCAAACACCAGGCACGATGCTGTTAAAAACCCACCATGTTATAAACAGAGTTAAACTTGCATAAGCAGACTGGCAGAACTTCCTCCCTCCCTCCAATGGCAACATCCCTCCCCCCAAAAAATTATTGATTGGGAGGGGACTACCAACAGGAAGAAGTGGGGCAGGGAAGTCAGCTTTTGCCAGACCCATACTTAATTTATCTGAAGGAATAATGATTCCACACCTCTAGAGCAACATAACCTTATAGGGGAAAGAATCAGATCTCTGCAGAAATGAAGGGGTTTCTATTAATCTGAGCCCAAATTCTTACCTGCAGCAAGAAGCCAAAGTAGGTCTGCATTTATTTATTTTAAAACCACCATTGTGCATGTTGTACATATTTATCAAAAAGAATGAACAGAATGTGACATTAGCCTCAAATTGTTTTGTTTTTTAAATACGGTATCTGCAGTTCGGTGAGACATCCTACTTTATGGTATTCTTAAAGCCTTCTCAGGAGTTAGGTCACACTTGTTTCTACCTCTTTCTGACACGGCACAGAGAGAGGGAGCAGCAAACCTCCTTCCAAAAATCCGAGTAAAAGTTTTGCTAATGGTTTATTGTTCCAGAAGGAACACATTCACCCTGGCCCCTAAGTTGCTGGAGACTAAATAGTAATGCCCAATTTGCCCTGATTAACAAGGTGAGGTGTGATTTGCTTCAAGACCACAGAAGAAAACATTAACTACTTGTAGAAAAAAAAGTGTACATAGCAGACCAAAACCAACTTTGAAGCACTGCATGTACAGAAGAGGCCTCGACTTTAGATTCCTTCTCACAAGATGGACAGCCTTCTGAGCACTGCCTTAATCGCTTTATTCAAAATTTACAGTGCAGCACCAGAAATAAAGTCAATCAAAATGCAACTGGGCTTGTATACAGCTAAGCCAGTGTTTCTCAAACTTTCTGGACACGGGGCCCCCCTTCTAAATCCCGACCTTTAAGTGCACACACACATCCCACAGAAAAGCAAATGCTATCTTTGCATACAGCTGCAACTGCTGAGCTCTCCTCCTCTCCCCTACCAATGTCTGATTTCATGCGTCAGTCAGGTTTCTCTCTCCAGAAAAATCTGTCAGGTACCCACACAACTGATGTTCGGGTGCTTGTTAAAACTTTTGATTCACCAGGGCTTTTGGCACCATTTGAGATGTTTGGTGACATTATTTATTAATTTTATTGGCTGTTTGGACTTTTTAGCTTTATATTCACCGTTTTATGTTTATTAAAGGTAAAGGGACCCCTGGCAGTTAAGTCCAGTCGCGGACAACTCTGGGGTTGCGACGCTCATCTCGCTCTACTGGCCGAGGGAGCCGGCGTACAGCTTCCGGGTCATGTGGCCAGCATGACTAAGCCACTTCTGGTGAACCAGAGCAGCGCACGGAAACACAGTTTACCTTCCCGCCGGAGTGGTACCTATTTATCTACTTGCACTTGGATGTGCTTTCAAACTGCTCGGTTGGCAGGAGCAGTGACCGAGCAACGGGAGCTCACCCCGTCATGGGGATTCAAACTGCCGACCTTCTGATCAGCAAGCCCTAGGCTCTGTGGTTTAGACCACAGCGCCACCCACGCCCATTTTGTTTATTATGACAGCTGTTTTTAAGTGTGACTGAAAGCTACCTGGGGGAGGGGGGTGGGGAGAGTTGGAGATAGCAGAGAGGTGGTGCATGAGTAAAGGTAAAGGTAAAGGTACCCCTGCCCATACGGGCCAGTCGTGTCCGACTCTAGGGTTGTGCGCCCATCTCACTTAAGAGGCCGGGGGCCAGTGCTGTCCGCAGACACTTCCGGATCACGTGGCCAGCGTGACAAGCTGCATCTGGCGAGCCAGCGCAGCACATGGAAACGCCGTTCACCTTCCCACTAGTAAGCGGTCCCTATTTATCTACTTGCACCCGGGGGTGCTTTCAAACTGCTAGGTTGGCAGGCGCTGGGACCGAGCAACGGGAGCGCACACCACCACGGGGATTCGAACCGCCGACCTGACGATCGGCAAGTCCTAGGCGCTGAGGTTTTACCCACAGCGCCACCCCCGTCCCCTAGGTGCATGAGTATTTTCAATAAAATAAAAATGATTTTTGGTCGGGGCATTGGTTCATTATTAGAGAACTAAACAAGGCATCTCAAGACTCACACATAGAAGTTAGCCAGCCAGGAAAGGAGGCCGAGCAGTTGCTATGGTCAGAAGCATTCCTACGTTTCCAATCTCTCTGTAGCTTCCAGAGTTTGCATGGCAGTTTTGGCAGGAGCTGAGATGCTAAAACCTGTTGCCTGGAAGAAGACGTCTGTCTATCAATCTGCATTCTGCAAGATCCTCCCCCTTCCATGAATTCTGCCCTCCCACCACCAGGGGGCCCACTCCCCACAGTTTGTGAGCCACTGGGCGAAGCACAAGGAGGGTACTGCAGCAAGTAAAATAGCAACAAATTCCTACAAAAATTAAGTGCAATTATTTCCACTGAATGTGAATGACACTTTTAACATGTTTCTTGTAGTACAAAAACCAAGTCCCTGATTTGAATCGTTTTGAAGGAATTCACACTAAACACACATTCACCAACGGGGAAAAACCCAACCATTGTAGAATTTAACATAAATTGACGGAGCGTGAAAAAGCAGGGAAAGTACACTTGGGCACAATTTCATGCTGGTTACTTTTTTCCATTTTAATGTAAGCAGCTAGTTTTAGAGCAGTTCATAAACCAAAAGTTTGCATATTCAGTAATACAGACCCACACACAAACCCAACAGTTATAACATGCTTACATTTAACATTAGTGAAAAGTACTTACATGTTCAGAGCAAAAAGAAATTCCACATTGGAAATCTGACATTTGAAAGCACATTTGATACAATTAATGCAAAATTGGATAATCCTAAATGCCCAGAAACCTCAGATTTGATGCTGGCTCCTATACATTTATGTGTTCTCCTCAGCCCTAGCCCAATGAGAGTTTTCCAAACTAACTCATTTAAAGTGCTCTCTGGGAGTCTAAATAAACTCCTTTCAATAGCATTCTGGTGTATATAGATCTTCTGGTGTTGAAGTAGACAGACTTTGGACAATTCTGTATATTGAGACTACACTGCATTAAAAAAATTATGAGTTAACTGCTGCTAAATTATATACATTTTCATGATCTCTGACATTGCATATTATACCCAAATAGCTTATGCTGAAGATACTTTGGTTCAAATGTTTTAGTTTGGATTATAAGCAGCAACATGTTCCTTCAACCTCTTTGGTAAAAAGAATCTGGTCAGGTTCAGACACTTACAAGCAGCAATCCTTGTCAGCTACACAAGCTTCGCCATCCCAATATCTAAAATACAGTGGGCACTCGGCATGCGAATCTTATCTATGCAGCGGCCTGATGCACGCTTTCTTTCCTCTCTGTTCTTCTCCGAAAGAAAAATTGCACAAAATAGGATACCAGGCAAATGTTTCTATATGGATTACTTGTCTCGCAGGTGGACAATACTGAAATATTAACTCAATTTACAGTGCAATCCTATATATGATCCCTCAAAAGTAAAACTCACCAAGTTCTGTTGGGCTCCCAGGAAGGACATTAGAGGATTGTAGCCTAGCCATCTACCATAAAAGATGTCTGGAACAGTATTTCAAAACCTTTTTTTAAGCACTGATTCTGTAGCATCTATTCAATCCATTCCTTGCAAACTCATTAGTGCAAAAATAAAAATGCAATTGTTTTGCCAGGAGCTGAGGAAGGGTATAAATAATGCCCTTTACCACCGCCACACATGGCAAATAGCTAACCAATTATATCCAGAAACATCACCTGATCTTAGGTCCACTTCAAAAATGACAAGCTATTATGTCAAACTTCAAATATAATGCACAATAACTTATGACTCTTTTATATAATAAAAGAAAGCAAAAATAAAAAAAATGAATTGCATTTCATTCCAAGGTGCCAAAAAGCCTTTGAATGAATGCATCTTGTGAAGAATCTATATTTAGCTTAAGAAATGTATGGACAAACACAAGTGTAACAGGCAAAACCTGTGTTTGTGTACATGAGATGATGTACACATAGTGTTTATACTTCTTACCTAGAAGGGTTTTCCATATATAATTGCCTTTTTGAAGTGGTCAGATACTGCAGACCCACTATTCTATGGTTTTGCAATGAAAACCAAAGGCCACTTCAAGCATTACATTGTTGTTTTTAAGATACACACCTTCGATAGAAGCACACATCGAAAAATGAAATGTGTGGGTGTAAAAAGCACACCCCCATTCAGATCCACACTAGAGAGCTGGGATTTGCACCAGTTGTCAAGTGTATCTCATGGAAAACCCACAGTTGCCTCCATGCAATGTGTGAAATGGCCCCAAACGCTTGGAAACATCTGTATTTGGGTGTTCTAGAGAATTTCACTTATGCTTAAATTTGGTGACATGTCAAGTAATCATTCAATTGTACATTTGTGCAAGCTAAACTAAACGTAAGATAAAGCTTTTTTTTTTTAAAAAAAAAAGATTAACTGCTACAAGAGAAGCTCTGCAAATATAAAAGAGCAAATATACAAGTATAACACTGAAAATACTGTACTTTATTAGCACAAAAAAGCTGTAACAAGGCACAGCAAGCGGAGGAAAAACACACATTGATAAACTGGTTAGTGTTGGCATACAAGTGTAACTCTTCTTGTATACGCAGCTTTGAAGTTTTCCTACCTCACAGTCACTGTCAACTGGTTAAGAACCTAGGGAGCACTAGTCATTGGTACAAGATACACAAGCAAAAAACAAGGGACTCCAACACAAATTTTAGTGCAAAGACAACTAGGACAAAACAGGTTATGTTCTGTCCACAAAGGGGGGGGGGGGGGGAGAACCAGAAGCAAAAGAGCAAGTTCCAAAAGTTTTTTGCTCAAGGAGAACACAATCTACAACTTACCAAAAGAAGGTGCTACACCACTTACAAATACAACAGTACCTATATGAAGCCTGAAACTTTACGTATGATGCGTTGAGTAGGGTGGAGGGAAAGAAGCAGAACAGAACATTATCTTTTCCGGATCAGCTTTAAGTCATAACTAAGCTAGATGGCCATTAGTTTTTAGCAGACAGTTAAAAACACTGTTTGGAACCATTCAAAAATCAGTTAATGCAAAGCTCCAATTACTACTTGTCAGGTTTCTTATAGTTGAGTCAAGTTCATCATCACGACTTACCAGCAGCGGTTGACTTAAACTGCAATCCTACACACGCTTATCTAGGAGTTTAGTCCCACTTAATTTAATGAATCTTACTTCTTTGAAGGCTTGCAGTGTTAGACAGAAGTTACTGAAACACTGTGTATACTAAATTTTACTTTAAAAGTTGCTTTTAAACTAGGGCTGCAATGCTTAAGACAAGTGACTACAATCCATCTGATCAAGGTGACCCCAATTAACTGTATAGCAGATTTTTAGAAAATGTGCAAGTTTTAGGCACCTCCACAAACTGTGCAACATCTTAGAAGAGGAACTCATCCTTCTGAGTCATATTGTAGGATTTTTTGGGGAGGGGTGTTGCCAACTGGGTGCCTGAGACAGCCTTCTCTGGTGCCTCCAGGCTGCCCTTACCCACAACCCTTTCTTCCTTTCACAGGACTCTAGCCATCCTAGAAAAGAAGTTATGAAGCAGAAGGTGCAAGTGCTCTTCTAAGCAACTGACGTGAAATGAACCAGCCTGGCTGCTCCCACCTGCCAGTGTTTTTAGTCAATGAGTATAGTCAGAGCAGTGCCTGATAAATGAGTTGTTTGGGCAGCAGGCAAAGGGTCCCAAAGAGGTGCCGTTTCCTGCTTCCTGCACTTTTCCTGTTACTATCTTGTTTCCTAGTCCTTGGAAGGTTTGCATCTGCATGTACTTTGCTGCCTGCCAGCCACATAGAGCAGTTGACAGGCTGCTACTTGAGAGCCTTTTAAAAATACGTTTGGAGTAGGGGAAGCAGCCCAGGAAGGAATAGTTTTGCTGCCTGCTGGCCAAGTGAAACAGTCTGCAGATAGTTGCTTAAGAAACTTTTTGAAAACGTGGGGTGGGGGGAGCAAGATGGCAAGCCTCCCATTGTTGCCATATGTGTTTGCTGCCTGCCGGCATGTGGACCACACAGCTGCTTGAGAGAAGCCTCTGCTGAACTCGGGGGTAAGGATATGGCAACCCTTTTCCTCCCTGCTACATGCCCTACAGCAAGGATTGTCCCAAAGTTGTTTGAAGGGGGGAGCCCAGTACAGAGACATCATAATGGTGGTGGTAATAATAATGATGCTAAGAATTTTCCTGGTTGTTTCCAAGTTGCTACATTCTTGAGGGTTGGGGTAATGCAGAGGCATCATTATTATCAACATCACCATCCTCACCACATTATTCCTGATTGTTTCCAAGTTGTTGTTTTTTGGGGAGGGAGTCATTTCAGAGGCATCCGTGTTATCACTTTTCCCTCCTGCCTGGCCCACAGGGATTGCTCCCAGGTTGTTTGGAGAGAGTAGGGCTTAGTGCAAAGGCAGAAAAATCATTATCATCATTTCCTCATACATCCCTAGTTTTGAGACGCTTGTAGATGAGTCAGCCTTAAAATCACACTACTCTGCAACAGTATTGTTCGACTACTTCTCTGGTGAGTCCTTTCTGTATTTTCTGTGTTTTTCTATTATTTTCTTCTCCACAAAGATAGGGGAAAATACTTGTGAGTCAGCATTATGTCTTTTTATCTCTGATTACGCATATATATATATTTTTAAAACCTGAACTGATTTTCCCATATTTGAACTATTTTATATTCCTGTTTCTTTTCTTTTTCTTCTCTTTTGAAGGTGGCAGCCATTATGTGTTAGGCTACACCCCCAGTGGCAGCCATTTTCTAACTGGTGCCCTTGGTATCTTCTCAAAATTCAAAATGTGCCCCCAGATCCAAAAAAGTTGGTGACCACTGCTATAAGAGATGCCTCTTTCAAGGTATCACAGCAGGCACATGTAAGCATCATTATAAAATAAATAAAGTATGTGTTTCCTTTTCCTGCATATGATTACTATTTTTGTGATATGCAAATTTATGCAAACTTAGTTGGCTGATTAATCTATTAGCACTCAAACAATCATACACTAAAGTATACTTAATTAGGATACAGCCCTTTTAAAAACCAGAGTTTGGTGCCGAGTAGATGCATATAAGTGCTCATTAATGTACGTGATCAATTCTTAGAAGTGCTAGGTGACAGCAGTTTCCCTAGTTGCTCATGATTTTTCATTTTAGAATAGCTTTAATGTGAAAATTGTCATGGGGGAAAACTGAACTTTAAAATGTACTAAGAAAGCAACTACACTGGAACACAACTGCTTGTGTTCAAATGTTCAAAAATGAAAAAAAAAGTCAGCAACTCACTTTGTTCTGACTCTTGAAATTGAATGGAACTTAGAAAATACTCAATGGCTGCTTTGCATAATAACTATAGGAATTGCGGAAAGAAAATAGTGTATTTCAGAACCAGACAATTATAATCTGCAAGCCCGCATTTAAAAATGTGTGAATTTGTGTTCAACATATTGTTTCAAGAGATATTCACAACTAAGCTTGATTAATAGCAGGCAGCATCTGAACACACTCAGAAACACATTAAGCTTAAAGTACCATATTGCAAAAGAAGATGAAGAAGCAGCTGAACACTGATGTGCTAACCACAGTTATACTGTATTTGCACAAAAAAGCACATATTTATAGTGAGCTTACTGGGGACTCTGAACTCTGTTCACTTTGCCTTTATTGGTTCCCGCTCCAACCATCGCACTCGTACCTTTTGCTTATAGTGATATTCCTTTAGAAAGTCCTGCAACATTGATGGCAAAGGGAGACAATCAATCCCATCATACGAAGTGTACCTACAGATTACTGCCCGGCAGATATATTGCAAGCTGAAAGGGAAAGTTCTGTTTAGGGAGACTGTAAGCAAAGGTTCAAAAAACATGCAAGAACTAGGATCTTTGTAGTGTTCTAGAAGCCCTGTAACAGTGGAGGAGTGAAACACGCAGGGGTCATGAGCATCAAAACTAAAGTTGTGGTTCCATTGTTCAATGCGTGCATGCAGAGACCGGTTGTAACGGCGGAAGCTCACAGAGAAGAGGTAGTCTTCTTGAGCCGAATCCCTGAGCAAAAAAGTGCCTTCGGGTTTTCCTTCCAGAAGTGCTTCTGCTTCGTAGCGGTCCATCACTCCCCAGTAACAAGGATTGCCAGTAATTTGCAGTAAGTCTGGGACAAGGCAGTGTATATAATCAATCTGAGTATGTACTTTCCAAGCTCCTTGTCTGCTGGTGTGGCTATGGCTCTCTCCGGATACCTGGCGCTGCTTCTGCCTACGCGACTGCAAGCAGAGAGTAGTCGTGTCTTCCTCCAGGTCGCAACTTCCCTGCGGCGTCGAACTCCCGTCTCCAGTCAGCTCAGACATGCCAGGGGCCAACTTTGGTCCCAGTTTATATAGCGGGTTAACTTGTGCAGTAGCTTCAAAAGTATGTATCTGAGCATTGGGAGGAGGGTCAACCCCTTCTTCAATGCTGAGCCTTCGTCTTTCTCTGAGCCTGTCCTCTTCATCTTCTGTAGAAGCCACGGAAAGATCAAATGCATCAAAGAGAGTTGAGTGGGGGCTCACTGGGGCTGTGTGCTGCTTAATTAGGTGCCATTTTTGAGCCAGATCTGACCCAGGAGGGAAAGGACATTTCTCTAGCATTAGTTCAGAGAGATGGATCTTTCTTTTGTTAGAAAAGAGAGGTTTGGATGGTTTGCAGTACGTTCGCATAGGAAAGCACAAGCCAACAGTATCCTGAAGTCTTTGTCGCAGAGAGCGACTCCCAATGGTCCTGTTTGAGACACTGTCCGTGTCATGAACAGAGCTCACGCCGTATCTTCTCTCCCTCCTTTGCAAGCGAGAACGGCCAAATCTTTTATCACTATCCAAAGAGCTCTGGGTTTTTGTCGAGCAGGAATGTTTCTTTTTCCCACCCCACGGTGCATGCCTTGAGTAGGAATCTCTTCGTGCAAGTCTAGCTCCTGTGCCAACACCCAAGTCACTCTCTCTCTCAATGCTTATTTCCACAATTTGCGGGATTTCTGCGGCACAGTTTTGATTTTTCCTTGCAGAGTTTTTTGAAGGGTTTAGACTCAGTTGTAAAGAAACGTCTCTTAAAGGGCTGCTGGGTCGTTGCACAGCTGGATCAGGAACAAACACACTTTTATCTCTAACAGAAGAACAATTAGAGTTTACATCTACATTTTCAGTTCTGTTTCCACCTTCAGAGTTGAAGAGATTCTGGCATCTGTACTTGAAGCTGTTCCACATCTTCCCAACTTTACCCATGGATTAGGTTACCTAAATTTCAAACACAGGAAGACAATATTTTAGTCACCTGCTGAATAGAGACTCAAAATGAGTTTCTGAACACTTCTTAAGACAACTCATTAACAAAATGAGAAGCTAATGGGGAAAGTTTATATTTTTATCGCTCCCCCTTATATACCCCAATGGAGCCCCCATGGTAGCTTACAATAAAACAAATTGTTTAAATACTCCACACCCAAAATATTTAGGATTTTCTATTTATAATGAACACTTCATTATGATATTCTATGCAATGGAGTGCAGAGGTTTCAGTTATAATTTTAGAAATAGGATAGGCTTTGGACAGGTGTATGTATAAGGTTGAAACTGAGGAAGAAACATTAGTGTCACCCTTTCCTTATTAAAATATTCATTTCATAGGCCTTCTTTTCTGCAAATAGATAGAAATACTACAAAATGTAGGATAACATGCATGCTCATATAACCTCCATGGTGATGTTATTCAGCTACTGTTCCCAATTAAACTGAGCATTCATATTCATTTAGATTTCCCATCTTTAGAAAAGGATAAAGTTATAGAACAAGAGGAAGATTTTGGATAATCTGTGACTAGTACTTTTTAAAATTCATCTTACTAGCTTTATAGGTGTTCACTAACGGAAAGTTTCATACTAATGTACCACAAAAAATATGTTTTAAAAAATGATAGTCTTTCTGCAACACTGGACTTTTGAGTAGAAAATATCAAAGCTAGGCGAATGCGATGGCAGAGCTAGAAACAACAGGATCCATAATATTCTTGAAAGTATTAGCAAACTCTGCGAAAAGATTCCTGTCAATCTGCAAGTACCTTGAAGCAACAATTCTGAACGATGACCCACAAAGCAGTTGGTGATCTGAGTTGGCTGATCATTTGAGCTGGCTGCCTGCTTCTCCCCCAGCTGCTGCTCAACATCAAAATACTACTAAATATACATCCCTTTTCTAAGATTAGTTTTCCAGGTAAGCAATTTTTGTAGTTGCCATTAAAATGATATAACATTGTAATACAGCAGATTTTGTTCTCGACCCACTACACCATCAGGTTGTCCCACACTTAACACTGTTATTTGACAGATGCTCATCTAGTATCTGTTTATAGTCACTTTATGCATTAGAGCAGTAGCGGGGAGCCTTCAGCCTAATTAGGCCCAGCAGGCACCCTAATTTGGGCCACAATCCTATTTTCCCTAAGTCACATCCATCAACCCCACATGACATCATATATGTAAAGATAAAGACACAGGTGGTGCAAAGGAACCACGGGGAGCCTGAAAATGTGCTCCCAATTGCTCCTTGGCAAGCAAGTCTTGTATTTGGTACTTTTTAGATCTGGCACCAAATGCAAACCGCTAATGCGCTGGTTCCACTCGGAAGCCCCCAATCAGAGCCATGTTGAAAGGGGGACTTGATGTCAGTACTAATCGCAGGCTGATCACTAGTGACTTCATGTCCCACTGCGATTG
>JAXCMG010000003.1:81055120-81091314 GCA_034642415.1 Podarcis siculus | reverse complement strand
GATCACTAGTGACTTCATGTCCCACTGCGATTGGCTACACTCCAGGGGTCCTGATCAGAAACTCTTGAGTGCAGCCAAGCCTTGCCAAAAATGGAGCTTGAAGGACAGTGCTGATCAGCTGTAACTTCCAAGCACCGCTTTTATTGGCTGGGACCTTCCTTTGCAAAGCTGCTTGAATGCAAGCTGCACTGCAAAGGTAAAACTGATCACCTGGTGCCTTGCCAGTCCTGGGATTCCTGCTCCCTGTCCTGCTGGACTTCTCCCACCTAGCCTGAGAGGGTGGGGCCCTGACTGACTCCAGTCACAAAAGCTGAGGCTGCTGAACAGACTCTTGGTTTGGGGTATTGCTTGGGGGCTTGTATTAATTCTTTGTATCTTTATTTTCAGATCTTTTATGATTTATGTGAAAATTGCCTGGTTGTGTACTTTTTGATGTCTTTTATTTATAAATGACTTTTGTTGTGCTTGTGATTGTGTAAATCTTTTCATGTTGTAAGCAGCCTTGGGCATGGTTATAACTATGGAAAGGCAGCATACACAAAATGATGGTGGCAGTGGTGGTGATGTCAGGGAATTCACAGGTAGGCAGCCCTGCCAACCTGTCAAAGTTGCTTACAGAAGGTGGAGGAGCACAGTGCGTCAGCCAGATATCTGCATCAGTGTATCATGCATGCCATTTTTGTGTGGTTGGGGCCCACAAAGCACAAATTAACTGGGGAGCCACATTGGATGGGCAGATGGCACAAACTTGCTGCTGCTTTGACAGGGTTTTCTATCTACCCCAATACTTGCTCTTAAAATGAAAACTAGAGCGGAATGTTTCGAGTTTCCGCAACTGTAAATTGTGATCAACCTTCCATTAAGGTATTGGCTGAGCAGGCAGCTTCCCCCTAGCAACAGGGCCATTTCAAAGACAAACTCTTTATTGAGTCAGTCTAATCAATACTATTGTGTGATTCACCATTCATCCTCCCTCCCCAGCACTTAGTCAGTTTCTCCTTTTTACTTGTGAGTAGTGCATATGTTGTGATTTATTAGATGCCTCTTCCCCAACAGGTCTCCAAGCAACTTAAGTTTAAAACAATAATTATAAATACATTAAACTATTTTAAAAGTATATAATAGATACAAACACCTAGAATACACACACGGACAAAAATGGTTCCCCACTACAACCACATTAGGCTTTGACAGCACACTAAGAGTAGTTATTTGATGACTGAGATAATGACGGCTGCAAAGTGAACACAGATTTCCCAAGTTCAGAGAATTCAGCCCAATAGGAAAACACAGGAAGAAAATGGATACTATGGGTTCAGCTTAGAAGCAATGAATTTGAAATAAATGTGTAACTGTAAAGGCGTAATATACTTTGACAGAACACAGCTTGGAAAGAGACATTGGTGCCAAATATGCTATGCCAACTGGCAGGGGTCCACAATTCACAGGGGCCACCAGCCACCAACCACAAACGTAAGCCCTAGTCTTCCACCTAACCTTGGAGCTGGGGGTTATTCACATAACTGTACAGTGCATTGGAAGCACAGCACAGTCATTATGGGGCCAGTCATTATGCGGCATTCATCTCATTTTCAGGCCGAGGGAGCCGGCGTTTGTCCACAAACAGCTTTCCGGGTCACGTGGCCAGCATGTCTAAACCGCTTATGGTGTAATGGGACACCGTGACAAGTGCCAGAGCTCACAGAAACACCATTTACCTTCCCGCCGCAACAGTACCCGTTTATCTACTTGCACTGGCGTGCTTTTGAACTGCTAGGTTGGCAAAAGCTGGGACAGAGCAGTGGAAGCTCACCCCATTGTGTGGATCTGAACTGCTGACCTTCCGATCAGCAAACGCAAAAGGCTCAGTGGTTTAGACCACAGCGCCACCCACGTTCCTATTATAGTTATTTGCAGGACCTGAAATAGTGAAACGTGGGAGGATTAAAACCTTCACAGCCACAATGTGGTCCAACCAAGAAAGGTTTAGACCCTCCCAGGATTTCAGTTCCTTGCTTAACAAGGGCTCAAAATTTGCTTTACTTAAAGAGTACAAGTTTTCTGATATGAATATTCCCAGGTATTTCAGCTTTTGAGCTCCCACAATGCTTTGTATGAAAACTTGAGACCGTGTGAGGACCCCAATATACATAATTTCATATCTGGTTTCATTATGTGTAGGCCTGCCACTGTCAAACTTATTCAATTCTCAGATAATTTCAGGTAATGCCAATTCTGGTTTTGATAACATGAGAGCTATGTCACTGGCAAAAAAAGGATAATAGTATGCATTTTACTTTTCTTTTTTTTTACACTTTCTACTTTCACATTGTTTCTAATTACTATTACCAAGGGTTCAATAGACAAGGCAAATGAAAGTGGGGACAAAGGGCATCCTTGTTTTACTCTTTTTATAGGGGTTTCTGAGTCGAGAAAAATTACACTGACAGTAGCATAAGAACTTCAAAAATTGTATAAACCACTCTCTCATGTTAAGTCTATGTATCAGTGCTTTTAAAAATGTCGAACTCGGCCTTTCAAAGGCCTTGTAAACAGCTAATGAGGTTACTGCAAGCGTGTTACCTTTCTTTTTACTATAAAGAATGACATTCAATAGGTGTCATATTGGAACCACTATCTGCCAGCAAGGCATAAAGCTCATCTGGTCTGGGGAGATATAACCTGTAATGAACGGATTTAACCACTTTGTTAAAATGCCTGTACAGTGGTACCTCGGGTTACATACACTTCAGGTTACATACGCTTCAGGTTACAGACTCCGCTAACCCAGAAATAGTACCTCAGGTTAAGAACTTTGCTTCAGGATGAGAACAGAAATCGTGTTCCGGCAGTGCAGCGGCAGCAGGAGGCCCCATTAGCTAAAGTGATGCTTCAGGTTAAGAACAGTTTCAGGTTAAGAACAGACCTCCGGAACAAATTAAGTACTTTACCTGAGGTACCACTGTATATAGCTTAGCATCCTGGTTTAACAGGCTAATTGGACAATATGATTCCACTAGGTCAAGGTTTTTCTTCAACTTTCAGTAGTACAGGTCAATAGATTTTTATTGCATTAGCCGTGTGGCCATAGCATGATATACATAGAAATAACAACATAAAATGGGGGTGGGGAGGTAAAGGTAGATATCGTCCTGGGTGAATAATTAAAGAGAAAAAAAAGATATCAGAAGCGACAGGGGATTTAAAACATCGAGTGACCGGTAGTACAAAAACAAAAAGACAAAAAACTGCTGAGGCTGGAGGAGGATCGTTAAAGGGTCCTTCAGCTCCTCAGATTTGTCCTAGCTCCATTGTCCTTGTACAATAAGGCTACTTGGAACTTCGTTCGATTGTGCGGCGTATCGACTGCAGCTGTGGTGTTAAAGAAGAAGTTAGTGCCGCTTTCCTCTTCATCACACTGAGCAGGAAGTTAGCTGTCATCTCGGTAATCCAACAATCAGAATCCTGCAAAAAAAGGGACACTATCCAGGGCTGGATTGGGAGATGAAGCTTGTTCACGAGAGGAGTTAGAAACCGAGATCTTTCCTCTGTCCAGTTGGGACAGAAGAGCATTACATGTTCCATAGTTTCCAGAGCCGTGTCATTACAGGTGCATGTTCTGTTTGCGATGGGGACTCTGGAATAACGACCCGACAGAACTGCTGTAGGAAAACAGTTGAGACGGGCACAGGTAAAGGCCCTTCGCTTAGCCTCCGAAGAAATTGTGAAGCAGTATAGAGGAATCCCTTCAGGGGGAGGAATAGCTAGGGCTAGGCCTGAACACGGCCCTCTCGCATGGGCAGCTGTGTTAGAGAAGTCAAGTTGCTGTAGCTTCTTTTTAATTGGAGGTAGGGCCGCCGGACTGATACACTCTAATTTAAGAACAGTTTTGCAATTCAGATTGAGAAGAGAGCAGAGTTTGAGGTTAATTGTAGTTTTCCAAGGGGAATTATGAATATCTCTTAGGATCAGACTGGAAAAACCACCTCTAATTCGAGCATCCGATGCTAATAGGTGGGAACTATAGGAAATGGCTCGACTCCATGCTCGTTTTACACTTGAGGGCTGGGCGAACTCAAGTCGTAGGGCTGCACCTGAGACACATCTCGGGACGCCGGAAAGAGATCTCAGAAACATATGAAGTGGGCGATCCAAGTTATCTGATATTGCTGTAGTCCATACTTCACAGCCATATAATAATTTAGGAACAACTTTGGCATTAAATATTTGAATTGCTGCTGGAAGGTGTTTGCCGCCCTTCTGGTGGTAAAATCGGACAATGGCATTAGAGGTCGTGGTTGCAGCGAGAAAGGCAGATTGTAGATGGGTGGTCCAGGAGAGATTATAAGTGAATATTAAGCCTAGATATTTAAAGGCTTTTACCTTTTCTAAGTAGCCACCTGTGATCTTAAGCGGCTCCAGCTTGAGTTTGCGGGAACGAGTAAAGTGGAGGACTTTCGATTTTTTATAATTAATATTGAGAGCTTCCGCCTTACAATAGGCGATAAATGCATTAACTGCATTTGCTAGGTCCGCAGCTGTTCTGGATAACATGACGGCATCATCTGCATAGAAAAGGGAAGCAACGGGGTGGCCTGCTAAGTGAGGAGGATACTTAGATGCTAGCTTCAAAGGGGAAATTGCATCATGAAGATAGAGATTAAACAGTAAAGGGGCCAAGAGGCAACCTTGTCGGACGCCCTTGGCCGTTGGGAATGGAGTGGTAAGGGAGCCGTTGGGACCACTTCGGACGCAAGCTGTGGTGTTTGAATAAAGGGAAATAATTAGGGAGAGGAGGTGCGGATCAATTCCCAGATGGGCAAGTTTGGACCATAATCTCTGCCTAGGAATGGAATCAAAGGCGGCCTCCAGGTCCATGAAAGCGGCAAATAGGTGGCCTTGCCTTGGTGCAGTGTATTTACTGGCAAGGTGATAGAGAGTTAAACAGTGGTCCATGGTTGATGCTGACTTTCGGAAGCCGCTCTGTTCTAGCGGTAGAATGTTCCTCCCCTGGACCCATGAAAGAAGTTCTTCCAGTAAAACAGCGGCAAATATTTTCCCCGGAATAGATAATAAACTGATGGGGCGATAGTTCCTAGGGATGTTTGGCTGGCCGCCTTTGAAGATCGGAACTATTATAGCTTCTCTCCAGGAGTCGGGGATGTCTAGGGTGGAGGAAATAGCGGTGAATACAGGAGTCAGCTGTTCGCTCCACCAAAGAGGATCAGTCAGGAAAAGGTCCAGCGGGACCATGTCTGGGCCGGGGGCCTTATTCCTTCGCATGGACATTATGATGTTGAAGATACGAGTTGAGGTAAAGTTTATTGAGGAAGTGGGACTAAGAAAACAGGAACAGAGGTCCGACGGGGATTGAAGGAGATCTGTAAGATGATTTGGAGAAGCGAAACTGGTTGAATAATAGGCAATCCATTCATCAGCGGAAATCTGGGTAGCTGAATTGAGTGGTGCCGAAGGTCTAACTAAGCGCCAGAAGGAGCGGGAGTCATGCCTCTCTACAGCCGAACGAAGAGTGGACCAAGCCTCAAGGATGTGCTGCTGTTTCTTGCAATGAATCATGTTTCTTCAACTTTCAGTAGTACTGTTATTTTAGATTGATGCCTGGAAGTTCCCCTGAAAGAACTTCATTCAACAACTGGCTAGATGGGGATATAATTCATTGTAAAAATGTTTAAAGAATGCTCCTGTAAAACCGTCACCTCCCAGTACTTTGTATCCTTTTAGTTTTTTTAAATAGTCATTTGCACTTCCTCCAATTCAATTGATTTATTCAAAGACTGCATTTCTAACTGTAGTAAACAAAGTTTATTTTAATATTCATTGATAGCAAACAAAGACATTGACAGTGAACTGTATAGGTCCAAATAAGATGTCTTAAATAATTCACATTTGTCTTTTTCTTTGTATTGAAAAATGCCAAAATATTTGCGCAGCACTCTTCTATGGGCAACCTTTTTTAAAAAATCTGATCGGCTTGCATTTTAGAGTTTTTGTTTCCAAAGTCACAGTATTTTTGGTTTAGATATAAAATGTTAACCTCTATCCTAAAGGACTCTAGAGCAGACAATTTGGCTTTCAATATTACGAAACACCCCCTGCCCCCACTGTATATGGGGGAAATAAGGCTGAGAACGTGCCTATGGCCACCTAGTAAGTTCATGGCAGAAGCAAAATTCAATATGAGTCTTGATTCAATCTCAGTTTCTTTGCCACTACACTAGTAGTTCAGTAGTAGACCAATTCACTCATTATATTTCATAATTTCAAGCACTGTTAGAAACTCAGATATATAAGCAAATCGCCAAATGGCACCTTAAACCCATATTATGTTTGCCACAATCGTACGTCTAGGCACCCTTTTTTGCAGTGGCATTTATTATTATTATTTATTTCTTTTCTGTACTGCTTTATATTTTAAAGAAAAAAATTCAAAGTGGTTTACAAAACATTAGACCATCAAATTAAACAATACAGAATAAAACAAATGCAAACTGTAAGGAAAATATTTCAGATCCTTCTCTAAGTGGCATTTAGCTTTCCTCATTTTTATTTACCTACTTAATTTATACAGCTGCCCCATAGCAGAAGAACCCTAGAAGCCAGTGTGATTTAGTGGTTGGAATAATATCATTTAATATAACAAAAATAAAAGTAACATAATGTCTAGTATCGCTTATGTGAATGCAGTCAATAAATATCTAAACCGGGAAAATAAAGCACAACTTTCATTCCTCTCACAAAGCATTTGTCCTGACCTCACAGCTGTGACTTTCACTAACATAACTGTGCATGTGGGACCTGCAATTAATGTTGCAGTGCGGAAGGTACCTTTGCAGGATTTTAATCAGTCATGTCATTTTCCAGAATACTCCATTGAATCCCTACCCACAGATTTTCCATTTTCCCTTCCTCCCCAGACAGTATTGTGTTGCAAATGAACATACTCAGTCTTCACTGGATTCTCCTCCATGTCTTTCCACCCTATAGTTGTTGTTTTTTTACTTCTGAAAAAACACAGCCCCCTCCCAAACCTGCTGATACCTTCCTTGTATGTGGATGCTGCTACACAAGGATTCACACTCAAAGAATGAATTTGCTATTATATATCTTCTTCTTTGGCGATCACCCGTAGTCAAGTAAGATTGTCTTCCATGAACACAAGACCGTGAACAGTTCCATGAACAGTGAGTCTGTAAGTGACTGCGGAGGCCAATTCTGGATCCACACATCCTTCCACAGTGAGGACATTGGTTCCGGGGCGGGAGTTGATCATGGTGAGGGTTTGCCAAACGTGCCTTCCTCTTAGCACATTTTTCCTTTTCGTCCTGAGTTTGAGCGTCTTCAAAATCCATGACACCTTTGGTAAAGGCTGTTCTCCAATTGGAGCACTCGTAGCCAGTGTTTTTCCCAATTGTCTGTGTCTAGATTACATTTATATATATATACATAGGGCCCCACATTTATTTATAAAAAAAATTATATACCATTGTATCATCATAATATATCACAGCGGTTTGCAATATAAAAACACAAAGCCAAATAATAAAATCATTAAAAATTAAAAACAAGTGAAAAGAAATTGAAAACAAACATAAATGGACCATTGTGTGTGGGAGGAGGTATACTCTTAACTGCCTGCACAGGCATAGCAGAATATAAAAGTTTTCTGCAGGCTTTTAAAAGTTGGCACAGAATGTGCCTACTGAATTTGCAGGAGGCACAGGGGCAGAGGGTGGAAAAAAGTTATTTTCTTTTGCCACTCTCCTGCAAGTACACCCTCATATACACACATTTATATAAGCACCCACTCACACCCACACAAGGAAAGGGAAGAACTGCTCATCACCTCCCTCCAATAAGTGCCCTATAGCTGTCTCCTACACGGAGACAGGGATCATGGCCAGCACATATAAACCCTACAACATGCTATCCTTACCTGATAAAATTGGCTATGGTAGTGTAAATAAGGATATGCATCTTATCAGCCTGATGCATAGGCATCAGTTGTCCCCAGCAATGCCAGTTCTGGGAACAGATGCAACCTGGCTTCTGCTGTCCCACAAAGCATTGATGCTGCATGTTCATCAGAAAAGAAATTTAGACCAAATATTGGCTTTAAAAAAAAAGAGGCAAGAATTTGGCTACTGAAAGTTTAGCACTTTGTTTACTGTCAGTCAACAGGTGGCCATTTTTCTAAAATGATCAATGTTCTAGATGTGTGATCACTGAAATTACACTATTATATGAAGAATAAGCAGGGAAGGAAAGGGCAACCAGCACAGGGTGAGGAGAGGAACTCTCTCAGACAATAATATTCTTACTTCAATTTAGCGTAACTTTTTTTTTGAAAAGAGTATTTTCCACACACAGTCTACTGTGATCAGAGCTGTAAGCACCAATATGACAATGTTCTAATTCTTTGCCAGATACCATCTTTCAACGAAGTTCCTCACCTGTGATGTAATTTCAGAAAATAATAAAATTAATATTTCTAGGGCCTTTTCCAAAAAGTGATGTTTTTATTTCTATAAGGAAAGTTTTCCTTGAATTCCACTACTAAATAAAACTGATTATCAGCCTGTATCTATTGGATGAGCTGCAATGATGTCACAGAAGTGAGAAATAGCTACAGCTCTTGTTTCGATCTATAAGAATGAGAACTCAATAAGTGCTATGTGCACTCAAAGCAATGTTTCAGAATTCTATGCTAGGGGTTGAATTCTATCAACCAAGATAGAAACCTGACAACTGTGAATAGCCTTTTAGTGCCTATGTGACCTCTTCCCAAAAGCTATCAGGACAAATGTTGATAACAGAACTAGCAGAAACTATCTATCTATCTATCTATCTATCTATCTATCTATCTATAAGATTTAAAGCCAGACTCTCAATCCAAGAATTCAGAAAGTAGCTGACAGAAACACAACTATTTTCAGTCTGCCCGCTCCCCAACTTGAAGGTTTTCTGCTTCCTTGGAAGTGCATACACCTCAAGTTATATTCTGCTCTGGACAGGAAAGCTGTGCATGAGTCACTGAAATAATGTTTTTTGTACTGCTATATTTAAGTTTCCTAGCTTGTAATCTGCCATGGTTAAAATAAAAAACAGGTGGGCAGAGTCAAGAGGGTCATTCAGCCTACAAGCAAAGCATAGCAGAACTCTTGATGACCTCTTTATTGAGAGCAATAATTTGAGAGCAAGTATGTTCTAGTTCACTCATCTACCACTTGACAATAAAGTGCAATCAGGCTGCAGTCCTACTATGCATGCTTAACTGGGAGCAAGTCCCAGAGAATAGTTGAACTGCTGAGAAACAAGTATAAGGATTGCACTGCAAGAATGTTCATTCAAGTTTGACTTTCATTCGAGTTTAACTTTGTTAAAAATAAATTAAAAAGCCTCCCAAATACCTATAGTGTGTCTGCTAGCTTCATAACATACAATACACCAACTACTGTAGTTTAAAAACAAACAAACAAAATGGTCACAACCACATCAGTAGAAAATGGGAACGCTTATAATCAAGGCAAAACAACAACATGAAATTTGCTCCAATTGCCTTAGGCAGCAGACTCACATTGTCTCCTAGTGCTGGGCAGGGGAGAAATCAAGGAGCTATCAACTACTGAAAAGGTCAACTACTTAAAACACAGTGGCTTTATGACAGACTATAGCTGGAAAGTTATCTAAGATAACTTTCAAACCAATCTGAAAAATGGCCCTGAGACTACAAGTGATGAGCAGCCCCACATCCATCTTCATGACTTATTTATTTTATAAGCAAAAAGCAGCAAGAGGAGGTTGGAATCAGGAGCAGAGTACGGATGGGGAGGAGCTGTAAAGTTCTTTTTTACTTGCTGTTTTAAGAAATCACTACCCTTCGGTTTCTGCCTCACTTTTAAGGAGGAGGGAGAAGAAAGAATACAGACACCCCTAATATTTTTGCTCACAGGGTGAACAGGGGTTATGGAGCTAATTCTGAAAAGAAAAACACTTGCAATGGAAAGTTATTAAACAGTCTTATCACCCTCAACTTTCAACATTCTGCATCTGCTTTTCTCTCTCTCTCTCTCTCTCTCTCTCTCTCTCTCTCTCTCTCTCTCTCCCCCTCTCTCCCTCTCTCTTAAAAAGGGTTCCACCACCCAATAGGTAAAGGTAAAGGACCCCTGGACGGTTAAGTCCAGTCAAAGGCTCACTTTGTAGACCAAGGGAGATGGTGTTTGTCCACAGACAGCTCTCCGGGTCCATGATGAGTACCGGAGAGCACGGAAACGCTGTTTACCTTCCCGCTGCAATGGTACCTATTTATCTACTTGCACTGGCATGCTTTCGAACTGCTGGGTTGGCAGAAGCTGGGACAGAGTATCAGGAGCTCATCATTGTCACACAAATTCGAATGGCTGACCTTCGTGACCGACTCTGGGGTTGCGGCACTCATCTTGCTTTATTGGCCGAGGGAGCTGGCATACAGCTTCTGGGTCATGTGGCCAGCATGACTAAGCCGCTTCTGGCGAACCAGAGCAAAGCACGGAAACGCCGTTTACCATCCCGCCGAAGCGGTACCTATTTATGTACTTGCACTTTTGACGTGCTTTACTTTGGCAGGAGCAGGGACCAAGCAAAGGGAGCTCACCCCGTCGCGGGGATTCGAACCGCTGACCTTCTGATCGGCAAGTTCTAGGCTCTGTGGTTTAACCCACAGCGCCACCCGTGTCCCAATGTTTCTATTTACTGATGTTTTAATATATGTTTTACATATTGCATATTGTATGTTGTAAGTCATATAAATAACCACCAGTAAACAGAAAATTGCTACCCAATCAGAAAGGTTTTGTAAAGTTGATTTTCACTTTCATGATGCTAGATATGCAAAAAGTGAGTATGGGTATTCAAAGACAGGCTTGCTAGTAAAACTTGGTGATCCAGCAACTTTTGTGATCATATGGAAGACTTGTGAAAAATTAGCCTACAATTATTAGTCTAGCAGCCCTTGTGTGATTTGAAATAAACCGTAGACTTGTGGAAAATAATATTAGCCCACTATTTTTACTAGGCTGCCTGCCCACGGTTAACCTGCATTAGTCATTTGTGGGCTGAAAGCAAAAATATTAGGTTTTTCTAAAGCTTAATTCTTACTTATCACAGCATGATGGCCAGACTACTGCCTATTTAGAAGCCTAATTTATAGTTTAAGCCTTGCACTCCCATCCTATACAAGTTTACAGAGAAATCTGACAAGATCCCACTCCCAGGCTAGTGCTTATAAGTATTTTTCAAACACATAAATGTGAAAAGCTTTCAAACAGCTACTTCCAAATCAGTCAGCCATTTTCATTTTTAAAAAACCCACTACCCTATCATGAAAAAATTCATAGTTTTGGAGGAGGGGGTTCCTCATCAAAAACTGTATTATTTTACTTTGACAGGAGATAAATTTTCTTCTTAAGAATATATTCTGGCACTGTAGTGAATCAACAGCATCTACATGGAGACAAGATTGCTGGAAGAACTCACCTGCTGGGAGAATACCCATATAGCTTACTTGATTAAACCAGCTAAGATTATATTAGAATTTGCTACTGATTCTATCATACTCAGTGTATAGAAAGAGCTGCTGCGCTTCTTAATATAATCGAACTAGAGTTATTTACCGAAAGTTTCTTTTTTTAAAGCTCAGACATACATATTTTTGTTACTGATTTATTGTTTATATGGCTCCCTATAACAAAACTTTCTGGGCAGCTTGTAACAAAAATAATCACATGAAAATAAAAATCTATGCCCAGAATGCAGATAATAAAGCTTCGCTAAGGAGCATTATGGAAATTTAAAACCAAGCAAACCAGAGCAATTTGCCCTGAGAAGTTATAGACGCCCTTTCTCTGGAGGTTTCTAAGAGCATATTGGGTTTTAATCTGTTAAAAGTATGGCTTAAACCTCCATTCTTATTGCAAAGAGTTGACCAGATGACCTGGAAAGATGGAGTTTTATATGGTTTCATTCAAATACTGAAGCTGCTGTTCAATTAAGTAGAGTAGTTTTCTTATGTAGCTAGAAATGGTTTAGTTTACTTGAACACTGGGACCAGTAATAGTACACACTATTGTTAGTTAATTTCAATATATTCGAAAGTGCTGAGCAACTCAAATGAAAACCTTATATTAAAGCTGGATGTTTAAATTTCATTTTTCCATTCCCTCAGTTCCCCTTCTATGTTCTCATCCCCTCAGTCCCTTTACTTCTCCCTCCCCCCCCCCACTTTTCTTTCTTTTCAGCTTTTCACATTTGCTGCTTGAGCAGATTTCTCGGTCATGCCAGAGCCAAAATATTCTAAATTGCCCAAAGGTTATAGAGTGGCACAGCCTCTTTTTGGCATCGGCACATAAGATATATATTAAAAACTGCAGTGGACTTGGCACACCAGAATTCCAGGTTGACCCAAAATACAGCATTTGTCACCCTGAGCTTTAATCAGAGTAAACCTAATGGACCTAACTTAGTAATGTTCATTAATTTCAATGGTCTATTCTGAGCAAAACCTAAGTTGAATACTATCTTCCAGACTACTGCTGCAGTCAATGCATTACTAAAATTAAAATGTATTCAATTCAAAATAAATCACTTTTTAAAGAACATACATTTTCTATAAGTGGCATAATTTAGGCCTAGTGCTCAACTGAGTTAATAACCATTACTACCGAAACGAAGCCTGTACATAAAATATTAATTGGTGTTACTTGGCAACTATGGATGACAAAACAGTTATTCATAAAGAATGAGAGACTTGGGCAAATAAACTGAAGAACTATCCCATAGATGTCAACAATACTGAACCAGCTCTTCCATTTTTATTGGAAGGGTCATTCCATGCCAAATCACCTGATTTTAATAGTCGACCGTGCACTCACAACTCAGATTTTCTCCAATTTTTTTTATTTGTAGATACCTATGAGATAAGCTCAAAATAATATTTTAAGATTTTTTTGGTCCAAAACTGGGTGCAGGAGAATTTTTTGAAAATTTCGATTTTCGTGCGATTTAGGCTAATGGAATTTCTGCGTCAGTGTAGAAAAAACCTCCTGTTTTGCTTATTTTTCAACCAATTTGGCTTATTTTGGTATCAAAATAAAGCTAACTGTGGTCTCTTTCAAAATAAGGTAGGAAATGGTCTTAAGTGCCACAGAAAAGGGTTGATGACCATTCAAAGTGAATTTTGTCATTTTGGTTCGATAAGCCATAGCACGTAAACCACAACTAACACATGTTTCATACTTTTGTTGTAGAATTGGCTAACCATGTACTTGTTATGCTTTAAAAATAAGGAGGATGTTTTTGCGGTGATAAAATAAATTGATTTTGAAGTATTTTTTTTTACAATATTTATTTATTTATTTTTGTGCAGGTTTAAGGTCTCTTTGAGCCTTAAATAACTTACACATTCATGAGAATAGTTAAAATTGTACCCTCTTATGTGACACTGTCATCTGATATATTTTAAAAATTAAGTTTTATTGATTATTTAATAAAAACAAAATACATCTCAGAGCCCTTGTTCATTTTATTGTGTAAAACACTCCTGCAATGATATGGTCAAAGGTATTTTGTTTCCCATACATGTAATATGGTCAATGATGCTGGATGGATATATATTGGATTTTATAATTTAATATTCAACCAAATAACACAATGTAACATTTGTCATATAAACAAAAAAGAAATAAAAACCATGACTTCCCTCAACTTCTGCTTCTGTTTCTTTAAATATTTATTACTTCTGCTTAATTTTTGTCTTATTTTTATGATCTTATACCTCAATATACTTAAATTCTTATCGTTTTTATACCAAATTTTCTTTCGCAATTACATCTTGCACTGAATTACATTCCATATTATTATTTCTTGACCTTTAAATTTATTTTCTTACTTTTAAGTGTTTAATCAAACCCTGCTAGTGAGTCCATTTCTTTACAATATTTCTGTAGATACATCATAAACGGTTCCCAGTCTTTTTTAAAGTCTTCATTATCATTGTCTCTGCGTCTTCCCATGAGTTTCCCCATTTCTGCATATTCTATATATAATCTTTATTGTGGCCCAAAGACCCGTAGAACAATTTCAGAACAAAATACAACTGAGACAGCCAACCACACAAGAGAGAGAAACCGAGGCGGTCATTTTGTTTTGTCTCAAACATGATGATCTTTGATTCTTATAAGTTCGAAAGAAACTTTGCCACGGCCAGTGTAATATCATTAGACCTATCATCCAAAAGATATTTAATATGGACCAAAAATTTTGGACCAAAAAAATCTTAAAATATTATTTTGAGCTTATCTCATAGGTATCTACACATTAAAAAATATGAAGAAAATCTGAGTTGTGAGAGCACATGGCACCAGGTGATTTGGAATGGAATGACCTGGAGGAAAGAACTGTAACAACCAGTCCTAATGAATCCAACTACTTGGGTTGTCCAACAGTCACTGGAAAAGCTGCCTGCTTCATATAGTTAAATGTATTACCAAGGCAGTCTAAATGTTTATTAATTTCAAGCATCTTTTTTAAATAAGGAAAATACAATTTAAAGATGCAGGTTTGCCATGTTGCACCTATCTAGGCATAACAATTTCAATGGCACTAACCAAGCATGACTAAATATTCCTGCCTTTATGCAGAATTTTCGATAATCTAAACTTCTGGTTACACAGTAGCGTAAGTCAAACCAAAAAGTATAAAACAGTGTTTGAATTGCCAACAGAAGCCAACTAAACAAGTAGGACAAGTAATAGTGAAAGTTTGTTTTAAAAAGGTAGGAAGAGAGAAAGTTGCAGGGCCATTTCCAAAGCCAAAAAAGGACATGGAGGAAAGAATCCAGAACAGGAATGAAAAAAGACAACAAGCAGTGGTTTGAGCCTTTGCTTCATGGCAAATGACAAAAATATGAGCATATATGGTGTCATGTTATCTGGCCCTGTAAAATAGGCATTTTAGGTAAATTAACACAAAATCCACATACCTGTTTAAGAGGGAAATGCTTTACTCAATGGAATTTGCTTCAAAGTGTGCAGTGGATTTGTGGCTTTAAACTATCCGCAGTTTACTTTTTAGAAGGCCTTACAGCTTGATCCAAATGCAAATTCAGAATGAGCATGAACAGAAATACTGGCCTTAGGACTTCAAAATTAACATTTTGGTTTGGAAATTTATGCTGCAGCTGAAGAGGATAATGTGTGGTATATGTCCCTGCTCAATGAGTACCAATGTTTTAGAACCTAATATGAAATTGTTTTTGAAACATCTGTCTTTAAGTGGACTTTAACAGAATAGTCCTAGTATCTACTCAGAAGTAAGTCCTACTGAAATCCATGGGACTAACTTCCATATAAATGGGGTTAGCATTGCAGCCTAACTTTCTAGGAAGAAGTACGGGTAGGAGCCACAAACTCACACAGAATTTAAAGTAACAATGCAGAGTAAATAGTTTAGAGAAGCCTTTCTCAACACAGTGCCATTCAGATATTCTGAACTACAGTTTCCATCATCCCTGGCCATTGGCCACACTGGCTGGAATTGAGCCTGGAACATTTGGAAGACACTGCATTGGAGAAGGGTGATTTAGAGAATCAGCATTGGTTCTGCTTCTTTTAAAATACAGTCTACTTCTGACAAACTGAGGATCATGAAATATGACAATTCAGCAGTGAAGGACTTAGGAATGAGCAAAGTAGAAATGCAGCAAGTGCAACCAAGTCAGCTGTCGGTGCGACTTCTGCACCCCCCGAAAGTCTGCTAATAACAAACTGCTGACCAATATTACCAGGTAGATGTAAATGTAAATCCCACACTGGCTTTAAGAACTATTATCAAAGTCTGTAACTACACTCAGGATCGCATTTTGTGTCCAATCAGTGGCTAGTGTGTTGGCTCTGGGTTCAAATCCCTTCTCAGCCATGAAGAGACATGATCTTAGCTTGCCACATACTGATAAAATGTTGTTACAAAGCTGACTAGGCTTAAAATATTATGTGGGCTATAGAAAGGATTTAATAGCAAAGTTTCAATGTTACAGCTGAACTAAGCCTGAAACTTTCAGTCAGAATGTTTTGATGAGAACAGCCAAACACTAACAACCCATGTCTTTTAATTTTCTATCCAGCTAGCACAGTTAGGGTCTCTACCAAAAACTAAGTATTAACACAATAGTTTTAGTATTTGGAGTGAAAATCTGTTACATGACCATAAAAGGACAGCAGTGTAAACTTTACTTGCCTGACCTCAATAAATTTAAATATAGTATATCAAGTGCCAAGCCACTGAACACATCTCTTCCTCAGAATTACCTGGCCTTCTAGGAAATACTGTTTTTAATTCTGAAAGGAAAATAATCTGAAACACTTTGCATACAACTTGTCCAATGTTATATAAAACAACTCAGTAATCTTAGCTCATGGCTGCACTGAATTCTCTACAATGTTTCTAGGACTAATTCAGTACTAGTCTCCAACTACATACATGCGGTAAACAGAGAGAACAAAGGGAAACAATGCAATTTCTACTGTGTTAAGTATTCATAAGGCTCTCAGCAACCTAGTTAATTTAGAGAATGCCCTGCTCTGTTCCCCTTTGGCAGCTTTAATGAAAAACTATGTCAATACTAAACTCTCACAAACTGAAATATATTCACAGGAAGCTGATCTACAACATATTTCACTATGACAGATCCACAGTGAAAGATTCCTCCTCTTCCTCAGGGGGTCTTCATTCAAGAATATCTAATGTCCTAAATTTATTGTGACACACTTGTGTATATAAAAATTTAAGGATATTAGAAGTGTTCCACAGATCTACAGATATTACTGTCTATGAACAACTTTCGTTTGCCATTTATGAATTATTGTAAAACATTCCAGCACTCACATGAAGAATTTCCTGGCTGAAGTCTCAGTGACTAAAAAGCCGGATGTGTTTTTGCACAAATGGGTATTTCCTCCGGGCACTTCCACATTGCTCTATTTCACTGTCCTACAGGTGACCCAGAATGAACAATTTATATTGCATGGTAATCTGCAAGAAAAGCAATCATCATGCTCCTCATTAAGAGTTCAGGTTGTCTTGGGGTTAAAGCATTTCCTGGATATTTTTATCCTAGAAATATCATGCATCATGTTCCCTCCTGGTTATGCCTGTGAAGCCATCTTGTGTGAAAGAGACCTAAAACCAAAGTCAGTATTGTATGCATATACACTACAAAGATAAAATTGAACTAGGGAAGCTGTTTTGCTTGACTAAGCACTGTGTCTTAAGGCAAAGGTTTTATAATGGAACATATTTCCTGACACAACATTTTTACTTATTTCTTTCTAAAGCCAATGTACACTTAAACCCTAGAAAGTCACTGCTAGTCAGCAGCAGACAATAGTCAGTGAGGTGGACCAATGCAGTTATAGTTTAAGGCAGGTTCATGTGTTCATATGCAAGTGTGTCACAATGAAATCAATGAACCTGCTTCTAAGTAAATATATTGGCTTATAAGGCTCTGAGCAATTAGATCTAGACATCAGGCATAATCATATGGTTTCCAAACCCAAGGCTGCAATTCTATTTTTAGTTGTGTTGTGTTTTACATCATTATTTTATGTTTGCCATATTTTGTCATTTTAATGCATTCTGAAATACCTTGGAAGAAGGTCTATAAATAAAAAAATTAACTGATTGATTAAATGGGGGGAGAGAGAACACACCTACTTCACAAGGTTTATTTTTATTAAACAATAAGACTGTTATCCAATACACATACCTGGCAACATGACCAAGAGAATATAGTAGTACTTCAGATTAAACATTTATTTATGCTGCAAGTGCTGTGGCATTTAGAAGTCATAATCAAACAGAAGAATTAGATTCCCCTATCACATAGTTAGTAAACTGGTTATAAATTTGTATTTCATCACACTTTAAGGCTCATGTTAAAATGAAATTACGTGCTAACTCACTTTAAAAGTTCACATAATACTGGGTAGGGTTATTTATTTATGTTTTAATTTATATACCACCCTATATATAGCGGTCCCAGGCGGTTTACAGAATAAAATAAAAATATAAAACCACGAAATACATAATAAAAACAAAAACAGCGACAACCCAGTAACCCACCTACAAAAAAACCACATTTTAAAAGGGCATAGTACAAAAAAAGTTGCATTAAGCATTAATATTGCAGTCTTTAATACAGCACCATGTACAGAGAACTTAACACAACTCTGTCATGATACTACCCTACTCTGAGGTATGGTGTGATATCAGTCTTACAGATAATGGGACAGACTGTACGAAGTGACTTATCCAAGACTGCTTCTAGCAGGACAAATTTTGTACAGGCAGTACTATAATACAAACTGCATGTAGTGGTGTGCAACAATCACAGACCTATGCCACTGAAAATGGCTGCAGCCTCCCCATTCAAGTTCATACACATCCAGTTTGTTATATCTAATCACTGTATTAAAAAATATGCATGCTATATGCACATTTCTCCCTACACCGCAGGGCTTAGGGGCACAAAATCCATCACATTTGAAGTCACCTTCAGTTTATCCATGGCTGAGAAGAATACAATAGAAGACCAATCCTGTCAAGCACAGAGCCACAATAGGGGGCAACTAGATCTCAGTGCCAAAGCCCATGCTTTGTGTGTACAGTACTAAAGTGCTGGCTAAATAATCTCAGCAAACCTGGGAAAGGGACAAATTCTCCAAGCTGCTGCTAGGCTGAATAAGAAATCTGGGCTTGACAGGGTAATAGCTTTAACCAGTATAAAGCAGCTTCTTACATTTGGATGGATTTTTTGTTCCTTTGTACTATCTACTCATTACAACCATTTCTTACATACTCTACTTGGTAACAATATTACATATTGAGTTATCAGTTGCAATGATTGTGAACTCATCTAATGCAGTATCTGAACAGGTCAATAAGGCTTGGGGTGATTTTAAGGAAAGAGCAGGCTACTATTAAGGATGGAATGGACACCCAATCCACTGCAGGACCCACCCCTGGAATAACCATAACCACCTCTGGGGAAAGAATGCTACCAGCTCTGAAGAAACTGGCTGGAGCACACTTGCCGATATTGAATTTCAAAGCAAGGAAAACCTGGACATTTATAGGAGAGCCCTAAGAAAACCCTACTAACGACTCCTGCTAAAATCTTGACATGCATCTGACTGCAACTCATTCCCACACCGACCATGCAGATCAATAATAATAATAATTTATTATTTATATCCCGCCCATCTGGCTGAGTCTCCCCATCAAGTGTTAAAAACAATACACCATTAAGTATTAAAAACTTCCCGAAACAGGGCTGCCTTCAGATGTCAGATCAAGGCTTCAGAGGCCACAAAAATAACGGCCACCCCCACCTACCACCAATAAATACAATACAAAAACGGACTCGCCAGTCAGCAAAACGGAGGAAAGGATATTTGTGCAGTTCCGCCCACCCCGCTGACATTATTTCAGCTTACGTCTTCCTCCAGCCCCTTCGTGCTCAAGACCAGAGGCAGCATTAATTTCACATTAAGCCCCCTCCTCACCTTTCCAACTTGCAAAATGAATGAATGAAAGGCGGCGTTCCGCAGCATAAAGTTTATCTTTCGTGGCCACCGTACAGTCAGGAGCATTATGCCCCTTAAAGCTGCAAAGCCTTTGCATTTTTAAATATATTTTTTTGAGGGGGGCGGTGGCGGGGGGGGGGTGTTTTGCCCGCCTCCCTCCCGTCCCGTTAACATTTCCCTGCGGGGGCGGGAAGTGGCAGCCCAGGGAGGTCGCCCTCCCAACGACCGGGCCTTCCTGAGGGGAAGGAGAGGGGCTGTTGGGCCGGCGGGCCAGGCCTCCCCGCTCCCTCTTTGCCCCTCACGGCGACCCTCCCTCGGTCTAGTCCGCCCAGCCGGGCTCACCTACTAAGCGGCGGCTCAGGGCCGTTGGAGGCGGCCGCGGAGGCTGGCGGGGCTGGAAGGCCGGCGCATCTCTCTGCCTCCTCCTCAGCGCCGCGCCGGCTCCGTCCTGGGTCCCAGCATCACCCCGGCCTGTCGCAGAAGCGGTGGCGGCGGCGGCAGCAGCGCGGAGCCCCCTCCCCTCACGCGGCCTGCGAAACGGCTCTTGCCTCAGGCCCAGCCAGCTAGCGAGCCGAGAGACACTGTAGAGGAGGAGGAGGAGGAGGATGGGGCGGGGGAGACGGGGGGCGGGCGGAAGGGTGGAGTGACGGCGCCGAAGCCAATCGCAACGAAAGGGCAGCCTCGCGTCCTCCGGCCAACCGTTAAGCTCGGCTGAGGCGGGGAGCAGGCCTGGAGAGAAACGTAGCAACGCGGCCTTCTTCGACGTCCCCGATTAGAAGCGAGGCAGCCAATCCCCGATCGTGGGAATAAGCAATATGCAAACCACGCCCACTCCTCTCACCCTCCCCTTCTCTCTCTTAATCGCGCTCTTCTCCGCCCCCCAGCGACCATCTTGGTTGAGGGCAGATTGCCAGGGCAGTAGGACGGTGTCGCTTCAGCGCCCATTTTGGAATGGGGCACGGCTGACAGGAAGGACGGCGATTTAAAAAAAAAAATTAAAGAAGAAACGGCTCCCTATGTTACGAAGGAGTAAGCCTCGTAAATGACTTGTTTAATAAACCTGAATGCGAAATACTGCCCTCTTGGAGGGGCCCGGAAAGTCTTGCACAGTAATCGTTGGCATATCCCATGATGCTCTGCGACTGGGAAAGCGAAATGAAACTATTCGGGCGATAGTTTTTTGCGTTCTCGCCAGCGGGTAGACCGCGTTTTGTGGGAACGGGGTCTTGCTTTATTAAGGGCGCGACTACGTGGTAAACGAGCAGTTACCGTGGGGAAACTACCATAATGCAGTGTGCCCCAAACTTGGGTCTCCAGCAGTTTTCGGACTACAACTCCCATCATCCCTCGCTAGCAGGACCAGTGGTTAGGGATGATGGGAATTGTAGTCCCCCCAAAAAATCTGGAGAACCAAGTTCGGGAAACGCTGCACAAGCGACCCTCATTCTTAGGAGACACCTGCAAAAATCTACTGGGGTAGTTGGCAAATGGGATGGAGGACATTCCTTTGTAGGACTTCCCCAGTTTTTGGAAGCCAGAGAGTGGGCCATGCCTTGTTCGAACATGAAATATAAGCATAGCTGTCAACTTTTCCCTTTTCTTGCTAGGAATCCTATTCGGAATAAGGGAATTTCCCTTTAAAAAAAGGAAACGTTGACAGCTATAAGTTTATTAACATGTAGTAAGAAAGCGGCGGTATCAATCCGTGCTCCTGGAAACACAAAAATTGTAACAAGGACACAGTGACGAAGCTAAGCACTTTTAATTGAGGGATCCCTGAAAGAACAAGCGCCCCCCCCCCCCCGCTACGTAAGAAGTGCTTGCAATGGCCCGTCTAGCATCCCTCTCTCCTCCATGAATTAGACTAATCCTCTTTTAAAGCCATTCAAATTAGTGGCCATCGCGGGTTCTTCTGGCAAAAGAGAGCCGGTCCTCAAAAGCCCCTTCTGGCAGCGGGCGAAGCGCCGCCTCGGTGGGTGAATAAATAAATATTGTTGCAATATTAAAACATGCATTAGAAATACCGGTACACCGATTGTAGGGTACATAGTAATAATGATCTGCAAGGATTACGGGGAAGCGATCGGCGTTTTAATTCGCACGTTTGCTCTAAAGCAAGCTCCTCTACATCCAGCGAGTCTAACATCCACCGAACTGCGGATCGGGCCCATTGCAGGGAGGTGCCTTTACTTCCTTACCCGGATCCCACCCGCGCCTCCTCGGACCTGCGCAGAGGGTCGATAGAGGCTGATTTGCATTGCCCAGGATTCCTTGCGCGCCCCGTGGAGCGTGAAAAAAACCAATAGTAATGTTTCTCTGGATTTTTTTTTCCACGCTTGTGAACAGCTGGGTGGTATTCTGCTCCAGTTGCTCCTGAATTCAAGGTGCAATGAGCAATCCCAAAAAATTAAGTCACCATAAAGAAGAGTCGCCGGTTTTGTAGTCACGTTCGCAAAATAGATGGTTTTGATTTGTGAATTTGGGACGCTGAGGTCTGTGGATTGGGACCTTTCGTCTAAGCCAATTTTTGGAGGCTCAAAGGCGGGCCAGCAATAGTTATAATATATAGGGTAGAAATTTTTGTAATTTTCGTACTTTCAGTAGGCCTAGAAGGCGGAGCCTTTAATCTTGGTATTGATAGTAGAAGTGATCACCCACATGAGAAGTTTGGAAAATTCTGAGTTGGAAAGTTAAGTCTTTGAGTGGAAGGTTGCAAGTCTCGGAAAAGATCGTGCGATCTACTTAAATTTGTTTTTAGCTACTGTTGGGGAAGCAAGAAATAATATTTTATAACGCTCCAATTTATTTAGCAGGATGCTTCTTGTCAAAGTGTGAGAATCTCGATTGCCTGCTCTCCAGTTTTCTCGGAGTTCATCCTCGCGCACCCCTTTAATTCTGCAATTTAGAAAGCGCTTTCCCCTTCGCCAACTGTTTTGAGAGGGCGCCTGCATAAAGGAACCGTCCCCGCCTGCCGTCTTGGTGCTCTGCAAATGACCTTCCGCGTGTGAGGATTCCTTCCGCATGTGTGCATTGGAAACTTTGCACGGAGGAAGCGAGTTGGGTTCCTGCTGAGTAAATTTGGGTGGTGTTGCAGCCCCGATTGCCTTCTCCCCCCGAAGATGCACCAGTTCATTCGGAATTAATTTCTCTCTCTATATATATAGATATATAGGAACAGAAAGAGAGAGAGAAATGTAGGAGATTCAGCTAAATGGGGTCTCTTCCAGCTCCAATAATGAGTGCGGGGAAGCGATCGGCGTTTTAATTCGCACGTTTGCTCTAAAGCAAGCTCCTCTACATCCGGCAAGTCTAAAATCCACTGATCCACAGTACAGGGAGGAGCCTTTACTTCCTTACCCCGATCCCACCCACGCGGCTCCTCGGACATGCGCAGAGGGTCGCTGAGACTGATTTGCGTTGCCCAGGATTCCTTGCGCGCCCCGTGAAGCGTGAAAAAAAACAAAATGTTTCTCTGGAGATTTCTTTCACGTTTGCGAACAGCTGGGTCGTATTCTGCTCCAGTGGCTCCTGGATTTAGTGTGCAATGAGCAATCCCGGATAGGAGTCACCATAACATGAAGAAGAGTCGCGGGTTCTGTAGCCATGTTCGCAAAGCAAAGTCTCTCGATGTATGAATGGGACGATATGTCCAGTTTGGATGGGCTTTTATCCTTAATTTTTGGAGGCCCAATGGCGGGCCACCAATGGCTGAAAGGTAGAGCAGAGCTTTCTAAATTTCATGCTTAAAAGGAGTTCTTTTAAACTTTTGTTAAACTGAATTATTGTGAAATGATGCACAACTATGCGGATTGGGAACTCTGCTCGAAGGAAGCCAGTCGTGTTCCTCCTTATTAGATTCAGGTGTTGTTGCAGCCTTGATGATTGCTTTCTTAAAAGTGCACAGCTCTTGAAAGTCTATGGGAATTTCTTTCACCAAAAGTGGCAGTGGGGACAAAGTTTACTCAAAAGTGCCTCCTTTTCACTCTGACGTTTCTCCTCTTGTCTGCAGCACTAAGGTCCTCCTCCCTCGCCAAGCCTCTTTTCCTCCTCCACTTCTGCTGCAGCTGCAGGGAGAGTCTCAGTGCTTATTTGCATATCCTCATGATGCTGTGAACATGGGGAAGCAGGCTTTGAAGGTGCGAAAAACAGGAAAGACACCTAATTCTCTTCAAAAACGTTGCAACCCTGTTTATCGTGGGGATGGTGTCACTCCGGAGAGGTTCCATGATTCAGCGACAAACGAGTTGCCACAGCAGTGAAACACCATAACCTAATGGTGTCCAAACTTTTTCCAAAGAGGGCCAGATTTGATGAAGTGAAGAGCCGTGAGGGCCAACCAAAGATGTTGACCCTTTTTTTAGGATTAAAGTTGTTGAGATTTTTTAGGATTTTAGCAACGGGCCAGATTAAACCGATCTGCAGGCCAGATTATTAGCCCCCCCCCCCCCAACAGATTTTGGACATGTCTGCCATAACCTCTTGAAGCGTTAGTATTTGTTGTTGTTTAGTCATTCAGTCATGTCTGACTCATGGTGACCCCATGGACCAGAGCACACCAGGCACTCCTGTCTTCCACTGCCTCCCGCAGTTTGGTCAAACTCATGCTGGTAGCTTCAAGAACACTATCCAACCATCTCGTCCTCTGTCGTCCCCTTCTCCTTGTGCCCTCCATCTTTCCCAACATCAGGGTCTTTTCCAGGGGGTCTTCTCTTCTCATGAGATGGCCAAAGTATTGGAGCCTCAGCTTCCAGTGAGCACTCAGGGCTGATTTCCTTAAGAATGGAGAGGTTTGATCATCTTGCAGTCCATGGGACTCCAGAGTCTCCTCCAGCACCATACATCACTACTGGGAAAACCATGGCTTTAGCTATACGGACCTTTATCGGCAAGGTGATGTCTCTGCTTTTAAGATGCTGTCTAGGTTTGTATTACTAAACTGAAAACTATGGAGAGACCTGGTCTGAATAGAGATATTGCATTCTTGTCTCGTTACATTTCTTAAAGCTATTTTTGGTCATCTGCATGCTATCCTTTGCTTTTTCCAGTAGGACTAATTGCAGTCGTTAACAGTCGTCAACAGCTTTATCATAACCATTGAGTTAATCACCCATCTCCTACTGCCCTTATGAGAAAAGCCCCACCCCACCCTCCCACTATATATAAGGGTCCAGTGACTTCTGTTTCAGTGTATCTGAAGAAGTGTGCATGCACACGGAAGCTTATACTAGTAACTTTTGATATAACTGTAAAAACTACTCTGAAAATGTATTATTCCAAAAATGAAACCTTTAGCTGGTTGTAAATATTAAGATTACACCAGCAAGAATGAGTCTTTCTGTAAAAAAAAATGATTTAGGTAAATCAAGTCTTACTGACTAGTGATTTAAATCAAGTCTTACTGACTAGTGGCACGTAAGTTATTGCTTTGGCCTCTGCCCTTAGACATGATGAGATGCCCATAGGGTTGCCGGAATTTCCTGGACATATACGGAAGACTACAGTTGGCAGCAATGTCTGGCCAAAAATTGGCTGAATGTCTGGGGAAAGCTCACTATTGCAGATGCTCACAATACCAAAGTTTCTGGGGACTTTGCCACATTTCTCTCCCATCCTGTGAAAGAGTAGCTTTGTGTTCATTGCGACACAGAAGCAAGAAGAGGCAGCCAGGCCATTCTATTGATTTTTATAGATTTATAGATTTTTATTCCTCCACTCTCATTGTTCTAGCCCAACCAGTTCAAAAATTAGGATGGCTGCTGTTTGCGCCATCTAGTGAAACTAAATGGGAACTGCATTTCGTTTTTGTCACTTGCAGTGGTGCTGCAGAAGATTAATCCGTTAATTTGGAGTCCTGAACTGAAAACTAAGGGATGATGAGCAAATACACCCTCACCCTTTTCACTTCTAGTGCTTTTTTTTAATAACATGGACATAGGAATTAGGAAGCTTCCTCATATTGAATCAGACTGTTGGTCCACCTAGTTCAGTACTAACCGCTGTGACTCGCTGTGGCTCTGCAGAGTTTTGGGCAAGCAACTTGTCTCAGTTCACTTGGAGATGCTAGGGATCAGCGCTGTCTTTAGCATATTGTGCCACCGGGGTGCAAAGATCTACCCAGTGTCCCTAAATTTAGTTTAGCCCCCCAATTAACTTTTATTATGCTTATGTCAGACACCACGCTTACGCCTTGTCTCTTGTTTACAAAAGAAGGGAGGAAAAAGAAACTTCTTTATTTGCTCATTTATTTATGATACACTTACACTTAAGTATACAACACCAACACATTTAAACATATAAGTGTTGTTTAAGCACATCAGTCGTGTCAAAGGTGCCGCTGCCCCCGCTGCCGCATAGCAGCTCAATACAATACGTAACATAATATTTTGATGTAAGAGTTAATTCCGCATGCACGGTGCTGTTGTGAATGACAAGCGCTGCTGTTGGCGTGGCGCGTCTTTGGTAAATGAGCGCACAAAGTCGAAAGTCCTTGAGTGAAACAGTAGGTATGCTTTTCAGTAATACCTAGGTATATATGTATTTTCTAGCTTGATCAAAATTATTTATTATTTCATAACAGGTAGATAGTTAAGAGCTTAGGCGGCTTCCTGGCACCCCCCAGAATTTGGCGCCCAGGTGCCCTGCACCCCTTGCACCCTCGGGTAAAGACAGCCCTGCTAGGGATTGGACGTGTGAGGCAGGCTATATAGTGATTTTCTCAACAAACTGTTACAGCACACTTAATAATACCGTATATGGTGCAATCCTATACACCTTAGTCTGTAGGACTAGGCGGGTATAGAATTGAGCATCAGCTCTGGTGTACTGTAGTCCTTTTCAGGTTTTGAAACACTCTGTGTTATCTTGCTGTTATGCTTGCAATAGGTAGGTCAGTCTTATTACCCCCATATTGCAGGCAGATGGGGAAACTGAGGCTGAGACAAAGTGTTAACCCCTTAAAATGTGTTGCAGGGCAGGGGGGTGTTATCTGTTTGTTTCTGTTCTTATTTTTATTATGTATTTTTTTAAATAGTATTTTTATGTTGTGAAATGTACCTGAGTTCTGTGGATGAAGGGCAGTATACAAATTTAATAAATAAAGTGGCTTGGTGAAGGCCGCCTCCCCCAAAAGGAATGCAGAGACAATATTCAAGTTAGGTCCTTCCTAGTTCACATAATGCAGAAGTAAGTCTCACTCAGTTTTAATGGGCTGAATACTCACTTGCAAATTTGTTCGGATTGCAACCTTGCTCATTTCGAGATACTAGCTCCCCTTGCCAGAGCCCTTCTGTTTTTTCTTTTTTCTTTTTTGCTACGAAATACTAAGCAATAATAGCACAAAGTTTTAAATTACATTGCTGCTTTCAAGTCATGCTGTCCGATAAGACCGGGCATTTTAAGTTAATAAAGGCATTGGTGTTGATGTACCAGACCTTTATCAGCTATTTGGCTTCCAGCCATGTGGAATTCTTATTAAGAAACTGATACACAATGTCAACATAAAACTCTTGAGGGGGCCATAAAACAATAACATTGCAGTTAAGCAGCACAGCATAAAACACCAGCAGAAAATAGAAATCAAACCAGATTTTAAAAACACACAAAAACAAAACAAAACCTGAGAGGATCAGAGATTTGCTCCACCTTGCACTGGAAGGATGTAAAAACTTGGAGCTGGGAGAGCCGTCTGTGGAGAGAAATCCCAAACAGGGGTGCCACCACTGAGAAGACCCTCTCTCAGGGGGCTGGTCCATTAGGGCAAATGAGGCACTGCCTCACTGACCTCTGTCTTCATCTGATCTCCACCTGCCTGCCTTCTTACTTACAACAAGTCTGCCAGGAGGTGGCTGTCAGCTTCCTCCTCCTCAGCCTCAGCTTTGCCCTTTTTAGAAAAGGCCAGGGCCAAAAATTAGAATTTGTTGGCTTCCCTGTCGTTGGCTCTGGCGCCACCTGCTGTTGGTCTCCCTGCCTCCTGCCCTGGCAGTTCCAATAGGTACCAGCCATCACTGCCTCTCTCTGATAACCTCCAGCCAGATTTGCAGAGCCCTGGTGTCAGTTTTCCCTGTTCAGAAAAACCACTTTCAGTTAGGGCAATGGAGAGCTGCTGTCTCCACCCCTGTCCCAAAGTAGTAATAATAATAATAATAATAATAATAATAATAATAATAATAATAATAATAATTTATTATTTGTACCCCGCCCATCTGGCAGGGTTTCCCCAGCCACTCTGGGCGGCTTCCACAGAGACCAAAAATACACTAAAATGTCACACATTAAAAACTTCCCTGAACAGGGCTGCCTTAAGATGTCTTCTGAATGTCAGGTAGTTGTTTATTGCTTTGACATCTAATGGGAGGGCGTTCCACAGGGCAGGCGCCACTACTGAGAAGGCCCTCTGCCTGGTTCCCTGTAGCTTTGCTTCTCACAATGAGGGAACCGCCAGAAGGCCCTCGGTGCTGAACCTCAGCGTCCGGGCAGAATGATGGGGGTGGAGACATTCCTTCAGGTATACTGGACTGAGGCCGTTTAGGGCTTTAAAGGTCAACAACAACACTTTGAATTGTGCTCGGAAACGTACTGGGAGCCAATGTAGGTCTTTCAAGACCGGTGTTATGTGGTCTCGGCGGCTGCCCCCAGTCACCAGTCTAGCTGCCTAGGGTGGCCTTAGGTCTTTCTTTCCAGTCCTCTATTAGAAGCCGTCCTCTGTTTCAGTGGTAGCCAGCCAGGTGCCCTGCAGAAGTTGGGCTCCAACTCCCATCAGCCCTAGCTGATATGGCTATGGTGAGGGGTGAGGGGAGTTGTTGTGATGGGACGGCAACAGGTTGCCTACCCATTTGAAGGACCGTCCATCGGCGTCTGATTTAAAAATAAGAAACAACTATAAGGGGGAACAGGAGAGGCTTTGAAGTTGCCCGTCAACTGCCTGGCAACTTCATTATACACCTTTAGGTGCCAGGCAAACACGTTCCTTTTTGACCAGGCCTTTGGTTGATCTGATTGACAGCCTATGCCCTTTTAAAATGTGGGGTTTTTGTGGGTGGGGCAGGAGCTATTGGGTTTTTTCATTTTTCTTATGTATTTTGTGGTTTTATATATCTTGATTTTATTCTGTGAACCGCCCTGAGACCCCTTGAGTATAGGGTGATATATAAATTCAATAAATAATAATAATAAAGTTAAGTACATGGAGAGCAGACTGAGCAGGCACACCAGATTGTGAGATTTAGGTAAAGGTAAAGGGACCCCTGACCATTAGGTCCAGTCGTGACTCTGGGGTTGTGGCGCTCATCTTGCTTTATTGGCCGAGGGAGCTGGCGTTTGTCCGCAGACAGCTTCCAGGTCATATGGCCAGCATGACTAAGCCGCTTCTGGTGAACCAGAGCAGCACACGGAAACACCGTTTACCTTCCCGCCGGAGTGGTACCTATTTATCTACTTGCACTTTGACGCGCTTTCGAACTGCTAGGTTGGCAGGAGCAGGGAATGAGTGACGGGAACTCACCCTGTCGCGGGGATTCGAACCACCGACCTTCTGATCAGCAAGTCCTAGGCTCTGTGGTTTAACCCACAGCGCCACCCGTGTCCCCTTTAGACTGAGTTTAAAATGCATGCTGTGAGGGTAAGTTAAAGATCACCTGACCCCATATGCGCCCACTCGATAGCTCTGATCTGCAGAACTGCTGCTGTTATGGGTGCCGCATAATACTTGTTCCCCATTTGTAAGAAATCATTCAGCACCTGCACTTTTGGAACTCCCTGCCTATTGACAACAGGCAGGTGTCTTCACTGTACTCTTTTTGGCACCTGCTAAAAAGGTTTTCATTTTTCATTTAGGGAAGCCTATCGAAGCCCTGGGATAGCTCGGTTGATAGAGTATGAGACTCTTAATCTCAGGGTTGTGGGTTCAAACCCTACATTGGGCAAAAAGATTCCTGCCTTGCCGGGGGTTGGACTAGATGAACCATGTGGTCCCTTCTAACTCTCCAATTCTAGGATTCTGTGATCCAGATCTGTAGAATACTGATGAGTTTTAGTCTGGTTTTTAACTTACTGTTGATTTTAATTCTTTATGAAGGTTTTGAATAGTTTTTAACTTTTTCTTTTTTTCTTTTTACAACAATCGTTTCCTTGTTCCTTGTTGCAAACCTCCTTGAGCTTTTTACTTACAATCAAGCTGTATATAAATGTCAGTGCTTTTTTGGGGGGGGAAACGCAGGGGTACGCATACCCCTAAGCATTTTGTGAATCTAAGTTTGGCCTCATTGAGGGGCACTATTTCAATATGAGTAGAAAAATGAGAGTACCCCTAAACATTTTTTTTGAAAAAAAAGCACTGATACTACGAAATGTAGTAAAACGGTGAGAGATGCTTTGCTCTCTCGTCTCCAGCTCAAGGTGCTGATATGGTCATATAAGCAGTGGTGGTGTTTTTGGGTGGTTTTTTTTAAATATTGCTATTATTGGGTTAATTGATAATCCTAAAATATGGCAGATGTCCTGAAGCACAACTCAGTTTGGAAACGTGGGCCTGAAGCTCTCCAACCCCCTTGTTCTCAGACAAGATCTAAAATTAGAGCTCGGTCCTGAAATGAATACAGTCGCTCTTCAATCAGCAGGCTGCAAATTGAACAATAAATTCTTGCCTCCTATATTTCATGCCAAGTTAGCCTGAGGAGAGAGGGTGATTTACATCTCGCCATGTCTAAGGTCGCAGGCCGGAGCAAAAACAGAAGCTGTTTTGTTCATCCTCTGTGGGAAGGATAGCCAACATGGGGCTCTCTGGATGTGAGACTACAACTCCCATCGCCTCCAACCACCGGTCCTTCTGGCTGAGGCTAATGGGAGTTGGGAGTCCAGTGAGATTGGGAGGGCGCCATCTTGGCTACATGAGCTGTGCAGGCTGCAAACTACAGAGGCAGAAATGGTAGAGGGACACGGTTTGAAGAAAATACAAGGGAGAGCAAGAGTCCCAAATAAAAGTGGTAATTCATATGAAATGATCTGGGAGTCTTTGGCAGACAAGAATGCAACCTTAGGTAGAAGAATTTGGGAGGATTGACTGCGATAGAGAAAAAACAGAAAGGAAGAGCAAAAAGCACAAAAGGTTATTATATGTGGTGGCAATGTAAAATCTGGTCCATGGGTTCACGAAGAGTCGGACACGATTAAACAACAACAACAATGTAAAATCATTAAAAAGGCCTGGGATAAGACATATAAAGATCTCAAAGCAATGTGGGAAATGGTTGTTGTTAAAAAAACACCCTTGAAATTATCCTGTTAAAGAAGACGAAGAAGATTGGCAAACTAAACTATTGAACTATACAGGATAAACTAGTTACGTAGAACCCATGACAGAAAGAGGACTTTGAATAATAAAAAGGGGGTAAAGGTTTAATGCTCATCCTTCAAGCTTTGTGCATAGAATATTACGTTAGTATAACTTTTAAAAACTCACTTGTATTAAGATGAAAAAGGTCTAAAAAATGGATTTATAAGATTATAAGGACGTGCGTGAACAAGCATTAAATAATGAAACCAAGAGGGGGAGGGGAGGGAAGTCAAGCAAAAATTATGTTTAAAAAATATTGATTATGATGATTTTATTTTTGTTTTTTGTTTTCCCCCTTTATATATTGTTGTATTTATGTTTATTTTTTATGTTATCTTTTTGGAAAATTAATAAATTGTTATATATATAAAAGCTGTGCAGCCTGTTTGCCAGTGATTTAAGCTTCCTGCCTCAACATTATGAAAATGATATATAGGTGGTACATGACCCCAGTCAAGCTTGCAAAAATATATCATTTGTCTGATAATAAATGTTGGAAATGTAAGAGGGCTGAGGGGACATTCTTTCACCTCTGGTGGACTTGCCCAAAAGTGAAGGCATTCTGGGAAATGATTTATAATGAGTTAAAAAAGGTGTTTAAGTACACCTTTCCTAAGAAACCAGAGGCCTTTCTTCTGGGTATTGTCGGCCAAGGGGTGTCAAAGAAGGATAGAACTTTTTTTATGTATGCAACTACAGCAGCAAGAATACTTATCGCGAAATACTGGAAGTTACAAGATCTTCCCACACTGGAAGAGTGGCAGACGCAACTGATGGACTATATGGAACTGGCCGAAATGACTAGCAGAATCCGAGATTTGGGAGAAGAAACAATGGAAGAGGACTGGAAAAAATTTAAGGACTTTTTACAAAAACAATATAAGTTGTATGAATGTTAAAAAGTTGCACGATTTGGGAATTATAGCTTCAGCAATTAGATTTGGACTGCAGGAAAAAAATGTAAGAAAAGGTTGAAATTTAAAGTTATATTATGTTTATTTTAAGGTACAAGTTATTGACAAAAGGTACTCTAAACTTAGAAGAACAACATTTGAAAGTTACAAGTAAGGTTTGAAACAAGGTAATAATTTGCTGATATGTTTACTGAAAGGAATGCAGGGTGAGGGAGTCGTGGGGAAGTCCAGTTGGTAATGGAAAAATGTTTTTGAAAGTTGGATTTTTTCTGTTAATCCTTTTATTTATTTATTTCTTCTTGATATATTCTATACTTCTGACTTTGTATTTGAAAACGCAATAAAAACTTTTTTAAAAAAAGAAAAAAGATTTAAGCTTCCTGCCTCCAGCAGACTGAAAGGGCAAGAAGGAGGAAAAGTCAAAACAGAACCAGCCAGTCCAGTGCTGTATTTACGTATAAGCTAAACAAGCTATAGCTTAGGGCCCCACTCTCTTGGGGGGCCCCCAAAAAATTAAAGGAACCCCCCCTGTACATTTCCAAAATATAAGATAAAAAAACAAATAAAATAAAACCTACATACAGCAACAGTGTTTTGTGTTGTGTTGGCTCCTATTATGTGCAAATGGCTTTAGATAGCTATTAGGTCCATAAATTACCACACAGAATATATTCAACACAAAAAACAGCGACAATTTGTTGCTGACAAAGGACAGCTGGACATATAAAGGGACCCATTACCTTCAGTAGCTTAAGGCCTCATCAAACCTAAATCCAGCCCTGAGCTAGTCCATGACAACTACCTACTTTCTGGTTTTTGAAGTAAAGAACTTTGCTTCAGCATGAGAACAGAAATCGCGCAGCAGCGGCGCGGCGGCAGCAGGAGGCCCATTAGCTAAAGTGGTGCTTCAGGTTAAGAACAGACCTCCAGAACGAATTAAGTTCTTAACCCGAGGTACCACTGTAGTCTGACTTCCTCGATTCTCCCCTAACTGAATTTCATTGTATCTCCTTTGTAACAGTTCCCCAAAATCCTCTTTCTAATACAATTAACTCCTTCAACTAACTATCTTCATCTCTTTTCTGTTTTAACTTAAATCCATATTACTATACAACATTCTTATTCCAGTCCTAGGCCTATCAGATACTTTCAAGTATCTTCTAATTATCTTACATTACAATATTTAGCTAAATAGTCTTTAAATTTCTTCCAATCTTCTTGGTACTCCTTTCTGATCGCGGATTCTCCCAGTCAGTTCGGCCAGTTCCAAAAACTCTAACATTTTCATCTGCCATTCTTCTACCGTTGGTATTCCTTGGGATTTCCAATTTTTTGCTAATAGCAGTCTTGCCACTGTAGTGGCATACAAAAATAGTCTAACATCTTTTTTGGGCAATTCCAATCCTATTATTCCAAGTAAAAAGGCTTCTGGTTTCTTAACAAATGTATTTTTCAACATTTTTTTCAGCTCATTATAAATCTTTTCCCAGAAGTCCTTAACCTTAGGACACGTCCACCACATGTGGTAAAAGGTGCCTTCTTTTTTTTTACACTTCCAGCATAGATATCATTCGTATGATAAATCTTTGCTAATTTTACCGGGGTTAGGTACCACCTATACAACATTTTCATAATGTTTTCTTTTATTACCGTACATTCAGTGAACTTAACCCCTTTCTTCCATAACCTTTCCCATTCTTCCTTTATTTATTGTTTATGACTTTTGTCATGTTGGTAATTATGTAAATCTTGTCATGCTATAAGCCGCCTTGAGCATTGTTTTAACTAGGGAAAGGTGGCATACAAATAAAAAATGATGATGATGATGACTCTTCCAATGCTCCATTTCTCTGGATGGCCCCCGAGTTTTCATCCCGAGTTCAAAAGTCCACATGCCTCCCTGCCCTCATGTATTATGTTGCCACAGTCTGCCTTGCAACCTGCTAAAAGTTGTTGAAATACAGGCTCTGTCAATGCAAGTGCTCCTGGTAATCCCCAGGGAATCAGAAGCAGGCTTCCCCCAGCTGGCCAGGACAGGTGTCCCAGAAGCTCAGAGCTGCACAGAGAAACCTGAGCAGGGGCTCAAGATGGAGGCTGACAGGGTCAGGGAGCATATTTGGGGGATGCTTTTGGTTAGGACCATGTTAAGTGCCAAAGCGATGAGGGCTTCCGTACAGGCAGCAGAGCAGCTTGCGGTTCGACTTGATGGGGAAGAACAAGAGGCTGCCTTATACTGACCTCGTCCAGGCCAGTATTGTCTGCCCTGCACTGGCTGAGAGTAGCTTTCCGGGGTTTTAGACAGGAGACCCCACTCAACCCATGAAGCTCACTGGGTGACCCCAGGCCAGTCACTCACCCTCAGCCCAACCTACCTCACATGGTTATTGTGATAATAAAATGGGGGTGGGGGAGAGATCTATAGCAACATAGGAAAATGCCTGATACAGTGGTACCTCAGGTTAAGAACTTAATTCTTTCTTGAGGTCTGTTCTTAACCTGAAACTGTTCTTAACCTGAAGCACCACTTTAGCTAATGGGGCCTCCCGCTGCTGCCGCTGCACCACTGCTGCACGATTTCTGTTCTCATCCTGAAGCAAAGTTCTTAACCCGAGGTACTATTTCTGGGTTAGCAGAGTCTGTAACCTGAAGCATCTGTAACCCAAGGTACCACTCTATTGAGTCAGACCAGTGACATATGCCTGATGCTGGAGCAGGTAGCTAAACGTGGCTGGTTGGAGAGAGAGAGAGAGAGAGAGAGAGAAGGAACAGGAAATACCTCTTTGCTTCTTCCCTCCCAGGAGAGGAAATGACATCACACAGAGCCTTCTCTACCAATTACAGTGGTACCTTGGTTCCCGAACGGCTTGGCTCCTGAACAAATAAGCTCCTGAACGTCACAAACCCGTATTCTGGTTTGCAAATATTTTTGGGAAGCCGAACGTCCATTCCAGCTGTTGGCATTGTTTCCAGAGCCAATCAGCTAATCAGAAGCCACGCCTTAGTTTGCGAACGGTTTGGAAGTTCCGGAATGGATTGAGTTTGGGAACCAAGGTATCACTGTATGTTGCTGTGGCTTGAGTCTACAGCTCTATGGTCTTAACGCCATCACATGCTGACTAGCAAGAATATGCATTGAGGTAACTCCTGCCTCCACTGTTGTCTACCAAGTGCTAATGGCAAGGTAGCTGTGTGCCTTACTATACAGATAGCAGACCTCTGTCTGGAGCGCTGTACAGTCCAAGTCTGCTTGAAAGAGAAAAAAAAACCCTAAGAAAGAAGAGCAGGAAAGCCCAAGTTGCTCGCCAAAGCTTGGTACATGAGCTGCTAACAGCTGGATACAGGTCTTTGGGCCACAGTTTCCCCTGGAAATGTGTTGCATTTCAGTTTTAGGAATAGTTTCTAAATTTGTACATATACTTAGGAATTAGCATGTGCAATTTCCATGCAAATCTCTGCCCTCTTTTCTGGTGATGCACAAGTAGCTATTGTAGGTACTAGAAAACACAGTCTATTCTCGCTCAGTTGGCAATAAAGCTCATGATCTGTATCCTGCTGCCAAGCATTCAGAGCACTTGAGATCCACCCCACGTGGCTGCACCCACCCAGACAGGCACATGGAAAGAAGGCAAACTCACTGGAAGAATTCCCTGCAAATTGGTTTGTTTGTTAGATCGCATTTATACCCCCCCCCAAAAAAAAACCCTCATGGTGTTGTACATTGTTTTCCTCCTTCAGTCCCCACCACAACCCTGTGAGGTAGGTGAGAGGCAGTGATTGGCCACAGGTCACCAAGTGAGCTTTATGTCAAATTGGAATTTGTACCCCGGTCTCCCAGATCCTAGGTCTAACCCAGGGGTCAGCAAATTTTTTCAGCAGGGGGCCGGTCCACTGTCCCTCAGACCTTGTGGGGGGCCAGACTATATTTTTTTGGGGGGGGGATGAATGAATTCCTATGCCCCACAAGTATCCCAAAGATGCATTTTAAATAAAAGCACACATTCTACTCATGTAAAAATACACAGATTCCCAGACCTTCCACGGGCCGGATTTAGAAGGTGATTGGGCCGGATCTGGCCCCTGAGCCTTAGTTTGCCTACACATGGTCTAACCACTAGGTAAAAGTAAAAAGGTAAAGGACCCCTGGACGGTTAAGTCCAGTCAAAGGCAACTATGGGTTTGTGGCGCTCATCTCGCTTTCAGGCCGAGGGAGCCGGCGTTTGTCCACAGACAGCGTTCTGGGTCATGTGACCAGCAGGACTAAACCGTTTCTGAAGAAGAAGAAGAAGAAGAAGAAGAAGAAGAAGAAGAAGAAGAAGA
>JAXCMG010000003.1:80999914-81055110 GCA_034642415.1 Podarcis siculus | reverse complement strand
GAAGAAGAAGAAGAAGAAGAAGAAGAAGAAGAAGAAGAAGAAGAAGAGTTGTTTGGATTTGATATCCCACTTTATCACTACCCGAAGGAGTCTAAAAACGGCTAACATTCTCCTTTCCCTTCCTCCCCCACAACAAACACTCTGTGAGGTGAGTGGGGCTGAGAGACTTCAGAGAAGTGTGACTAGCCCAAGGTCACCCAGCAGCTGCATGTGGAGGAGCGGAGACGCAACCTGGTTCACCAGATTACGAGTCTACTGCTCTTAACCACTACACCACACTGGCTCTCAATGTCTGGTGCAATGGGACACTGTGACGCGTGCCAGAGCGCACAGAAACGCCGTTTACCTTTCCGTTGCAGTGGTACCTATTTATTTACTTGCACTGGTATGCTTTTGAACTGCTAGGTTGGCAGAAGCTGGGACAGAGCAATGGGAGCTCACCCTGTCGCAGGGATTTGAACGCTGACCTTCCGATCACCAAAGCCCAAGAGGCTCAGTGGTTTAGACCACAGCACCACCCGCTCCCACCACACTGGCTCTCCACAACTCTGTACTCTGAGAGAAGGACATCGGAACTAGCAGGATCTGAACTCGCCCCTTGAGAGACTGGTCTAAACACAGCATCCAGGACCATTGGGTCATCCAGACAAGTGGTGGAACTGACAGGAACAGGATTCAAACCCACAGCTGTGGACTGAGACTGCAACCTTGATGCAGTGCTTTGTACCATTCAGTTATCCTGGTAATGCCAGCCGAGTTGCCTGTGGGTCAACTTCATTTGCCTTTACAAATGCCTTTACGTTCCTCTCATTAAATTCCAGCAAGCTTTCCCAGCTAAGTACTGTTCTGTTTTAGAAGTAGCAATTGGATTGTAAAAGTTTAGTCAGACACCTCTGAGTGTTTTGGGTCATGGCACTCCTTTCTCAAGACGTTTACTCAAATTAAATATGCTTGCTCATTTCCTCTTCCCTTTCCAAAGAAAACGTTGAGAAGTTTGCCTTCATGTTCCTGCAAATGAGCCAACTTGGTTTTGAGGGACTGCAACTCATTAGCAAAGTTGACTGTGTTTCTTTGAATAAGAATTCTAGGCAGTCTTCGCTCTAGAAAACAATCGACCCCTTTGTTTCTGTCCTCTTGACTGGGCCTCAAAGGACCAGGAGTGCAAGGAAGTTCAGAGCAACTGAGTTTTGTTGCCACCCAATTTACGCTGCTGCAGTTCTGTTGGATCCAAGATTCAAAGGGAGGCGTGACGAGATGGCGCTCCTTCTGCCTTTGACTGGATTTCAAAACAAGCAGCACGCTTAGGGCTTGACGTTGGGAAGGCACATTCAAATGTTGCAGAACATCTTTCAGTATTTGGCCAAAGAATTCCGTCAGGGATTCGGCCATGCAAATCCCTCCTGCAATATGGTGGCAAGGCCTTTGCACAACACAGCTTTTGGCCTCATCCATACCTCGGCTTACTGTGGATTCTGAACCACTTGTGCCTGATTTAATTCCCCATCGACCATTGCTGCATTCTTTTCCAACTACTGTTGTCCAATACTTAAAGGTAAAGGGACCCCTGACCATTAGGTCCAGTCATGGCCAACTCTGGGGTTGCGGCGCTCATCTCGCTTTATTGGCCGAGGGAGCCGGCGTACAGCTTCTGGTTCATGTGGCCAGCATGACTAAGCCACTTCTGGCGAACCAGAGCAGCGCACGGAAATGCCGTTTACCTTCCCACTGGAGCGGTACCTATTTATCTACTTGCACTTTGACGTGCTTTCGAACTGTTAGGTTGGCAGGAGCTGGGACCGAGCAACGGGAGCTCACCCCATTGCGGGGATTCGAACCGCCGACCTTCTGATTGGCAAGTCCTAGGCTCTGTGGTTTAACCCACAACGCCACCTGCGTCCCTGTCCAATACTTCCTCCTCCTTAAATCCAGAGAGTCCCTATGCTTTGGAAATCCACACAGGAGAGCCACACCGATTGCAAAGGGGATCTGGATTTAGGGAAGAGAAAGCGTGCAATGAACATCGCGTTTGTGGCTAGCAGTCTTATCCTCCATTAATCTTTCCAATCTTCTTTTAAAGCCGTTTAAAGGCTTACCCACACTTCGCTGCTTTCCCCTGGGGAAAACGGCTCTTTAGCACTCCATCAGACCCAACGGTAATTTGGGTCCCGTCCCTCGCAATGATTGCCATCTGTCACAGGTTTTCCCTTGGAAAGGAGTGGAGCTAGGGGACAACCACTAGACCCATGCTTGGAAAGTGAGAAACCTGCTCAGATCCATGCTTTATTGGTCTGGCACAAGCAGAGAGGGGGAAGAGTGCTAAGTTAGTGGGTATCACTGCCTCCTGCGGGAGCGACCTCCATAATTTGATTATGCACTTCATGAAGCACTAATAATAATAATAATAACAATAATTTATTATTTCTATCCCGCCCATCTGGCTGGGTTTCCACAGCCACTCTGGGCGGCTTCCAACAAAACACTAAAATACAATAACCTATTGAGCATTAAAAGCTTCCCTAAACAGGGCTGCCTTCAGATGTCTTCTAAAAGTTTGGTAGTTATTTTTCTCTTTGACATCTGGTGGGAGGGCGTTCCACAGGGCGGGTGCCACTACCGAGAAGGCCCTCTGCCTGGTTCCCTGTAACTTGGCTTCTCGCAGTGAGGGAACTACCAGAAGGACCTCGGTGCTGGACCTCAGTGTCTGGGTAGAACGATGGGGGTGAAGACGCTCCTTCAGGTATACTGGGCCGAGGCCATTTTGGGCTTTAAAGGTCAGCACCAACACTTTGAATTGTGCTCGGAAACGTACTGGGAGCCAGTGTAGGCCTTTCAAGAAAGGTGTTATATGGTCTCGGTGGCCGCTCCCAGTCACCAGTCTAGCTGCCGCATTCTGGATTAGTTGTAGTTTCCGGGTCACCTTCTTTTATCCCTCCTGAATCTTCCAACATTCGGCTTCGTTTTATTTCCATGAGTTCTAATGCTACGAGAGAGGGAGGAAAAAAAAAACTCCGAACGTCTAGTCTACAAAAACAAACCAACCCCTGGCAGCAGAAAGCATCGTTTGCAACCAGCTCATTCTCCCACCTCCATTTAAGGCAATACAGTACCATACAAACAGCAACATAATCCCCCTCTCAGGTTGTTAAGGGCTTTATATACTAACACAGAAACTTTAGATGTGGCCCGGCAGCATAATAGCGGCCAGGGTAAATCCATCAACAAAGGTTTTACTTGTAGCGGCCTAGTTGCTGCATTCTCCTCTAGCCGCAGGGTCTACACAGAGCACATTCTGTTGTCTGACAAAGTTCTTTCTTTTCTCTGTCCTGGTATTTCACATCCCCCTAGTGTTCCTGTTTTCCAGGGACAGTCTCGGAATTATAGAAGCCATTCCAGTTTCTGATTTGATTCCAGAATGCCCCTGTTTTCCATTTTTTCCTCCCCTCCACATCTCGCAGACGAACTTAAAGTGGCACATGTGTGTGTAGTTGCAAAGAGACCGGTTTATACTGAAAATAAAAATGAAGGAAATGGTGAATCTGGCATAGGAAACCCTTCCTATAATTGTGAAGGAAAATGTCACCAACTCACTTTCAATTCCTTAATTGCAATACTCCAGCAACCAGCCATTTTTTAAGACAACACATGGAGTGTAAATGGTCTTACACTGTCTACTGAGAAGCAAGTCCCACTGTATTCAATGGAGCTTACTCCCAGGTAACTAGGTAAAGACTGTGGAGCCTTACACTGCAATCCTGAGCACTTCTACTCAGAACTAAGTCCCACTACGTTCAATAGGATTTACTCTCTGGTATGTTCCTGATCAGATGGAACGCGGGTGGCGCTGTGGGTTAAACCACAGAGCCTAGGGCTTGCTGATCAGAAGGTCAGCGGTTTGAATCCCCATGACAGGGTAAGCTCCCATTGCTCGGTCCCTGCTCCTGCCAACCTAGCAGTTCAAAAGCACGTCAAAGTGCAAGTAGATAAATAGGTACCGCTCCAGCGGGAAGGTAAACGGCGTTTCCATGTGCTGCTCTGGTTCTCCAGAAGTGGCTTAGTCATGCTGGCCACATGACCCGGAAGCTGTACGCCGGCTCCCTCAGTCAATAAAGCGAGATGAATGCCGCAACCCCAGAGTAGGTCACAACTGGACCTAATGGCCAGGGGTCCCTTTACCTTTACCTATGTTCCTGATCATTCTCACAGTTTCCATTATTATTAGTATTATTAGTATTAGTATTATTTCCTGCCCTTTTCCCGGGCAAGGTTCCAATCTGTTTATCTGTGGAAGGTGTTGTACATGATCCCTTCCCTCACACATTTTTTTTTCTTTACAACAATCCAGTGAGGTAGGTTAGGCTGAGAGGTTGTAATTGGCTCAAGGTGACAGATTTCTATGTGTATATGACTTCTATTGTGTGCGGCGAGATCAAACGCGGGAGAATCTTTCTGATGCAGAATAGAATTCCCCTATTTGCATCGGAAAAATGTTGGAGGGTGGGGAATTTCATCCAGTCTGCTTGAAAAGTGTCCCTGTGGGATTTAACCTCTGGAAAGGCTGCATCATCGTGTAAGTCTGTCAGATACTACAGTGTGGTGTAGTGGTTAAGAGCGGTGGACTTGTAATCTGGTGAACCGGGTTCGCTTCCCCGCTCCTCCACATGCAGCTGCTGGGTGACTTTGGGTTAGTCACACTTCTCTGAAGTCTCTCAGCCCCACTAACCTCACAGAGTGTTTGTTGTGGGGGAGGAAGGGAAAGGAGAATGTTAGCCGCTTTGAGACTCCTTAACGGGTAGTGATAAAGCGGGATATCAAATCCAAATTCTTCTAAATACCAAATTCTGTCATATACCATCTCCAAACAGTGTAGGCTCCAGCAGCTTTTCAACGGCACACCATTTTCATATGAGCAGCTGCGAGGAGATGAGCCACCAGAGAGTTCTATGCACTATAATTTTATTTCGTCCACAAAATGAAGATAATGCCAACCCAAGCTTTGCCTCAGTCTCCAAACGAAGCAACCTCAGAAACAGTTGCAAAAACGCTTTGCAAAAACGCCTACATTTTTGGCCACTCCAGTCCCACCAAGTGAGAGTTCCTGACATCTGACTCTGCAAGTGTTTGTTTAATAATAATAATAATAATAATAATAATAATAATAAATCTCTTCTATTTGCCTAAGGAAACATGCATTGCTTATTGGCACAAGCATCAGCTAACAGCCTTCGTTCAGGGTCAAAAAGGGGTAACATCAAGAGATTCTATAACCAGCTCATTTTGAGATCTGGGCAAGTACTTTGGAGTCCTGCAAGGCTCAAATAGTTATCCAAAGGCAATTAAATCAGTCCTTTGGAAGAGCTCCCTGTTTTCAAGTGCTGGCCTATAATAAGTGTACATAGTTAATCAGCTTGCATAGTGCGAACTTGTAAATATTCCGGGGAGATCCAAGCTGTGAATAAAAATAACCCGCTGGGATTTAAGCTGGACGACAAACAATGATCTGTTTATTTAGGGGCCAGAGTTTTGGTCTTGAGTCATCCACTAGGCGTATCATGCTTACGAAAAACACATGCTTGATTTTAATACAAAGAGAGAGACTTTAGCAGAAACAACAGCTGCCCCCTGCTTGCCCCCAACAGCCTGAAATGCCTGGTCCAGTGACGCTTGAATTTAGGTTTTGTACATTTGGCAGGATCAAGTGGTCAAAGTTTTTCCTGGCCTGCACTGCACCCCTTGAGGCTGCTTTGTTTGTAAGATCTAAAATGGATTCCTTGCACGTACAAGACTATTATGACAAGGAGAACGGTTGAGTCCCGCCCTTTCGTGTGTATGTGTGCTAATGTGCTATTATTTTTCTATATACAGGGCATTTTAGTGTGGAAAAGTTTTGATTTCATTCCTCTCCCCTCCCTGTTCCTTTCCCCTTGTATGTCTTACTTACTTACTTACTTACTTACTTACTTACTTTTAAAAATATTGTAAGCTTGTCTTGTTTTAATTCATTGCATGTAAGCCACTCTGGATGAGGAGCTGAGTACAATTGCTTCAAATAAACAGACACATCACTTTGAACTGTACCTGTTGTCAAGAGCTCAGCCTACACTCGAGTAGGACCCTGGTAGAGACACATGCCTGACTGGCATGTTCTCTCCCTCCTGGTCAATCGTTCGGGAGCTTCAAAAGCTTTCTTCAGCCCAAACATCACAGTGACCGATGCCAACAGACACCGGCACACTCAGGGATCCGCAGGGTTTGCGCATCATGCGTGACAGACCTCAGCAACTCAGCATTTTGGCTAATCTACTTTATTTACATATAAACACACACAGAGCACTGCAACATGGCTCACTCGCTCTCTAGCATCAGACAGCAAAGGGAAAAAAACCAAAGGACAATAGTCCCACTTCACGGAACACAGGAACACAAACATCCTGTCTCCGTCACTTCCCGCTCTGTGGAGTCAAAACATATAGACGATAGACAACAATCCCATGACTGCAATCATGGAGCAGGAATTCTAACACCTGTAACCAGTGTTCAAATTTAATTTCCAGAACCAAATTGCTTTTTCTGTGCAGCCTGAGCAGGAGCAGTTGCCGTTAAGAAAAAGAGGCTGGAATAGGCCGATATACCTATATGTGGACTGTCCCTGGATCAAGTAACTTCTTTAAGTTCTCAAAGCTCTTAACCTAACTCAAGGTAGTCATCTGAACTTGGCAGGTGTTTAATTGAAGAATCAATCAGAGTCAGCCCATCATTTGAAAAATAAGACTTTAGAGCAACTAGACGTTCTGTTTTGGCTGACTGTAACCTTGGTTTAAAGAGCCATTTGCTGGCTAGCTTATCTATCTGAGTTTCTAACACTGTCTGTGATGCTCGCAGTTAACTTCTCAGTCAGCAGATGACACTCTCCAGCCGTGGAAGGGAGGAAGCAGGGAAGTGGGAGGTGAGCCCATTTTGCCATTATTATTATTATTCCCATGTGAAAGAGGCAAGAGAAGGTGCTGCAAGGCAGGCAGTTTCTGGGCAAGGTGCTCAAGTGTGTCAGGAACCTGGGTCCTTCTAGATGCTGTTGGGCTCCAAAACCTGTCCGCCCCAGCCAGGATGGCAAATAGTTATTATGGGTAAGGAGAGTGGTAGTCCAGGCAACACTTAGGTGCTGACCTTTAAAGCCCTAAATGGCCTCGGTCCTGAATACCTGAAGGAGCATCTCCACCCCCATCGTTCAGCCCGGACACTGAGGTCTAGCTCCGAGGGCCTTCTGGCTGTTCCCTCATTGCAAGAAGCGAGATTACAGAGAACCAGACAGAGGGCCTTCTCAGTAGTGGCACCTGCCCTGTGGAACACCCTCCCTTCAGATGTGAAGGAAATAAGCAGCTATCCTATCTTTAAAAGATATCTGAAGGCAGCCCTGTTCAGGGAAGTTTTTAATATTTAATGCTGTACTGTTTTTAACACTTGATTGGGAGCCGCCCAGAGTGGCTGGGGAGACTCAGCCAGATGGGCGGGGTATAAATAAATAAATAAATAAATAAATAAATAAATAAATAAATAATAAGGAGAATCACAGGCTCTCTCCCTCTGCTGGAAAACAATTTGTCCCCATTTTGTTTTTCCTTCTAAGGAAAGCCCACATATTTTCCACTGGCAGGTTTGTTCACATTGAGACAACTGTGTGGCAAAAGAGGGAGAGGGTGGATTTCCTGTTCCTAATCTTAAAGGAGTCAGAGTACAGTTGCCCTGGAACTCAGACGTTTTGGCTCCCGAACACCGCAAACCCAGAAGTGATTGTTCCGGTTGGTGAACATTCTTTTGCAGGGGATCCCCGCAGCCAATCAAAAGCCGCATTTTGGTTTTCAAACATTTTGGAAGTCAAACAGACTTCCAGAATGGATTCCGTTTGATTTCCAAGGTATGACTGTATTATGGGAAAGCAAGCTTTTATTTCACCAGCACATAAAATGGGGGAAAGGAATGCCATGTTTCTGGTGATGGCTGTAATGCAACTTAAAATGCCAGCTTATGAAAGGATTCGTACCTTGGGAACAAGCGACGCCTACTATTTAGTACACCTAAATAGTAATGATGAATGAGAATAATGACCCAAGTACAAACCCACATCTTTATTAATATTTGGGTGGCAGTCAGCTAAGTTTTATGCAGAGTAAACCCGTTGAAATAAATGGGCCGGACTTAGGCCTCATCTGCATCGTGCATTTAAAACACTGTAATGCCACTTTAAACAGTTGTGGTTCCCCCCAAAGAATCCTGGAAACCGTGGTTTGTTAAGGGTGCTGAAAGTTATCCCCCTCACAAAGCTTGAATTCCCAGAGTGGTTGAACAATCAATCCCTCTTCCCAGGAACTTTGGGAACTGTAGCTCTGTGGGGGAATAGGGACCTGCCAACGCCTCTCAGCACCCATAGCAAACTTCTTGAATACAAATTCAGAAGCTGTGTATACAAGAAAGCAAATGATTCAAGAAACTGCCAAGTCAAACCAATGACCTATTGCCTATTATTCAAATCCAGCTCGCAGTTTCATTTGACTACAGTTTCTCTCTCTCTCAAATAGTCTGAAAAGAACCTCCACTCTTCAACTAAGTTCTCATCTTTTTGCTCTCTTATTTTTGCTGTCAACTTTGCCATGTCGGCAAGGGATGCGGGTGGTGCTGTGGTCTAAACCAATGAGCCTTTGGGGCTTGCCGATCAGAAGGTCAGCGGTTTGAATCCCCACAATGGGGTGAACTCCTGTTGCTCGGTCCCTGCTCCTGCCAACCTAGCAGTTCGAAAGCACGTCAAAGTGCAAGTAGATAAATAGGTACCACTGCAGCGGGAAGGTAAATGGCTTTTCCGTGCGCTGCTCTGGTTCTCCAGAAGCGGCTTAGTCATGCTGGCCACATGACCTGGAAAAACTGTCTGTGGAAAAACGCTGGCTCCCTCGGCCTGTAAAGTGAGATGAGCGCCGCAACCCCAGAGACGTCTGCGACTGGACTTAACTGTCAGGGGTCCTTTACCTTTTTTTTGCAATGTTGGCATAGTCCATTAACTTTAAAATCCATTCTTCCTGGATCTTGGGTTCCTGATATTCACTCAGTGGTTCTGCCTAGGAGAAGTGGCTAACTGCCTGCCCAGGGGCCCAATCCAGCTTAACAAGCATTCCCTACCCCAGGGGCTGGGGCCTGAGTTGCCTCCTCCTAAAGAATCTGGAAGCCATTCCTGGGTGGTAAGGATTCAACCGGCTGTTGTTCCTGGTTGCTGTCCAAGGTCCTGCACTCTCCTAAAGTGACAGATCGTTTTGTACCTGCAGCTGTATCTGCTTCCTCTTACAGGCTGCCTTCAGGCATGTTCCCCAGATCCCATTAATAATAATAATATTTTTTTATTTATACCTAACCCTTCCCAGTTCAGAAAACCGGGCTCAGGGCGGCTAACAACAAATTTAAAACACTTAATTGATGCAACAACAAAAAAGCATAAAATACAGTATAAAACGTGAATAACAATAAATTCAGAATTCAAAAATCAATTTAGGGGGAAATCCATCCAATAAACATTAGATGATCACCAGGGCTAGCTGGCTAAATTAGTCCTATTTGGGCCAGCTAGGAGACCAGGAGAGAATTAGCTGTGGGATCCCAGAGCGGGTAATCGTCATAAAAAGGGGAAGGGGAGGGAAGGAAGGGGAATGAAAGATCAAGCTGTTCAAATTGAAAGCCAGATGGAATAGCTCTGTCTTACAAGCCCTGCGGAAGGAAGTTAAATCCTGCAGGGTCCTGGTCTCATGGGACAGAGCATTCCACCAGGTCGGAGCCATCACTGAGAAGGCTCTGGCCCTGGTGCAGAATAATCTGACTTCCTTAGGGCCCGGTACCTCTAAACTATGATTATTCATGGACCTTAAGGTCCTCTGCGGGGCATACCAGGAGAGGTGGTCCCATAAATACCATAAAAACCAGCACCAGGAGTGCCAACTTGGCCCCATGACCATGGGTTCCCATGGGCTATGGGTACCATGCAGCATGCATGGTCCTGGCACCACATTTTGTGGGTGCCTGGACCCTTCATGGGGAATTTTGTGGGTGCTCGGGCATCCAGGACCCCAGGGAGTTGGTACCTATATCCAGCACCCTGGCAGGAACAAGACTCCTAGGACTTCATATAGGTGTCAGGATGCTGTCAGTGGCTCCCGGCTGGTTGCCCAGGAATTATAAAAACAAGGAAAAGTTTCTTACAGTCCTTTTTTATTTCAGTCTTTACAGAGAGAGGCTATAGAAGACAGCCTCTTGGATAATGGTGTTATCCCAAGTGAAACTCTACCCCCTCGACTCTCCCACTTCCTCATTCGTCATTCTCATCATCTCCTCTATGGGTGCTGCTACATGCCCTCTGTCCTTGAGCTCTTTGCTCTCCTACTTTTAAGGCTTGCCGGGTTCTGGGAGATGGAGGGCCTGGAATGATTTCTAATGACGTGTCAGCCAGGTGTTGCTCTGGTTCTCACATGATTTCCCAACTTTCCCTCTCATCTTCCTTTGAGCTGTGACCTCCTGCAAACTTCTGTTTTTGTGTGTGTTTTATTATTACTATTTTTGAGAAGAAGAGTTTGGATTTGATATCCTGCTTTATCACTACCCCAAGGAGTCTCAAAGCGGCTAACATTCTCCTTTCCCTTCCTCCCCCACAACAAACACTCTGTGAGGTGGGTGGGGCTCAGAGACGTCAGAGAAGTGTGACTAGCCCAAGGTCACCCAGCAGCTGCAGGTGGAGGAGCGGAGACGCGAACCTGGTTCCCCAGATTATGAGTCTACAGCTCTTAACCACTACACCACACTGGCTCACCCCGCAAACTTCTGTTGTAAATCTATACTGTCTTCCTCTTCCTCCTCCCTGGAAGGGTCAGGATGGGGAGGAGGTCCCCACCATTCCTCCTCTGACAATAGGCCAAGCATATATTGCAGAGCTTTGCCACTTGTGGTTCGGACATCTCATTTATTAACAAATGGATGAGTTTGATTCTTATTCAAACGCCTGGGAATTGATAGCAATGCAAGCCCTCTGTCCCACCCTGCTGACGAGCCCAGCTTTTGCCAACCTAAAAATCCTCTCCCAACCTAGGCAGCCTTCCCAATCTGGTGTCCTCCAGGTGTTGTGGGTTACAAGGCTCATCACCCCTGCTAACTAGGGTTAACCCAAAACATCTGGTTGGGGATGTGGTTTCTCACCCTGATCTGGCCACAGTGATCCATGTGACAGTCACCTCCAGGCTTGATTATTGTAACTCACTCTAGAGGGGGCTGCCCTCGAAGCTGACCCAGAAACTCCAGCAGGTGCAGAATGCCGCGGCGAGGCTCCTTACGGGGTCCTTGCCGCGGGATCACATTCACCCAGTGCTTTACCAACTGGCACCCAGTGGAGTACAGGGTCAGGTTTAAGGTGCTGGTTTAGACCTTTAAAGCCCTATGTGGCCTAGGACCCACGTACCTACGGGACCACCTCTCCTGGTATGCCCCACGGAGGACCTTAAGGTCCACAAATAACAATACTTTGGAGGTCCCAAGCCGCAAGATGGTTAAATTGGTCTCAACTAGGGCCAGGGCCTTTTCAGTACTGGCCCTGACTTGGTGGAACACTCTGTCACAAGAGACTAGGGCCCTGCAGGACTTGACATCTTTCCGCAGGGCCTGCAAGACAGAGCTGTTCTGCCTGGCCTTTGTCTGACCCTTATGTTTCCCTCCCCTTATGGTTTTCATTTATGGGCTACTATTAAAATGAGGCTGCATTTTAAATTGTATTTTAACCCGTATTTTAATAAACTGGTTTTTTTGTTTGTTCGTTCGTTTGTCGTCCCCCCCCCATTATGTTTTATTGTAATTTTATTGGTGTTAACCGCCCTGAGTGCGGCTCTGGCTGGGGAGGGCAGGGTATAAATTATTATTATTATTATTATTATTATTATTATTATTATTATTATTATTTTATTTAAAGGATGGTTCAGGAGAAGGCAGTGTGCAACCACCTTAGGGTTGCATCCCACCCTATGCTATTGGATTGCAGCCTACAACTATAATTTAAAACAGCATTCCAGTTTTCTGGCTTTTCCATTTGTTACACTTCACCACCATACCTTCTGGATGGAAACGGTGCAGCTCACTCTAGTAATTTGCGTCCCATGTGCCTTGCATTAAACGTAGCACAGAAGTTCAGCTGAGAACATTTGACTCCATATGAGCAAGCTTTTCGTTACTACCAAAGAGTCTCTTGCAACCACGCCGCATAAATCACTCTGGATCCTAAGAGACTTTCCATCTGAGTATTTCCAAAAGGTTTCAAAATGAAAGAAGCGGAACTCTGTATGATAATCGGGGAATGTGTAGCCATCAGCTTATCAGACCAAGGAAAGTCTCGGGAGATGAATGGGCTTTGCTGGAGGGTTGAGAGAAAGAGTATCATGGGAAGAGCTTGTGATTCCTGCCCCTTCCATGCTTTGACAAGTATAAAATGTTGTTATGTTTCTTATGCATGTAATCCCTTTTACCTTGCCTTCATCGTCCTGAAACCTCTTGGCTTGGTGTCCATTAACTGCACAGTGTGACTGTAAGTGCTATAAGAAAAGGGATTTTGAAAGGATTGAAAAGAGCTACATTAAATGGAACTACGCTTCTTGGATGCAAACAGCATGTATAAGCGTATTTGCAATGGGGTTCCTGCAAATAGCTGTCACAAGATGCTCCCCTCTTCATCTCGGCATGTGGGACACCCGAGCCTTTAACTGTTGTTGCTCAGTGTTGGTGTAAACAGATAAAATGTGTTGGCTATCCAAGAGCTGTGCACATTCCCTGCTTTCTTCCCTGCACCTCAGTTTTGCTGAGAGGGGACGGATGCAACATTTTAGTAATGGTGGAGGTGATCTGATTATGCTGCTGCTGCTGCCTTCTAAGCCAGGGTGTGGGATGTTTTTTCAGCCAGATGCCATGGGCTGGCTGGATGCAAAAGAATGGTGGGAGGCACCTGGTGGGGAACCCCCAAGGAGAGAAGGCTCAGAACCAGGAGATTGGTGGTGGGATGACAATGAGTGGTCAGAGGGAGAAGAGTGGGGAGATGTCAGAAGCTGAAGAGGCAACTGGGTTTAGTGAGCAGGAAGATACTGTGGCAGAGAATGGTTCAGACTCAGAGGCAAGAGAGGAGTGGGGCTAAGAGGCAGAGATGAGTCAGGATGCGCCGGTAGCCACACCCCAGGACTTCCCCTGCATATCAAGGCAGACTCTGGCAGATGGAGCGGACGAGACCAATAGTGAGTCCAACAGTCAAGAAGACATTTTCTGCACAGGCTATAGAGCAGCCTTTCTCAACCTGTGGGTCCCCAGATGTTGTTGGACTACAACTCCCATCACCACTAGCTAGCAAGGCCAGAGCTCAGGGATGATGGGAGTTGTAGTCCAACAACATATGGGGACCCACAGGTTGAGAACCGCCGGGGAAGTGAGGGGGAGATGGGGCTCGTCAACCTGCTAAGAGGTAGACCATCTAGGGGAAGGAAAACTCTGATCCTAAACCTACTAAATCCTGTCTTGCAGGATATCTTCAGGAGATATCTTCAGAAGAAGAAAAGGCTAAGGAGCAACCCTACACAAATCTGGAGTCTTAAGACGGTTGGATGGTGCCTTGCACGCCTCCTTCTGGAAACTCCTGCAGCCAGACTGGTGCTAGATGTATTGCTCTGCTCTCCTTTGGACCACATTGGCAAGGCCAAGGGGTACCTGGAGTACTGTGTCCAGTTCTGGGCACCACAGTTCAAGAAGGACACTGACAAACTGGAACATGTCCAGAGGAGGGCAACCAAAATGGTCAAAGGCCTGGAAACGATGCCTTATGAGGAACGGCTAAGGGAGCTGGGCATGTTTAGCCTGGAGAAGAGGAGGTTAAGGGGAGATATGATAGCCATGTTCAAATATATAAAAGGATGTCATATAGAGGAGGGAGAAAGGTTGTTTTCTGCTGCTCCAGAGAAGCGGACACGGAGCAATGGATCCAAACTACAAGAAAGAAGATTCCACCTAAACATTAGGAAGAACTTCCTGACAGTAAGAGCTGTTCGACAGTGGAATTTGCTGCCAAGGAGTGTGGTGGAGTCTTCTTCTTTGGAGGTCTTTAAGCAGAGGCTTGACAACCATATGTCAGGAGTGCTCTGATGGTGTTTCCTGCTTGGCAGGGGGTTGGACTCGATGGCCCTTGTGGTCTCTTCCAACTCTATGATTCTATGATTCTATGATTCTTATTCTCTGGGCAGCCCAGAGATTCTTGTTCTCTGGGCAGCCTTCTCTACACACTGCCCAGGCTTGCACCCCAGAGAGGTCGTTTGGCTGACTTCACCCCCCGAGGTGCACTCCATTGTCTCTTGAGACAGATGGATGCCAACAAAAAATATTGTGTAAGAAGTACGTATACATAAATCTGATAATAACTTTTCTCCATCAATGTTCCTGGTTTATTCCATGGATTCATTCTAATTTTGCTGGAAGGCCCTCTCCAACTTTCCACCCATCTTTAATACGTCAACATGCATGAAGGTTGATTACAACTTAGTTTCAGCAGTTTGAGAATAGACCCCACGAGTGTGACATGGTCTGTTTGGTCTCTGAATGAAATAATTCATAAAACCAGGACCATTTCATGCTTCTTTTCACCCCCCATTTGCAATAATTGAGAGTGGGTTCAATGAGAAGGTTGCTTAAAGGCACCACATTATATGCCATTCTGTAACCAAACCTTAAGTTCTCGTAAAAGTCCTTTTTTTGGTAGAGGGTGTACGGTAGAGGAAATCACATTTTCATAGCCTTTTGCTCCATCAATAGGAGTCTTTATGGGTAAAAGCATCAGAAGGCTTGTGGTATGTCTTATTGGTATTCTGTAGAAAGTTTTAGGACAAGCCTACAGCAAGCCTACAGAACAAGAAATATAGCAAAGGCTACGAAAGTCTACAAAATGTTTAACGTTCTGAATGACCAACTGAAACTCACTGGATTTGCTTGTTTGCCTCATTCCCCTTTACCAGTATAGCATGAATCTCCAAACTCTGGGTGTTTCCACACTGGGGAGTTTAATGTGGAATTGCCGCTCTTTGTTCACTCACTTTTTAGAGAGCACCCCCACAATGCCATCATCCAATCAATGTCAACTTGTATTTTTAAAAATTAGGTTGTGTTTTTTTAAACAAAAACAAACCACAAATAGTCATGGCAATGTGGAGAACTGATTTGAAAGATGGGGGAAACGAGACGCAGATATAAACTGAAATTGACGAATTTCCCCATCCCCAGTCTTCACTCAAACTATCCCAGAGGGATAGGGCCAGATGCACCTCAGTTGGGAGGGAGTTCCACACATGGGGAGCCACCACCAAAAAGTCCCTTTCCTGGACACCCACATCATGTACCTCGTGCAGAGGAGGGACTAGCAATCTATGCCCTCAACTGAGCAGCCAAATCTTGAGCAGCACTATATACATGAACTGTTGCTAGCTAAAACTAAGCAAGAATGCTTTCGATTTGGTGGCTGAAATGGCTCCCTTTCTGAAGTACCAAAGAGCTTTTTGTGCAATCCACTCACACAGAACTATCACAGGGCAGGTGCTACATTATGAGGTACCATTGAAGAGCAGCAAAATGTCAATTTTAAAAACTATACTAATAATAGTTTTATTTCTACCATGGATTGTTTGCCTCAGATACACACAAAGTCAAGCACTTTTCAGTCTTACTGATTGAAAGAGGAATTCAAGAAAGTTGTGACCACTGTGACTGAAGTCAGTGGAAAGTGCTTATCTTTGGCATACTATGCCTATAATCTGTTGCCAGGGCAGGAACTCAGTGATACGCAATCTAATTTACGCACAGAAAGATGGGTTTAAGATGTGCTTTTCTGAAGCGTACATGTTACTAATTTTAAGTATACACGCAGTGTGCTGAAAAGCAAACTCAATTATGGTTCCATTTCAGGCCACATCAGTCTGGGGAGATGCGACAAGCCTCATCTTTTGATCAGCCTGCATCGTGCGATTTTGCAGAAGGCTCGTGGACGTCATCTACGCAGGCCCGTGCTCATATGTTTCTCACATGTGTCTGCAGCCCATGCTCACATGTTTAGTCAAAGGTAACACAAAGCAGAGCACCTCCACTGCATTTCAGGCCAAAAGGCAGCAAGCCAAGGACTGATTCAACCTCCTGTGCCCCTTTGTTTGCGGATCACTGATGACACTGTCATAGGATCATAGGAAGGTGCTGTGTTGGCAGAGTAGCTAAATCACAGCTAGGAAGCCCAATCTTCTGCAGTACTAACTCTTTTCTTGAAATTAAAACAATGTCCAAACATTTGTTCAAAAGCTTTTACTTGAAGAACATATAGCAAGAGTAAGGTTACCAGATTTTTTTCAAAGAATCCGGGGACACTTTTTTTTTTGAAAAGAGAAAAAAAAGTTATATATATATTTAAAAGAAGTAATATCTTTTCTTCTGTGGTCTCCTCTGTCGTGCGGCCTTCCTCTGGGCCCCAGCCTGCTCTCTTGGAGCACCTTGAGTCAGGCCTGGGCTCAGCCACATGTCCTTGCCATCCCAGTGCCCTCTCCTCTTCAGTGGCGGTGGTGGCAGTGGCGTGGCAAGGTCAAGGCTCCCCTCTTTTTTCTCCTTCCTCCTTCTCCTTCTCTCCTCCTCCTCCCTGCGTCGGCTCTGGGGTTTTCCTGGCCCCGGAGCACTGCTGGGCAGTCGGCCGGGTGGCCAGGCACTCTTGCTCCCGGCTCGATTTGGGTCGTGGGGTGGGTGTCAGTGGTTCTCCCAGTTGACGTGCCAGGCATCCCCGGTTCCCCCTCGGCAGTGGCAGTCTCAGCAGCCTGGAGCCAGCCTGGTAGTGCAGTTGGCTCTGCCTGACTTCAGGAGCTGCCGTGGCGCCTGCCATTTTGCCTCACCGTAAGTCCCCATATAGGGACGCGGGTGGCGTTGTGGGTTAAACCCCCGACCTTCTGATCGGCAAGTCCTAGGCTCTGGACTTGTCAATCAGAAGGTCGGTGGTTCGAATCCCCGCTACGGAGTGAGCTCCCGTTGCTCAGTCCCTGCTCCTGACAACCTAGCAGTTCAAAAGCACGTCAAAGTGCAAGTAGATAAATAGGTACCGCTCTGGCGGGAAGGTAAACGGCGTTTCTGTGCGCTGCTCTGGTTCGCCAGAAGCAGCTTAGTCATGCTGGCCACATGACCCAGAAGCTGTACGCCGGCTCCCTCGGCCAATAAAGCGAGATGAGTGCCGCAACCCCAGAGTCGGTCACAACTGAACCTAATGGTCAGGAGTCCCTTTACCTTTAAGTCCCCATATGATGTATCTTGTGTCATTGAACCAATCACACAACATTCATTCCCTATTAATAAATCCATAACACTTAAAATATAAATCCGGAGACATTAAATGAAATCTAGGGACATTCCCTGGATGGATTTTGTCCGGGGATAGATTTGTAAATCCGGGGACTGTCCCCAGGAAATGGGGCCGTCTGGTAAGCAAACTAAAGACAAAGTAAGCAAAGTATTTACATTCACATGCTTATACAATCATGGGCTTTTTCTTTTCTTTTTTTAATTGAAGATTATAGCTTCTACCTTCGAACTGGAACTTAATTTGAATGTTCCCTTTTTAGGGAGTGGAGTGTCCTTCTGCCATTTTAATGGATGTTCCGGTCAAGGATGCTTTTATGGGATTCCACATTCCAGTGTCAGGATGTGCCACTGTAATTTGGAAAGCATGAAACACAGGGTGAATTCAGCCTAGCTCAACACAAGGTTCTTAAATCCTCTGGAACACTTTTCATATGGTCTCAGACCACAAGAGTGTCAGCTGCTGCAATAGCTTTTCAAACGTATTGTTGTGAGTTTGTCTGTGTTTGCGGGGTAGGTCTGTATGACGCTTGGGTCCCTTCTAATTCCTAGGATCCTGAATCCAGCCAGGGTGAAAATCCAATGGAGGATTCTCTTGGTGAGCTAGCTAGGCAACTCTTTGGTGAGTTAAAGGTCCTAAATACTGTGGTTAGCATAACAAAAGAAGTTGATCTTTGCCAGAAGGCAAATGAAGGAGCCCGTCCCTCAACTAGCTGTTAGGTAAAAGGTAAAGGGACCCCTGACCATGAGGTCCAGTCATGGCCGACTCTGGGGTTGCAGTGCTCATCTCGCTTTATTGGCCGAGGGAGCAAGTGTACAGCTTCCGGGTCATGTGGCCAGCACGACTAGGCCGCTTCTGGCGAACCAGAGCAGCACACGGAAACGCCGTTTACCTTCCTGCTGGAGCGGTACCTATTTATCTACTTGCACTTTGACATGCTTTCGAACTGCTAGGTTGGCAGGAGCAGGGACTGAGCAACGGGAGCTCACCCCGTCACAGGGATTTGAACCGCTGACCCTCTGATCGGCAAGCCCAAGAGGCTCAGTGGTTTAATCCACAGCGCCACCCTTCAACTAGCTGTTAGAAGGACAATAATTGAGGGCAGTGGTGTGTGAGAGCTGGAAGCAGGCTGTAGGCAGATGCCAGAAAGCAAGAGCCCTCCTCTGCACACGTTCCAGCTTGTCAATATCCTTCTTAAATTGTGGTACCCAGGACTGGACACAGGGATCCAGGTGTGTTCCAACCAAAGCAGAATAGAGCAGGAATGAGGAAGCTGGCATTCTCTGGTTGCTCTTTGGAATACAATTCCCAACATCCAATTAGTTGAGATCATAGGAGCCAATTCCTAGGGGCTGAGATTCCTTTGCTTCTCCAATAAAATGTTTGTGTGTGTGTGTCCCCAAAGTTGACGGGCATTTCCATTCAAATGGTGTGTGTGCACCGTGTCTTGTGATCAATTATGTGGGGCTTACCTCCCCACCCCCATATTTTATTCAAATTGGCCACGCTGTCTGAGACTGATGGGAGTTGGAGTCCAATAGAACTTGGAGGCCCGCAGCTTCGCCATCTCTGCTTCTGGGGCGAGGCAGTAGCTGAGTGATTGGAGAAGGTCCGTAGCTGATCATCTGGAAAAGACAGGACTCAGGGAGACGGAGCTCGGAGGGAGGAATACTGCCACGGTGGCAGAGAGGGAAGCGGACCCGATTCCTGCATCGCAGGGGGTTGGACTGAATGACCCTCGGTGCCCTTTCCAACTCTACCATTTTAGGATCGTATACGCAAAGGCGGCGAGTTTGCTGTTGCCGTTGGTTTCGCGCATTAGCCGCGTGCAGCGTGCATAACACTCGTGTCCCGAGCTTGTTTCCTGCGATTACAAGCGAGGAAGAGGAGGGACGGCAGGTGACAAAGGGCGCCTCAGTGCAGCTTGCCCAGCTGACAGTCCCAAGACGTCGCCTTCTGACAGAGGAGAGGAGGGCTGCCGTGGCAAAACGGCGCGATAAATACCAGATGGCCGGCGCGCAAGCAGCCCTGCACCAGGCGCAACCCTGACGCCGCGGGCGAGCCGTCCACTCCGCTCCTTTGCGCAAGGCGCGCCGCAGCTCAGCTCCGCAGCAAAGCAGCCCACCCTTCCACCTCTGCAAAAGGTGGGGACCCAAAGTCCCCCGCAGAAGCCTCCGCTCCCAGCGTCGTCGGGGACCCAGGTACCCTTAGATCTCCCCTTGGCATGCAGCGCGCTGCCCTTGCAAACTCCGCCGCCGCAGCTTTGCCAGGCACTTTGGCGCAGCCTTAGAAAATCTCCGTCGTAAATCCCCCCTCGAAGCCTGGGCTGTGCCGTCGGTTGCGCCCCTGCGCTCCTCCATCTCCGAAGCGCCTCGCAGGTGCTGCGCCATGGAGCGCCCGCGGCTGGAGGCGCAGTGCTACCGAAACGGGGACTGCCACCCCGGACGCCTCCTCGGGGGCTTCAGCGAGCTGGCGGCTGGCGGCGGCAACCCCTGCGAGATCCGCAAGCCGGCGGCGAAGCTCGCGCGCCCGCCGTCGGACAAAGGCAGCCGGGCCCGGGAAGGCGAGGAGCGGGAAGAGAGGGACGGGCTGCCTGCCCTGGAGGATGCGTACACCACCATCCTGGAGGGCCTGGGCGAGGACCCCACCCGGGAAGGGCTGCTGCTCACGCCCCGTCGGGCCGCCAAGGCCATGCAGTTCCTCACCAAGGGCTACCGGGAAACCGTCGGAGGTGAGATGCGCGCCCGCCTTTCTTTCTTTTCTCGTTTTGACAACAGCCGCCAATGGTCTTGTAGTACCTTAAAGGCTTCCTATATTTATTAAGTCGTAAGCCTTCGTGGGCTAGATCAGCTGCGTAAAAATAAGTGCCTCTCCTCGTTTCATCTTTTGAAGACCTGCTAAAATCACTTCTGTTTGGTCGGGGACAAATCAGAATACTGTACACCTTCCCCCAATTTCTGATTTTAAAAATGCAGGCAATTAAGAATTCACTTTCCCATAATGTCTTTATTTTAAAACTTTTTATGTTTTTACTGTATGGCTTTTGTTATTATTTTTATTTTATTTACAATAAAAGATATTATTTTATTGTAAAAAAATATTGCACATTTTTATTATTTAGCTATGTTGTAAACCACTCTGGTATTTTCTAAAAAATGAATGGCGATATAAAAATATTTTAAATGAACGAATAAATATTACTATATTAGATTTCTTACCCACCTTCTGCCATCAGGTGTTGGGGCAGATTACAGTAATTTTAAAAAGCGGTATTGAAATCAGTTAAAACAAATTGCAATCCAGGGAATAGGATAGGCCCTAAAAATAATCTGCAATGCTGCTGATTGTTGTTGTTGTTGTTTAGTCGTTTAGTCGTATCCGACTCTTCGTGACCCCATGGGCCAGAGCATGCCAGGCACTCCTGTCTTCCTCTGCCTCCCGCAGTTTGGTCAAACTCATGCTGGTAGCTTCGAGAACATTGTCCAGCCATCTTGTCCTCTGTCGTCCCCTTCTCCTTGTGCCCCCAATGTTTCCCAACATCAGGGTCTTTTCCAGGGAGTCTTCTCTTCTCATGAGGTGGCCAAAATAGTGGAGCCTCAGCTTCAGGATCTGTCCTTCCAGTGAGCACTCAGGGCTGATTTCCTTAAGAATGGAGAGGTTTGATCTTCTTGCAGTCCATGGGACTCTCAAGAGTCTCCTCCAGCACCATAATTCAAAAAGCATCAATTCTTCGGCGATCAGCCTTCTTTATGGTCCAGCTCTCACTTCCATACATGACTACTGGGAAAACCATAGCTTTAACTATATGGACCTTTGTTGGCAAGGTGATGTCTCTGCTAATGCTACTGATATATTCATAAAATAATAGAATTGCAGAGTTGCAAGGGACCCCAAGACGCTGGGGTCATCTAGCCCAACCCTCTGCAATGTAGGAATATTTTGCTCAAAGTGAGGCTCGAACTCACGATCTTGAGATCAGGAGTCTCATGCTCTACCTACTGAGCTAAAGGCATTTTCTTTTGTATTGGCAATGAACAATCTGGTCATCACTTTATTAAGTATATCCAGTATTGTTCCTCCTCTTGGAAGACTGCGTCTGTGTGATCTCTTTCACATGCCTTTCTTCTTTTAAAAAGTGGGTTTTCGCAATTAGTCAGCAGCAATTCTCATCCTGCCTCACCATTGATCATGCTTGGAGCTGTAGTGATTTTTAAAAATAAATTTTAAAAAAGATTTTATACATGCATGAGAATAGTAAGGTAAAGGGGCCCCTGACCATTAGGTCCAGTCGTGGCCGACTCTGGGGTTGCGGTGCTCATCTCACTTTATTGGCCAAGGGAGCCGGCGTACAGCTTCCGGGTCATGTGGCCAGCATGACTAAGCCGCTTCTGGCGAACCAGAGCAGCGCACGGAAACGCTGTTTACCTTCCTGCTGGAATGGTACCTATTTATCTACTTGCACTTTGATGTGCTTTCGAACTGCTAGGTTGGCAGGAGCAGGGACCGAGCAACGGAGCTCACCCCGTCGCAGGGATTCGAACCGCTGACCTTCTGATAGGCAAGCCCTAGGCTCTGTGGTTTAACCCACAGCACCACCCGCGTCCCTATGCATGAGAATAGGTAACCATAAATTGTTTAATAATAGGCCTGACCTGGAAATATTGAAATATCAGCAAGCCTGTAATGCTATACTGAGCTGCTTGGGATGGATTTTACTTATATGCTGCTTTTCCGCAGCAAACTTGTGCCCAAACTGACTTAAAGCAAACATTCAGAGACCTAGAAATAGAGAACACTTGGAAATAAAATTATACAAAATATGGAACATGTCAGTAAATTCACAAATAACAAAAATCAACAATAAAAAATTGTAAACATGCACATTCTCTCCACCGTAGCTGACACACTTCATATCTCTTTATTCTTTACTGCCAACCCTTGAGGGACATAGCAAATATACAGACTTTTGCCGTTTTCATTTCAGGGCCACATTAATCTCTGGCTATAACAATCAGCTCCTTGGTTCTTGCTGCCTGGAAGGAAGTTGATTAGCAATCCTCTTAAACCTTGTTCCAGGGTTACTGGATTATTTCTATAATGTAGCCATTCAACACTATCTGGGAATTGAGGGTGTGTGTGTATGAATGAATGAATAAAGTTTATAACTCAGTAAGTGTTGAAAGTTTACTTGCATTTGCTTTACAGCTATGTGCAACTCTGAACACACAGACACAATTCTCGTTTCAAGGGATAAGACTTGTTGTAGAACTTGTCTGAGGACCCTGAAGCAGGAGCCCCGATCCTACATGAGCATTGCACATGCCCCATACTAGTGGTTCAGTGGGATTTGGGGTACCACTTTGACTAAAATAGCTCCCATCCCCAAGGCAGAACCCCAGAATCTGAAGGCACGATGCCAGATGACAACTAAAAATGTAACACTGGCACTTAGCAATTTCCTAGCTGAGGACCAGGTTACAGTGGTACCTCAGGTTACAAACGCTTCGGGTTACGTGTTTTCAGGTTGTGGACCGTGAGAAACCCGGAAGTACCGGAAGGGGTTACTTCTGGGTTTCACCGCTCGCGCATGCGCAGGAGCGCCAAATCGCGTCACGCGCGTGCACAGACGCAGCGTTGCAGGTTATGAACGCTACAGGTTGTGGGCGTGCCTCCGTCACGGATTACATCCGCAACCTGACGTTCCACTGTACTTTAGGGGCCATTTTTACCCATCTAAACCTGCCTTGAGCCCTGAAGGAGGCCTTGCTCTTTTAGCTCATTCTCACTGGAAATGTGATTGGCAGGAACAGTGGTACCTCAGGTTAAGAACTTAATTTGCTCTGGAGGTCCGTTATTAACCTGAAACTGTTCTTAACCTGAAGCACCACTTTAGCTAATGGGGCCTCCTGCCGCCGTCGCGTTGCTGCTACGCGATTTCTGTTTTCCTCCTGAAGCAAAGTTCTTACCCTGAGGTACTATTTCTGGGTTAGTGGAGTCTGTAACCTGAAGCGTCTGTAACCTGAAGCGTTTGTAACCCGAGGTACCACTGTGCTAGGAACAGGGCCTTTTCAGTGATGGTGCCGCCAGACTAATGAAAGCCATTCCCTGGAGAAATAATCTTCTCCCACTTGTTGACAGGTTTTATTTGGGTCACAAAGAGTCAGACACGACTAAACAACAACAACAACAACTATTTTATGCTCTTTCTAGTGCAACTGATAGCTTTTAAATGCATTTTTAGATTCATTTTTACTGGTTTTTAATACATTGGTTTTCATCGTTTTGATGTTTAGATCACTTTTGTGGAAATGTGGCATGAAAAGAAATTGAAACGAATGGAAGAGAGAACATTTTTACAGTTCGCTGCAGCACGTGGCCGCGAGGAATGTGAAATATTTTTCTAGGCCTGCCTATCTAGTTACTTGTGGGGTACCATATTTTTTGCTCTATAAGACTCACTTTTTCCCTCCTAAAAAGTAAGGGGAAATGTGTGTGCGTTTTATGGAGTGAATGCAGGCTGCGCAGCTATCCCAGAAGCCAGAACAGCAAGAGGGATCACTGCTTTCGCTGCACAGCGATCCCTCTTGTTGTTCTGGCTTCTGAGATTCAGAATATGTTTTTTCTTGTTTTCCTCCTTCAAAAACTAGGTGCATCTTATGGTCTGGTGCGTCTTATAGAGCAAAAAATACGGTATTTAAAATGCAGTCAAACGAACAATTCATGTTTTGCTAGATAGGCACATATTAGGAGCTGAATCTCACAGAGTTTCCCTCTAAGTTTGCTAGAAAGAACTCTGTGAGAGACACTCCCCTGTGCCCTGACAGAGGAAGGGCATAGCTATATATACTTACTTACTTACCTGCCTGGGCACAGCCTCTCTTTTCCCTCTCTTCTTCATCTTTTCATCAGCAAGCCAGAAATGTGAGAACATCTGCTAAGTCTAAGCCTCAATGTCCAGACACCATTTAAAACTAGACTAAAGCACATCTTTGTAGCTGAATTACCATTTTAAGCCGGCCTGGACAAAGCTGTTATCTCTGTTACTCTGTTCTGAGTCAGCAAATGTTATTTTTCACCTTTTACAAGACTGTGTGATTATTGTTTTAAGGGGGAGAAATGGGGAAAATACCAGGAGAATCCAGTCTGCCTTAAAGCACGCAGGATTCCTTAAACTAGAAGGCTAAAACTAACCTATCTAGGTGTTAGGAAAACATTCTTTAAGAAACAGGAAAAGGTTCCTGCAAGCTTTAAAGAGGGTTCCAGATTTTTTCTTTAGGGTGTACGAGTGGCACTCCAGGCTTGATTGGTGTCAGCTGGAGCTGCAAATAAAGGGAGGAAGTTGCAGGGTGCAATTTCTGCACAAGGAAAGCACACACACACACACACACACACACACACACACACTGTCAGCAGGCACACTGACAACAAGGTTGGAAGTAAGACAGTCTGTGCTGCTGATAACTGTGAGTTTTGCTGCGTCAGGATTGTTAATTACTGGACTGAGATTATACTGTGCTGGAGAGATAAAGAAAGAATGTACAGTGGTACCTCAGGTTACATACGCTTCAGGTTACATACGCTTCAGGTTACATACGCTTCAGGTTACAGACTCCGCTAACCCAGAAATAGTGCTTCAGGTTAAGAACTTTGCTTCAGGATGAGAACAGAAATTGTGCTTCGGAGGCGCGGCAGCAGCAGGAGGCCCCATTAGCTAAAGTGGTGCTTCAGGTTAAGAACAGTTTCAGGTTAAGAACGGACCTCCGGAACGAATTAAGTACTTAACCTGAGGTACCAGTGTAAATAGCTTGTATATAATAGTAACAGAAATGCTTGTGCAACCAGTCAAGCAATAAAGAAGCTATTGACTGTGAATTTGAGTATGACTCCCGTTCTTGTCCTCTGCCTCCGGGGAAAACTCTGCTACAAACAGTAAGAAGTGGTTTTACCAAGGTGCCACCACACAAGCAGAAAAGCGCAGCGGAAGTGTGTGGGCGGTAACCTCTAATACTAAGCTCCCCTTTTAAGCTGGCAAATGGGTGGCACCCTGCTGAACTCCCAAACGTGAGGAAGGAAGGATAATATCTAATAAATATACCCTCTCCTAGCATCTATCCACATCCCAATATTACTAATTATTCTTTATTCAAGGCCAGAACTGGTAGATGGAACAAAGTGCACTTTCCCACTATCCCATGAAAAGTTTCTGTTTCTTTTCAGACATTCTCAACGATGCAGTTTTCGACGAGGACCATGACGAGATGGTGATCGTGAAGGACATTGATATGTTTTCCCTCTGTGAACATCACTTGGTACCTTTCTTCGGCAAGGTACTGGTTATCTGAAACACTTTGTGGTCTAAACCAGTGTTGGCCCCCTGCTGGAGCGGCTGGGGAAACCCAGCCAGATGGGCGGGGTATAAATAATAAATTATTATTATTATTTAAATTATTATTATTATTTAGCCTATTAGTTGCCTTCACAGGTGTGTGCTGGATTCTCCCCAGCCAAGTTGCTTGAGACGGAAGTGTCTGCTGCCCACACTGCACATTGCCCAGCCTTTGCAGACATATCCAGGAATCTGTGTTTTATATGCAAAGGGCTCAAGGCCTTGCATTTCCCCTGATGGCTGGGAAAGATTCCTGTCTGAAATAGGACTGGAAATAGGAGCAGGAAATCTGCTCTGTGACTGAGCTTTAAACCTCTCCACCAAATTTGGCAGCGTGATGCAGGCGAGCATGACTTGTGCTTGTGTCTTCGTGAGAGTGGCGTGTGCCTCTCTTTGTGTGTGTCAAAGAGAGGAGAGTGTGTGCCTCAGTCCTGTATACCTGAAGGAGCGACTCCACCCCCATCGTTCAGCCCGGACACTGAGATCCAGCGCCGAGGGCCTTCTGGCGGTTCCCTCATTGCAAGAAGTGACGTTACAGGGAACCAGACAGAGGGCCTTCTCGGTAGTGGCACCCGCCCTGTGGAACACCCTCTCTTCAGACGTGAAGGAAATAAGCAGCTATCCTATTTTTAAAAGACATCTGAAGGCAGCCCTGTTTAGGGAAGTTTTTAATATTTAATGCTGTACTGTTTTTAACATTTGATTGGGAGCCGCCCAGAGTGGCTGGGGAGACTCAGCCAGATGGGCGGGGTATAAATAATAAATTGTTGTTGTTGTTGTTGTTGTTGTTATTTCCTGGATGTTTTGCGGCACACATGTGTGGCGAGTATCCGTTTGTTGTGTGTGTGCATTCGCGTGTATTCATTTTGCTTGTGGTGAGTGTGGATTCACAATGAGTGTGCTGCCCGCATATGTGGATTTGGTGGTCACTTGGATCACCACCCGCAAAGGCTTGGCCAGCATTGAATACGGCCTTGGTGTCCAAAAAAGTTAGTCCTTTGGCAGATAATACTGAACTGGATAGGCAAGTAGCAGCTTCCTAGATTCCTAAGAATTCTCTGTGGCTCAGAGTTCTTTGGGTGACCTTTAGTTTGCACTGTGTCAGGCAGCAGAGGAACCAACCCCCACAGCAGGCTGCCAGGAATGGACAAGACAAGGGGAAGTCCTTACCATATGCTTACCATATTCACAGAGAGAGGCTTAGAAACGCATCGACTTGGAGCAATGGCATTGCTCCAAGTCAAACCCCATCCCCTCCGTCTCTCCCATTATGCGTCATCACTACGGTGGCTGAGCTGTGCCTTCTACCTCTGAGCTTTCCTCCAGCACCTGGGGCAGATACTCCTGTGCTGGGCAGGAAGCAGAGGGTCTCTTCACCCTCCGCACTCACCCAGCCCTTGCTGCCAGGTGACGGGGATCTCTGTGGGGGGTGCCTGTTTTGTGTCTGTATCCCCCCCCCCCCCCGGCATCCTGCACGTTATGCCACTGGGATAATGTTTGCTTCTAAGCCAGTGGTTCTCAACCTGTGGGTCCCCAGATGTTGTTGGACTACAACCCCCATCATCCCTGAGCTCTGGCCTTGCTAGCTAGGGGTGATGGGAGTTGTAGTCCAACAACATCTGGGGACCCACAGGTTGAGAACCGCTGTATCTAAGCCAATAGCACTGAAGACTTGTGAGTTTGAATCATTGACAGAGATTTGGGGGAAGTATCAGAGGATTGTTTTGATTTTACTTGGCCTTGCCAGTCAGATCAGACAGGCCGCTGTAATGCAGACCAACAAAGCAAATCCACAAATCCCTTTGAAACGAATTGTGCATTAGCAAGTTTTCAGAATCGCAGCATTAGTGACGAGAGCAGGGAGTGTGTTGGAGAAACCTATTCCCTGCAACATAACTGGTGTGTTGCAGTGGGGGTAGACTCCAGTTGTGAATCCAGTATTAATCATTCTTCCCTCTCTGTTTGAATCTGCAGGTGCACATTGGATACTTACCGAGGAAGAAAGTGGTTGGCTTAAGCAAACTTGCAAGGTTCTTATTATACAACTTACATTCTTGTCTGTTTTATGGAATTCACCTGTGCAACGTGTACCGATGGCTGCTGTCTCAGGTGGCTTTGTAAGGGAATTAAGACAAATTTGTGGAGGAGAGGTCGTGCCAGTGGCACTTAGCCAGCATGGCCATTCAGAACCTCCAGGTTCAGTAGCAGCTTATCACTGAATAAGACTTGCTGGAGAGCGATAACAACGTTGTCTTCAGACCATGCTTGCCCACTATGGGGAAATGGGGTGTTGCACCCGGTGGACCAACCTGCTATCTCTGTGGTGCAATGGGTCAATACGTCCGGCTGTTAACCGGAAGGTTGGTGGTTCGAGCCCACCCAGGGACGGCTGTGGGCAGGATTCCTGGATTGCAGGGGGTTAAACTACATGACCCTTTGGATCCCTTCCAACTCGACCTTGTGTCTGATCCATCATGACTCTTCTTAGGCTTTTGAAGCATGCATCAGTGTACACTTATGTGCATTTTTTGTGTATGTGAAATTAGAAGTTACACATGATCTGGGATGTTAACACTGATAAGTGAGATGATTCGTTAATTGGCCATGGGTGCCTCCTAAACTGTTGAGCTCAGGACCACACATATGGGGGTTATCCCTTTCCTTTTTCTTTTCTTTTTTGCAACAGTCCAGTGATGCAGATTGAATCGGACTCTGCTGACTCCAGATTTCTGTACTGCAGGTGGTATGAGGACACGCACCCTCTGTTGCGGGAGGCCAGTGGCTGGGAAACACAAGTATCCAAACAAACTCCTGTGTTGCAAAGAGAATGTCAACAATGTCTAGGCAACATGATGACCATATACATGCGTAATAGACAATCTTTATAGAACTCCTTCAAATCACAAAAAGTTCAAAATGAAATCTTTAGTCTCAAAGTCTCTGAAAATCTTTAAATGAAGCAAGGTACGGTGGAAGACAAGCTGTGAAGCTTTGTACGGTGGAAGACAAGCTGTGAAGCTTTGTGTATTCAACAATGATGTCCAACATTGAACAGTAATTCCAGATATTGACTACTGTTTCGTAGAATTCTTCATCAGCGTGGTGGGTGGATATAGAATGCTTCATAAACCCCATCTTATTTCGAATGAATGTATATAAATGAAAATATCAAATTCTGTGGAACAGTGCTCATGTAAGAATGTAGTCACTGCATTATTTGAACTTCTTATGATTTTAAAGATTGTCCATTACGTATGTATATGGTCATCATGTTGCCTAGACATCATTGAGGGAAACACAAGTAGGCAGAGAGCTGTTGCACTCCGGGTCCTGCTGGCAGGCTTTCCGGAGGCACCTGAGAGCTGAACTAGATGGGTCTTTGACTTGATCCAGCAGGGCTTTTCTTAAGTTCCTACATATTATTGTTCTGAGGAATTCTGGGGACCCCAAATGGCAGTCTCCAGTTGGGAGAAGCTGTTGGTGCTGATGTGTTTTGACCCTGCCCCACCCTCAAGAAAAGCGATTACCTCATGTTTTTATTCGAAAGCGTGAGTACAGTTGTACCTTGGAAGTCGAATGGAATGTGTTCCGGAAGTCCTTTCGACTTCCAAAACATTCGAAAAGCAAATCTGAAATATACTCAGAGTCGCAAAGTGATTTCATGCTCTTTATTCAGCTCATAGTGGTGAGGAGGAATGAATGAATGTCCCCTCAAAGTATCTGCTTTATATACATTATTTACACAATGGGCTGCACATGATTGGCTAACTCCGGAATTCTACTGTAAGCCAATCAGGTTGTGGATTCACTTCTATCTGGAGAATGATTGGGTGGTTCCTGCCAACCAATCATACTGCTGCATTGTTCTAGGACCAATCAGACTGCTGCGTTTTGGATCCTATTGTTCTAGGACCAATCAGACTGCTGCAGTTTGGATCCTATTCAACTCAGTACATAACAAAATCGCAGCTTCTGATTTGCTGCAGGAAGCTCATGTCGGACGTTCGGGTTCCAAAAGAAAGTTTGCAAACCAGAACAATCACTTCCGGGTTTGCGGTGTTCAGGAGCCAAAATGTCCGAGTTCCAGGGCATTCGTGATTCAAGGTACGACTGTACTCCAAAGCTAAAACCTTGACAACTGCAGCCTGAGAGTGAGTCTTGCTTTTCCCCGTTTTGCATTCCATTTGCTCGTCTGTTTCTTGACACTATGCCATTTATTTTCTCTCACCGTTATCTTTTCTCCCTCCAGAATCGTTGAAATATTCAGCCGAAGGCTTCAAGGTTTGTATCCTTTCTGCAATATGGTGCAGCTCTGCCTTCTTGCTAACTCCCCTATGTTCCTCTAATGCCACCCCTAGGAGCCACTCTAGGCTAACCTGTGGCTTGACCATGGGTTCCCAAACTTGGGTCTTCAGCTGTTTTGGACTATACTTCCCATCATCCCTGACCACTGGTCCTGCTAGCCAGGGATGATGGGAGTTGTAGTCCAACAACAGCAGAAGACCCAAGTTTGGGAAAACCCTGATCTAGACCTTCTTGAACTACAACTCCCAGACTGTTGGCCATGCTAGCTGGGGCTGTTGGGAGTTGGTGTCTGACACCACCTGGAGGGACAGTAGCTAGGCACCCCTTCTCAGGGGCATGAATTTCCCTGAGCGTGCTGTGAGAAACAAAATTACTTTAAGAATCCTGCGGGCCTCTGGATATTGTGGAATTCCAAATCCCATCGGCCTTATTATCCAATATAGCCAGTGGTAAGGGAGCTGTGGATATGGGTGGCGCTGTGGTCTAAACCATAGAGCCTAGGGCTTGCTGATCAGAAGGTTGCAGTTCAAATCCCTGCGATGGGGTGAGCTTCCATTGCTCCATCCCAGCTCCTGCCAACTTAGCAGTTCAAAAGCACGTCAAAGTACAAGTAGATAAATAGGTACTGCTCCGGCGGGAAGGTAAACGGTGTTTCCGTGCGCTGCTCTGGTTCACCAGAAGCGGCTTAGTCATGCTGGCCACAAGGCCTGAAGTTGTACGGCGGCTCCCTCGGTCAATAAAGCGAGATGAGCGCTGCAACCCCAGAGTCGGCCACAACTGGACCTAATGGTCAGGGGTCCCTTTAACTTTACCTTTAAGCGAGTTGTAGCCCTACAACACCTGGAGGGCCACAGGTTCCCCATCCCTAATAAGTGCCAGCAGGGTTGCTTTGCTCTCCGATCCTCCAACATCCTGAGAGCTGGAGGGGAAAGGCAGTGGGAGGTCAGCACAGTGCGCATGCAGTGGCAGGAGCAGCAGAATGGGAAGATGGCACCCCTGCCTGTCAAATCTTCCAAGACAGGAATGTGCAGGACAAGTTGGTCAGTCTCTGTTTGATTCGCAGCAGAGTGGCAAAGGTTTTTATCTTCAAATAATAATAATAATAATAATAAAAGATAGCTAGAAAAGGTCTGTCACTGGGAACTCACGTTGAGTGCTGAAAGCAAATTTCTGGGCTGAGTAGCTCCTCAGAGGAATTGTTCTCCCTAATTCTAAGTCAGAGGGGAACGCTCAGGGGCGGAGGAAGGGGGCAGTGGGGGCAGTTTGCCCCGGGTGCCATCGCTGAGGGGGGTAACATTCGGCGCGCCGCCCACCCGTGACTCCCAAGCCTACCCCGAGCCACTGGGGGAAGGGGCGGAGCTGCCCCGCCTTGCCGGTAGCCTTCTCCCCTTCCTCCTTCGTTTTGACAGCTTAGGGGAGGTTTGGGAGTTGCGGGCGGGTGGTGCGCCATTGCCCCCCGCTCCTGGGCTGCTTCCTGGGGGTGGGGAGCCTCCCCCATGCTGTCAAAAGGAAGAGGGAAGGGAGGAAGGCTGCTGGCAAAGCGGCGTGGCTCCCTCGCCCAGGAAGCAGCCCGCCATGGACGGCTTGCTCTGCCCCCCTGGGCGGCACCCGCCTGGGACGCTCGCCCCGCCCCGGGGTGCGCAGCACGCGCGCCGCTCTGGGTGCCGGAGCAGCTAGCTCTGCCTCTGGGAGCGCTAGTGAGTTTTGTCCTTTTCTCTCAATATATGACACACACACACAGCGAATGTGAGGAGGGAGACAGTCTTTCCCCCCTTTGCCTGTGAAAGCCCCTTTCCCCCAGCTTAGCTGAAAGTTCTCTTTTGAGAACAATTGGCTCGGACCAAATTGATTCAGAAGTCAGTAAGTTCATTTATTCCAAAGTTAGCAATTTACAGTGGTACCTCGGGTTAAGAACTTAATTTGTTCCGGAGGTCCGTTCTTAACCTGAAACTGTTCTTAACCTGAGGTACCACTTTTGCTAATGGGGCCTCCTGCCGCCGCCATGCCGCCAGAGCACGATTTCTGTTCTCATCCTGAGGTAAAGTTCTCAACCTGAGGTACTATTTCTGGTACTGAAGTGTCTGTAACCCGAGGTACCACTGTATTAAGGAAAAGAATGTATTCAAAAGTTAACCAAAGCATATATCCGTAAAATAACAGTGAGCGTGTATTTGAAGTTGCCAACCAATTAAAGACCATAGCCTTTTTTCCCCTCACAAAGCACCATTATTTTTCTAGTCCAGGAGCGGCTTACCAAGCAGATTGCCCTGGCAATTACTGAAGCCCTGAAGCCTGTTGGAGTGGCTGTGGTCATTGAAGCATCGTAAGTTCAGCATGCCCTGTCCAGCTTAGAACTGTTGCATCACATACACCTTCATTGCATTTTCCCCATTTCCCTCTTTTGCTGGGGGCGGGGTGAGTTTGCATATCATCACTATTAAAAACACACACTATAAACAATTTAAGAAACCTAGCATGATCCTATACTCAGGAAGTGCCATTGATCTCAATATGGCTCACTCAAAGGTGAGCAATAGGATTACAATCTTGCTTAGTTGCATGTTGCTGTACACAAAACAGGTTGAATGACCACCATTCAACAGGTTGAATGACCATCATGGATGCTTTTTTATTTTTTACTTTTCAAATTTTACATTTTGAATCAAACACCTATTAAACCACACATTCATTGACTTTCCTCGCTCCCCTAACAAGGTACATTTAATATATCCATCATTCCTGCGTATTTTAATATACCCATCTAATTCTGTTTTCCTATCTTAAATCTCTTCAACATATGTTATATTGTTGAATATTACTTTAATACTGCCTGCGTTTTCAGCTGTACACAATTATTTTCAAAATATTAGACGAGAATTTTCCATTCCTCTTTTAAATACCTTTTCTTCTTAGTTTCTTATTCTACTTGTTAGACCTGCTAATTCTGCATATTATATCATCTTCAGTTGTCAGTCTTCCTTTACTAAGGACTTCACTCATTTTCCATTTTGGGGCTAAAATCTGAGCCGCTGTTGTTGCATACCTAAATAACCCACCCCCCGACTCCTGGAAACCTCTGTATTAACAATTTCTAACAGAAATGCATCCGGTTTTTTGGGGAAAGTTGTTTTAAACTTTTTCTTCATCTCATTATATATCATTTCCCAATATTCTTCAGCTGTCTGTCATGGATGCTTTAGCTGAGATTCCTGCATTGTAGAGGGTTGGACTAGATGAAACTTGGGATCCCTTCCAACTCTATGATTCTACACCAGAGAGGGGGTAGGGATGTTATCTCCTGTTCATCTCCCCACTTCTGCACCCCCGCCTGAACTCCTATTGGTGAAGCTGCCATCTGAGCACGTGCAGCAGCTGTCCCAATGGCACACACCTCAGCATAACTGTGAAGGGGAAGTGGTTTTTATTTTCAAAGCAGGCGCAAACAGCTGTGTTTCTCAAGAAACTACAGTAGGGGTCGGCAAACTAAGGCCTGGGGGCCAGATACGGCCCACCGGGCTCATAAATCCAGTCCACGGACCCTGTCGCTCACTCGGTCAGTCCCTGCGCTAAACCAGCACAGAGGCCTTGCCGTGCGGGAACTGACTTCCGCTGTGCTGGCACGGCTTCAAATTGGCTGCAGGAAGCTCCTGCTGCCAATCCGAAGCCGTGGACGCCTCTGGGTGGGCGGTGACACTGACGCAGTTTTGGATTAGCTGCAGGAAGCTCCTGCTGTCAATCTCAAACCGCGGATCCCTCTGGGCGGTGCCCCTTCCTTCCTGCTGAGGCGACCGCATATGGCCAAGAGCCGAGCGGGAGGAAGCGGCGGTGGCAGGGAGGCTGTCTCCGCCACCCAGGCCAGCGGTATGGGCTCTGTGCCCTGTGGACCTCTGGCAGAGGCAGAGGACGATGACGACACCGCCAAAGGTGAGGCAGCGGGAGCATGAGTGGTGGTGGGGGGTCCTTACGGGAAGGGGGGTCCGGCCCCCCACAAGGTCTGAGGGACCATGGACTGGCCCCCTCCTGAAAATGTTTGCTGACCCCTGAACTAGTCATACCTCATGTTACGTTTGCTTTAGGTTGCGCATTTTCAGGTTGCGTCCCGCAGCGACCCGGAAGTACCGGAAAGGGTTACTTCCGGGTTTCGCCACTCGTGCATGTGCAGATGCGCAAAATGACGTCACGCGCATGCGCAGAAGCGGCGAATTGTGACCTGCATGTGCACAGAAGCAGGTTGCATTCTTTTCAGGTTGCGAACAGGTCTCCGGAACGGATCCCTTTCGCAACCAGAGGTACCACTGTACAGGAAAGGTAGGGATTGTGGCTAACGTCACGTGTACACGGCATCGGACACCACCGATGGAAGTGCACCAGAGCCAGTGTAAAGTGTAAAACAGTGTAAAATGTGTACATAACCATAACTGGACTGAGTTCTGAGTAGATATTTATGGGGTTGCACCGTAAAGTAGCTTGGGAGGCATTGCATGTCTGTGGGCAACATTTTAAAATTCATACACATCCCTGCAGTGGTATAGCGCCATGTGATTTTGCAGCTTATGAAACTCAGCATTTATTTATTTTTTACAAAAATGTGTAGCAAGCTCTGAATTATTCTTTGCAATCTGACTGTTATTTTATTATACGGTTCTTGACCTTCTGAGGTTGTCAGCTGCTTTGGACATCGTTCACCGTGGAAAATAAACCACAATGGCATGGGTGTTAGCGATTCCTGCTGCTAATTTGATACTAAAAATGCCTCTTTGAATGTCCCCTGGCAGACACATGTGCATGATCATGAGGGGAGTTCAGAAGATGAGCAGCAAAACCGTCACCAGCGCCATGCTTGGAGTCCTGCGGGAAGATCCCAAAACCAGGGAGGAGTTTCTCGCCTTGATCAAGAATTAAACGACAGCAGCTTGCGGCTCTCTGTGGGTTTGGATCCCACACTCGAAACCAGTTGCCAAGACATAATTGCCTTCTGTGAGCCAGAATCTGTGCCATAAAAGAAGAGGAAGAAGAAGACAAAAAAAGGTGAAAGCAAAAAAAAGAGAAGAAAATAAATAACTGCACCACAGCTTTGTTCTCGCTTCTGGGTAACACCTTAAGAGTGTTGTTAAACATTAGCTAGGCAGCACAAGCACCGAACTCCCATTTCGCAGCAAATAAATTGGGTATCCCTGATCCGGCAGCATCTTGTGACATGGTGAGCCAAGGGCCCCTTTGCACCCTGCATCTTCTAACCCTTTGAGAACAAAGCAAGAGATCCATCCTCTCCTGTGAGTTTTCATGCATCACAAGAGTCACACATCGAAGCACATAAAATGTGAATGCAAGAAATGCTTATTTGCAAAGGTGTGTTGTGGTGGATGGTTCAGCTGTGGCCTGTTCTAGTGCAGGTAGGGGGAGCATCAGGCCCAAATGTGGCCCCCTAGGTCTCATATTTCCAGTTCTAGAAAGCCTGCCAGGCCCCTTCCCCCAGGCCCCACTCCTTACTGGTCCCGCTCTATGTCTTCCTTAGGTACTTTTGCCTTTGTGGCATGAGAGCCTCACATTATTATTATTATTTAAAGCACAAATACCAGTCAAAATACATCTACCTTACAAATTTTTATTGGTTTAATATTGACTGACTTGTTTTGGCTTACTCTCAGGCAGGCATAGGCAAACACGGTCCTCCAGATGTTTTGGGACGACATCTCCCATCATCCCTGACCACTGGTCCTGTTAGCTAGGGATGATGGGAGTTGTAGTCCCAAAACATCTGGAGGGCCGAGTTTGCCTATGCCTGCTCTAAGGGATCCTGGGAATGATAGTTTGGTTAGGGTGCTGAGAATTATGTTAAAAGATAATGTGTCAATCCATTCCCCCCTGGGATTGTCCAAGGAACATAAATTGCTGGTTAACTAGTTCATGGTGGCAAACCTTTGCACGTTTGCTTCGGAGCCAGGGTTGTATCCTGCTAAGTTGTTGCATGGCTGGAATGATTTTTAGAGGCGCAACACAATGTCCCCACTCTCCATTCCCCTTGCACCAGCCACATCTGGCCTTGGGTTTCTGGGGGGAAGAGACATTCTATTGCACTTGTGAAAGCAAAAGTTGTGCAGTGACTTGGCTGAGTGCATTAAATTGTGCTACATGGGGGGGGGCAGCTGCCCCCTACCCAATCAAGTAAAACAATAGAAATACTTTACTAATTGACCAATCACGTTGGTTCTGTCCCCCCATAACAAGAGTCCTGCCCCCCTAAATACTGACTACACCCATGTTTGCACATGTACAATGCAGATACAGTGGTACCTCGGGTTAAGTACTTAATTCATTCTGGAGGTCCGTTCTTAACCTGAAACTGTTCTTAACCTGAAGCACCACTTTAGCTAATGGGGACGTATGTAACCCGAGGTACCACTGTATGTCCACAAAAGGCTTTCCAGTGGGTGATACCATGCCAATTACTGTTGCCGATTTTCTAACTGGGATTTGTGCCTTGGCACAAATAAAAAGGGGATGAGAAATCTTGACTCGAGATATCGATCCTGTGCACACCTACCAGGGAACAAGTCCCACTAGACACAGTAGGATTGGTTCTCAAACTTTTTTCTCCTGGCCACACTTTCAGAATAAAAATTTGCTTGCGACACACTGAATTTTTTATTGATAATACATTGGAAAACAAAAAGAAACAGCTGCTAGCAGTGCTTGATTTATAACATAGAACACAACTATTTTTTTAAAAAAATGATTCTATACTATACTACGCTGAAATGTTTAAATGTTTCTTTGATTGTCCTTGGGACTTCCTACCACACTTGCCAATCCCTCCTGCCACACCATGCGGCAGGACTCCCTTCTGAGTAAAACATACGGCATTGCGGTATTCTTGAAAACCTGTTTTAAGTGGGAATTCTTTCCATCAGTTCTCTTTAGCTAGAATTGTTGCTAAGTGTTTCATGGCCCATTGTGACCGCATTTGGGGGCTGTGGCTTTTTATGTTATACAAAGTATTGTAAACACAATCAAATCTGTACTGTACAACAAAACTTGAGATGTGCCCTGTGATCTAGAGACATGAGACAACACAGAAAGTGCTGGCATTTCCTGAAGAATATTCCTTTGTTATGTCATACATACTGTGTATACACACAGGAGTTCACTTAAATCAGGTGTTTAAGAGGAAAACAGGGTTGCGCTGACCTGTATGTTGTCCGAGTGGCTCTTCGTATAGGAACACATTGGGAACCTGCCCATTCACACACCAGCAGCAGAAACTTTGAACTCTCTAGCAGTGTGAGGCTATCTCCTTTTCCTCTTAACAAATAGTTTGATTTTTATATTTAGTAAGAGAAAATAGCTGCGTAAAAGTGGTGCTAAAATGTATACTAACTGAAAAAGTCGTGTTACTACTAGATTTATTAAATGCTTTATAATGCAGACTTATAGTTTGGCATTCCAACTCTGTTACTGTACTGAAAAGATTGAAAAATTTTATTGTACCAAAAATATTAAAAATAGCCATATTACATGCTTCATATTTAGGTTTGCATATTATACTGTATTTCCTTGGATTTTAGTATCTGGATTACCCCTTAACGCCATGCAAGAAATTTAAGATTGAATGGATCGTAATAGCTTTTTGTGCAAGTAATGTATGCTTTGGAGTCAGGACAGGGCACAAGCTAACCTAATCAGTGAAGAAATCCTTGAATTGCCTTTGTAAAGAAGGGCAAAGTAACCGTGCCAAGAGCAAAGGAAAGGATGGCAAGCATATTTACACAATTTGGACAGAAAACCTACTAGCATTGCATGGGTACAAGCAGAGAACCTGTGGCAGCCATTTTGTTTGGACCACTGGATGGAGCTACAAACTCACACAATTCACAAACAGCTTTACAATCACATTTAGCATTTTTGGCCAGCATTTATTTTTTTACAAACACATCATTTAAATTCCGGAACACTTCAATCCAGTGTTTAGGAATGTTGCCTTGCAGTTACATTTTTGAAATAAATTTATAAAAATGTACAAACTGCTTCATCAATAAAATAACATAATGGAATAACCAGTGAAATCAGTAGACGGCAAGAACCAAAATTCAACGACCAAAAGCATAAGAAAATAAAGATACTTAAAGTCTTCAAAAGTAATAGGGAGGGGGGACATAGGAATCTCTGATCATAAACCCCCGCCACATAGTCTTGCCCAGATCAGCAGGGACAGGGGGATGATTTTTTATTGAGGGGCCCAATGACTTTCAGAGAACACCAACATGAATCCTGGTACAAAAAGTGCACTGACTATCATGCCCACCAGGCCTGCCAATTTCTCCTGCTAGGTGTTATAAGCCAGGAAGGACAAAGTTTGAGATAGCAAGTTGTGGTTCAGACTGCACTTATGCACCTTGTCCATGAAATAACTGATATTCATCCAAGTAACAGTTTTGATTCCAAGTTCCCTAATCAACATGGCATTCAGGTCAAAGTGCTTATTTTAAAAACATTTTACAAATAAGCTGCTGTTCCAGCTCCACAGAATAACTTTCACATGAGCTCTGAAACATGTTTGCATGGATCTGGTCCGAATCTTCTGCCATCTGAGTTCTGTTGTTCCAGCCATTTACATCTCAAGCAGAAATTAAACCAGGAATTGAAATTCCAAGGATTATTAAAGCATAAAGATAAAATAAATATATGTGCAGAAGGTGCTGAGAACCTTGAAAAAGAAAATATATTTGCCTGGCACTGAAAGTAGGTGCTAGGCAAGCTTTCTTGGTGACTGTATACTAGAGCTGGAGTGAGACTACTGAAAAGGCCCTCTCTTCAGCCATCACCTCTCTAACCTCAGAAGGTGGATGACTCCCAGAGAATAGCCTCTGAAGTGAACTCCAAAGTATGGGCAGGCAAGAGGGCAAGTGGTATGTCCTGCTGCCACATCTAGCCACACCAAGGTGGCTTTTCTCCTTCAGAATCAAATCCTGGATTATTTTTGCTTCTATTCTCTACAGCATGGCAACACCAATATGCAAGGGATGTATTAACTATCAAACAGATCAAAGAATAACACACTAAGAAACAAAAATAACATACAAGAACACCCTAATACCACCCTCAACCAAGATTATATGGCAGTCACCTCTTTTTTTAAGCACAACAAAATATATACACTTTTTCATCCATGTACAAGTAATGCCCCAACGCCAATTTTGAATCATGAAGTTAAAGGCTAATTTTTGCTAGGTTTCTTCATTTGACTTCAAGATTCACCCCAACAAAACCAGATTAAAGGAAATAATGCTGGCAACGATAGAACACTTGATAGAACACAGGTTCTAAGAATGTTGGACTCACCTAGTTTAATGAAGCCAACCCCAACCAACCATGTATTTTAACCTCTCAGCTTCCTGAGAACCTTTTGTTTTTGCAGCTATAGGCAGGCAACAAAAGCGGGAAGCTTACAGAGCTCCTGGTGGTTGGCTTGGTGGGTTCCAAGTTGTGCATCATTTTATACATTTGCAAGTAAACCTACATTAAAAAAACAAATCATTTTATGCCAGTTTTATTTCATCAATCCCTCTGCTGGTAGACTTGCAATCTACAAATTCTTGTTATAGCAGTGGGTTGAAGAAAAAAGTTGATCTGCTCGCTTTTTTGAGTTTTTCCTCAAAACAAGCCTAATGAGTTGAATGGAAACATTTTTTCTATTTATACCATTAAGCGTCACTAGCAGATCACTATTAATATCAGTAGATCAAAACGCCAAATGGCAAATGTGACCATACCAAGTTGCCAACACACCAGTTTTCTTATTATAAATTTATACAGGTATGAATTAGACTATTTATCCAGGTCTACAATCAGCGCTAACAAAGTGCAACTAAAGGTCCATGCAAATTCTGACGGTGTCTGCCATCTTCTACATTTTTCCCCAACGTTGATAACTTTTTAAAGTAAAGCTGGTCAAGAAAAAGTTCGTAGTATATAATTAAACGGATGTTTGCTTGTAGTTTTTTGTATCCAACACTTTCTTCCCACACATTGCGCAGATGCCTATTAACGAGAGGAACAGTGAGAATGAAACATTTTCTTTTAGTCCAAAAGTACAAAAACAACTGAACAAGAGAAGAATTGATGCCAAATGTCTCACCCTTTTTGTATGCACATCCCTGGCAGTAGTGGGAGCCTGGCTGATGAACTGAACTTTTGCAAATTCGGCATACTGCAAATTTGTTTTTACCATAAGGATCAAACCTAGGAAGAAAAAAAAAGTAACTGAATTGCCTATTCATAGAAAGCTTTCCTACATACTTTCATACAGTTGGGAGCAGATGAGGATGGGGGAAGGTAGACAAGAGAGAAGACAGAATTGGCTGATAACAAAATCTTCAAAAGCAACTTGCCAGTTACAAAGCTAATCAGACACAGTTCTTCACTTCAGCTTTATCAAATGTAAAGTAGTTTGCACATCAACATCTTTAAACTATGTAGGTATACTTGACATCTTTTTCAAAAAGTTTCCTACCACACCTCTTGCACAAAACAGGTAAACCTGCCCAGAGGATTTTTGCATAATTGATAGTGAAAAATGGTTTGAAAGTCAAGTGCTATGTAATTGAGATATAAAAGTCAACTGCTAATGCTGCATTTCACTTCTGCCGTGCTCCAGATTGGAGGACCATGAGGCAGAGAAGAAAAGATTGAAAACTGGTTTCAAAAAGGACACAATGGGTCTTTCCCAATCCGTCTTTCATTTCCCCAGAGTCTCACGGCACCTTCACCGTTCATCTGCTTCATCTCTGCTCTGGCAGCTGTTCTAGCTACATCTCTGGTGCCCACAAAGAAGAAGCAATGGCAGCCATAATAGCTGGCTGCAAAGGTGGCATAAAGTAAGGTGATATGTGTATGTGTGCAGAGGGAAGGGGGGGGGGGAGCTACAGCCCCTTTTGGACAGAAATGACTTGGCAATTGTACTCCATGCTCTGGTAACTTCAAGATTGAATTATTGCAATGTGCTCCATGTGGCGCTACAGTTGAAAATGACTTGGAAACTTCAGCTGGTCTAAAATGCAGCAGTCAGATTAGTGGCTGAGGATGCTTATAAAACTCATAGAGCCCATCTTTTAAAAACAGCTGCAATGGTTGCCAGCTTGTTTCCAGACTCAATTCAAGATGTGCACGCTAGTTATTAAAGACGTAAACAAATTAAGCCCCAAATATCTGAGAGACAACCTTCCTGACAAGATCCTCATACCTGTTATGATCAACAAAGGAAGCCCTCTTGGTAGTTACAGCACCCTTTTGATATTTGCGTGGCAGTGGCGGCCCAAGAGTGGGCATTCTCTGTGGCAGCCCCTAAGTCTTTGCTTTCCCTCCTCACAGAGGTGCATCTGGCACCTTCACTATGCAGGTTTCAAGGAAGTCCTGTAGATGCACCTCTTTACCCAGACCTTTGGACAACTGATATGTGTCTTTTCTGGACCCACTCTATTTCTGTGACCCTAATTTGTTTTAACTGTTTTCATTCTGAATTTTAATTTCTGCAAGCTGCCCTAGGAACTGCATGTGAAGAGTGGGTAATGATGATAATAATAATTTAATACTTCAGTTACCTTGCCTTCTTTGATGTCAATGCCTTGTTTTCATTTAGTTTTCTCCCACCACTTTCTAAAAAGAACAAATAAGTTTATTGCTTGATATACATCATTTGCAAAACTATTATAAATTAAGACCCGTGCTCACACATTTTCCAAGAATACAACCAAAAAAAAGAGGGGGGGGGGAATACAAGTGTACAAGGTGCCCAGTTTTTCTATATGATGTAGTATGTTTACAGAAATATGCCGCATTTATACAGATGATTCAATCAGAACATTTCACGAATTTAGCTCTGATTATTGCTTCAGTGTTCTTTGAATAACTGAACTAATTAAATCAATTAAAGTTTAACAGTTAGATTTTTTCAAACTCCCAGGTTATTGGCACCAAACCCAGGATTCCTGTTGAGGTTCTCCAGGAAAACAAGGAGTTTTCCTACCCTTGTTTTGAGCCAGCCACTGGAGTTGATAAAATAACATGAGTGAATGAGTAATACCCAATGAATGAGAAAATTGGTGGAAGTTCTAAAAAGAACTTTAAAGAATCATCCAAATACTGTAAAAAAACTTTCAAGTCGTAAGTATGTCCCACTTGCCCATTTTTCTCCATTTCCTACTGCCTATACTGTATAACTGCATTTCTTACCATCCCCTTCTCTCTCTTTCCTAAGCCTCACCACAAAACCAGCTGTCTCTCCCAAGCCCTACTGCTTATCTCAGTTTGTAAGCACACCGTCGTACTGCTCTTGGCAGCTGTATGGGCCATCTCTCCTGGCCCAAAGAGCCAAAACAAGAAGTATATATTGGAAAGGAATCTGCAGTGCTCACAGAGGTGTGGGGTGTGTGAGTGCACGAGGGTGGCATTTTTTTCTATTTGTTACCCTGCCTAAGGAAATTGCTACTGGCATCAAAATAACAGATCTGTAGCAAATTGCATCTCTGGACCATAACATAAATGAGACAAACACTTGCATATAAGCATCTGAAATAAGATTGCAAAAAATAATGCACCTTGAAGGTAATCTACTCACATTTCAAGGTTTGCTTATCAATAAATGTTAGAAAGAATATCTACTGAAGTGATTAGATAGTATTTAGAAATACCTGTGGTGTTTCTTGCACCATCTTTCCATGTATCAGGTGTAATTACAGTACCAAGTTTTCTCTCACCTATGGAAAAACAGAAATGCAAAGGCTGTGATATTCCAATCTATGTTTTGGAAGTCTTTTGAGAACACACCACATATTTCATTAGGCCCACCTTCAAATTAGTTCAACTATTTGAACATGGGTAATACAGTATAGGTCACTCTATTAATCCACTACTATTACTAATCCCTTGGAAAAGTAGACATCCATAGCTGATCAACAAAGCTCATGCAGGCCTACCAGGCTGAGTGGTCATCATCAAGGAACATACAAAGGACCCTTCCAGATCCGACCAACTAGTTCAGCACTCTATTTCCCATGGAAGTGGGATATGAAAACAAGAGCCCTGTCCCACTGCTGTGTCCCAGCAACTGGTATTCAGAGGCATACCTCATTGTTAGTAGCCACTGATAGCTTTAACCTTGCATGTTAGATGTCAATGCACCCAGCCTGCCTAATAAATGAACAATGAATTCTCAGAACACCAATAGCATGATGCACCTCATCATGATTTCACAGTTAACTCCTACCCCACCCCCACCCCATGCTTTTACTGAAGAGAAGTTGGAGGCACACCTCACTCTTTAGCCCCAAAATGTTTTGCTTCAGAGTGTAAATGAGTTAAGAAACCACTTGCCCATCAGCAGCCAATCCACTTGTGGTTCTGCATGATTTACTGATGCAGAGGGCCAAGTAGGTTGGCCCCTGTAAATAAATGGGATACTGCAGCAGGCAAGCCTTAGGGCAATAGTGTCCAAACGTTTTTCAAAGAGGGCCAGATTTGATGAAGTGAAGGGCCCTGAGGGCCGACCAAAGTTGCTGACCTTTCTTTAGGATTGAAGTTGTTAACCTTTTTTTTTTTAGGATTGTACCCCAAAGTTGTTGAGCTTATTTTAGGATTGAAGTTGTTGAACTTTTTTATGGTTGAAGTTGTTGAGTTTTTTAAAAGGATTTTACCCCAGGAAATAAACTGCCACAGGGGCCGGATTAGGCCCCCGACACGGACTTTGGACATGCCTGCCTTAGGGCCTGATCCAGCAGGGCTCTAACTTATGTTTGGAAGGGAGGCAAAGCTAGAACAGTGACTCATACAGAGACGCCTCCTCCTCCTCTGTAGGGCGATGCCTTGAGGAGGGGCACACAAAACCCCAGAACTGCCTCCATATACCATGTCTCTGAGAAGCCTCGCTCTATGGGTCTCTCGCGCGGAGGCTCCGCCGTTCAAAACGTCGCCCCCGTGACGTCACATTCTCCGCTAACCGCCGCCCCACCGTTCCTTCAGCCCCCTCCCCGAGCAAACTCACACTTCTCGCACACCATGGCGAACCACCCGCCACGAAGCCTGCGGAACAGAAGCGCCGTCCCCGTCAGCTGCTACCAAAACAAACCGAGTCGGGTCCCTTCAACTTCCGGCAGCCGCCTCAGCGTCGGCACTTCCTCTTCCGGGTTCAACCGCCGCTCTCTCTCCCACTTCCTCCCTTCCGCCCTTCCGCACGCCTATTGGTCGAGATGGATGAAAAGGGGGGCGGGCCGCTTGTTGTGACGCCACAGAGAACACGACGGGAGGCGCTTGGCGCTGCCGGCTGGAGGAGGATGGAGCCCGTTTCCTGGTGACGGAGGGCCGTCTTTGCGAAGCCCCGCCCACTGGCTCCTGAGGGGACGGGCAGGTAAGGCGGACGCAGCTGACGACCCCCCCCGGCTCCCCTCCACCGAAACCCAGTTCCCTGTCTCCGGGGTTGTGGACAGCGACGAGCCCCCTTCGCCTCTTCTACGCAGCTCCCTCCCTAGAGAACAGACGTGGGCGAGCTCAAGGCTTGCAGGACCGGCTTTGCTTCCCTTCCTGCTAGAATCCCAAGGGCTGCCAATGGGAAACACGGGATTCGGGAGCCGTGTCTTGGGATGAGCCTTCATGCACAGGTCCAGGTATGTCATGCACCCTGAGCCTCCACAGGGGCAGGAGTCCGATTCTAAAAACCAGCCAGAGACGCAAAGCCATCCAAGTAGGAGAGTCGTGTTTTGTTTTCTACAGACAACTTTTCTACTGACATCAAAATTCAATTGTAAGACTTGCCGATCTAACTGCAAATCACCCAGGGATCCGCCAGTAGTTTGCCATTAAGGTCGGCCCAGGCTTGCCCAAGAACACACCCAGTTACTTCCCTTCGGTTGTATGTGCAGGGGAGGGTGGAGTGAAGGAAGGAACTGCCAAGAAGGCTGGCGTCTCCTTGTTTGTTCCTCTGCCGTGTTGGAAAACCCTTGATAAGTTTCCGAAAGGAACCCCTGGTAGTGCAGGTGAGTTTTTGTAAGGGGAATATTATGATTATGATTTATTGAATTTATATACTGCCCTATACCCAGAGGTCTTGGGACAGTTCACAGAACAAAATCAAAATATAAAGCCACAAAATATATAATCAAAATAAAAACCACAAGCCCCCATTGGCATACTCAAAACACTCAATGCAAAGCCAGGGCATAATGATGCTTAACACGCGCATACACATAGCCTGCACCAGTGACTTGCATCCTCCTAAGAGCAAGCTACTCTATTGTGACTCTGCATCCGAAGTGGTTGTCTGCTCCGATCCTGCCCAAGGCAAAGGTGCGTTGGAATTAATCCACCCCAATGCATAGGGTGGTCAGAGATGGGTTGAATCACTGTTCTGGCAGCTACTCTTTTAACAGGGTCTGAGAAGCAGTAGTGACCAATCATTTCAAACCATTGTGATCTTTTTCATGTGAATCAGCTTAACTGGGACCACAGAGCCAATTTTCCTTTGTGGAACCCGTAGCCCTCTGTGATTATTATTCTTCCTCATCCTGCATGTAGTTTCTCTTATTCTACCTAGCCCTTCCTTCACCTTGTATGGTTCTCATCTACTGTTGCTGCTACTGTCGCTATCTCCAGGACTCTTGTGTGAACCTAAATCTGAGCTAAAGGTGCCTGTAGATTTAGGGGCAACCTTGATGAGATGCAACATTTTCAGTGCCATGTTTTATTACAGAAAGAGAATTTCCGTTTGTTTGTACAAGAATATAACTACCTTAATTTGCTTCTCAACAGGTGGATATTGAAGACAGGACTAAAGGCACCATGAAAGAAACTGAAATAAAAAGACTGTTGTCTGCCAATGTTATCTGCATATTCTCCATTATTGTAGCAACTGTCATTCCTTCTCTGTTTTTGGAAAACTTCTCAATCTTGGGAACACACCTGACTTGGTTATGCATCTGTTCAGCAAGTGTTGGCACTGTAAATATAGTCTTATATTTCATTCTTAAACCAAATCCATCTAATAGAAGAACTTCACTTGCCCATAAGGTAAGTTCTAATCTTGGTAAAACATAATGCTTGGAATGTCGGATAATAGTAATACTAGTACCTTTCACATCTTTTAAATATGCATCTCATACATTTGTTGTTGCAGTCCTTCAGACAGTCTTGTAAGGTATGCCAGATGGGAGAGTAGAGCTTTAGTTCCAGCTACCTGATAAGTTCATGGCTGAGATCAGATTTTGAACTGAGTACTTCTGGGGAATCTCTTTGGCTTTGCAGGCCTAAGCTCATTGGCCAAATTTGACAGATGGACAGACATCAGGTGATTGGGCACTTTGAAGTCCCAAAGTTAGGACTCTGACAAGGTTAGGACAACACAAGGCTCTTTGCTTTGTGGCCTAATCTCAGGTCTAGGACTGCAGTGATAATATTTGAGATTTTTTTACCTTATAATGTCCCATGTTGAGTTCTTTGACTTTTCACTTATCAAAAAGGTTATAGATCTAAGGCAGGCATAGGCAAACTCGGCCCTCCAGATGTTTTGAGACTACAACTCCCATCATCCCTAGCTAACAGGAGCAGTGGTCAGGGATGATGGGAACTGTAGTCCAAAACATCTGGAAGGCCGAGTTTGCCTATGCCTGATCTAAGGCTAGGACCAATCCCTGTTTGATCTCAATAATTTCCATTCTCTCCTGTGTGGTTTTTGCTGATGTGTGTTCCATTTGACTTCACTGGCACATGCCTGTTTGCAAAATGAACAAAAGTAGTTGCTGTGCATCTTCATAGAATTCATAGAATCATACAGTTAGAACGGATCCCAAAGGGACATCTTGTCCAACCCTCTGCAATGCAGGAATCTTAACTAAAGCATCCATGACAGATGGTCATCCAATCTCTGCTTAAAAAACCTCCAAAGAAGAAGAGTCCACAACCTCCCGAGGGAATCTGTTCTACTGTCAAACAGCTTTTATTTTTAGAAAGTTCTTCCTGATGTTGCATTGGGATCTCCTTTCATGTAGCTTGAATCCGTTGGTTTGTGTCCTACCTTCCAGAGCAGGAGAACACAAGCTTGCTCCATCTTTCATGTGGCAGCCCTTTCAATATCTGAAGGTGACTCTCATGTCTCCTCTCAGTCTCCTCTTTTCCAGGCAAAACATACCCAACTCCCTCAACTGTTCCTCATAAGGCTTGGTTTCCAGACCCTTGATAACCTTGGTCGCTCTCCTCTGAACATGTTTCGGCTTGTCAGTATCATTCTTAAATTGTGGTGCTCAGAAAGGGTTCTCATCTAACTAAGTTCTAGTCAGGCAAGACCCACTGAAATTAATGGACATGACTAGCAGGACTAGTTGGGAGTTATTGAATCTAAGTTAGTTAGGACTAGTTGGGAGTTATTGAATCTAAGTTAGTCACACTCATTAATTCCAGTGGATCTAACCTGAGCAGAACTTGGCTGAATGTAGCCAGATGTCAGTAATACTACAAGGCTTAAGCACATGCAGCTGAAACAGCTGGGTATTGTTTACCCCTGCTTCTCCCTCCTCTGTTGTTGTGCCCTGAGTCACATTTTAGATTGTAAACTTCTTGGGGCAGGGACCTGTCCTCCCCTGCTTGTATAAAGTGTCATGTGTGGCATTGGTACTATATAAATAATTTCTTTCTTTCTTTCAAAGGTGGCAAGGTTTCTAAGATGCTGTGTATACTTCTTCATGTCTTGCATCCTATTTCATGGAATAATTGTTCTTTATGGAGCACCACTGATAGAGTAAGTTGCTTTATATAAAACACACACATCATAAATCACAAAGCCAAATGTCCTATACTGTACTGAGTCATTTGGACCCAGGTCTGCCCAAGTTTGCATGCTTCATAGTAGACCCAGGCGTTTGCTTGGAGTGTTGTGTACAGATCTGGTCACCTCTCCTTAAAAAGGAAATTGTAGAGTTGGAAAGGTTCAGAAAAAGGCCAACAAAATGGTCGAGGGGATGGAGCAACTCCCCTAGGTGGAAAGGCTGCAGCATTTGGGACTTCTTTGTTTTGGAAATAGAGGAGTAAGAGGCTACATTATAGAGGTGTTCAAAATTATGCCGGGTGTGGAGAAAGTGGATAAGAGGAAAGGTTCGCGCCCCCCTTCTCATAACACTAAATTTTGTGGACACCCAGTGAAATGGAATGTTGGAAAATTCAGGACAAACGAGCGGAAGTACTTCAGACAGCACATAATTAGACTATAGAATTTGCCACCGGCTTGGAAGACTTTAAAAAAGGATTAGACAAATGTATGGATGACAGTGCCACCAGTGGCAACTAACCATAATGGCTATGTTCCATCTCCACTGGCAGAGGCAATATGCTGCTGAATACCAGTTGCTGGAAACTGAAGGAGAGCAGAATACTCTTGTTCTGAGATCCTCTCATTCACTACTGTGGGAACAGGATGCTGGACTAGGTGGATCCTTGGCCTGATCCAGCACAGCTCTTCTTATGAGTGGGTGACGATGCCTCTTGCTTGTATGGATGAATGTGTGTGTGTTTGTCTATAGTCTCCTATGTAAAGGTAAAAGAAACATTGGTTACTCTGTCTGCGTTTGGCTCTGGACCCAATCACTACTCACATATGGTCCCTGGAAGGTGGTCCATGATGGAGTGTGGTCCTCTGTCTATTACAGAACTTAGGGAAATTGAAATCCACATTGAAGTATCTTTTCTGTTGTGTTTGCCAAGGCAGACCTTGGAAGAGAGCTTCACTGACCCGTATGCTGTTGCCTCCCTTTTTTCCAGGTCAGTTCTGGAGACCTTCCTATTTGCAGTTCTTCTGTCCACATTTACTACATTGCACTGCTTGTGTTTGTTGGGGCCAAATATCCACATGTGGCTCAGGGTGTTCAGTAAAAATGGGTAAGTTGCATGCAGTATCCTAATTTTACTATTTTCCTCCATAGATTTTATTAAAGCTTAAAAGAAGATATACAGTCATACCTCATGTTGCGTCCACTTCAGGTTGCATTTTTTTGGGTTGTGGACTGCCGAAATCCGGAACGGGTTACTTCCAGGTTTTGGCAGCCGTGCATGCACAGAAGCACTAAATCACGCTTTGCACATGCGCAGACACACAGAAGCAGGTTGCGAACGCTGCGGGTTGCGAATGTGTATCCCACACGGATCACGTTCACAACCCGAGCGTCCACTGCAGTGGCGTAGCGTGGGGGGTGCGAAGGGTGCCGGCCGCACCGGGCACAACATCTGGGGGGGGCGCGAGTCCAGAGGGAAGGGACAAGTTCCTTCCTCCGCCAGGCTCCCCGCCGCCACCGCCAGCCTTGCGCCCCAGCGCACGCGCGCCCCCCGCCGCCGCTGCAGCTGCGCTCCACTCACTGCTCGCAGGAGGAGCAGCCGCTGCAGCAGCACTGACGCCGCCACCGACGCCTGGCCAGGCACGGGCAGCCTCCGAGGGGCCTCGCCGCGCCCTGCGCTCCCCAAAAACCTCTGAGAGGAAGCCAGTGGGCGGGCGAGGCCCGGCTAAGCCTCTCGCCAGCGGGTTAAGGGGCTTTCGGTTTTAAAAGGATTAGCTTGGGAAGGGGCGGGGGGCGGCTGCTCGCCGGCAAGCACCTGCTCCGCGTTTCCAAAGGCGCTCGCCATCCGAGGGACAGGGAGACAGAGAGCGCTTGCAAGGAACGGGCTCCGTGGAGCAGGAGTTAGGAAGAGATCCCTTCCCTGGCAGGCCGCCGGCTTCGCCAGCTGTTTCCCATTCACGATCAGGAGGAACTTCAGGCTGCTTTCAGCTTTGGTAGAGGGAATCTAAGCAAGGGGATGGAGCCGGTGCCCTGAGGAAAGGCGGCAGCATTGGGTTTGTTTTTAGTTTAGAGAAAAGGCAAGCAAGAGGCGACAGGAGAGAAGCCTGCAAAGCTAGGCATGGCAAGGAGAGAGTGGACAGAGAGGAAAGTTTTTATCCCTCTCTCCGTACAATATAACTCGTGGGCATCCAGTGAAGCTGAACGTTGGAACAGTGGCGTAGCGTGGGGGGGTGCCAAGGGTGCCGGCCGCACCAGGCGCAACATGGGGGGGGCACGCTCGCACTCGGGTGCTAAAATCCACGGGTTAGGGGGCACAAATTACTTGCCTTGCCCCGGGTGCTGACAACCCACGCTACGCCGCTGGTCCACTGTACAAAGATTAATATCAAATACAACATATCTTTTGTAACACAAAAAGTTTAAAAAGCCAATCTAAGTAAAAACAAAGAAAGAGAAATGGGGGAAATAGGGCTTCTGATTCTTTGACTGTCAGCCATATAAAAAAAGTATTCAAAACATTCACTCCAAGGTAACCCCCAACTATTCTACTTTCTATAAAACAGTGTTTTCTTCAATCCTCAAACTCAAATTACACAAGTTCACTTTCTTTTTCGTGCAAAAATTCCATAATGGGTTTCCAGTCATTAATAAATATCAACAGTGATTTTTCTCTAATTAAACATGTCAACTTCTCCATGTCAGCCAAGTCCATTGATTTCAGCAACCATTTCCCCATAGTAGGTGATGATAAATCTTTCCATCTTTGTGCATATAAACGTCTCGCCACTGTAATCATTTAATGAAATAATCTTCCACGATCCTTTTCTAATTGTATATCTATTGGTCCTAAAAGGAAAAGTTCTGGCTTCAGTTGAAATCTTTTTAAATCATCTGTATGATTTGTATCCAATATTTCTTAGCTTTTTCATGTGTCCACCAAGCATGGTAAAATCTCCCTTCATAATTTTGCAGGAGTTAAATACCAATGAGCCCGTTTCCTAATTTTACATTACCACGAGTGTATTTCTCTTATGTTTAGGAAACTCTACTAAATCCAATTAAATACTAAGATTAAAACAAGCTGAGTGTAGCTAACATCTCTTAAACACCCAATCATTATCCTCAAAGCAATCTCGTATGATTATAACCTTCTGAAGAAAGGAAGGACCTCATGTGAACAGGTGGAAAAGGCACAGCAGATTATTCACCAAGGGTGGTTGGTTTAGTAAAAAATTTATTAAAACGTCCACTGTTGGATTTTTTTGTCGTTTGGAAAACTGGAGAAATGTGGTACATGTTAGTTTGAAAACTCATTTTGAGCAGGGATGGGGAGCTTGAAACATTTAAATAGAAATTCAATGATTGGAATCAAACCGGAAAGTGTGAGATCAAGCTTGCTTTTCTCACAGTTTGCCTTGTTTCCTTTATGTTCTTCTGTGTGTGTATTGACGTGGATAAAAGGGAGTCCTTGCATCCCTGAAGGCCAATACATGAAAGGACTGTAATTATTGCTAAAATTATCACATCATTTTGGAAAGCTAGACTTGCTATTGAGCTGAATCAGGCAGCACGTCGCAGTTTTGTGATCAGTGATATTTCTGATAGGAACCTGCCACGTACCAAGTCAGACCAGGGATTCATCTCGCTCAGTACTGCCTTCACTGGCCGGCAGCAGCTCTCTGGGGTTTCAGACAAGGGTTTCTCCCAGCCCTGCCTTGAGATGCCAAGGATTGAACCTAGGACCATCTGCATACAAGTCAGATACTCTACCACTGAGCTACAGCCTTTCCTCCTTAGATGTGATCCACTGAGTCTGCTTCATTTTGTGCCTGTGCTTATTCTATTGTTAATTGTTGTTGTTGTTTAGTCGTGTCTGACTCTTTATGACCCCATGGACCAGAGGACGCCAGGCACTTCTGTCTTCCACTGCCTCCCACAGTTTGGTCAAACTCATGCTGGTAGCTTCGAGAACACTGTCCAACCATCTCGTCCTCTGTCGTCCCCTTCTCCTTGTGCCCTCAATCTTTCCCAACATCAGGGTCTTTTCCAGGGAGTCTTCTCTTCTCATGAGGTGGCCAAAGTATTGGAGCCTCAGCTTCAGGATCTGTCCTTCCAGTGAGCACTCAGGGCTGATTTCCTTCAGAATGGAGAGGCTTGATCTTCTTGCAGTCCATGGGACTCTCAAGAGTCTCCTCCAGCACCATAATTCAAAAGCATCAATTCTTCGGCGATCAGTCTTCTTTATGGTCCAGCTCTCACTTCCATACATCACTACTGGTCTATTGTTAATAGGGAGATGCAAACATAGACAGACTCTGTATAACTTTAGCATGGGATTTCAACCTCTCTTTCTTATTTTTAAAGTGGCAAACAGCAACAAGAGAGCAGTTCTCACCCCTACCCCAATGCCTTGACACTTTTGGTGAATGTTTAGCTTTATTTTCTGGATGCTGTGTGCTCTTTAAGAAAGGGGGGGGGAGTAAATTGATTCAGTCTGAAAAGTCTATTGGGTCTGGTTATTGCCTGAATGGTTATTGCCTGGGAACTACATCTGTGCCACCTTGGGGTTCAAGATGGAAGTAAGGCAGGCTACAAATACAAGGAAATAACAGGTTATTATTTTGCCGAAGGATTCCATCTATTACATTTGAATAGGGTTTCAATATTGGCATGGAAAAGAGACTGGAAGAAAGGTTTTTAGGAAAGATTGCAGACTGCTTTGGTCGCATGGCTGATCAGGTGGAAAGAGGGACTGAACATGAGCGTGCCGGGTTTTGTTGTTGATGTTCTTGTTGTTTTAAATTACACCCTGCTTAAATTGACCCCATCAGACTTTCCAGTAGCTTAGGACAAAAAATACAATAAATACCTTTCCCCAGACAATTTGAAATCCTATCTTGCAAACCTCTTTTATCCCTCCTTCCTGAGTTCTGAAGGCATTTGCAAAACAGGGAAGTTTTCGTGCTAAGGTGGGGGTGGGGGGGTATGCTGCCAGTGGGCCGGATCCTTATGTCCCCATACTGTGCGTGAGTCACGTTTGACAGGTGAGCGGAGCCACCCACTTGCCAATTGCCTGATATCACAATGACATCAGGTGGCCGGCTTTCATCCCCACACTTTGAAATCAAACTCTGCAGGCAAAGGCACAACCCACAGGATGCTGACAATCAACTCATTGTTAGGCCTTGCCAAGCCCTGGGGTGTAGCACTCTGCAAAATCTGACAATCAGCTGGCTGCCGGAGTCTCTAAAAAGCCGGGCAAACAGCGCTTTGCAGGCACCACTGGTCACCTGATTGGCAGCTCCTGCCAGTCCCCTTTCAGCTCAGCAATGTCTTCATCTGCCCCACACCTAATACCGCATATGACATCACATGTAGAGAAAGTAGGCATAGCTTGCTCTCCCAGTTCAAAAGGGGGGGGGCACAGGCCTGTTGCCCCTCTGCTGCTTTAGGGCGTCAGAAAAAAATCCAGTTCACGCTGAAAATTTGCCCTAAGCTATTTCCCCCATTCCTTATTAAAATTTTGGTCTTCCTGATTTATAACTTATCTTAAAGACCATTGTAAACAGTTAAAATCGTTAGTAGGATTGGAATATCACTTGTAGTTTAATGGTGGATTCTGGACACAACGGAGATGTAAAAGATTTGGATCATCATAAAAGATGCAGGAGGAATTATTAATAATAGGACTGGAAGCCCAGGAGATTCCTTGGAATCTTGTTTTTATTATTTATGTTTGATATGTAACTGTAAAAAATTTATCTGAAAAACCAAAGAAATAATAATTTTTTGGAAAAAGAAAGAAAGACAATTTGCCCTAAGCAAATTTACATGGGATAATTTTCCAGAAAATGTTCCACTTCAGAATTTTCTAGGAAACTCCCATCACTGGCTGCTTAACCTGTTCCTCCTGCTATGGATCTCCCGCCCCCACCCCCAACCTCTCCTTGAAGTGCTTGCTTTGGATTGGGCAAACTGCCTGAGGAGAAGGAATCATCTCTGTCTGCTCCTACAGCTGCTGTGATAAAATCTGGAGGTTCCCCGCCGCACTGCCCCGCCTGGCAGCTGCATTAGAGTGGTGGGAAAGTGGTGAGATATTCCCCTTGTCTTCCGCCTCACACGTGGTTTGGTCCTGTCAAAATCACTGTTAACAAGTGCTTTTGTTAACAAGTCATCTGTCATCTCAAGAGACTCTAGCAGAAGGCTCTTCTGTGACAGAAGGAGTGCAACAACTACTTTCTGATTTCTCCTTCCCTCTCCCCCCCAACGTTGCTATGGCTCAGCTCTGTCATTAGGCACTGCTTTGGGAAAAACCGAAGATAATGGCAAATGGTGTTATTGTGTACTTTTGGTTTGGATTGGGTAGATATGTTCAGGGACATATTATTCCACTTGAATCGTCTCTACAGAATACATTCACTATAGTCCTCCTATAGAGGCAACAAATAGTTGTCCTTTTTATTTCGTGCATCTTCAAGTAGTGACAATTGACATGTATCCTGCTAAACAGGCGCTTGCTTTGTTCTGTTGGGGGGGGGTCAGTGTGTACAGTAGTTCTAGAAGGCAGATGCAGAAATTGTGCTGTTGACCACAGTCTGGTGTGTGTTGTGTGTTTTGATGTTCTCGCACATGAAAAATTGTGGGTTGAATCAAAGTATTGAGAGCAAAACACTGACATTCATGGACTTAAGATAGCCGTGTCTATTAAATTCAATGGGTCTCTACTCCAAGTATGATTTAGTTGGATACAAGCATTTGTTTTTATCTGATTTTGCACTCACCACCCTAAAATGGACCGTTCTTCACTAAACTGTAGGACTTTCAGTAACTATGAGGAGTCATTAGTTTGGCAGTCTACCTGGATTATGAAGTTACAACTCTGCCAACTTCCATTCTCTGGCCATCTAGTCTGAGTCCAGTTCATGTCCGTTTCATATGAAATCTGATCAAGTTATATCAAGTTTTAACTTGGCCAACTTCCACACTTTGGCCGTCCAGCTCTGTAAAGTATCATCCTTGGTAATTTGGCCAGAAGGACAAACTCATGTGGGGTGAGATGACTCTGGTATAATCTCTCCAGGTAAGGAAAAATTGCTCGAATAAATATAGTGTCATTTAAAATACAGTGGTGCCCTGCAAGACGAATGCCTCGCAAGACGGAAAACCTGCAAGACGAAAGGGTTTTCCGTTTGCGAGTTGCTTCGCAAGACGAATTTCCCTATGGGCTTGCTTCGCAAGAAGAAAGCCCATAGGGAAATCTCCGGGGACCTCTTTTAAATGCTGGCGGTGGGGA
>JAXCMG010000003.1:80953317-80994914 GCA_034642415.1 Podarcis siculus | reverse complement strand
GACCTGGTCTGAAGGCGGTTTCCATAGGAACGCATTGATTGATTTTCAATGCATTCCTATGGGAAACCTTGCTTCGCAAGACGAAAAACTCGCAAGAAGAAAAAACTTGCGGAACGAATTAATTTCGTCTTGCAAGGCACCACTGTATAGGAATATTCAAATCAACAGCAGAATATTATTATAGCTATATGCCTAAAAAATAAAACTTCCCACAATGGCAAAGGCAGGTGTTTTAAAAACACTTAATGTTTAGTTGGTTGCAGCACACCCATAGCAAATAACAAAGACCCTCAACTCTCCCAAGGCAGAAGATGCAACGTATAAGTCATAGTATGTAGCCTCTACTATCTTCAAAGTGAAGACCACTTAGCAATAGACTTAACTATGTCTTTACAGGGAAGTTAGCTGGAAATTAACTTGCAGGTACAAGATGCTACAAGAGCAATAGGGCAGGGACGTACCTACCACTGAAAGCTCTGAGATAGGAACTGTGTTACTAAAGGCAACCAGAAATAATACCTTGTACATGACTTAGTGCAAGGCATGCTCATGTTTCCAGCAAGTCAATACATGGTTGTGATTAGTGTCTGAAAATGTTAACAAAGGGTAGCTATGTGCCGCCCAGCCCAGTCTAGGGAGATAATTTAACTTACATTGTATTTCTTCCCCCCTCTGATTCTAGTGACCTAGCTTACTCTGTTCACTGAGTCTCTTAGAACTTATTTTGGGTGAAGGTGAATCTGAGCTTCTGTCTCTCTGCCTAGCTCTTTGCCCATTGCATACATAGCCCCATCTCCATTCCCTGGCCACGTTAGAGTATGACATTAGTGAGACTCAAGAGTCCCAGTTTGCACATAATGGTAAACTATGGTTTAAAGTTACGAGGGTGAAGATCATGTGCTGGCCCTTCCCCCCTCTGGCGCAGCTGCCAAGAAGAGCTTGGATGCTTCCGTTTCTGATTTAGATTAGCCAGTTTAGTGTTATGTCCCGACCCTACACTGTGGTTAGTGAAAACAAGCAAGCTTCATAAAGTACGGTTTGAAGTTGGCTTGTTTTCTGTAACCGTAGTTAAGATTAACCATAATTTGTCCAGCTTCAGATGGCATTACAAGTTCTGGTTAGTTTAAAACAGAAGCAAAAGTGTCTGCAAAACTCTTGGCCATTCCAAAGAAGGAGGGAGGAGCAGGAACTGGAACCCAGAAATTAGTTTGTATATAATTATTATTTTGTTTTACATTTATGTAAGAGTTGGCATTATACCGAGGTAGCATTCTACTATACTAAATCTAATTATCCCAAGATATTTAGTGTTTCACTGACAGTCTTTGACTTTAACTGATTTTTGTTTTTTTTCCAAGAAAATAAAATATTTCTCTGGGTTATATTCAACAAAGTCATCCCATAAACTTCCATTTCCAGTGTAACCCCTCTCCATTCCAGTAGGTTGGGGGAGACCTCAGAACAGATTGGGTCAGGGCAGGGAGAGGAGAGGAAGGAGACATCCATTGTGCAGGTGAAAGTCCTTGTGCTAATGGAACACCTGTTGGAGCACAACCCATTACCTTTAATTCCCACTGCCCCCTTAAAAGTCTATAATGTTTCAGTGGCAAATAATAGTTGGGGAGTGAAATGATTTTGCGGTGTTCTTTTTAATGCCTTCTGAAAAACACTCAATTTGGAAACTCCCTATTAAGCATAAAAAGGCATTGGCCGGAACATGCTGAACAATCTGAATTCTCTGTTCCCCAGCCAGCAATATGGGCATTTTGTTGGAAGTCTCTAGTGGATGAGCTATTCGGTCAATTGAGCATTTGGATTTGGCCTGTTGGGACGTACGCTGGTGTACTAAAGCACTCTGTCTTAATGTGCACCCACCCATGTCATCCCAATTCAGCATGACCACCACTTTAAGGGCAAAAATGGTGAGGTTTTCCTTAAACATTTGCACAGTTGGCGTGAACTCAATAAGGCTCCGTGACTGGTGATGGTGGCACATGTTTGCAGGTGCAAAAATGGATTTCCCTGCCACTGCAAGTGATAAGCTTGGGTGGGCAGCATGGAGTGAGGAAGGGGTGGTGATGGTGGAAGTAGATGGGCTGATTAGTCAATGACCCAAGTTTCTGTATCTGGGTACCTTTTGTCTCCTTACACTGATTTTTTATATGTAGAATTCAGGTGCTACTGGGATAAGTCTTAAGGGGAGATAACTCTAATGGATGATGGAGAGAAACTGGGGTTTTTCTCATTGGAAGCTGCCTTATGCCATATGCCAAGTCATCTTTGGCCAGTCTAGCTTACTCTGCATACTCTGACTGGCAGTGGTTCTCCAGGGTTTCAGCAAGGAGTCTTTCCTAGGCCAAAGATTGACCCTGCAATCTTTTGCCTGCCGTATGTGCTCTGCAGCTGAGTTCTAACTCCTCTAATTCTTACTCTTTTATGGGATGAGAAAGCAGAGGGGAAACCAACGGTGGTGGGGTATGTACTGGGTACCTGTGTTGTGGACTCAGACCACAACACAACTTAGGTAAGTTACTTCCTTCACCAGTGTTGAAGCAATGATTCTTCAACATCAACTTCGTTGGACTGGTCAGGTTGTGCGGATGCCTGATGATCATCTTCCAAAGCAACGACTCTATTCTGAACTTTAAAATGGAAAGCGTAATGCTGGTGGTCAACAAAGGAGGTTTAAAGACTGTCTCAAGGCAAATCATAAAAAATGTAGTATAAACACTGACAACTGGGAAACACTGGCCTGCGAGCGCTCCAGTTGGAGAACAGCGTTTTCCAAAGGTGTCATGGGCTTTGAAGACACTCGAACTCAGGACGCAAGGGAGAAACGTGCTAGGAGGAAGGCACGCTTGGCAAATCCACACCGTGATCAACTCCCACCCGGAAACCAATATCCCCACTGTGGAAGGACGTGTGGATCCAGAATTGGCCTCCACAGTCACTTACGGACTCATTGTTAAAACCGTGTTTATGGAAGACAATCTTACTCGGCTACGAGTGATTGCCAAAGACTTCCTTCCATCTGGTCCAGCTTTCTGCTTCCAACGTTAGCTATTCAAGCACTGACCAAAGGCAATCTCACTTCCCCTGTGGTTTGTCCAAGAGCCCCTCTTGTTGAGAGGTAGGCTGCCTCTGAATCTGGAGCTTCCATTTCTCTATCTTGGGGAACATACAGTCAGAAGGGACCCCACCGTCCAATCCCCTGCAGTGGAGGAATCGCAGCTAAGAATGGGCAGAGCAGGTAGGAAGAGCTGCCTGCTATTGGGGTGGAGCTGAGAGAAGATATTATGGCAGGGATCCCCAAAGGGGATGTTGTTGGATTACTGACTCTGTCATTTGCCATGCTGGCTGGTGGATGTTGCTGTCCCAATAGTGTCTGCAGGGCACCATGTTGGCACAAGTATTATGGGGGTGGTTTGGTAGTGTGGAAAGGACATTTTGCACGCATACTCCATGTCATCGGAGTCACCAGCTGTCCCAGGGAACTCAAACGTTTAAAAATAAACCCCCATCCTTTTTTTTGCAGGGGGTGCATGGAGTGTGCGCAGAGAATGCTAAGAGTTTTCATTGTTTGGTGCAGTCTTTCTGAGTGTGTTGTGCATGCACACAAAGAGAATTATATTTAAATAAGCCACATCCTGTGCTTTAAATAATTGCTCCTCACGGCTCCTGTCTCCTGTAGTTCTGTCTGCGAGCAACAAGACGCCTTCGGCTCGCCACTCCTGGACTTTGCTTTGTGCTCTGACATCTCTGTATTGTAACCGGTGTCACTAAGCTAATGGCCAGCTGTCACAAGCCCAGAGTGGGGAAGAAATGCTGCGAAGAGATTGTCAGGGCTGATGGAGGCAGGAGGGGAAACCTCTTTGGAAAACTGCTCAAGCATTGTTGGCGAAAATAGCAGGCTGCACAAAAAGCCCTTGCTTGTCTTACATACAATTGGCGATTTTGTTACTGCTGCTATTTGAATCCTTCTTTGCCTTTCTCACCTCTTACCTCCCTTCAACCCCCTGCCCAGGCTAGCTGCTCACTTTTTTTGTTTTGTTTTATAATTATTTATTTTTATCTTTTTAAAAAAGGAATACAGCAAAGAAAAGGCACAGTTGCTCCAACCCCATTTAAAGAAACCCCCCTTTCCCCATGGGGACCCAGGAGGCATGGCTCAAAGCAATAAGCGCTTACCTAGCAGGCAGTCTTATAGTGGGTTCCACTAGGATGAGCGGTTTAGGAGGCAGTGGATCTCTGGCTCAGCCTGCTGATTCCCAACTCATCCGGTGTTAAGTCCCCAACCCCGTCTTGGTCAAAGATAAGGCTGCGTAACTTTCTCATCCTGACTCAGCTGTGACTCAGTCAGCTTAGCTCAGGCATAGGCAAACTCGGGCCCTCCAGATGTTTCGGACTACAATTCCCATCATCCCTAGCTAACAGGTCCAGTGGTCAGGGATGATGGGAATTGTAGTCCCAAACATCTGGAGGGCTGGAGTTTGCCTATGCCTGGCTTAGCTGAAGCTAGCTGAACCATAGTTGACCATTGTTGATCGTCAAATTTCCAACCCTTCGTCTCCCTCCCGTGCCTTTTAAAATCCCAGTAAGTCTCCCCTGTCCCAATTCAGCAATATTGTGTGGAGGTGAGAGACTATGCTCAGCGCTTGCCTTGCGTTTCCAAAGGGGCATTTAGTTGCATCGTTGATGCCAGGTGTGCTTGTGCAAACTAGACTGGGATCCTAAATCTGTACTATCTCTTGCTTCTCTGTGAGATGTATTTCCTTTTTTTTCATTTCTTCCTTTCTCTTTTTTTGTCCTTGGGATCTTTTGTAGTATTTCTTTGCCTCCTTGTAATTATGGTCTAGTTTGCAGTGAAGTGGTAAATCTGTGTCTGGGCTCTATCCCTCCAGACTGCAGGGGAGGACTTGCATGACTGGCTGCTCCTTGAGCCAAAAGAAAAATGAAAAAATGAGAAAAGTGGGGTGCTTGCCCTTGCTTCTCCTTGGCATGGGAAATGGGCACAGCTCGGTAGCAGTGTCTGCTTTGCATGTCGATGGTCTTGGGGTCAATCCCTGGCGTCACCAGATAAGACTGGGAATGTCTGCACTCTGAAACCCTGGAGAGTTGTTGCCTCTCAGCCCAGACAGTACGGATCAGGAGTCTGTATATGACAGCTTCCTAGGGCCAGCTTTTCAACACAACTTTTTGGTTCCTGAAATTCATTCTGATTGTGCAGATAAAATATAACAGATAGAATTCTACAGGATGTGTTGCTGGTGTGTGAAAACAGTTCAGATCCAATGATCTCCAGGTGGTGGAGACATCAGGTGCCATCCTGGCTTTTGGGCATCTTCACTTGGTCGCAAGCGACTGACAGACAGGTGCAAAATGCCCCTGGCAAATTTTGAATGCTGTTCCCAGGGAACTGGTGAATTGTAGCTCTGTGAGGGGAATAGTAAAGGTAAAGAGACCCCTGACCATTAAGGTCCAATCGTGGCCGACTCTGGGGTTGCAGTGCTCATCTCGCTTTATTGGCCAAGGGAGCCGGCATACAGCTTCCGGGTCATGTGGCCAGCATGACTAAGCCGCTTCTGGCGAACCAGAGCAGCACACGGAAACGCTGTTTATCTTCCCTCCGGAGTGGTACCTATTTATCTACTTGCACTTTGATGTGCTTTCGAACTGCTAGGTTGGCAGGAGCAGGGACCAAGCAACGGGAGCTCACCCCGTCGTGGGGATTCGAACCGCTGACCTTCTGATCAGCGAGTCCTAGGCTCTGTGGTTTAACCCACAGCGCCACCCGCGTGAGGGGAATAGTTGTCTCCAAAGAATCCTCGGCACCCTTAACAAACGGCAGCTTCCATATTTCTTTGGGAGAAAGCCACAGCTGTCTAAAGTGGCATCTTAGTGCTTTAAATGTATGGCATAAATGTGGCCTTAGACGCGGTAGCTAGGATTTGGATGCATCACTGATATCTACGGAGTCACATTTTGTGGTGTCTTCATTGCTGTTAAATCCCAGGTTATTCTCCCTCTTTTGCTGCAGAAGACTTTCCCTAGTGTGCCGGGTGATTCACAATGACTTCAGGATTTCTTTCCTGAGTGGCAATTGCTAATTCACAGGCTAAAACTTGGGGTGGGGAATCTGTATATGTATTTTGTGTGTCTTCCCTGCCGCCCCATTACCACCTGGAGTATCATCTGCTGTTTCTTTGCCCACACTCTGTGTTATGAAAGCTTTCTGCAGCTCCTCGCAATCTGTTGTGGATTTTTAGCCGTTGTGATTTGTTTCTGTGTCATCTGCACATTTAGCTGCCTTGACACTTTTTTTGCAGCTCGGATTCTCAGACTGTTGTTGCTAGTTCTCTCCATTATAGAAATTGACCATATGTAACACAAAGACACACACAGACACACACACACACACACACACACACACACACAGAGAGAGAGAGAGAGAGAGAGAGAGAGAGAGAGAGAGAGAGAGAGAGAATGTGCTTTGGCCAGTTGTCTAGTCATGAAAAAGGTGCATAAACCTAAGCAAGCAATAAGTATTTCAGGACCTGAGCTATAAATGCTGCAAGGCTTTTGCAGTGTACGTCTGACGTATAAAAAAAATAACAATGAGCCATTTTGCTTAGGTTGCTTCTCTCTTCCTTGGCCAAAGTCGGTTGTTAGCGCAGATCCCATGTCTAAGCAAAGCCTCTAATGCGATAAATTCAGCTACAGACTAAGCAGGAGATATTCTCTTGCCGTCTGCGCAGAAGTGTTTGTTTATGCTGGAGCTGATTTTGCAGGCGCCGCTGTACTTAAGGAATTTGAAATGTTATTCCAGCCTGGTGATTTGGGCTTATTTTGTGTCTGCCGTGAATGCTTTTGAGCTAGGAGAAAAGTTGGATGTTCCCTCTTTCTGTGCATACAGCCTGGGTAATAATGTTGCAACCAGATGGCAAAGTGTCTGTAAACACTGAGCGCTGAAGGCTCCAACGATGCCCTTTCTGTGACAGCTAAGAGTCATTGTGGTTACTTTTATTTACTACTTTAAAATTGGTACAAGCTGGATTAAAGAGCCTTCTAAGGATATCTATCGCCCTGTGTTTTCAGACATAGGAACATAGGAAGTTGCCTTATACCTAGTCAGACTATTGATCCATCTAGCTCAATATCGTCTTCACTGGTTGTCAGTAGGTCTCCAGAGTTTTGGACATTTTCATCCCCAACCCGGAGATGCTCAGGATTGAGCCAGGCGACTTGTGCTTGCAGACCTGATGCTCTGCTTCTGAGCTATGTGTGGTGTAGTGGTTAAGAGTGGTGGACTCGTAATCTGGGGAACCGGGTTCGCGTCTCCGTTCCTCCACATGCAGCTGCTGGGTGACCTTGGGCTAGTCACACTTCTCTGAAGTCTCTCAGCCCCACTCACCTCACAGAGTGTTTGTTGTGGGAGAGGAAGGGAAAGGAGAATGTTAGCCGCTTTGAGACTCCTTCAGGTAGTAATAAAGAGGGATATCAAATCCAAACTCTTCTTCTTCTTCTATGGCCCTCCCCCAAATTGGTATCTGCTGTCCACAGTTTACGGTGTTCCCTAAGAGATGTGTCCAAAACATTGGCTGTCTAAAATGCAGCTCATTCCCTATGTTACATTTCTGTAACATGTGCACTCATCTGTGAATTATGTGCTTAAAAATAAAATGTTGTTTCCTTCCCATTTCTTGCAAAATGCCCATAGTTGGAAACAGCTATACAGTGGTACCTCTGGTTAAATACTTTATTCGTTCCGGAGGTCTGTTCTTAACCTGAAACTGTTCTTAACCTGAAGCACCACTTTAGCCAATGGGGCCTCCTGCTGCTGCCGCGCCCCCAGAGCATGATTTCTGTTCTCATCCTGAAGCAAAGTTCTTAACCCGAGGTACTATTTCTGGGTTAGCGGAGTCTGTAACCTGAAGTGTATGTAACCCAAGGTACCACTGTACTTCCTAAGACTTCTCCTCTCCAGGGCTTTTCCCAAGCAGTTGCAAACTGCAACTGCACACAACCTCTCTCTGCTCTGCCCTCTTCATTTCTCTGTGTGTTCTAGGAGACCTGGAACGAAGGGAGCTGGTCGCAGCAGGAGGGGGAGACTTCATGGCTTTTTCAGCAGCCGGCCTCTCTGTCTTCTGGCCCTCCTCCTCTTCTGCCTCAGTCTGAACTGCCCTCTGCCACCGTCTCTTCCTGCTCACCAAACCCTGTTCCCTTTTCTGCTTCCGACACCTCCTCCCAGTCTTCTCCCTCCTCTCCCTCTCACTATTCATGGTCATCCCACCACCAGTCTCCTGGCTCTGAGCCATCTTTCCCTGGGGGGGGGGGTGTTCCCCAGTAGGTGCCTCCCACCATTCCTCTGCATCCAAGCAAATCCATGACAGGAGCTAGGGGGGAAAATGATCAAGAACTGCAGAAACCATAGGCCAGCCAGAACCCAAAAGTTTTTAACCAGCGGGGGGGGGGGGTCCAAATGGGGGCACGCAGTTCGATGGATCGAGGGCCACGCCAGAGAAAGCTGTTTCATGTGTTCCCACCACCCACACTTCAGTGTGCAATGTGCAAAAGAGCTTTGCCAACTGATTGGAGATAATCGGCAGGATTTTTCGGGGGTGCTGGTCCATTTTTGCAAATGATCTGGCTCCAGGTGCAAGGATAGAAGAGTGCATTGCATTTCCATATGTCAGGCAGGGATGGAGAATCCTGTGGCTCTCCATATGCTGTTGGACTCTAACTCCCATTGGCTCTGCTGGCTGAGCCTGATGGAAGGTGGAGTCCGCCAACATGTGGATGGTCACAGGATCCCGCTGTATAGCAGAGAGGGCGCAGAATGTCAGTTTAGAATGGGATGCCATTGCATGAGATGCCATGCACCTTTGTCAGCACCATCTAGATAGCTGACAACTTGCAAACTTTCTCTCATCCCCCCCCCAAACCCTATGGTTACATAAGCAGCAATTTTCTCAGCGGGGGCGGAAAGAAACCAAACCAATTTTAAGTAAAATCCGATTCCCGATGTAAGTAAACGTAAATCTCATCAGACTCGTTTGGATAGACATCTGGGTCTAGCTCCAGGAAGTGGCAGTCCCTTGTGGTTCTTGCGCATAAGTCTCTATCAGGACTTGAACGACAACAATGCAAGGATCTTGATTTACATCTAATTAAATGTCAACGATTTGAATTAGATTTCCCCCCAATGTGACTAGAATTCCTCAGCCAGGAGCCTTTGATACCCCGCTGAACTTAATTAAAAAGCTTACACAGTGGGAGGAATGGCAGCATCTGAACAGAGAATCACGAGGGTTCGGAAAAGCCCCTGGTGCCACACGGAGTCCCAGAAGGGTACCGATGCTGGTGAAATTTTATTGTTACTTTGCTGAAAGGGGTGAGGTTTGCCCCCATTGCTTTGATCTGCAGTTCGCTCAGCCCACATCCCACGATGCAGAGTTGCCCCTGGGCTGTTTCAGCTGTGGGGCTTTCTGGACTCTAACCATCTGATGGGCTTTCTGTACTGCTTTGCAGGTGAGGCAGAGGCAAATGTGCTCAGCCAATATTTATGTATTTTTAAAACCTATATCCCGCTTTTCACCACCTGGGTCTCAAAGCAGCTTACAACAGATCCTCCAAGTGTCCCTGTTTTCCAGGGACAGTCACAGATTTACAGAAGCAATCCCGGTTTCTGATTTGATTCCAGAATGTCCCAGTTTTCCTTAGGACTTCCCTATTTTCATCAGGGAAATGTTGGAGGGTATGGAGTTATGTGACCCCCCCTGAGCCAAGGAGATCAGTAACTATGCAAGCTTTAGAAAACATCCGAAGGCAGCCCCGTGTAGGAAGTTTTTAAAATGTTTTATTATGTTTTTATATCTGTTGGAAGCCGCGCAGAGTGACTGGGGCAACCCAGTCTGATGGGCGGCGTATAAGTAATAAAATTACTTTTTATTATGGAATTGGACGTCCCTGTTTTCATCGGAGGAATGTTGGAGGGTATGCTTACAACATTAGGCATATACAGTACAGTCATACCTTGGAAGTCGAATGGAATCTGTTCCGGAAGTCCGTTTGAGTTCCAAAACATTCAGAAACCAAAGCACAGCTTGTGATTGGCTGTGGGAAGCACCTGCAGCCAATTGGAAGCCCATCGGATGTTTAGCTTCCAAAATAATGTTTGAAAACTGGAACACTCAATTCCAGTTTTAGATCGTTCAGGAGCCGGAACGTTCGACTCCCAAGGCATTCGGGATGCGAGGTATGACTGTATACAAACTATTTTAAGCAGAAATTAAACACCAGAAATATTACTTCATTGGTAATATTAAAGCCACTGATCTCTGTAGGTATTAGCAATGTTGCGGTTACAACCCTCAGTAGCTATATAAATCAACATTAACCAAGTAAAACTGTAGGCAAAGCATATGTTCCAAATGCCTCTCAAAATGGCAGTGTTTTCATAAGCTGCTTTTAACGCAATAAAGATGCAGCCTGATGGCCTTGAGAAAGAGAGCGAAATCCACAGTGTTGAGAGCACTGCTGAGAAGATAATCACTAAATGATTCCCCCCTTGGGCAAAGGATCCTTTAAGAAGTTCTACTGTGATTACTTTTATAATCAGGAAGACACTCACAGTATTCTTAAGTTATGTAGGATCCAGATGATGTCTGGCTTTAAAAGGAATTCACTTTAAACCCCATGGCTTGACATATGAGAAGGACCACTGGTAGTGTGTAAATCAAGTGCGACTGTTATTATTATTTTTTAGTCCGTACGCCTGCAGTTTTGAAGCTTGACCCTGTACATTTCACTTAGCTGTTGGGACCTGCTTCCTAGTAAACATGTTTACTAGGACAGCACACTCGGACAGCTCAGCTGGTACAGCATGAGACTCTATCTCTGGGTGATACGTTTGCGCCCCACGTTGGACGAACAAATTCCTGCATTGCAGGGGGTTGGACTAGATGACCCACAGGAACCCTTCCGTCTCTACAATTCTGCGATCCTATCTTTGGGATTTGTGAGACACGGGTGGCGCTGTGGGTTAAACCACAAAGCCTAGGGCTTGCTGATCAGAAGGTCGGTGGTTTGAATCCCTGCGATGGGGTGAGCTCCCGTTGCTCAGTCCCAGCTCCTGCCAACCTAGCAGTTCGAAAGCACGTCAAACTGCAAGTAGATAAATAGGTACCGCTCCGGCGGGAAAGTAAATGGTGTTTCTGTGTGCTGCTTTGGTTTCGCCAGAAGCAGCTTAGTCATGCTGGCCACATGATACGTAAGCTGTACGCTGGCTCCCTCGGCCAGTAAAGCGAGATGAGCGCCGCAACCCCAGAGTCGTCCGCTACTGGACCTAATGGTCGGGGTCCCTTTACCTTTATCTTTGGGATTGCAGCCTTGGCTAGACAGGTCCATTGCTGCAAATCATAGAATTGGAGAGTTGGAACGGACCCTATGGGTCTTCTAGTTGAACCCCTTGCAATTCAGGAATCTCAACTAAAGCTTCCATGACAGATGGCCATCAAACTTCTGCTTAAAAAGCTCCGAGGAAGGAGAGTCTGCAGGCTCCTGAGGGAGTGTGTTCCATGCCAGACAGCTCTTACTGCCAGAAAGTTTGTCCTGGTGTTTAGTTGAAATCTCCTTTTCTGTAACATGACGTTGTTGGTTTGGGTCCTGCCCTCCGGAGCAGGAGAAACCACCTTCTCTATCTCCCACATAACAGCCCTTTAGATGTTTGAAGGCAGCTATCGTATCTCCTCTCAGTTTTCTCTTCTCCAGGCTAATGCATGCACCCCACCCCCTGTTAAAGTTACTGAACTTTTTTTACATTTCTCCCCCAGGGCAATGTCCATCTGGGACAGCAGTCTACAGATTACCGCGATGTGCAGCGTGGTGGGGGCGTGGCTTGGAGCATTTCCTATTCCACTAGATTGGGATCGGCCGTGGCAGGTTGGTTTCTACATCTTATATGTGAATGAACGTTGGCCGATCAGACCTCTGTAAGTCTTCTGTGCTATTTCCAAGAGCAGCCGTACCCCCTTTGAGAAACTTGGAAGCAGGGCTTGAAGGTGGTGGCTTTCCCTGTTGCTGTTCCACAAGCCCCTGGTGTATTCTGTCCCTGAACCTGGAGATTTACCTCTTTTGGAAAAGCGGCCAATGATAGACTTATCCTCCAGGTTGCTTTGTTAATGGTCCAGGAATGTCATTGTTGGAGTTCAGTCCACGTGACCTCTTAGCGCTGCTCCCATGATGTCTCAGGGGGAGCCACGTGTTTTTTCTGCCATCTGAGAACGTGGCCTGCACTGCTGCAGCTTCCCCCCATTAAAAGCACTTAACAAGATGCATCTGGAGCAGGCTATTGGCGCCAAATTGATCTGCAAAAGTGGCGTGGCCAAGCCCTGTGCCCGAAAACAATACTTTGCAGTTTTCGAAAAAGCAGAGCCCTGGCAAGCTTTGCTGCTGGTGAGGAAAATGTGACGCTTGCAGGAAAGCTGTAAATGCAGCTGGCTGAGCGGCTACTGGCAACTGATGCCATTTTCAGAGTTGCATAACCCCTGCAGGTCAGTTCAAGAGCTTTCTGACTTTAAAACCAATCTAAAGCGGTTTCTTTCTCCTTTCACAAGCGGAGGGGAGAGGGAATAGTCCGTGAAAATGGATGGACCTGTTCTCCCGGCTCCAACCACAGGGAAGGAATTTATTTTAGCCATATTGCAACTTAGATCTCTTAGTGGCATTAACGCAGACTTTATTTCAGATTAAAATAAACCTGAGCTGATTCTAATGTCTCCCTTTCTATGAATACACAAGCACAGTGTCTGTGTGTGTGTGTGTGTGTGCGCGCACACACACACGCACACACCCTTCCAAGTGTAAAGGGCACACACAAGTATCTTTAGAAAATTCCAAAGTAGCTAGTAGAGAAGGATTGGGTTACTGCTTTCAAGTCTTTTAAAGAGGCCCAGGTCTAATTCTACACCCCCACACTCTTCACCCTTGCTAGGGTGCATGTACATGGGGCCGTGTGCATCTAAATACAAAGCAAACTGGGAATCAGCTGATGGGCAGGAAGCAGGACCTGGAATGGACACTAAGCCTGGTCTGCAAGCAGAAGGGGTGGCAATCGGGTGGCACAGTCTGCACAGCATTTGGGCTGAACTATGAGAAGCCTTTCTACTGCTGATGGAGAACTTCAAAGAGAAGTAGAAGGGAGGCTCCCTTAGGGATCTCGGAAGCAGTCTCCAGAGAGCTAGTCCTGTTAGTCCATTGCAGCAAGAACAATTGTGTTGGCTGCGTTCAACCTCCTCCGTACGTCTCCAAATGCCAGCTGCTGACAGTCACAAGTGGAGAGAGTGTTCTTGGACCCAGGTCCTGCTCACAGGCTTCCCACAAGCATCTGGTTCATCGCTGAACTCAACAGACCTTTGGCCTGATCCAGCAGGGCTCTTACGAGTCTTGCGGCATTTGAAAGGAGGAATCCCCAAGGGTCATCTAGTCCAACCCCCTGCAATGCAGGAATCTCATCTAAAGCATCCATGGCAGATGGCCATCCAACCTCTGATTAAAAACCTCCAAGGAAGGAGAGTCCACAACCTCCCGAGGGAGACCGTTCCACTGTCGCAAACAGCTCTTACTGACAGAAAGTTCTTTCTGATGTTTAGTTGGAATCTCCTTTCTTGTAACATGAAGTTGCTGGTTTAAGACCACTTTGTGTACCTGACAAAGGGGGCTTTAGTCCATGAAAGATTATGCCTCAATAAATAGGTTAGTCTTTGAGGTCCTGCAAAAATCTTTTCTGTTTTAGGAAATTGCATGGCACTTATATTTTCCTAGGGATGCGGGTGGCGCTGTGTGTTAAACCACAGAGCCTAGGACTTGCCGATCAGAAGGTCGGCAGTTTGAATTCCCATGAGGGGTGAGCTCCTGTTGCTCGGTCCCTGCTCCTGCCAACCTAGCAGTTCGAAAGCACGTCAAAAGTGCAAGTAGATAAATAGGTACCGCTCTGGCGGGAAGATGAACAGCGTTTCCGTGCGCTGCTCTGGTTCGCCAGAAGCGGCTTAGTCATGCTGGCCACATGACCCGGAAGCTGTACGCCGGCTCCCTGGCCAATAAAGCGAGATGAGTGCCGCAACCCCAGAGTCGGCCCCAACTGGACCTAATGGTCAGGGGTCCCTTTACCTTTACATTTTCCTATAAGACCAGCTCCCTCTCCCCCACCCCAGCCAAGCTTTTGGAAGCGGCTGTCCTGGTTCACAACATGTTTAATCACTCCATATTCGTCACTACCGAAACCAATTCTGGTTTCTTCCCCGCATGCAGTTGTGAAGTGGGCTCTGTCCACAAAATCATATTCCATAATAGCATTTCTTAGTCTTGAAGGAGCCACATCACTCTCTGCTGGTTTTGCTGCAGCAGACCCAACACAACTCCCCCTGTGAAAGTTATTGCTTTGTTTTCTTTATTATCCTCTTTTATAGGGGAAATTGAAAGAATGTCTTCTTCTTTTTTTACGATGCAAAAGCAGCTTGTAAATGGGCATTCATCTTGGTATTGTACTAGACCAAGGCGATACAATAGATGGGGAGCCACCGGAGTGGAAAGATTTTATTGGGAAAAGCCAAACTTATATCAATGACAGACTTTCAGAACTCAAAAGAAATACTGGTTGTGGAAGTTTGCCTTCTTGGGAGATCTGAGGCTTCCCAAAAATACGTTGCTTGTGAATCAAGAGAGAAGTGTGAGGACATTTGGAGATGCACCTAAATGGCTCAGATGGATTTGAGATGTAAGCCGTGTCAAAAACAGCAAGTGTTGTCATTCTGTGCTCAAATAACATAGGTCTGGAGGGCTTCCTTCTGAACTTGTGGCACTTCATGTTCCAGTTGCAAGAAAAGGTTTAGGTTTTAATGGATTCATGCATTGTTTCCCACTGCAACATGCCCCCAGGTGTTTTGCTCAATACAATGACAAAGAGGGCACCAGGCGGTTCTCTCTGGGGAGACCATTCCGAGAGATGGGACGCTACTGTAGAAATTAACGGTGGTAGCTCATTGCTGTTCTCTGTTCTTCTTCCTTGCAAAATGTCATTTGCTTTCTGCCAGGGTAACGTGGCCCTTGGCCGAAAAAGGGACCCCCACCCACCCTGGTCTAAAAGATCTCGCAAAGATGCTTGTCCAGCTTCATTTTTTAAGTACTTCCTTCCCAACGGTTGATGTCAGTTCATCAAAAAAGGTGCAATAAGAGAGTTTGCCTGAAAGGCTACTGAAATCGCTACTGAAATCTCACATTTTCCTCACCATTCCATCTCTGCAAGCGTTGCAACTTGCCAGGTGGAATGACCCCCCCGCTGCTCCCCCCCCCCCCGTTCTGGGGGTGTGTGTCTCCCACCACCACCCCAATTTCAGGGGGAGGTGCAAAAGCCCTATTGCACAAACAGAAGTCCTTATGCAAGACTTCCACCAATGTGACTGGTGAGTTGAATCCTCCCTTACTTTTCACTTCCCCCTTTAGTGATTTGTTTGGGGGTTTTCCTCAACACTTTTGAGGGGTTTTTTTTTCTTTTCCTTTCTTGCAACCAAGCAGTAAATTTCATGAAACAAAGAAATATTTGTGTTAGTCAGGTAACTTCCCGCACCCACAAATCAGCCTGTTTCCTCAAATGCGGACATAAAAACTGCTGCCTTCAGCAAAATTTGGCTCCTGCAGAGGGGAGTATTTATAACGCAATATGAGCTATGAAATTAAAGTGGAAATAAAATTAAATGGGCTGACAATAGAAATAGTTAGGCCTCATAAATATGTGTCATGCTAAGTATCACTTAATAAGTTTTCCAAAAATAGATTGCTGTCTCGAATCCCTCCTTTTTCTTCTAAAATAATGTTTACAGTCTTTTAAAAAGACGTTGCTCTTTTAACTTTATGAAATTTCTGTAAGGCCCGTGATTACAACTCAAAACCAAAACCTATCTACATAATCAATGGCATTCCGCCCCCCGCCCCTAAAATTACTTTCTTGGTAAACTCTTTTCCTCCTGTAATGAAGGCAGCTGTGGTTAATGGAGAAGAGTTTGCTTGAGGCTGCTTAGCAAGTTCATGGCAGATGCGAGATCTGAGCCCCAGACTTTTAGCCACTGTGCTACACCAACTCTTATTTCACAGACTTTCTAAGGCTTTCATTTCAGGGCTGCCTCAAATGCTATTTTTTGCTCACAAACAAATTGAGTACAAAATTCATACCTTCACTGCTCAGAAATCCATGGCCAAAGGCTAGTTTTTTAAACCTACAAGATTCATGTGAACGGAAACCCTATTAAAGATACTAAAAAGTGGTTGGGTGACCCTCTGTCAGGGATTCTTTAGCTGGGATCCTGCATTGCAGGGGGTTGGACTAGATGACCCTTGAGGTTCTTCTGCAATTCTATGCTTCTGTGATTTGTATTTGCTGCTTGGATGAGTGAAACCGGCCACCTGTCTCCTTGATCCTTGCCCATCCTGGCTCATAAAAGCGAGCTGGGAAGGGAAGGGCTGGGTGATGGACTCCATGGGGTGGTGAATGGACCCAGCCAATATGGCCAACTATCGCCCAGTCTCAAATCTTCCATTCTTGGGCAAGGTGATTGAGCGAGTGGTTGCTGAACAACTCCAGACACGCCTGGAGGATGCAAACCATTTGGATCCCTTCCAATCGGGATTCAGGCCTCATCATGGGACTGAAACTGCCCTGGTCGCGCTGGTCGATGATCTCCGGCAGGCTAGGGACAAAGATGAGAGCTGTTTCCTAGTTCTGCTGGATCTCTAAGCGGCCTTTGATACCATCAACCATGACAGCCTTCTGGACCATCTGTAGGGACTGGGAGCTGGGGGCACTGTTATACAGTGGTTCCGCTCCTTCCTCCTGGGCCATATCCAGAAAGTGTGGGGGGGATGAGTGTTCGGACCCCTGGGCTCTCATTTGTGGGGTTCCTCAGGGTTCCGTCCTCTCCCCCGTGCTTTTTAATATCCAGATGAAGCCGCTGGGAGAGATAATCAGGGGGTTTGGGCTGGGTGTCTACCAGTATGCAGATGATACCCAGCACTACATCTCATTTAATTCAGAACCAGTGAAGGTCCTGTGTGAGTGTCTGGAGGCGGTTGGCGGGTGGATGGCGGCTTACAGATTGAGGTTGAATCCTGACAAGACAGAAGTACTGTTCTTGGGGGACAGGGGGCAGGCTGGTGTGGAGGACTCCCTGGTCCTGAATGGGGTAACTGTGCCCCTGAAGGACCAGGTGCGCAGCCTGGGAGTCATTTTGGATTCACAGCTGTCCATGGAGGCGCAGGTCAATTCTGTGTCCAGGGCAGCTGTCTACCAGCTCCAACTGGTACACAGGCTGAGACCCTACCTGCCTCCAGACTGTCTCGCCAGAGTGGTGCATGCTCTGGTTATCTCCCGCTTGGACTACTGCAATGCGCTCTATGTGGGGCTACCTTTGAAGGTGACTCTGAAACTACAACTAATCCAGAATGTGGCAGCTAGACTGGTGACTAACCATATAACACCGGTCCTAAAGGATCTTCACTAGCTCTCAGTACATTTCCAAGCACAATTCAAGTGCTGGTGCTGACCTTTAAAGCCCTAAACAGCCTCAGCCCAGTATACCTGAAGGAGCATCTCCATCCCCATCGCTCAGCCCAGACACTGAGGGTCTTCTAGTTCCCTCACTGTGAGAAGCGAAGTTACTGGGAACCAGGCAGAGGGCCTTCTCGGTGGTGGTGCCCGCTCCTCCCATCAGACGTCAAAGAGATAAACAACTATCTGACTTTTAGAAGACATCTGAAGGCAGCCCTGTTCAGGGAAGTTTTTAATGTTTAGGGAAGTTTTAAAGGATTGATGTTTTTATTATGTTTTTAGATATGGCTTGGGAAACCCAGCCAGATGGCCACGGTATAAATAATAAAATATATTACATAGGAATTGGTGTGAGATCAAGTCTGAAGGCAGCCCTTAGAATAAAAACTTTAATTTTTCCTGTCATATCCAAGAAAAAGCTAAACGTTTGCCCTTGCTGCTTGCAAATCCAACCAGACTGTGACATTTCTATAGTTTATTCTGATTCTAGTTGCTGTTGAACAGAATTCTATCAAGTTTTTTCTTTAAAAAAATCTCAAAACTGTCAAATGTCTCTTTGTAGTCTTCAACCTGAATTGCCCATTACATGCAAATACTGTCCATTCCAGAATGTGAAACCACTTAGTGTAATGACACATTTTATTCAGTAACTAGACTAATGTTTCAGTGCATTCCATGAAAAGGAGACCCCCGTCTCTTCACTGAATGCAATGCTTGCAAACCTCAGTAAGCAGATGGCAAGTGAAAAAATCCCATTCTTCTATTTTGTAAAATGGGAAAAAATGTGTTTTTATTTATTTAATTAATTTGTATACCACCCTTCATCCGTCGATCTTGGGGCGGTTCACAACATAAAAAGATGGCAAAGTTTAGTAAAAATTATTGTGTGCTCCTTTGGAATCCTAGAGTTGAAAGCGAGCTAGCGAACTTAGTCCTCAGCTAAGGCTAATATAGCTTGCAAAATTGTGGACCAAAAATATGACATGAATTCAGTTGGAACCAAGAATGGCGTTATTAAGGGTGATTTGGGGCAGACAGTTAAAGAAGACATCAATAGATTTTCTTTAAAAATTGCAAAGTTCAATAAATATAAATTGATTTATTTGCGTGAGGCAGCCGCCTTCATTACAGGAGAAGAGCTTACCAAGTCTTGCATAAACACAAAGTATATGAAAGGTAAAACGTGGAGGCTGCCTGCATGCCGTGCGTTTGACGTTGCCCACCAAATCTGTTTTATGTCATCTTCAAAAGCTCCACGCCTGCTTTTGACATCCTGGCAAACAGCTGAGTGCAACTGGAAAGCACTTGAACTTCTCCATAATGAGGATTGCAGATTTAGTCTTTCTGACCTATCTGGGGAGAGCTTCTGAAACCTTTAAAAACAGTGACAGCTCAGGGTTGTATACCGGGCCAAGTAAGCTTTTCTGGTTTAACATTGCTTGGTGGTAAAGACACCCCCCCCCCATGATGTCAACAAGAACAAGAGTCTCCAGTAGCAGAGAGCATGGGTGAATCTGCAACCTGATGCGGATGGGGCCGGCTGTAGTGGGGACACAATTGGTAGGAAAACCTCCTGTGGCTCTGATATTCCTATATGCTCAGCACACCACAGGGAATCAGTGTATGAGCATGGATGAGACTGCAGTCCCAATCACATCATACACTTTAAAGCACTTTAGCTGTTATGGCTTCCCCAAAGAATCCTGGGAACTATGGGTTGTTAAAGGTGCTGAGAGTTGTTAGGAGAGCCTCTCCCAGAGCTACGATTCCCAGCAGCTTTAACAAACTACAGATCCCAATATTTTTTGGGAGCAGGGTGCCGTGATTGTTTAAGGGGTATAAGCATGCTTTGAATGTACAGGGTGGCTGTAGCCAGAGAGAGAAATGGGGCCAAAGTTTGGGATTCATGGGTGAATGTGATAATTGAAACAGGCAGAGCAATCCTGAGAAAATGTCTAGTGGTACCACTTAGCTGGTGCCCGGGATCCAAAAAGCTACTTATAGGCGAACCCAAGAGTTTGTGTGTGCCCCCACCGGGTTAAAAAATATTTAATTTATCAATTAATTGTCTTCTCCCCATGCCACCTCTGAAGCTCGTACAGGGGTACCTCGGGTTACATACGCTTCCGGTTACAGACTCTGGTAACCCAGAAATAGTGCTTCAGGCTAAGAACTTTGCTTCAGGATGAGAACAGAAATCTTGCTCCAACGGCACGGCAGCAGCAGGAGGCCCCATTAGCTAAAGTGGTGCTTCAGGTTAAGAACAGTTTCAGGTTAAGTACGGACCTCCAGAACGAATTAAGTACTTAACCCGAGGTACCACTGTATGGGAAATCCTGCTTCAAATCCATGTTGGGCATGCACACAAAAGTTGTGTAGGTCTGTGGCTGCTGGCCATCCCTTCTCCCCCTGCCCAAAATAGTGCAAAACAAAAGGAAGCAGTAGTTTATGCCAAGGTTTATTTACTGAACAAGCTATGCCGCTGTTTTTTTGTTTTTGCTTTTTTGGAACTGGCTTGTCAAAGAACATTCCTAAGCTTATCGCCCAAAGACCAGGCTCTGTTCCTATTACAATGCCTCTGGCATTTATAACTGAGCAAGATGTGGGTGAATGTAAAAACGATGACTGTAGCATATGAAAAGATGGGGGAGTTATTTTTATTTTTCTGGTTCGGAAAGCACTTTTTGCAGCAAGAGGGGAAAAAACCAAAAAGCTATACCTTCTAGAAATCATCGCGGTAGCACTTGGCGGCTCCAGTTTTAGTTTTGAAGCGCACATTGATGAAATAGCAAGTATGCCCCAAGACAATTGGTTCATAAAAGAGAAGCCATAAAGACTCCAATTTTCTGAAAACCGTCCTAGGCATTCTGCTGCAGTCTTCACCATTCTGGTGGCCGCCAGAGGCTTTGGCCTACAACTCCCAGCAGCCTCAGCCAGTAGGTGCTTGCTGGGGCTGCTGGGAGTTGTAGGCCAAAAACATCTAGAGGGCACTGGATTGGCGACAGCTGTTCTAGTGTATCGCTAAGCTCTTTGGACTAATGCACAGGTACAGGATTCCATCTCTTAAGTCACGACTAAGAGAAGGCTGCAGGGTCTAAAAACTATACCTGCCTCTTCTTCCTTCAGCAAATTCCCTTTCCTTGCCTAATCGAGCATTGAACAAACTTAGCCAAGTGGATTACGAATCCTGGTCAAGCAGGGCATTAGCCAATGCGCCAACATCTCCCTTAAGCATGGATAGCAGCAGATGGAGGATATATACATTTCCCATGGCCTTAATCTGCCCTCTGAATTGTCCCTACAAGATCAGAGCTGTTCCATTTGCCCTGGCCTTTCCCGAAGGACAGATAGGAGTGGGTTTAACCCAGCAGTGATGATATCTAGGAATGCTAGATATGATATCTAGGATATCTAGGAATGCTAGATATGATATCTAGGATTTCTAGAAATGCTAGATATGATATCTAGGATATCTAGGAATCCATCACTCATATTAAGAGAAGGATGCATGGTTAGCTTCAAATATGCACAGTCCGTCCGTCCCCCGCCTTGACCATTGGACGATAAAAGGCACCGGAAGATAACTCAATATTTCATAAAAACCAGCATATCAGTGCCCAGATTATCCTCTAATCACAATTAGTCAATTCCTGATGAAATTAAGTTTTATTTTGAATGAAAATGTCCAGTGGAGTTACAGCCTTCATTAGGCCACAGAACACAACATAGTAGCGTTGAATATGCATTGGCTTACGTATAAGTCTCCTGCAAAAAAATACGCGGCACCATTGTTAACGCACGGGAGCAAGCACATCTTTGGTTTGAAAAGCAATTGCGAGAGAACCCATGAGCTTTTTCTGAAACCAGGACTAGAAAAACGGAAGCAAGGTCAATAAAGAGTACCTAAGGCACCTCATGAAAAGATGATTGCTGTCATCTTCGCTACACTCCTAAAGACCTCCAAATAATGCTCCATTATACTAAACACGCAAGCCGAGGAATGTGATGCTTAAGTGCAGGAAGACCGCATCGCCGTCAATTCCGGGTAGCAAAAATACAAAGTTTTATTAACATGTCGTGAGGAAAAGATTAACGGCTAGAAGAAAAAAATTGCAGAATTGGAAGCCACCAGCTCTTTCCCCTGCCTCCTCACCTCAAATACTTCCATCCTGGAGTTTGTGCAATGCAAGCTTGGGGCAGACGCGAAAAGCTGGAGAACGAAAGCCCATTTTCTCACATGCCTGGGTTGCACTTTGTTTGCTGTCCAGGAGATGGAAGAACGGGAGAAATGAGGAGAACAAATCGTGTCTGTTGTAAAGATGAATGAAATGTAGCATATACTCGTCTCAGAAAAACAGAATGCACAGTGAAGATGGTCTGTACCCAGAGTGTGCAATAAAACAGCAGAACTTGGACTGCAGCACAGTATATTGCTCCCTCGCCTCTCGACAAGTTGCGGCTTTTAAGTTAATAAAAGTTAGCCTTTTATGTTGCGATGGAGGCGATCAGGTTTCAAAAGTGGGGGAGTCTATCATTTACTTCTTTCACTCACTGTTGAAAATCAGCCTTCTGTTTTGCCAGAATATTCAAGTCAAGGTTGGAATGAATCATTGGCACCAAGAACGTTTTCTAGCCTATTACTTGGAATAATTGCTCATTGCCCAGCTAGCTGCCTGCATGTTGGTGCTTGCAGCTTTCACTTGCAAGGACCACTTTCCCACCACTCCAGAGTTCTTAAATGTTCATTCGAACGCCGTCCCTACGCATGGATTGGGATAGCCTCACCCTGTGTCCCATGCCTGGGATGTCTGCTTAGGCATTGCTTGGTACTAACACACAGTAGATAGAGCCCTACTCATGAAGATGCTTTCTGTGTGGTCGCTGTATGCACACACACACTTGTGAGGAGCACGAGTTGTGCAGATCAGAGCGATGCCCATTGGGCTCTTCATGCAACAGCCTTGATTTGAATGTGACTCCAAGCACCTGACTGTCAGGGCAGGGAGCCAAGACAGTGCGCTCGTTTAGAATATTTGCATAGGGCTTCAGCATCATAGAACAAATGTGGGCCACTGTTGGACCACTGGGACAGTATCAGCATTTGGCATCAGTTCGCCATCATTGCACACAATGATGCTATTATGTTTTAATCTACAGCAATGACTGCCCCGGCATAATAACTGCAAGGTTGGGGAACACTGCACACTACTACATACAATTTTTCCTTTGATGCTTGCTTGGGCAGGGAATACATCAGTCTTGCACCCGGGATTATCTGTATTCCACACTTTTGCAGTGCGAGAGTGCAAATTTGGTTCCCTGGCACAGATTTCATGATCTCGGGAGACTTTAGAAGTAGAAAGTTTGTCATTTTCAGGGTTGTGGAGGACTGCCGAGGGAACACAACCAAGTAGTGTGTCACTAGTTTGCAATCACAGGCGAAGAGCCTTTTTGCTAGGAGCTAAAATGCGTTTAAATGCATGGGGACATTTCAGTGAGCCTATTTTTTATTCAGTTTTGCTCCTCTATATCTGTGCAGATATTTAAATCTTGGATTAGTTTGCTCCTTTAGGAAGACAAAATTTGAGCAGGGTTAGTTTACGCCAACCACTTTGGGGTTCTTAAACGTTTGCACATACATTTATCTCTTACATTTACTTTGGGTTGGGTTCAAAGTTAGTTGATACGTAGAGTGTGGGACTTAAGTCAGCCATGACTTCACTTGCAATGCACCCATTTTTAAAGATGATTTTTATATTTTTTAACAACCCACTATTTAACTTGGCAACTAGCTGGCTTTTATGTTAATTTAATTTTTTATGTAAGACGTTATAAAAACTGAAGCGGCAGGTAAAATCTTAGAAGGGGGCCTCTCTCCTCTCATACCGGAGGGAATCCCTCATCTAAAATGCTGCCTGATGTGGCTTCTAACATCACAGGACAGTAGCTATTCGTGAGTAAAAACTAGGACTACTTTGTAGTGCAGTTTGTCAGTGGCATCTTCTTTGCCACTAGTTAGGATGTTGGGATTAGAATGGAACCCTGTCTGATTAATCAGACAGTTCCTACTTTGTTTTCAAAATCTGAATTAAGCTTGTTGGCCGTGTGTGTGTGTGTGTGTGTGTGTTTCTGCATTTCTGCTTCTGATCTCTGAAGCCTCTTCCCCTTTTGGCTCCCTGACTAATTTTGTTGGGCCTCATTCACAAACTTTCAGGCGCTTGCAGCCTTTTCAATGGAGAAAAGCACTTGTGGGGTACAGGGGCGAGGGGAGAGTTATCAAACCCCAAAGATGCTGGGAAGACAATGTGCTTCCTGGAAGGGAGGCAGAGGCCGGTTTTGCAGAGACTTCCTCCCCCAACTGTAAGCAACCACTCAAGCAGAGCGTGACAATTTGTCATCAACCGAATCTTGCTTTCCTCGTGGTGTATGGCAGAGATGGAGTTAGTTCAAGCTTGCAGATCTACTTTGGGGTCTTTCCCCACTCCCTCTACTTCTAGAATCCCCAGGTGTCCACCAGCAAGCACCAAGTGAAGAAGAGTAGCTCAGAAATAGAGGTGAACAAAGAATTAAGGGCTCTATCTCAGCTTAAGAATTCATTTCAAGGCCAGAACTCATCTCACAGCCCTTTCACAGAGTTATCCATTCCTAGGCTTTTCCCCACACCCTTCAGCAACTTAGTTTGGCTCCAGAGTTGTGGCCTTGTTAAACAATTGGGAGTTAGAAATCCTTGGTGATCTACTGGTAAGCACCCAGAAGTCTGCTAGTAGATCTCAATCTACTTTCTGTCTACGGTCTTCCTTAGTAATGCTTTGTTCAAATTGTGCTTTGTGGCTAAACGCTTTGTCACAGCTTTTCAGCAATTAAAATCTGCCATGACTTTGGGAGGCAGGGAGCAGGGAGGAAGAAGTACAGGCTATATTAACAATCCACTATTACAGAAATAATAATAATAATAATAATAATAATAATAATAATAGCAAAGCAGGAGCACATCAGCAGCCCAGGCCCCAAAACTGGCGGGTTAAAACGCTCCACGTTAGTTCTGGGAATTATCAAGTGTCATCATCTGCAATAGCCAAAAAGCCTAGTTACATTTTAATGCACACATGTTTAAAAACTGTACAACATTTAGTGTTCACGTAATAGATGCGTGATGAACCGCTAACACTTTTGGCATTCTCTGAGAAAGCAGGTCGAGCTCTGCAATGGATCCTGTACCGCGTTTTGGTTTCTTCGTTCGATTGCACGGGAAAACTTGTGCTCCTAAAAGTACGCCGAGGGTCTGACCTCTTCCTTTCTCTCCTCTCCCCACGTGGCAATTCTCTTCCTTCAGGTGTGGCCCATTTCCTGTTCGCTCGGAGCGACCTTTGGCTACGTGGCCGGTCTCCTTATTGCACCTTTGTGGATATACTGGAACAGGAAGCAGCTTACGTACAAAAGCAGATAGCTGGCGCAAAGAGAGAAGGCGTTTTTTGTTGCTGTGCTGATTCCTGGCGTCGTGACTGCGCAGAGACCACGGTCAAAGCAGAAGGCGATCGAAACACTTTGGGAGCATCGTCAGGCCTTCCTCCTCCTCCTCCTCCTCCTCACAGCACGTTTTGCATGCTGTGGCAACATGATGGTGCATCTGTCACTTGTCCTAAATTATGTTACCCCTGAGAGATTGTACTTTTCCTTCCAGCCTGAATAAAGTGTTTGTAACAGATGCTGCTTGCTCCTTCACTGATTTGGGATTTCCCTCCCACACATTCTGGATTATGCCCGATGCCAGTTTCCTAAAATCAGCTTCCCAATTGATCTCGGATCTGTGGATAGAGCGTTGTTGTTGTTCTGAGTGTATGTTTGCACGGTATTGGATATTTCACAGTATGTGTGGCCATCGTCCCGGCGGGTCTCACGTGATCAGGCAGCAATTAATGCACCTGGAGCCTATTCTTTTTTTCACCGTGTGTTTCTTTGGAGTTAAAATGGCTATGATAGCTTCATCGAAAACCGTCTTCAGTCCTTTCTGGGTTAAAGCCGAGCACTCCACGTAGCAGTAGGCTCCTATCTGTCAAGAAAACAAATGTCTTTAATAGCTGCACAGGCACGCAAAGACACCTCCCTCCTCCCCAAACTCCATTTGTCGGCTTGTGGGCGCCTTTGTTTTTATGGAACACATCAAGGTTTGTTTTGTCTTTGCCCTGTGAAAAACATCCCACTGTTTTAACCCTCCAGGAAAAGAGGTTACGCCTTCACTTTGTCTTTCGGTGACAGATTTAGAATTCTTTTCATTAGGTGCCGTTTCTGAAGAAAACACATTAAGGCTGCACTCCTAAAGGGGGCAGGAGGAGGGAGAGGAAACGAAAGGAGGCCAGATCGCCACATCCAACACCCTGCTGGACTTGCATGGGCAAAACAGAGAAATGACGCCCCTTCGTCATTTTCTGGGATTTTTCTCCCTCTTCAACTATTTCCCTCCCATTGGAAAGCTCCATGGCTGCCATAGTCCACCCCCACCCCTGGTTTGTCAGTGTGCCAGGGGAGGGGGCCTGGGAAGGGTTTGGATCATGTTCTGATACACTTCCCCCCACCCCTAATTCAACCACCGGCATGCCTCCAATTGGTCTCTATCAACACTGGAGCTCCGATGTAAGCAGCCTCAGCCTTGTACAGTGGTACCTCGGGTTACATATGCTTCAGGCTACATAAGCTTCAGGTTACAGACTCTGCTAACCCAGAAATAGTACCTCGGGTTAAGAACTTTGCTTCAGGATGAGAACAGAAATTGCGTGGCAGCAGCAGGAGGCCCCATTAGCTAAAGTGGTGCTTCAGGTTAAGAACAGACCTCCAGAACAAATTAAATACTTAACCCGAGGTGCTACTGTATACCTGAAGGAGCATTTCCACCTCCATCGTTCAGTCCAGACGCTGAGCTCCAGCTCCGAGGGTCTTCTGGCAATTCCCTCACTGTGAGAGCTGAGGTTACAAGGAAACAGGCAGAGGGCCTTCTTGGTAGTGGCACCCGCCCTGTGGAACACCCTCCCATCAGGTGTCAAAGAGATAAGTAACTACAGCGGTACCTTGGTTCCTGAACGGCTTAGTTGTTGAACAAATCGGCTCCTGGACGCCGCAAACCCAGAAGAAAGAGTTCTGGTTTGCAAACGTTTTTCGGAAGCCGACCGTCCAACGCGGCTTCTGCTTGAGTGCAGGAAGCTCCTGCAGCCAATTGGAAGCCGCGCCTTGGTTTTCGAACCGTTTTGGGAGTCGAATGGATTCCCGGAACGGATTACGTTTGAGAACCAAGGTACCACTGTATACAACTTTTAGAAGACACCTGAAGGCAGCCCTGTATAGAGAGGTTTTCAAGGTTTTGGTATTTTATTATGTTTCTGTATATGCTGGAAGCCACCCAGAGTCAGTCAGATCAGCGGGGTATTATTATTATTATTATTATTATTATTATTATTATTATTATTATTAAAGACAAGGGCCATGGTGGTTTCCACAGCAGCTGGAAGGAAGCATCCGACTCAGATCTTCTCCATGCTCAGAGAGGGATTTCCCTGGGATGGGACCTTAGGACTGTAACACCCAAGCAGTGATGTTTCTGTTAGTGTGTTTGACAGTTGGCAATGTGATCTTGAAGCATTTTAGGAAGGCAGAGCGGGAAAAAGAAATCACAGAGGCAATTTTGTAGAGATTAAACTCTCCAGCAGGAATAAGCCAATAAACAAAAGTAGCTGTGGTAACCCGGCATCACCTCGACCGATATTTTAAGTAATATTCGTTTTGGAATGCCCTAAAGGTAAGGCTAAACATTTTAAGTCTCAATGGTTCGCTTCGTTAATGTGTTTTATTGCTTTCCATTGTGAAGAGTTGTTTTCTAATTATTAGAAAAGTATTAAATGGACCACCCTCGTCAGGAATATTAAGGCTATGTTTTATTCATGAGCAAACCGGCTTCATTAACGGCTAATATTGTACTGTGCTAACTAATTTCGGCTATCTCCGTATGCACCAAATCCAGCAACCTCCTGTCATTGCTGTTTTCTGCGGAAAGGTTTTCCACTAAATAAGTCTGAAAAGAAGAATTGTGCCATTTGACATTTTTGTTGATTTGAGAATTCACGCTCCATCCAGAATGAAGTTGAGCGCTGGGGTCATCATGAAAATGCACTCTCTGCGACATTACTGCCCAAACCATTTGCTCTCCAAGATCAGGCTCTGCAAAAACAGATAGCTTACAGTGGAAACTGCCATGCTAAAGCACTAATTGGCTGGTGCCTGTAATGTCATGAACTCACCTCCCATTCTCAGATGCAATTTTTAAAATTGTTTCAGAAACAAGGGAATTTTTTAAAACAAACAAACAAACAAACAGGCACAATTATTTTCCTAGTTTTCCAATCAGTGCCACATGACAAATGCAAATAATTGGTTGACAGGGCATCTATCTATCTGTCACTCAATTGGCAAAGGACAACTATCTGCAAGGGCTTGGGATAACACTCCCCCGTGGCTTTGCGCTGAAAGGTTTATTTCTAGTACCCCACCTCAAAGTGAAATGCAAATTCCAAGTGTTATCAGTATTGACCAATGCTGTCATATAATGCTATCTAGGTAGGCACACACAATTACATTGTATTTGCGGAAGTACAGGGCCTTCTCAGTGATGGCACCTCCTAGCCGCCCTCACAAATGGGGTTAAGAGAGCCATGTCAGTTTGGAGGGCATTTGGGGGGAAACAGAAAACAAGTTGTCTTCATGTCCTTACTCAGCTCTGTTTTGCTGCTGCTGGTGTTGTGACAGTGTTGCTGTTTCCTTATGTTTTTATATGTTCTGTTTTTATATTGATGTTAAGCACCTTGCAGATCCTTTTGGATGCATTGGTAAGAATAAAATAAATGTTAAAGACTGATACACTTTTTTTTTTAAGTGAGAGAGAAAAGGTGAAGAGAAGAGGGAAGGAGAGAATACAGGACGCAACAGAGGAGGAAACTCCAGGCCAGATGCCTCCAAATCTCTATAAATGGCCAGCTTACCTCTTTTGCCAATTTCTGTCCCTGCTCCATACAAATTGGTTTCTCCTTCATGTCATTCAGCCTCGCTAAAGTTTTGGGGTCATCACGGAGATCGATCTGTTAGGAAATAAATGTGGACACTTTCTTAACGTTCACTTCAGAATCCACTTCAGATATTTCAAAACAAAACAAAACAAAAACCAGACACATAGGATTGAATCCACTTAGGTCCCAGGGAAATTAATGGGACTTTGAGTCAGTCATTACTAACTTTGCATTAAATACTAGGGGTCTGAAGTGCAACTAACTTAGGTTGGACCCAACCCATATTCTGAGAGTTAAATTGACAAGATCTGAGAGCAAATTGGGGTTTTCTCTTAGTTGTGACAGCTATGCTATGTTCTGAGTGGAAACGGGTGGAGAACATACCTTTTTGCAGATGGAACTAGAAGTTCTAATAATAATAATAATAATAATAATAATAATAATAATAATAATAATAAATTTTATACCCCACCCATCTGGCTGGGTTGCCACTCTGGGCAGCTTCCAACACATATGAAAACATAAGGGTTTCCTAAGCCCAGAACAGGGTCTGCTGCAGGATGAAGGCCCCATGATGTTATAGCAGGGGTCAGCAACATTTTTCAGCCGTGGGCTGGTCCACTGTCCCTTAGACCTTGTGGGAAGCCGGACTATATTTTGGGGAAAAAATATGAACAAATTCCTATGCCCCACAAATAACCCAGAAATGCATTTTAAATAAAAGGACACATTATACTCATGTAAAAACATGCTGATTCCCGGACCATCTGTGGGCCGGATTGAGAAGGTGATTGGGCCGCATCTGGCCCACAGGCCTGAGGTTGCCTACCCCTGTGTTATAGCTAAGCAGGTCTGGATCTAAACATCTCTCTGATGGGACAATGCCTGGGAACCCTATGCATTCGTAGGGGAGAATTAGTGGGACGAGAGGTGGGGGGTTAACTCCCTGGCTGTGTGCTTATACACCTGGGGCGGGGGGAGATCCCAGCCAGCTCCAACTTCAGAAAGGAGCTGAGAAGGAAAACACATAGAGGTAGGACCCTCAGTCATTTCTCCCCTGCATTGCTAAAAGGTAGAGGTAAAGCACCCCTGACAGTTAAGTCCAGTCGCGAACGACTCTGGGGTTGCGGCGCTCATCTTGCTCTACTGGCCGAGGAAGCCGACGTTTGTCCGCGGGCAGTTTTTCTGGATCATGTGGCCAGCATGACTAAGCCACTTCCGGCAAACCAGAGCAGTGCACGGAAACGCCGTTTACCTTCCCGCTGGAGCGGTACCTATTTATCTACTTGCACTTTGACGTGCTTTCGAACTGCTACGTCGGCAGGAGCTGGGACCGAACAACAGGAGCTCACCCCGTCGCAGGGATTCGAACCACCGATCTTCCGATTGGCAAGCCTTAGGCTCAGTGGTTTAGACCACAGCGCCACCCACGTCCCTGCATTGCTACTATTAAGCAAACCCATATTTTGGAAACGTGTGTTTTCCATCCTATTGTGTCATTCCATCCTGACTCTAAAAGCAGTTTCACACTTCCCTTTTCAACACGGAAAATAATAAAAACAGTAAGACTTGCAATTCAGTGTCTTTTTCCAATCCTCCGCCGAAAAGAACTTTGGAAGGGCTGGACCTTACAGTGCTGCAGCAACCACTCAAGTATATATAAATGCAAAGTATCTCAGAAGAAGGTGGATCTCCCCGCCCCCCAGGCAGGTCTGCCTTCCGTCTGATAGGCCAGAACTTATTCCGTCCACCTTACACAAGAGGCTTGGATTTCCTCCCTCCCCCAGCGACAACAAAGATTGGCCGATGACCACGAGTATCTTATTTCCATCTCTCACAGGATGTGATACAGAGCCTTGCCTGAGTCACCCGCCTGCATCCCATAACTGCTGCTTTTATCACCCAGTGTTCAATACGCAGAACACATCCAAGATGCGGATCTTTGCTTGCATCCTAAATTTTGGCATCGGTCTTAAGATTAGCTGGGGGCGTGGGAGGGTCTCATGTACAAAGGATGTTCATCCAACTCAAGAGCATGGCTTGCAACACAATTTTGAATTCCTCCTCCGGGCAGTTTCTCCATTCCCTGGTTTCATTGTTGCGTGCTGGTCACACAAGGAATAGAGGACTCTATCACCTCTAAAATGTGATTATTCTTGAATAACCCCCTGCTCTATTTGTTGCAGACTAGAAGAAATACAGTGGTACCTCGGGTTAAGAACTTAATTCGTTCTGGAGGTCCGTTCTTAACCTAAAACTGTTCTAAACCTGAGGTACCACTTTAGCTAATGGGGCCTCCCGCTGCCGCCACACCGCTGGTTACTATTTCTGGGTCAGCGGAGTCTGTAACCTGAAGCGTCTGTAACACTGAGGTACCACTGTATACAGCAAGGAAAGTCTGTATACATGGCAGAAGCAAGGAACTATGGTAATAGGTTTGTGTGTGTGCGCACACACATGTGCTGTAAGTTACTTGGAGACCTTTGAGTGACAAGCGGCTAATTAAGTGAAATCAATGAATGAAATGGAACAAAGGGGCTGGGTCAAAGGGGGAGTGGCTTGAGCCAGGCTGGAAAAAAGGAATCCGCCTTTCTACTAAGTCAGACCATTAGTCCAGCCAGCTCAGAACTGTCCACATTGCCTAGCAACTGCTACCCAAGATTTCAGATGAGAATTTCTCTGGGTCCTACTTGGAGATCCACAGGATTGAACCTGGGACCTTCTTCACTGTGATGGGCAATCTATCTGGAAGATAAATTGCATTTCAAGGAGTTAGTGATCTGACATGGTTACCTGCCTGTTCCTTCCCCCTCCCTGTCTCTTGTTAAGTTATTTGATGGTATGAAGAACAGTCTTTAATGATCAGCTGGGAGGAAGTGACAGTGCTAGGTGCCTTCTTTGATGCTGGACATTGTTTTGAGAAAATGAGGCATTAGGAGGGGAGGGCTAAGGAATAATCTGCACGTAGCTGGTAATGATCACTGCAGATGGTGACAGCAGTTTGTTGACATCACCTTGCCAACAAAGGTCTGTATAGTTAAAACTATGGTTTTCCCAGTAGTGATGTATGGAAGTGAAAGCTGGACCATAAAGGAGGCTGATCGCTGAAGAATTGATGCTTTTGAATTAGGGTGTTGGGGGAGACTCTTGAGAGTCCCATGGACTGCAAGAAGATCAAACCTATCCATTCTGAAGGAAATCAGCCCTGAGTGCTCACTGGAAGAACAGATCCTGAAGCTGAGGCTCCAATACTTTGGCCACCTCATGAGAAGAGAAGGCTCCCTGGAAAAGACCCTGATGTTGGGAAAGATGGAGGGCACAAGGAGAAGGGGACGACAGAGGACGAGATGGTTGGACAGTGTTCTTGAAGCTACTAGCATGAGTTTGACCAAACTGCGGGAGGCAGTGGAAGACAGGAGTGCCTGGCATGCTCTGGTCCATGGGGTCACGAAAAGTCGGACACGACTAACCGACTAAACAACAACAAAGCTGGTAATGAATGATCTGCATGTAGCCAGTCAGGCGAGCCACACAGGCTAGCTAGCTATAAATCAGATGGTTGTGGGCCGAGTTTTTGAGAAGCTCATGCACGGACTGATCAGCCGCGGGGCCGTGCAAACTGAGGCTACCTGGGGGAGTAACTTCGCCACTTCTTAAGGGCTTCCAAGTGGCAGACTGAAGTGCCTGCTTGGTAAGTTTAGAATAAAATCTTTAATCTCACTCGTGTTTCGTATTGCTTCTGAATCTCATTTTAAAAGAACCACCTTGCATTTGGCAAGACATGCACTCAAGGCAGATTGCTCCTACCGCTGAGCCACAGCTGAATTGCAAAGGAGAAGGGATGCTATGAAGAAACATGACCAAGGAGGGAATGTAAGCCAGGGTGACGGAGAAGAAGTGAAGAAGGGAAAGATCAGGCATGAGCCTAGGGGTGTCTGTTCAGCCTAGGGAAGTGTGGGAACCACCACCTTGGACCAAACACTCGCCCAAGCTAAACCCGCTACCAGCCCTGCTTTGCCCTCTTCTTGAGTGTTTTTGCCTGGCTGGAATGTGCCTGCAAACTCTGCTTCTTGTTTGCCTGCATGGACGATGGAGACGGGCTGCTGGTTGTGTGTCTGCAGAAACAAGTCTTATGTACAAAGGCAACAGTCACATTCAGTGCTCTGCCCATTTGCCTCTGGCCCTGCCCATCACAGTGGCATGCGGCCCTTGAAAGGTTGCCCCAAAGGGAATGTGGGCCGTGGTCTGGAAAAGATTCAGAGAGAGGGATCTGGGCTGAGCATAATAGAACAGGGTGGGGGTGTTTTTCTGCATTCGTTCACATAAAACATGCAACATCCAGACCTACCTGGGTTCCGACTAACAAATAGGGTACATTCGGCGCATATTCCTTCAATTCCGGCACCCACTCCTCCTTCACATTCTGAAAGGAAGCTGGATTCACCACCGAGAAGCAGATGAGGAAGACGTCAGTCATGGGGTACGACAGCGGCCTCAGGCGATCATAGTCTTCCTGATGACAGAAGGATGTTTTTAGAAATTCATCGTTTCTCCAACAGTACCTTATGTTTGAGCCTCTTTGATATCTGTTTTGCCGTTAATGGTAAATCCATTTGGTCAAATAAACTAAATACAATTTTTTTTACATCTTTCATCCAAGCAGCTCAAGGCAGTGTGTGTGTGTGTGTGTGTGTGAGAGAGAGAGAGAGAGAGAGAGAGAGAGAACATATAGTAAGATGCTTTCTACTGAGTCAGACCATTGGCCCCTTTAGCTCAATACTGTCTGCACTGACTGGCAGCTGCTCTTCAGGTTTTCAGCCAAGAGATCTCTCCCAGCCCTACCCAGAGTTGCCTGGGATTGAACCTGATGGGTTTACTATGCAGCTACGGCCATTTCACAAAGCTATGGAGTTCTTTCCCCATTTTATCCTCCGTTAAAGATGGCGAATGCTGAAATACAGTTCATTTAAGCTAGCAGGCAGTTCATTTAAGCGAGCTTTATGGCCCTTTAAATGGTCTTTAAATCTGTGCTTACCCAGCCCCAGGCTGACACTTTAACCATTATACCACACTGCCCTCTTAGGCAGGTTTCTGGCCTTAACCTGTTCTACAGCTTTGCACTTGCTGTGCGACGGACCTGCTCATTTCGACACAAGACCGTCGGCCTCCACCTTTTGCCATCTTTATGTCTGGTAGAGAACAAAGCTGAGGGAAGAACATTGTTAGCGTTTCTTCCAAAATACAGTACTTTTTGAGGTCACCTACTGAATTACCTCAGTTCTACTGGATATTGCTGATGGCTTAAAAAAATTAGTACCGTTGGTTCATGGAGGTCACTGGCCATTAACAACTAGAGATGCAAACTTGTGACACACAGCACATGGTAATCCCTATTTTTGCATGCCTTAGTTCTTTCTACCCCCTGTCATTGCACTGGCAAAAGCCAGAATAATGGGTGGAGAGCGCAGGAAAATCTAAAAGTAACCTCCCAACTACAAATTACGTTTCTTAAGAAAACATACAGTCTTCAGACTGTTGTAAGACGGAAGACATTGGTTTATGAGAGAGCTAAGAGTGATTTGAGAGGGGCAGCGCTACCCGGGTGTACATATATTGTTCTTTTGTCCCTCTTTCACCTCTGAGCAAATAGGTTTGGCAGGTTTTTGAAAGAATACAAAAGCAAAACCTGTTTGATCAGGCCAGGCCCTCTCAGAGGTCCAGAGAGGCCTGCTCTAGCTGCAACATTTGAAGCCCTTCACCATAATACATAATAAAAACATGGCAATACAGGAAAATGAAATAAACAAAATAAGTATGCAGTGGTAAAATCCATGCTAGGGATCATTAGGAGAGGAACTGAAAACAAATTTGCCCAAATCATAATGTCATTGATACAAATCTGCGGTACGAATGCATTTCGAGTACAGTGGTACCTCAGGTTACATACGCTTCAGGTTACATACGCTTCAGGTTACACACTCCGCTAACCTAGAAATAGTGCTTCAGGTTAAGAACTTTGCTTCAGGATGAGAACAGTAATTGTGCTCCGGCGGCGCAGCGGCAGCAGGAGGCCCCATTAGCTAAAGTGGTGCTTCAGGTTAAGAGCAGTTTCAGGTTAAGTACGGACCTCCGGAACGAGTTAAGTACTTAACCCGAGGTACCACTGTACTGTATACAGTTCTGGTGGCGTCGTAAACAAAAGGATATTTTAGAGTTGGAAAAGGTTCAGAAAAAGGCCACCAAAATGATCGGGGGTGGGGTGGGGCAACTCCCCTATGAAAGAAGGTTGCAGCATTTGGTACTTTTTAGTTTAGAGAGAAGGCAAGTATGAGATGACATGATAGAAGATTACAACATTATCTATAGTGTAGAGAAAGTGGATGGAGAGAGAAATTCTCCCTGCTTTCCCACAGGTTGGCCACTGTGAGTACAGGATGCTGGGCTAAATGGGCCAGTAGGGCGTACTGAATTTGTCAACGTTCAAATTCCCCAAATGAGGAGTGCTAAAAAGTTGGAACATGACTTGGGAATTCAAAATATATTTTGGTCAAATTAATATAATTTAGTATTGCTTGGTAAAATGTGTGTAACATGGCATGGAAATCGTTAAAAATGATTGCCAAGTGCTTGCAGCTATCTATTACTTAACACTACCTGACCTTTTCCAGAAGGTAAAATTAAAAATATTTGGTTTTCTGAAAGCCCTTTATCTGCTTCTTCTTCAACCGTGGTCTTACCAAGCTAAATGTAGTTTGGTCACCCAAAAACTTGTTTTTAAGGCCACTCGCTGAAGACCTTTCTCTCTTTTTATATATACAGTGGTACCTTGGATTAAGAACTTAATTCGTTCTGGAGGTCTGTTCTTAACCTGAAACTGTTCTTAACCTGAGGTACCACTTAAGCTAATGGGGCCTCCCACTGCCGCTGTGCGATTTCTGTTCTTATCCTGAAGCAAAGTTCTTCACCCGAGGTACTATTCTAGGTTGGCGGAGTCTGTAACCTGAAGCGTATGTAACCTGAGGTACCACTGAACTTTATTCTCTCAAAACAATTTTGCATCACTTATCTCGATGCTGCTAATCAGAGAGAGGGGCAAGGGGTTAGCTGAAACTCCACCCCCACCCCAAATCACTGAAAATCTTATTCCAATGCTCTTCTGACTTTTGAGATTTCAGCAAGGGCTGCCCACACACTTTCAAGCAGATCCTGACTTAGCCATAAGCGCTACAAACACTGCGCTCTCTTTTTAAACCAGAAACCCAATCTATTGAGAACACTGGATTTTGGAGCCGTCATTTAATACCAGATTCCTTGCGTTGTCCGACCTCCCTCATAATCATGGTGTTCATGTAGCCTGGGGTGGGAGCACAAGTCAGGCTACAACAGGAATGGCCAACATGGTGCCCTCCAGATGCTCACAGAATCATACAGTTGGAAGGGACCCTGAGGTTCATCTAGTCCCCATCGTGCTACCCAGATACTGAGGTCCAGCGCCGAGGGCCTTCTGGCGGTTCCCTCACTGCGAGAAGCCATGTTACAGGGAGAACCAGGCAGAGGGCCTTCTTGGTAGTGGCACCCGCCCTGTGGAAAGCCCTCCCACCAGATGTCAAAGAGAACAACCACCACCAGACTTTTAAAAGACATCTGAAGGCAGCCCTGTTTAGGGAAGCTTTTAATGTTTGATGCATTACTGTATTTTAATATTTTGTTGGAAGCCGCCCAGAGTGGCTGGGGAAGCCCAGCCAGATGGGCGGGGTATAAATTATATTATTATTATTATTATTATTATTATTATTATTATTATTATTATTGAGTCTTTGGCCTAACGTGGAGCTCAAACCCACGACCCTGAGATTAAGAAGCTCATGCTCTACCAACTATTGGACTACAGCTCCCATAATCCCTGACCACGCTGGCTGGGCTGCCGGGACTTGCAGCCAAATAATATCTGGAGGTTAACCATGAGCTACCTTCCAACAGATAAATAAATGCGCACAACTCCTCTGACACATTCAGGTTCTCAGGCGTTCAAACCAGGCCCTGATCCAGGAAACAATCCCCAATAAAACCCCAACCGCATTTGCACACACAGAGAGATTCATTCGACTGACTTTCCAGCTCGGAGGAGGAGGGAGTGGGCTTCTTGAGGCATGAAAAATATTCGAAGAACTTGAGTGGAATATGTTGAGCACACGGGGAAGAAGCGAAAGGGGATGAAGTCATGTTTGAAGCACCCACCCACGTATTCCTTTGGCTGGGAAACGGAGGGGTCCTGCTGGAGCAGCAGCCTTAGAAAAAGGAGCGACAGCAAAAGCTCTCAAAAACGAGACACAGAAACAGCTTCAAAGGCTGCCTTTCTGCACTGGCTGGAAAGGATGCAGGAGAGAGAGAGAGAGAGAGAGAGAGAGAGAGAGAGAGAGAGAGAGAGAGAGAAGCAGCAGTTTGCCCATGGCTTCACATCAGGTTGCAATTTCTGAAATATACAGCGGTACCTTGGGTTAAGAACTTAATTCGTTCTTGAGGTCTGTTCTTAACCTGAAACTGTTCTTAACCTGAAGCACCACTTTAGCTGAAGCAAAGTTCTTAACCCGAGGTACTATTTCTGGGTTAGCAGAGTCTGTAACCTGAAGCGTCTGTAACCCGAGGTACCACTGTACGCAGAAGGAATCGCAGCAGCCGGGAGCAGCTATCAACCCGCTGCTCTCCAAATGCATTGGACTACGACTCCCAGCAGCACCCAGCCAGCACAGCCAAGAGCTATACAGTGGTACCTTGGGTTACATACGCTTCAGGTTACATTCGCTTCAGGTTACAGACTCCGCTAACCCAGAAATAGTGCTTCAGGTTAAGAACTTTGCTTGAGGATGAGAACAGAAATCGTGCTCCAGCGGCGCGGCGGCGGCAGGAGGCCCCATTAGCTAAAGTGGTGCTTCAGGTTAAGAACAGTTTCAGGTTAAGTACAGACCTCCGCAACGAATTAAGTACTTAACCCAAGGTACCACTGTAGTCCCAAACAGCTGGGAACTACAGCATATCGGCGCCCTTCTGCTGTATAAACCTGACCTCAGGTAAACACAATATAGCGTCATCTCTGGAGCTGTTTGCGCTGATACAAAGCTTGGATCCAGGCAATCGGAAGCCACGAGCTGTCTAGAAATTGTGTGACAAGCTTGTAACTGTATAAGGAGTCTCTAAAAAATAAATAAATGGTAGTTTCCAATCAGTGGGTTAGGCTCCGTGTCACTATGTGCCTTCCTGCCACCCTCCAGCAACTGCAAAGTGTGTCAGTAATGCTGGCTGAGAGATTGGAGGCTACAGACAGCTATCTTCCTCTACCTAGGCAAGACAAGAGCAGACTCAAGGCCAGTCTGCTGCAACCTGAATGCCCTTCCTGGTGCTTTGCTGGACTCCAAGTCCCATCAGCCCCATCCGGGATGGTCAGGGATGATGGGAGTTGTAGTATGGCAACATCTGTAAGGCCACAGGGTCCTCATCCGCGAGCTCCACTTCCCTCCACTGACTCTACTAAACACAGCTGGAGCAGCCAAAAGAAATAGGGAAATCGAAAAGAACATTGTTCATGTATGGGATAACAGAGGCCAGAATCTTAGTAGCAAGAAATTGGAAAAATACAGCAATACCTAACAAGGCAGATTGGCAAATCCTAACGGTAGAATACCTGCAGCTAGCAAAGACTGCAGGAAGGATAAGAGGCCAAACAAAACCAATAGTCTATAAGGATCGGAGAATTTTTAAAGAATACTTAAAAAATCACGGTATAAAAGGAAACTTCTTGGCAGAATTAGACTGAACCTTGCATTGTATAAATATAAGTTTGTAGGGAAGTTAACAGAAACTATATAAGAAATATGTAACTGTGCGGTATAAGATAATCGACAGATAAAGTACAGCGAGACTAACTAGAAGTTATTTTTAATTTCTTGTTTTATAAGTTCTATAATCGTTGGGAGTACAAATGATGTTAGTTATACGAATTGTGTTGTTTCGTATACTGCTATTGGTTGTTTGTCAATATATAGTTTGTTTATTTGATTGTATGTTGTTTGCTTTCCTGGCATAAATGTATCTATTTTAAAACAATAAAGATATATTAAGAAAATAAAATAAAATAAAATAAAAAGAACAAAGCAATCCTATGATTCTAGGATGCACAGCAACGACTTCTGCTTCGTTTTGCAAACAGGCGGGTGCCGGTGAAGTCAAATGGGACACACACCGCCAAAAACCACACAGGAGAGAAAGGAGATTGGTGAGCTCTGCAGTGGCAACCTGAGAGGAGCTGAAGCTGGGAACTTGAGCCTCAGGGCTTAGAAGAGGGCAGGCAGCAGGGTCAGCTAGCTCTTTGGCACTTGCGTAATGAACTTCTGTACCTATGGGAACTCTGAACTATCAAACAACAGGGAAACCAGAACTATTACAGAATTAAGAAGGCACATTTTACATCTCGCAAGGGATCCTCCAACAACCAGCCAGCAGAGCTCTTTCTGGTGGTTGACAGGCTGATGACTCCCACTAGGCCAGCGGCTCTCAACCTGTGGGTCCCCAGATGTTGTCGGACTACAACTCCCATCATCCCTGAGCTCTGGCCAGGCTAGCTAGGGGTGATGGGAGTTGTAGTTCAACAACATCTGGGGACCCACAGGTTGAGAAAGGCTGCACTAGGCAAAGCACCCCTAGCGCTCTCAAAACCCTGCTGTGACCAGCTGGGCTGCACCTTTCCAGGACAATGTTGCTCAACTTCAGAGAGACCTCAGTTCTGTGCCTGTTGCAGTTCCAGCTGCAGTCTATTGTGAATCACTTTCAGTTTATGCAGTCTGGCAATGTGCACAAGGTGCTTGCAGCTTCCTACTCGACCATGTTGAGTTGACCCCTTCCGCTCTTCGCTTATGAAATCTAACAAAGGAGGGTTGACGGACCAGAGGGTGGTTAATAATTCTTCACTACCGGAAGGGGTGGTCCCTGCAACCTTAAAGGAGATGGTTATATGGCTACTCCAAAAAAAGCAGACTCTGATCCCATTGGTTTGGACTATCTACCAGCCGGTCACAACACCCCTTTTTTAGGGAATAGCGTGGAAAAAATTCTGGTGTGCCAACAGAAGACCTTATACAGAAGACTCATTCCAGTCTGGGTTTAGGCCTGGTCATGGGCCTGATTCAGCCTTGGTTTCCGTCAAGGGGAATTCCCAGCCAAAGGAATGCACACGGCAGAGTTCACTCAATAATAATAATAATAATAATATACTTATACCCCACCAATCTAACTGGGTTTCCTCAGCCACTCTGGACGGCTTCCAACAAAGATTAAAAATACACTAAAACATCAGTCATTAAAAACTTCCTGATACAGGGCTGCCTTCAGATGTCTTCTAAACTTCAGATAGTTGTTTATCACTTTGACATCTGATGGTAGGGCGTTCCACAGGGCGGGTGCCACTACTGAGAAGGCCCTTTATTGTCAACAATAACACAGTTGCTTCTACAGCTCTGGATGCCTAGTATCTAGCAAGCTATTCCCAGGTCCGTGCCCTGTGGAGCAACAGGCGACCCCTCCCCCTACACCAGTTGATGTACCTTCCCCTGACAGGCTGGGCACATGCAGCTGGAGACTATGCCTCTGCTCATCCCTTTTCAATCCTCTCCTGGTTCTGGGAGACAGTGGTGCAAGAGAGGATGGGGAAGCAAGCAACCCTTCACTTGCCTGGTCCCCCTCTTCCTCCAGCTCTGAACCTTCCCCTGCCTCTGACTCTTGCCTCCTGGCTGGTGCTGTTGTTGTTGTTTAGTCGTTTAGTCGTGTCCGACTCTTCGTGACCCCATGGACCAGAGCACGCCAGGCACTCCTGTTTTCCACTTTGGTCAAACTCATGCTGGTAGCTTCGAGAACACTATCCAACCATCGCGTCCTCTGTCGTCCCCTTCTCCTTGTGCCCTCCATCTTTCCCAACATCAGGGTCTTCTCACCTGGCTGGTGCAGGACCCCACAAACCACCATGACCCTCTCCTGAGCCAGACTCCAGCCCCACTCCCCCAGTGCACTCTCATCCTGCCAGTCCCTGCCTTGATGGAGGGCATTTATTGAGAATGGGTCCAAGAGAGTGCAACCTTGCTCCTTCTTCTCAATCTCTCTGCAGCTTTTTAGACCATTGTCCACGGAATGCTGCTGGACAGGCTACATCAAATGGGTATCTTGGGGTGGCGCTGTGGTCTAAACCACTGAGCCTCTTGGGCTTGCCGATCAGAAGGTCGGTGGTTCGAAACCCCACGAGGGTTCCCGTTGCTCTGTACCAGCTCCTGCGGACCTAGCAGTTCGAAAACACACCAGTGCAAGTAGATAAATAGGTACCTCTGCAGTGGGAAGGTAAACAGCGTTTCTGTGCGCTCTGGTTTCCGTCACAGGTGCTCAGTTGCGCCAGAAGTGGTTTAGTCCTGCTGGCCACATGACTTGGAAAGCTGTGGGTTGCAAAGTCCCATGTTTTCAGCCCCCTGGTAGTGCTAACAGGGCACTATTGTACCCTCAATGCTATTTGACCTCTATATGAAGCCACTGGGAGTGGCCATGAGATTCGGGGCAAGTTGCCATCAGCATGCTGATGACGCCCAGCTCTATTTCTTCACAGTATCTAAATCGGGAGAGACTGTGCTGGCCCTGGACCGGTGCCTGGTTGCAGTGGTGGGCTGGGTGAAAAAAAATAAATGGGCTCTGTTGGAGAATGGTTCTCATGCCTGAGAAACTGACCTACTGAATCCAGCTTTTGTTTCTGGACGCCCAGATGGCTTCTGTCGCTAGGAGCACTTTTTATCAGCTTCAGCTGGTACGGCAGCTGCGGCCATGGCTGCACTAGTACTGCTTGACCACAGTACTCCAGATGGACGGGGTAGAAATATTATTATTATTATTATTATTATTATTATTATTATTATTATTATTATTAT
>JAXCMG010000003.1:80861263-80943456 GCA_034642415.1 Podarcis siculus | reverse complement strand
GTACTCTAAACAAAGCTATAAAAGTACCCCAATGTACAAATAAAAACATTAAACATTAAAAGTCATAAGCTAAAATCATCACATGGTCACTAATGTTAAAAACAATATCAATTAATACAGTGTGCAATTTATACTCAGAGTTTGGTGACAAAGATAGAGCAAGCCTGAGGTAGATAGATGGGATCAAATAAATTCATCTCCTTTACAGTTAATAGCTACCTTGGCTATATAATTTGCTCTAATTTTCCTAGCAGCAGTTGCAAAAAGTGCTACCCGCCAGGTCACATACTTCCCTCCATATGTTGTTGGACTCCAGTACCCATCAACCCCAAATATCATGGCCAATGGCCAGGAATTATGGGAGCTGTAGTTCAACACCTGAAGGACCGCAGGATCCCCATTACTGCTCTAAATACCACAGAGCAGAACACTCAATATGGTATCCCACTGGGTTTTGTTTTGTTTTGCCACAGAAGTCATATGTATCTCAGGTGGGCTTCTTGCTGTTGAGCTGCTATTGTTTTGTTTCTTTTTTTACAATTCTATATTTGTTTATGCCACCACTCTCCTGAACATTTCCAAGTCATACCAATGCCATTTTAGAAGTTTTGTCCGACTTCTCCTCCTCTCTCTTTTTCTTCTCCTTTCTTCTTAAAAAATGAGCGTGTAAGGGTCTGCCATCTCATATTGCTCCCCTGGAGTTCCTAATTAAGAACCGCAGCCTCTTGCAATTTTACAGAAGGTCCTCTGTTCTTTTTCAGACATTTACTTAATGTTCCAGCTGCTGGAACTGTGAAAGTTTTATAGCAAGCGCGGCTCTAGAGAAAAGTTGTTGATGGCATAGCTGCAGTGTGTGCCATTAAAATCTAGACAGCTTAAACCAACGCCATCATTGTTTTATTGCTTCTGAGTTTCTAGCCAAATGCCTAGTCCCACGTACATCAATCCTTTACTTTTTAAAAGACAAAACCTTATCAATCCAAATCATTACCTTCTGACAGTTCAAGTCCACCTTTGCATGATAGCAGCTCCTACAGAGCAATTCTAATTATTCAAGTATCTGGTTAGCCATACATTTTGGATAACACGTCCTCCTCACCCCCAAGATATTCAGAAAAACTAGGTAGAACTTTCATATGGTGTAGATCAGTAGTAGAACATCTGTTTTGCATGGAGACGGTCTAGAATGAACCAATCATCTGATAAGGCAGCTTCCACGGTTAAATCATTTAATTTGAGTAACTGACCCAATATGTGGCCGTGGCTGCTCGCTTAGGCAACTTTAAAAATGGAATCAAGACAAATTTGTGGCAGAAACATTTATCTCTGGCTACTAGTCATGGTGGCAGCAGAGGCAGATTTAGGGGAGTGCAACCGGTTTTCCCATACTGGGAGCTGAGCCGAGAGGGTGCTGCAACAATCACTTCGAACGGAAGACGTCAAATTTTGGCATCACACAAGGCACCGCTGAAACTTGAAGGCCCAAAGTCGGCCATTGGGGGCAAGTTCAGAGGCAGCATGCTTCTAAATGCCAGCTGCTGGAGAAGACCGCATGCGAGCTATTGCTCTCATGTCCCGCTTATGGGATTCCACAAGGCGTCTGCTTGGGCGCTGTGGGAAACGGGGTCTTTTTCACCTAGTGCATAGCTACAACTGTGGAACTCACTCCTGCAGGAGGCAGCAATAACCACCAACGTGGACGGCTTTAAAAGAGGATTGGATAAATTTATGGAGGGTCTACCAGCCATGGTGGAAGCTGCCTCCACATACAGAAGCTACTTCTACAGAATGTTTCTGTATGCCAGTTACTGGAAACCGCAAGAACCAAGAATGATCTTGTGTTCGGTTTCTGCTTGTGGGTTTCCACCAGACATCTGGTTGGCCACTGGGAGAAATGATGCTGGACCACATGAGCCACTGGCCTGATCCAGCAACCTCTTTGTATGTTATCCTCAGCAACCTGATCCAGCAGTATTTCATTTTATGTTCTTATGAATTGTATATGGTGCCTCACAGTGATGTGGATGATGTACAGAAATATGAAAGAGGGTCATCACAGACTGCATAACTGATTTCTAAATATATTTTGGGCAGACTCTTTTGGGGCCTAGAGACATTTAGATCAGAGCATCTGCATTCAAAGCATGAAGGCACAATATCAAGTTACAATTTGATACCACAGAAGATGAGTACCGATGGGCTGGATTAAGGAGGCTGTTGTCTTAACCATGTCTACTAAGAAGTTCCACTGAACTCCCAGGTAAATGGGTTAGGATTGCAGCCTTAGTCATGCTGAGAATGGAGTAGGGTTGGGTGATATCTGGTTTTCAACATCGTGGTATATCACCAGCTTAAACATCGCGATATACTGGTATATCACGATGTATGAAATAAGGATGGACCTATGTACAGTAGTACCTCAGGTTAAGAACTTAATTTGTTCTGGAGGTCCGTTCTTAACCTGAAACTGTTCTTAACCTGAAGCACCACTTTAGCTAATGGGGCCTCCCACTGCTGCCGCCGCTGTGCAATTTCTGTTCTTATCCTGAAGCAAAGTTCTTAACCCGAAGTACTATTTCTGGGTTAGCAGACTCTGTAACCTGAAGCATCTGTAACCCAAGGTACCACTGTACTGTAGAGGCATTGGCCAGCTTCACGGGTTCTCCTGCATTGTGATTTCTTGCATAGCACACACACATATGATTCACAATATATTGCCAGGTCAAAAATTATGAAACCAGTATCACAACATGGACTTCAAACCAGTTTTGGATGATATATCGCCCAGCCCCAGAATGGAGAACTGAAATGAATAGGACTTGACCTTAAGTCCCATGAGGATGTCTACTTTTAAGTAGAGGAGAGTCTGCATCCAGCCCATTACGGCTAAAAGAATGCAAACCAACAAGCACTAGCAAACTGGCAACAGTACTATTCCTCATGTCTGATCTGGATGCAGAAGCTGTAGTTTGGGATCTCTTCTTGTTGTTTTCCTTCTCCTGCGCAGACAAATTTGAAACAGAGGGAGCAACCTCCCCTCTCTGCTGTGCTCCAAAACTATTCAGTCATTCCTTGCAAATGTTTTGACTCAAAGGAATGATTTCAGGATGGGAAGCAATGTGTCCCTGGGGCCATAAGAAACACAATCAGACAAAATGCCTTCCCATAACATTAGATGATGCCATTATTCTCCAATCAGAGCCACAGGCTCATGTTGCCCGTCCACCAATGAGAAGCAAGGCAGAACTCAAAAGAGGACCCAGCCATTGGGAACTAAAAATAAAGTATCTCACAAGGCTGGTTGTTTTTCCCTGGGTGAGAGGAGTTGGGATCACGAAATCGGCTGCTTGCAATTATTGATTTTTAAAATAATAGTATTTTAAAATACTGGGGGAAGGGCGATCCATTCTCCAAAGATCTGCGACAAGGCAGTAAATGAGGCAATTATTACAAGCTGCTGTATTGAGACACCTCAACATAAACGGCAGTCCTTGAATAATTCAGCGTGTGCAAGTAAGCATGAACAGAGCTCAACCTTTGGAAAACACCATATGCTGATCACTTTTTATTTCCCCCCCTTTTAAAAAGCAACCTACCCTGTTGCTTTGAAGCTGCTGCTGGATCGGGGGGGGGGGGGGAGCCCTTACCTGTCCTGCAGTGTCATATAGCCCCAGCAGATACTGCTTGCCACCGACTGTCACACTGACTGCAAAGAGAGAAAGAGAATATCAGGCAGGGGCCCCAGAGAAACACACACACACTCTCAAGCTCCCTCTTTCCTCTCTAGACCAAGGAGCAAACAAGTGGATTCAATTACTCTCCCAAACTCAAAAATTAAAAAAAAAGCACAGACATCTCAAATGGGTAGGCAACCTTTTAAAAATAGCAATGATCCCTGTCTCTGCCCAGATACACACTTTCGAAACACTTTTGTGATGGAGCAAAGCAGAACTAGACTCCCCATTAACATGCTGCAGCCTACAAAAAGGTGCCCTTGTTTTTGTGTGTGTGTCAATACACACACATCATGTGCTCATAACAGGACTTCAAAGGCTAGTGAGAGGGTATTGGGTCGTCGTCCCCCCCATTTAACCTCTGTCCCATTTGCTCCCCAACTTTCAGTTGCAATTTATCAAGGTCCTATCGGGGGCATGGATTAAATTCTTGCTCCCGTCATAACATTTTGCCACCCTATTCTGCCCCACCAATTTTATATATATATATATATATATATATAGCCCAGTCCCTTTACACACACACACACACATATGTATATATATCTATAAAATGCGACAATTTTGGAGTGGTCAGGCATCTGCAGTCCCAAACCGTCCTTCCCCCTTTCCACTCGTTCCATAACCAGACCCCTCCAATTGAGGGAGGGACAGAGTGCGCTTTAGAGGAGTCATTTTGAGCTGCTTTCCTTTTGCAAAACAAGGGGGGCGTCGGGGATCCCCGGGAACTGCAAACACGAGTCCCCCCCCCCCAAAGAAATAAAAATAAACGCAGCCTCTGCTTTACAAGAAGACAGGAGAAAAGAGGGGGGAAGGGAGGGGGGATAGGAGAGCAGAATTAGGGAAAGGGAAAAGTTTTCGCTGAAGTTTCTAGGCTCTGCTGTTGCTGCTTCTGGGGTGCTGGAAGCTGGGGGGGGGGCGGACAAGAGGGTGGCGGAGCCGGAGCGCCCTTACTCAGCACTTCCCGGCGAGACGCGCGTTTACCTGCGTAATGGTCAAAGACGGTGGGCACGTATTCCTCCGGGAAGGCGTCGTTGGCGTAGCTCATCAGCAGGCAGGTTTTGCCCACCGCCCCGTCGCCCACCACCACGCATTTCAGCATGACCGTCGCCGCCCCCGTCCCGTTGGCCATGATGATGAGAAGGAGCTTCCCAAACCGATCGTCATTTTAGGAAGGAGGGGGAACAGTCCGCGAGGAAGAAAAGAGACTCCCCCTTTCCAATAATAATAATAAGGATAAAAGTGCGCTGAGCGGGGCGAAGAACGACGCCGTCGAGGGTGGTCGAGGCGCGGAGATCACAGGGCGCCGCGCAGCGAAGGGCGCAGGAGACGACCCCCGGGGGGCCGCATCGGTGCCAGGCGAGGGGAGCGAGCGGTGGGCGAAGCGGGCGGCTTGGCTGGCAGCCGGGGAGCAGCTCAGCCACAAATCACGGGCGCTGGCATTTCTTCTCGGCTCGCCCTCCCTCCTTCCCTGCGCCGCCTCGCCGTCGTCCTCCCCGCCGGTGCCAAACTTGGCTGGCAGGGATTTTCCTCCTCCGGCGGCGGGCACGATGACCGAGTGTCTCCGGCGGCGGCGGCGGCGGCTGCCCGGCGGAAAGAGGAACGAGTTGGGCGCCGTGCGCGCACAATCCGCACCGCGGCGCCGGCTCTCCGCGGCGCTGCGCCCCGATGGCGAGGGCGAGGGGGGCTTCCCTGGCGCCGCGTAAAACAAAAAAACGCGCGGCGGCGAAACAACAGCCGAGCCGCCCGCCTCCTCCTTCGGCGGAGGGAAGGCCCGCTCTCCCCTTTTCCCGGAGAGAGAGGAACTGCGCTGAGCCCACTTTTGACTTTCCGGAGCGGCCGGATCTTTACGCACACACTCCTCCCTCCCCACCCCGGGCTGCAAACGCCACTTCTCCGAAAAATAAATAAATAAAGGGGAAAGGAACGAGCCCGCCCGCCCGCCGTCCTATTGCTGCTGCTGCTGCTGCTGCCGCCGCCACCTCCGACTAGCTGGAGCGGAGAAAGGAGGAGCGATGCCGAATCGCTGCCGGAGAGCAGCTGAGGGTTCCTCTCCAAAGAGCCGACAGCGCCGAGAAGCGTCCACAGTTTTCCCTTTCGCTTTTTTTTTTTTTGCAACGCGCTTTCCCCGGCGATGATGTAATCGATAAATCCTCGGAACTTCCACGCAGCCTCCCCCAACCGGGCGCCCTCCTCCAGCTGCTTTGGCACTACAATTCCCAGCAGCCTCGGCCAGGTGTGGGAAGCAGCTGGAGGACACTAAGTTAAGGCTGCCGCAATCTGTTCCGGTTTTTAGGCTGTGTTGTGTCTCTTCCACTTTTTTATTATTATGATTATTATTTTTTTACGCTGGCCGTTACAGAAACATTTTAGAGTTTGGGAGGATAAGGATTTTTTGGTACTGCCCTTTGGTACCCCCCTTTGGGCAGGTGTAGTATAAAAAAGGAATATATTTGGAAACATTATTATTATTAAAAACCCTCTTAAAAGTAAGCGGGAGAAGGATGTCAAGTGGAGTGTAGGACTAGAAAATCAAAATTTTAAATTGCCCCTCAGTTTTCTTAAGTTAAGATGAAGTAGCTAAAGTATCAGATATGTTTTCCAGCTTTTCAGACTTACTTATTTTATTTTATTTTCTATGCCACCCTTCATCCAAAGATCACAGGGCACTTTAAAATATGAAAACACAAAAATACATACCGTAATGATAAATGAAAAGAATAACCCTCCCCGCACAGTATAATTATTTATAATACTAGAATTAATAACTACAGTACACACAAGCAACACGCCTTGGCTGGTCTGACAAGTCAGTACAAATTGGTCAAAGCAATGATTCTTCAACATCAACTTTGTTGAACCGGTCATGTTGTGCAAATGCCTGATGATCGTCTTCCAAAGCAACTACTCTATTCCGAACTTAAAAATGGAAAGCGTAATGCTGGTGGTCAACAAAAGAGGTTCAAAGACTCTCTCAAGGCAAATCAACTGGGAAACACTGGCCTGCGAGCGCTCCACTTGGAGAACAGCCTTTACCAAAGGTGTCATGGTTTTGAAGATGCTCAAACTCAGGATGAAAGGGAGAAATGCACTAAGAGGAAGGCACACTTGGCAAATCCACACCGTGATCAACTCCCACCCGGAAACCAATGTCCCCACTGTGGAAGGTCGTGTGGATCCAGAATTGGCCTCCACAGTCACTTACAGACTCACTGTTAAACCCGTGTTTATGGAAGACAATCTTACTTGGCTATGAGTGATCGCCAAAGAAGAAGAAGAAGAATCCCATTTTAACAAAGGCCCTAGAAGGTAGATTGGGCTGAAAAAGTGTCACTGGGCCAAGGTCGCTCAGTTGGCTTCACTGCTGAGTAGGAGGATATGAACCCAGGTCTCTTCAGTCCATGCCCAGCTCTGTCCACTGTGCTGCTGTGATTATCTGTGGCTATCCAGAAGTATTGGGAACAACCTTAGTCTAAGCGCTAAAAGGGCTCCGGCAGTGCATCCAATACGATCTCTTTGCAAACGTTTCCCAGATCACTTTTAAACCAAACTGTGCATTTCCCTTCCCAAGGAATGGGAGCTGGCAGATTAGAGACCATCATCAATCTCTCTGCTAATTGTGTGTTTGACTTGCTCCTGGAACTTTTCTTCCTTAGTCTGCAAGTTCTTTCCCCTATGGATTGCACAAAAACAAAACAATCCGTCATGGGAACAAAGCACACCAGTTTGCTAATTTTAAATTTAAGGAGGTGTTTCAAATAAAACTTTGCTCTCCTGCACCTCTACGCGCACCCCCCCCCCATACACACACAATTTCTTGCATTTGGACTGGCAATTTCTATGTAGCTATTGGGCCCTTCCTACCACAAACATTGGTAGTCAATGCTAGTCCTAACATTTAAGCTAACAGATCTGACTAAGTTAGGTTGATTTATTTCATTGGTTCTATTCTGAGTAGGACTTGGCTGAATACAACCCAGACTTCAATTGTTTTCTGTTACCATTTTGGTTTGTTCTATTCAGTGACCGTTGTCATTTTGCTGCCTTGTAATCTTGCTGTCTTCTCCACATCCTCCTCTTCCTTCGTTTCTGAGGTGGCCGCTTACTCGTCACCAAAAATATAGAAAACCCATCACTAAAAAGAATGATAAGAAGACACAAGAGCTGCATTAAATGTACAAATTCTAATGCATAGATTATGGTGCATGGGCTTGAACTGTGATCAAACAACTGCAGTAAGATTCTTTTAAACGGTGCTGATAGGCGCCTCTTCCAAAGTGAATTTGGAATTAGGGATGGGGAGCTGAACCCAACCATTGGCATCTTTCTTCTTTACCCAAAAGCAGACGACCCATGTAACTGGAAATAACTGGAAATAACTGGACACAATCCCAGCTCTGGGATCTGACCTCCCCCCCCACCCTATGGAAAACTCGTGTGCAGCATTCATTTGCACTCAAATCCCTTTCCTTGGGATCATGACCACTATGTTTAGAAGTGAGATGACACACAAGCTAATCTATTATTATTATTATTATTATTATTATTATTATAATATTATTATTATTATTATTATTATTATTATTATTATTATTATTAAATATTTTATTGGTTTACAGAAGTATGAGCAATGTCTCTCTCTCTTTTTCCCCTAAGTAACATTTTTACAGATCAGTTTCATTTGTTGAGACATTAGTGTTATATTAGGAAGAAAAATGGGAAAGAGGTGGAAAAGGTGAATGGGGCAGGGTTCAGGTGGCAATGTTTCTGTTTTACTTAATATATGTGTGGGGTTTTGTGTCAGCGTCGCTTGTGCAGGTTCCCTGCTATTCGCTTGTGTTCCTTTGGTGGTGAGAGAGGTTGGGGTTGGCCTAGGGCAGCCTTTCTCAACCTGTGGGTCCTCAGATGTTGTTGAACTACAACTCCCATCACCCCTAGCTAGCAAGGCCAGAGCTCAGGGATGATGGGAGTTGTAGTCCGACAACATCTGGGGACCCACAGGTTGAGAACCGCTGGCCTAGGGTGTGGTTGTTCATTTGTGATTGGCTGTGGTGAGCATTCACACATGAAAACAAGCTAATCTTTGAAAGAAAACTAGTACTATTTCACTTAATATGCTTCTGAGATTGTTTGTTTACCTCTTTTTCTGCTTTTTGGCTATAATCTGTTTGGGTTAAAATTGTTGTTGTTGCTACTAATACACAATGTCTCCATCCAGGTAATCTTTTTTTTTTTAAGGTTAACCAATGAAGATAGGGACGCGGGTGGTGCTATGGGTTAAACCACAGAGCCTAGGACTTGCCGATCAGAAGGTCGGCGGTTCGAATCCCCGTGATGGAGTGAGCTCCCGTTGCTCGGTCCCTGCTCCTGCCAACCTAGCAGTTTGAAAGCACGTCAAAGTGCAAGTAGATAAACAGGTACCGCTCCAGTGGGAAGGTAAACGGTGTTTCCGTGCGCTGCTCTGGTTCGCCAGAAGCAGCTTAGTCATGCTGGCCACATGACCCAGAAGCTGTACGCCGGCTCCCTCGGCCAATAAAGCAAGATGAGCGCCGCAACCCCAGAGTCGGTCACGACTGGAGCTAATGGTCAGGGGTCCCTTTACCTTTTAATGAAGATATTCTTTTGAGCTATCATGTATCATTTTGGGGTAGGAAGGCAGCATGGAATTAAAAGCTATGAAACTCCCGAATCGGGAGACTGTTTGCCGAAAACTCATCAGCACTGTGTATCCGTTCCAAAGCCAAACAGCCCTGATTAAAGCCTGTTCACAAATCACTTTAATATCCATGATTACTAACCATAAAATTGTACCAATGAATTAATCAGTGCTTTCAGTTATATTTATTAACTAGCAAAATGCCCCAAAGGCAGCAGCAGAGGATCTTGGCACCAGTATTACGCAAGAAGCAATGACAGTCGAAACAGAGGTTGGTTATGGTGTGCGTGTGTGATAGATTGAAGCACTATAAAGTCATGGTGGTGGGAGCAGCATTAATTTGTGGAAGTGCCATAGCTCAGTGGTAGAGAATCTGCCTTGAGTACAGAGGGTCCTAGGTTCAATCCCCAGCATCTCTTGCTATGGCTGGGAGAAGGCATAAGGGAGCAATTAGATTCAGTTCGCATTTAAAGGCTACCAAATCCACAATTTCTTTAACAATGTACGAACCAAATACCTCCATCCTTTGCACTTTTCTGAATTTTGCAATGTGTTTCTCCAGCCAAGCAACATGTACTAAAATATATTTATCAGGATTTGGAAGTGTGCATGTGAATGCACCTATGTGAAAATAACAAACACAGTTGCAATAAATTAGGGGAAAGTGCTTGCAAAAAATGTGTATATTTGCCAAAACTGCTTATAAAAATGTGTGTATTGGGAGAAATTCTCGCTAAAATGCTGATGAATTTTAGTAAGGGTTTTTTTAAAAAAAGAAAAGCCTGCAAACTGCTTCAGAAATGCACACCATCTTGAGATTTTTGGAGGAAAGGTGGGATAGAAATGAAATAAGTATATCATTGTTACGAATATGTTCATTTCTATGCACACTTTACCCTATGAAATGCACACATTACTTGGCTGGAAAACTGCAGCTCAAAATCCAGAGAAATGCAAATTTCAAAGGATGGCTGTGCTTCAGTTCATGTATCATTTCAGAAAGTGTGAATTGGGTAGATTTGCCTTTTAATGCAATCTGAATCAAATTGCTCCCCTATCCCTCCTGTAGAGGAACAGGGATGGGCATCACCACTTCTTTCGCAGCAGCGACTATGATGTCGTCTCCTGCGGCACTATCTGCCAATTCTCTACATGCCAAATGGCTTTTCTCAGAGGGAAAACCCTCCAAATAAGCTAAGCAGAGGAAGAGGTAAAGGTAAAGTAAAGGTAAAGGGACCCCTGACCATTAGGTCCAGTCATGGCCAACTCTGGGGTTGCGGTGCTCATCTCGCTTTATTGGCTGAGGGAGCTGGCGTACAGCTTCCGGGTCATGTGGCCAGCATGACTAAGCCGCTTCTGGCGAACCAGAGCAACGCACAGAAATGCCATTTACCTTCCCGCCAGAGCAGTACCTATTTATCTACCTGCACTTCATGCTTTCAAACTGCTAGGTTGGCAGGAGCAGGGACCGAGCAACGGGAGCTCACCCCATTGCGGGGATTCGAACTGCCGACCTTCCGATTGGCAAGCCCTAGGCTCAGTGGTTTAGATCACAGCGCCACCTGCGTCCCTTAGGTGCAATTACCTTTGTGCAAAATAGTGGCCTTTCACTAGATTATTGTGGAAATACTTTCTACAGAGTTTACACAATTACTGAACTGTGGTAGCGGACTCTCAACACGTGCCACAAAGGAACCTAGAAATCAGTGCACGATATATGGAGGAAAAATGTCTTGCATTTAAAAATCATTTTAAGAAGTGTATCTGTGCTGGCCAGAACCTCTTATTAGCCTGGCATGAGCAAAAGATAATAAGAGATGATTGCATTGAGGATTATGAGCTTATTTTTAAACTAAACTTTCTTGAGGTGACAGAAATTTACTGAGGGTGGAAAATTCTGATTTCAAGGCTATAAGTCTCCAAAAATTGACATGTAACTCAAATAAAACTCAGTGGGATTTGTTTCTGAGTAAACTCACATAGGAGTGGCCTTTCATTTACTTTCCCCCTGTTTATATTCATTTGAAATATTTCATGCTGTTTTCCTGCAGCTCTGAAGCCTACAATAATGAAATGATAATATTACTTGGGACATCTTACAACTTTCACTATATTACCACTGGCCCTTCATGCAAACTGGGAGGCAGAGAAAAGAGTACAAAGCATATATTGAGAATGAACTATATTCCAGAGGTAGCCAAAATGCTTCCATTCTATAAAAGGAGCTTGAGTGTTAAATCAATAAAGGAGAGTGATGCATGACAGAGAGTCAGGAAATGCCCAGTGTTTTCAAAAGGTGCATTGAAGAGAAGACAAGAACATTATTGAGGAAGGTGTCCTAGGTGAATTCAATGAGCCCAGGACTGCAATTGAATAAATAATAGCCCAAACACACAGGCAAAGCAATTGTTAGTTATCTAATTTGGAATTACTGTGTATTTAATGCCGGGAGGTTTTTGTTTTTTTTAATGCATCATTCTCAGGCCTTTCTTTAGGATTTTTGTGAGTGCAGAGTTTTGAGGTTATCCTTTCACTGCAAGGTGGCCACATTGGTGTGTATTTTTTCTTCCCTGGAAACATTTACCCAACACTCTGCAGCCTCCCTGGCTGCCCACAATTCCTCATCTGGGTGGGAACTAATAGGAGGAGTCACCCAACAATGCTTCTTTGAACTGCAGGCACCTAGGAAGGCTGTGGAGTGCAGACCACCAGTGAGATGGTTGGCAGTGAAAGAAAGGAAAGGCACCCCCTCCCTGCACCTCTGACATTTTCTCTCCCGTTTCATCGTTTTTAAAGGCAATTTCTTTTCTCATTTATGGAGAATGGTGAGTGTGTGTGTGGGGGGGGGGGAATGCAGGAGAAAAAGTCAGCATAGCGCTAGATTCTTTCTGGTGTACTCCAGTACTGTACAAGGAAAACATGAAACACCTCAATCATTTTTTGTTGAGACTGAAGTTCCTTCAGATAGCCGAGTCTTACATTATTGTTTAGGACCTTTTAGGTAAAGGTAAAGGTACCACTGACTGTTAGGCCCAGTCGCGAATGACTCTGGGGCTGCAGCGCTCATCTTGCTTTACTGGTTGAGGGAGCCGGCTTTTGTCCGCAGACAGCTTCCGGGTCATGTGGCCAGCATGACTAAGCCGCTTCTGGCGAACCAGAGCAGCGCACGGAAATGCCGTTTACCTTCCCGCCGGAGTGGTACCTATTTATCTACTTGCACTTTGACATGCTTTTGAATTGCTAGGTTGGCAGGAGCAGGGACCGAGCAATGGGAGCTCACCCCGTCACGGGGATTCAAACTGCCGACCTTCCAATCGGCAAGCCCTAGGCTCTGTGGTTTAGACCACAGCGCCACCTGCGTCCCTCCTTAGCACCTTTTACATCCGTGCTAACTTCTTGAATTGGGCTCAATAGCATATAGCAGGTACAGGCTCTTCAGAACAGGTGCTACATGGTTCCACTTGGTTGAGACAGTCCAAGTTTCCGATCTCAAGGAAATGCACAGCCATGGGCAAGGTGACCCCAGGAGAGGCCCCTCCTTTGTCAGGAGTCCCTGGCGGACTGGGTGCCTGGATGTACCCACCCTTGAATTTCCCATGGTGCCCCACAGCAACAGTTGGCCAGGGGCATTGTGGGAAATTCAGCCTCCTCCTGGCACTGCTCAAAATGTTGAGCAAGGAAAAAAGGGGGGCAGGGAAAGTATCAGCAGGGACCCCCCCCCTGCACTGGGTTGGCTATGTCAAAGCATCTGGGTACCCAAAAGCGGCAAGTATTTCCAGCTACTCCTTTTGGGATGAAATGGAAGATGACTGGAAAGATCAGGACAAAAGGGTAAGAGATTTTCTGGCAGGGGTGATGATTACTGGACATGAGCTAATGTATCTCATCATCTCTGTCTTGGGTTGTTTTGAATTTGGTTTGTCACATGGTTTCACGGCGGTTGCTGCTGCACTATGATATCAAAATATACCCTGAGGTCATGCTTGGTGGGATAAGCAAGCCCAGCGTGGAAGGCATTCTGTTGCAGGAGGAGAAGGGATGTGAAGTGCAGGGAAGCATTGCCAGGATCTTACTTAACGGAATAAATGTTGGCGATCAAGTGGGGCTCTGTAGCCAGACAGTTTGCTTGGTTTAATGTCTGGTGCGCCATTCCTCTCTGCTATATGGAGCTGTGAATTATAATCATATTCTGCATTACATAATCCTGCACAAAAGAGCAAAGAAGAAATTATATTTTATTATAAATGGCAACAACAACAACAGCAGCAGCACTTAACCACACCGTGTAATATTTTCATTTGTGCCAGTAGTGCGGAACATAGGAACTTTGGAAACTGCCTTACTCAGGTTCAATCCATGGCAGCTCCTGGTAGGTCTGGGAGTGTCTCCTGCCTGAAACCCCAGAAAGCTGCTGGCAGTCAGTGTAGACATGCTTTTCAAGATATACATGCAGGCACTGGGAGAGATCATCAGGGGGTTTAGGCTGGGGGTCCATCAATATGCATATGATACCCAGCTCTACCTCTCTTTCAAATCAGAACCAGTTAAGGCAGTGAAGGTCCTGTGTGAGTGTCTGGAGGCGGTTGGCGGATGGATGGTGGCTAAGAGATTGAGGTTGAATCCTGACAAGACAGAAGTACTGTTTTTGGGGAACAGGAGGCGGGTGGGGGTGGATGATTCCCTGGTCCTGAATGGGGTAACTATACCCCTGACGTAGCAGGTGCGCAGCCTGGGAGTCATTCTGGACTCACAGCTGTCCATGGAGACGCAGGTTAATTCTGTGTCCAGGGCAGCTGTCTACCAGCTCCACTTGGTACGCAGGCTGAGACCCTACCTGCCCGCAGACTGTCTTGCCAGAGTGGTGCATGCTCTGGTTATCTCCCGCTTGGACTACTGCAATGCGCTCTATGTGGGGCTACCTTTGAAGGTGATCCGGAAACTACAACTAATCCAGAACGTGGCAGCCAGACTGGTGACTGGGAGTGGCCGCTGAGACCACATAACACTGGTCTTAAAAGACCTACATTGGCTCGCAGTACATTTCCAAGCACAATTCAAAGTGTTGGTGCTGACCTTTAAAGCCCTAAATGGCCTCGGTCCAGTATATCTGAAGGAGCAGCTCCACCCCCATTGTTCTGCCCGGACACTGAGGGCCTTCTGGGGGTTCCCTCACTGCAAGAAGCCAAGTTACAGGGAACCAGGCCTTCTCGGTAGTGGCACCCGTCCTGTGGAACACCCTCCCACCAGATGTCAAAGAGAACAACAACTACCAGACTTTTAGACAACATCTGAAGGCAGCCCTGTTTAGGGAGGCTTTTAATGTTTGATGCATTACAGTATTTTAATATTTTGTTGGAAGCAGCCCAAAGTGGCTGGGGAAACCCAGCCAGATGGGCGGGGTATAAATAATAAATTATTATTATAATTATAGACGGTACTAACCTAGATGGACTAATGGTCTGACTCAGTGTAAGCCAGCTACAAGTCCCAGAATTCCTGGGGTGGGGGAGAGAGAGAGAGAGAGAGAGAGAGAGAGAGGTGATTAAGTTGTGACATTATGCAGAAGTCTCATGCCTGTCCCTCTGTATGGCATGTGGTGTGTTTTGTCCTTTTGCAAATCACAGCTGTGGGAGGCTGCACATCCAGATCAGGACTGCAGCCCTGGGGGAGAGGGGTTTAAATCCTCCCCCCCCCATGCAGTCTCCCTGCTGGAAATCACCTGATAAATCAGGCCCCAGTGAAGTAACAGTTTTCAAGAAGTGGGCAGCACAGTTGGGAAGAAGTCTCACTGTATTCAACCCCACCTCAGCGCTAAGAAAGAGGAGCTTGAAATGATGCAATATGGGAAGATAACCATGTGGGAAGATTCAGCTGCCCACATCCTGTCAGGCCTGGCCCATGAGCAGCAGTCAGGGGACTGAGGAGTGACAGTGCAATTCTAGCCACGTCTACTCAGAAGTAAGTCCGTTTGAGTTCAGTGGGGCTTCTCCCTAGCTAAGTGGGTTTAGGTTTTCAGCCTGCCTCAGAATAAGTGGACAAGCCAGACATCAGCATGGAAGAATAACATACCCCCCAACATTTCTCCAATGAAAATATGGATAATAATAATAATAATAATAATAATAATAATATTTATACCCTGTCCATCTCACTGGGTTGCCCCAGCTACTCTGAGTGGCTTCCAAACATGTATAAAAATATAATAAAACATTAACCATTTAAGAACTTCCCTATACAGTGGTACCTCGGGTTAAGAACTTACCTAATTTGTTCTGGAGGTCCGTTCTTAACCTGAAACTGTTCTTAACCTGAGGTACCACTTTAGCTAATGGGGCCTCCCACTGCCGCTGCGCCGCCACCGCACAATTTCTATTCTCATCCTTAAGCAAAGTTCTCAACCCGAGGTACTATTTCTGGGTTAGCGGAGTCTGTAACCTGAAGCATCTGTAACCTGAGGTACCACTGTACAGGGCTGCCTTCAGATGTCTTCTAAAGGTTGTATCGTTACTTATCTCCTTGGTTCGAGGGTCACAGAACTCCGTACCCTCCGACATTTCTCTGATGAAAATAGGGACATCCTAAAGTGGGACATTCCAGGGTCATATCAGAAACCGGGACAGCTTCTGTAAATCTGGAAAATAAGGACACCTGGAGGGTCTGGAAGAATCTCACACAAATATGACACAGCTCAGGAGCCCCATGTCACTCAAGTTCATAGCTCAGCCTTCTTCTACCTCTTCCTGGAGTTTCCAATGGCCAGCCTAGGTGGGCAGAGTCAGTCCGCCGTCTGAAGGTTCTTCACTTGCCACCTGTCATTCAATGGCTCCCGTATGCAGAAGCTTCACATAAATACAGCAGCTCTTGGCATTCCGCCTCCCCTGCTTTTATGAAAGAATGTGATGGACACATGAAGAATAAATACAGCTGCTCCCATCAAGTCCAGTTTGGCTCTGTGTCTGGTAAGTTAGCTGTTCCACCTCCAGGGCAATGACAGTTTGACTCATCATGAGTTAAACATGTATCTTTCTGTCCAGTTGTATTTCACTCCAGGCTGCATGAAGTTTAAGCAAATCCTGTTCGGTGTCTTCTTTTCAGTTAGACCTGAAATTTGGAATTGGGTTAGCTGACATAACAGTCACGACTTTGCTGGACTGAAATAGTCTGACCTTGGCTATCCATAGAGCGTGGATACCCTCCTTGGCTAGACTACTGCAAGGCACTATTGGTGGGGCTACCCTTGGAAACGGCCTGGGAGCTTCAGCTGGTGCAGAATGATGCTTGCCTGGCTGTTGCATGGAGCAATGAGAGAGGATCGTATAGCCCTGATCCTTAAAGATCGTATAGCCCTGATCCTTAAAGAACTGCCCTGGCTGCCAGTGAGCTGCCTGGCCCAATTCAAGGTGTAAGTACTAGTACACAAAGCCTGACATGCCTTGGGACTTTAAGGCGGCCGATGCGATGTTATCCAGATGTTGGGGACTACAGCTCCCATCATCCCTATGGGCTGGGGCTGATGGGAATTGTAGTCCACAACACCTGGAGGCCATCAGTAGGATACCCCTGGCTTCTTTGCACTATTTGAAGATTGCAACGTTGATATAAGCATTAGCCTCTGCTTGCAACTGCAGATCAAGTGGCTGTTATAAAAGGGATAGGAACATGGAGAGAAATGAGTCTCTAATGCAGGAGCAAAACCTTGAACCTTGAATCTCCTGCAGGTGGGGACTGATGCAGTTTTCTGAGGGTTGTGCTGGTGGTAATCTTGTCCTGAAATACGTTTTCACCACCAACCGACAAAAAAAGAGAGGGAGGGGACCCTCTGTAACTATAACCATTGTAGGCTTTCTTGTCCTCTTATAATTGTGGTGTTCCTCACAGTTTCGGGATTTCCTCTTTCTGCATTAATTTGCACTTTGCTAGAAGGCGTGAAGGAAAGTGTTACGAGAGAAAAGGCATTTTTTTGTCACCCGCTGCAGTGCCCGCTTGTCACTTTGCTGCATGACTGCTGTTCTGATTATTTTTTTTTAAGTTAAGGAAGCACAGCACACAGAATGCTCTACACCCCCTTGTTTGTAATAATACAGACCTGCTTCTTCTTTTGATGCAAGTCACAATGCTAATGCAGATTTGGTGGAACTGAAACCTTGCAGGACCATCCTAAGCATGTTTACTCAGAAGCAGGGATGGGCTAATATGCCCATTTTGGTTTCTTGTTTTCTAGTCCAGTTTTCCAGTCCAGCATAGCTGTCAACCTTCTCTTTTTTTCAAGGCTGCTGATCCCTTATTTTCAAATCTGAAAGTTGACAGCTATGCAGTTCAACTCTTCAGATTTCAACATCATCTTGTGATTTTTTTTAATTAAAAAACAACAACAACCTCATGCAAATTAATCAGCATCTTAGCATCAAATTCTTCTAATATAGACATCCTTGTCTGCAATTTCCTCTATTATAAAGCATAGATGTATGCTATTTTCACTAATAGAAGCATTGATGTGCATGCTTTACCCAAGGATATGCATTCTTGTACACATACCTCAGCTGGAGAACTGCACTGCAAGATTTGGAGAAGTGCAATTTTTGCAGGATAGCAATGCTTTAGCTCATGTGTTGTTTCATCAAGAAAGGAGAGAGAGAGAGAGAGAGAGAGAGAGAGAGAGAGAGAAAGAAAGAAAGAAAGAAAGAAAGAAAGAAAGAAAGAAAGAAAGAAAGAAAGAGAGATCCTCTATCATTTCCATTTCTGTGGAAACCATGTTTGCTAAGAGAACGCTTTTGGAAATCGTCGAACATTTACAAAGTGGAATTTAGTGTTAAGGAACTGTGCCTTGTTCATTGCTTCATTGCTTAAGTAATTTTTATGACGATCCCTAAGTCCAGAAAAGGCTCACAGGCTGAAGGGGGGGGGGGAGAGACTTCTTTTTGCATGCTTGAATGTCATAAACGCACAGTTGTGCCCTAGTAATTGTAGCTCTGTTGGTGGACTCTGCAGCTGCCATATGACCAGTATATGACCTCATAGTTCTGTTTTCTCTCTCCAAGTCCCGTGCAGGAAGGAGTGCCGGGAAGAGAGGATTTAAGTGAGCAGAAAGAGGAATGATACAAGTTTGGAAGTTGCTTCAAGTGGAAATGCAAGCTTGGAAGGGGCCATACCTTCCAACATTTCTCTGATGAAAATAAGGATGTCCCATTCCATAATGATAATTTTACTATTTATACCCCACGGATCTTATTGGGTTGCCCAAGAACTCTGGGCCGCTTCCAACATATATAGAAACATAATAAAACATCAAAAATGAAAAAAAGCTTTCCTATACAGGAATGCCTTCAGACTCGGGGGTTGGATAACTCCATACCATCCAACATTTCTCTAATAAAAATAGGGGTGTCCTAAGGAAAAGCGGGACATTCCAGGATCAAATCAGAAACCCAGACGGCTTCTTTAAATCAGGGACGTCCCTGGAAAATAGGGACACTTGGAGGGTCTGAGATGCAAGCCTAGTTCTTAGGGTCAAACTAAACACAATTAGGGGGCAGCTATGTTTGTTCATATATGGGACGCGGGTGGCGCTGTGGTGTAAACCACTGAGCTTAGGGCTTGCTGATCAGAAGGTTGGCGGTTCGAATCCCCGTGATGGGATGAGCTCCTGCTGTTCAGTCCCTGATCCTGCAAACCTAGCAGTTCGAAAGCATGTCAAAGTGCAAGTAGATAAATAGGTACCGCTCCGGCAGGAAGGTAAACGGCGTTTCCGTGCGCTGCTCTGGTTCGCCAGAAGCGGCTTAGTCATGCTGGCCACATGACCCGGAAGCTGTACGCCGGCTCCCTCAGCCAATAAAGCGAGATGAGCGCCGCAACCCCAGAGTCGTGTGCGACTGGACCAAATGGTCAGGGGTCCCTTTACCTTTACCTTTTATGTTTGTTCATGTGTCTGCTGGCTCAGCACTACCATTGGGCAGAGTGAGGTGACCGCCTCAGGCAACAGAAGCTGGGGAGTAGCATCAGAAAGTTGAAAAAGCACTTGATGGGAGGGAGGGAAGTTGTTAGGCTCAGTTGAGCCAAAGAGATAAAATAAGAAGGTATGATGTTACGTAATATGATTATATGTAAAACCAATAAAAATCATTTATTAAAAATAAACCACCACAAAATAATAATAATAATAATAATAATTTTAAAACCATTTGCATCGCCAGGAGGCAATGGTCCTTTTAGGATGTGGAGAACTTAGCTAGGAGGAAACGCCACTGATTTCCAGTGAGGCTTACTTCTCAGCAGAGATGGTTAGGACCATGCTGTTAAGGCTTAGAAGGCGAAGATGCCAGCTTGAAGATAAGTTCATCATTTAAAAGAGGGCCATATGCTGCTCCTCCCTTATCCCTCCCGGCTCAGCTAATTTCGTGCCACTCGCCAAGAAATGTTAGACAGGTGTGCCAAAACCCGAAGCGTGCTGCTATCTCATAGAAAACAAAACTGAATACCTCAGTCCTAATTATAATTGTCCCTGACCTGCTTAACTTGTGCTCAAGAGCTGCCAAGATAAATGCGTCTTGCAGTGCAGCTGGAAAATGCCCAGACTTGGACTTTGGCAAGTCTCCAGGGTAAGGGTGTTCCACAGCAGTGGGGGGCAGCCTTATGCTATTACAATGTGGTGGCTGCATGGATTGTATGGTCAAGAGGATGCCGTTGGCTGATATTAAATATTGCAATCCAGGGGAAGTGGGGAGGCTGCAGTCCTCCTGAAGGAGGCCCAGTATACCTGAAGGAGCATCTCTGTTCACATCGTTCAGCCCGGACACTGAGGTCCAGCTCTGAGGGCCTTCTGGTGGTTCCCTCACTGCAAGAACTGAGGTTACAGGGAACCAGTCAGAGGGCCTTCTCGGTAGTGGCACCTGCCCTGTGGAACGCCCTCCCTTCAGGTGTCAAGGAAATAAACAACTATCTGACTTTTAGAAGACATCCGAAGGCAGCCCTGTTTAGGGAAGTTTTTAATGTTTGATGTTTTATTGTGTTTTTAATATTCTGTTGGAAGCCGCCCAAAGTGGCTGAGGAAACCCAGCCAGATGGGCGGGGTATAAATAATAATATATTATTATTATTATTATTATTATTATTATTATTTGACTGTTTCACACATTACACAGCAACAAAGGGCCTTTCTATTTCCGGCGCAGGGTGAGGCTCCAGCATTCTAATAGCATTGTCATTTTTGGAAACATAGGCTTATTTCAAAGATCAATTCTTTAGCTAGGCTTACGTGGGTAGAAAAATATCCTATATGGGTAGAAAAACACAGAGTGGTGTTTTTGCAGTAACATGGGAAGTGGATCTAAGCAAACAGTGGATCTGCCCTTTTCCTACGCTCCTTCCACAGCCAAGTGTTCCCATTTGGACTTCAGAGTCTAAGTGGGGTCCCAGAGCAATCACTGTCCCCTAAGATTGCCCTGCGAATCTGAGATGCACAATTGAGGATTATAGGAAAGCGATACTTTGGGGGATGCAGCATCGAGAACTGAATGCATAATCCTAATGGAGAGGCTTAATTTAAGATACAAGGATTTGTTTTTAACGAGTCAGGAGATTAGGAGCAAGATTTGCAAACCACCAAATGGAGAATATTAAAATCATTCAGAGGCGCACCCTGTTACAAAATGCAGGCCACGGCAAGATGGCTCGGAAAAGATTAACGTAAAATTAACACATAAAAGCCAAGGATTTTCCAAGGAGAATGCTCTCACTGAAGCAGGAAACTGGTTATTTAGAAAGCCGCTTCTTTGTGTACTTTTAGTAAAAAATAAATATTTTGCATCGTATTCTGTAATTCTAAAAGGAGTATAGTATACATCTGTCTGAAACACATCTATTGAGTTATGTGTAAGGACTTCGTTCCAGCAGGCATTTAAAATACAGTGGTACCTCAGGTTACAGACGCTTCAGGTTACAGGCTCTGCTAACCCAGAAATAGCAACTCGGGTTAAGAATTTTGCTTCAGGATGAGAACAGAAATTACGTGGCGGCGGCAGCAGGAGGCCCCATTAGCTAAAGTGGTGCTTCAGGTTAAGAACAGTTTCAGGTTAAGAATGGACCTCCAGGACGAATTAAGTTCTTAACCCGAGGCAACACTGTATAAGCTTCTACCTCAAATCTGGTCACTACTTTTTGTGTGTGGAGGGATGAAGAAGAATCCTATGCCATTATTATTATTATTAGCATTAGCAACATCATTATCATTATCATCATTATTTTGATTTTTTAGCTACCCTTCACCCAGGGCCATCTTAAGCATATCCGGCGCTGTGGTGAAAAGCTCCCTCAGGAGCCCCAAACTTTCCCAGAGTTTTTTTAGGGAGGATCGCGCTGCCAGCTGGAGGGCGATTCCTCCGGTGGGGAAGAGGCGGAGGCTGGACGCAGCGCCTCCCGGCTCAGCTGGCCGCTTCGTGCCGCGGTAGCTATGGAGGTTCCGGGCACGGCGCTGCTTCAGCGCAGCATAGCGGAGGCAGGCGAGGGCGGTGAGCTGACGCCGGGAGGCGCCACGTCCAGCCTCTGCCTCTTCCATGGCACCCTCCAGAACTTGGCGCCCCGCACCACTAGCCTCTACGGGTAAGAAGCCCCTGCCTTCACCCTATGATCCCAGGGCAAGTTAGAGAAATACAAGTGGTAAATTGTATCTCTAGGTTAGATTTATTGTTCTTGTTTAGTCGTTTAGTCGTGTCCGACTCTTCGTGACCCCATGGACCAGAGCACACCAGGCTCATGCTGGTAGCTTCAAGAACACTGTCCAACCTTCTCGTCCTCTGTCGTCCCCTTCTCCTTGTGCCCTCCATCTTTCCCAACATCAGGGTCTTTTCCAGGGAGTCTTCTCTTCTCATGAGGTGGCCAAAGTATTGGAGTCTCAACTTCAGGATCTGTCCTTCCAGTGAGCACTCAGGGCTGATTTCCTTCAGAATGGATAGGTTTGATCTTCTTGCAGTCCACATTACAGTGGTACCTTGGGTTATGAAATTATTTCATTCTGGAGGTCTGTACTTAACCTGAAACTGTTCTTAACCTGAGGTACCACTTTAGCTAATGGGGCCTCCTGCTGCTGCCATGCTGCCACCGCACGATTTCTGTTGTCATTCTGAAGCAAACTTCTTAACCCGAGGTACTACTTCTGGGTTAATGGAGTCTGTAAACCGAAGCATCTGTAACCTGAAGCGTCTATAACCCGAGGTACCACTGTATATGGTTCAGAAACCCTCCCTGTGGAATGCCCGCCTGCCCGATGTCAAAGAGATAAACAACTACACGACTTTTAGAAGACATCTGAAGGCAGCCCTGTATGAGAAAGTTTTTAATGGTTGTTTTTCTGTGGTTTTCTGTGTGTTGTAAGCTGCCCAGAGTGGCTGGGGAAACCAAGCCAGATGGGCGGGGTATAAATAATAAAATTATTATTATTATTATTACTATTATTATTATTATTATTATTATTAAACTTCAGCTAGTGCACAATTCAGCAGCCAGGTTGCTCACTGGGACAAGACGGTTTGAGCATACAACGCCAATCCTCGCTTGACAGATAGCTGTTGGTGACCCCCTTCCATCCCTTCCCACAAGGGGGAAGCTGTATCTGTTGAAGCTGCACCCACAGTTTTTCCTTAAAGGCACCAGAGCCCTGTCAGGGAAAATGGTGGCAGACTTATTCCTGGCTTTAAATTCTTGTGGCTACGATGGCATACAGACAAGTTTTCTTTTCTACTGCTAATTGTTTAAAACAGTGTCAACAGCTGCGAGAGAAAAGAGACTTTCCTTTACATTTATCACTGCTTAGTTCTTTCACTCCTATGGAAGAAAAAGCTAAAGCAGAGCCATAAATCATTAGCCTCAGCTACGCTTTACAACATCACCACCACCTTGACAGCAATTGTTCTTTTTTTCTCCAGAGAGCCTTGGGAATTGTAGTTCTTATGAGAATCGCAACATTTGTCTACTGGGGACCCCTAGTGTCGTCCTTAGAGACAAGCAGTTTTTACAAGGTTCCCGTAGTTAAGCTCTTCTAAATTTGTGGTGTTGTTAAGACTGGAGGTTTCGATAGATTATGCTTATAACAGGATATATTATTGTATATTTGTGCCTATGTTTCTGTTGCACCTATATATTGTTTACTGTTCTTGTGAGCTGCTGTGCACATTATCCGGAAAAGCACACATACATATAAGCTTAATGATACTGAGATAGTCAGGATAACTCACTTGAATAGACTCTAAATCTCAGGGTTGTGGCTTCAAGCCCCACATTCGGCAAAGGATTCCTGCATTTTGGAGGGTTAGACTATACGACTCTTGTGGTCCCTTTCAACTCTACAGTTCTATGATGTTACATGTGTACACGAGAACATTGTCCACTGCACATGTGAGCCGTAATACACCTTTCTATGAGAGCAACATTTTTCTTTACAGCATTGGACTTCCCTTTCGCTTCCAGGCATATCCGCAACTGAGCGTCCTTTCGGCTTTGGCCCAGCTGCTTCATCAGCTCTGAATCTACTTGTACTTGTCCTCTGCTCTTCCTCAGTAGCATGTTGGACGCCTTCCGATCTGAGGGGCTCATCTTCCAGCGTCATAACTTTTATACGCCTGTTGTCTTTGTCCATGGAGTTTTCTTGGCAGGGATACTGGAGTGGCTTGCCAGTTCCTCCTCCAGGTGGATCACGTTTGGTCAAAACTCTCTACTATGACCTGTCCATCTTGGATGCCCTGCTCGGCATAGTTCATAGCTTCTCTGAGTTATTCAAGCCCCTTCGCCACGGCAAGGCAGTGATCCATGAAGGGGATGTAGTGATGTATGGAAGTGAGAGCTGGACCATAAAGAAGGCTGATCGCCGAAGAATTGATGCTTTTGAATTATGGTGCTGGAGGAGACTCTTGAGAGTCCCATGGACTGCAAGAAGATCAAACCTCTCCATTCTTATGGAAATCAGCCCTGAGTGCTCACTGGAAGGACAGATCGTGAAGCTGAGGCTCCAATACTCTGGCCACCTCATGAGAAGAGAAGACCCCCTGGAAAAGACCCTGATGTTGGGAAAGATGGAGGGCACAAGGAGAAGGGGACGACAGAGGACGAGATGGTGGGACAGTGTTCTTGAAGCTACCAGCATGAGTTTGACCAAACTGTGGGAGGCAGTGGAAGACAGAAGTGCCTGGCGTGCTCTGGTCCATGGGGTCACGAAGAGTCGGACATGACTAAACGACTAAACAACACACAACAATAACAACAACAACAACAACAACGAGAGCAACGAAATCTTGCGCATGGAGCAGAGGCCTGCAGCCTTAGTTTTTGTTTTCAAAGCATCTGCCACATACAGCAACGTGGCATAATTTTAAAAAATTTTATCAGGTACCCAAGCGCTCAAATCTACATCAGCATCACGAAGGGTTGCCAACTGGCTAGGACAAACCACACACCTCAAAGCCATTCCTGTTCCCAATTTGATCCGCAGACCTCAGCAAGCGATGCTTAGCATGGGGGAAATCCGCCAAGCGGGACCTGCTGCCAATTGCTAGAGCAAACTGCTATTGAAGGGACATCGGCAAGGACATATTCATAATCTGGCAATCCTAGTCATCATTTGCATCATGGGGGAAAAAAGCTAAGAGGTGCTGTTGTGAATCGTGGCTTCCACGGCTCAGGAACAAACACCCCAAAAGGCATCTTCACAAATGCACTTATCAAGGAGTCGTCAATGACCCAGAAGCTTAGGAAACCATGCAGTAAGCTATATCACCTCTTACTGCAATAGGGACCCTTTTCCCCAGACCGAAACTAGACATAATTTGGCCTGATTTCCGTATATATAAGAGAGCCTGATATAACTGAGCAGCCAATCACCCATCAGAGTCTCTCACCCATTAATCTGTTTTATGGAGACACATCCAAGAACCTGCTGGGTCATCTCCCACCGCTGTTTCAGCATCCTGAGCTCTGCAGCATCTCTCTGGGCACATCTCCTTGCTCCACCCGTGAAAACACAGAGGTTTCGCCAACAATAGCAGCATGGTACTTCCTGAATGCTAAGCTGTGTAGCCCAGCATAAATCTCACGTGGCAGAGAATCCTGGCATCCCTGCAACCCAAAGCAGCATTATTAAACAAGGGAGACCTGCAACAAAATGTTGCAGTGTGCAGAGTGCTTCATTCCTTGGGTTTCCACTCCCACATCCCAACAGACATGCAGCAGTCGGTGGCAACTGGCATGTTTAGTCCTTACTCAGCTGTTTTTCTATTGCTGTTTTACCTTCTTAGGTTTCCCCCCCTAAAGTGCTTTTGTACTGCTGCAAAAGCTAGGTTTCCCCCCAAGGCTGCTAATAAAGATAAAGGTAAAGGGACCCCTGACCATTAGGTCCAGTCATGGCTCTGGGGTTGCGGCACTCATCTCGCTTTACTGGCCGAGGGAGCCAGCGTACAGCTATCCCAGCTCCTGCCAACCTAACAGTTTGAAAGCACACCAGTGTGAGTAGATAAATAGGTACTGCTGCGATGGGAAGGTAAACGGAGTTTCTGTGTGCTCTGGTTTCCGTCACAGAAGCGGTTTAGTCCTGCTGGCCACATGACCTGGAAAGCTGTCTGCGGACAAATGCCGGCTCCCTCGGCCTGAAAGCGAGATGAGCACCGCAATCCCAGTCACCTTTGACTGGACTTAACCGTCCAGGGGTCCTTTACCTTTAACCTTATAGGCAGAGGAGCAGCAGGCCAGGGGCTTTTGCCTGATCAGCTGGCAACTCTGGAGCACACACACACACACACAGAGCCTGGTAGGCATGTTTTTCATTTCTCCAGCAGCAGCAGGCACGATTTATGCAGTGTGTGTGTGTGTGTGTGTGAGAGAGAGAGAGAGAGAGAGAGAGAGAGAGCGCAGCAGCAGCAACAGGAGTGACTGTGCAAAACAATCTTATTCAGAAGTGGAGTTGAGGGTGGGGGAGTGTGTGATCTGACTATACTTCTGTTGATGCTACCTAGAATAGCAGCTTTTTTTTCCCCTTTTTCTTTTTCGCTGCATCACACTGTTGACTCCGGTTAATCTCCTGGTCCACCAAGACCCCTAGATCCTTTTCACATGCACTGCTCTCCAATCCGCCTCTTGAATCCCGACTCTCGTCTTCTGCATCCCAGTTTGGTGTCATCTGCAGATCGGATGAGCATTCCTTCATCCCGTCAATTAACATCTTTATAAATGCCTTGAATGAAGGAATTGAGGGGACGCTCATCAAACTGGGGGGCGGGGGCGGCGGTAGCAGTACATGTGAATCAGTAGCAGTACATGTGGAAAGTCTCCGCGCCTCGTGTCCGGGGACGCACGGAGCCCGTCCATAATTCATGCGCCTGAGCGGCTGCCTCGCATCACGTACGAGCCGCAGGAGCGACCGAGGCCTCAGGAAGCGGAAGGCCCAGTCTGCACGTACCAAAGGAGGCTCCGCGGCAGCAGCAGCAGCCCGGGCGCCTCACGTGGCACGTCTCTCTTTCTCCCTCTCTCCCGCGCCCCCGCCGAGTTTTGTCGGGGGCTCCCGGAGGCGAGGCTTGCGCTGGGAACCCTCCACTTCACAAAAGCCTGTCTCTGTGTGTTTGTGAAGAGAGAGTCGCGCCTGCTGGCTGCTATTTTTGTTTTGCTTTGTCAAAGGCAAAAGGGGGGACGGGCAGATTTCTGCACATTTGCAAAGAGGCTCTTTTCAGCCTAAGACGTGTCTTCTGGCTGAGGTGGAGCAGCAAACAGCAACTTTCCCCCTAAGCCCCAAGTCAAAGCGCGGAATACCGAAAGCTTCATTCGGCCCTCAATTCTAATGCTATGAGAAAGAGGGAGAAACGCTTCTCTCCCCCGCCCCCGCCACTTTCTTCATGCATTATGCGTACTTCTAAAACAGGAGTCAGCAAACTTTTTCAGCAGGGGGCCAGTCCACTGTCCCTCAGTCCTTGTGGGGGGCCGGACTATATTTTGATGGGGAAAAAAATATGAACGAATTCCTACGCCCCACAAATAACCCAAAGATGCATTTTAAATAAAAGGACACATTCTACTCATGTAAAAACACGCTGATTCCCGGACCTTCTGCCTGCCCACGCTCTATCACTTATTGCTCTCTCTGCATATTTTTAAGTCCTTGTACTTTTTTAAAAAAACCAATATTTTTAATTATATGATAGTACACTATCTGAATCAAGACTACCGAAGTAGCTGATCAAAATGTTTTCAATTCATAGAATCACAGAATCTTAGAGTTCGAAGGGACCCCAAGGGTCATCTAGTCCAACCCCCTGCAATGCACGAATCTTAGCTAAAGCATCCATGGCAGATGGCCATCCAACCTCTGCTTAAAAAACTCCAAGGAAGGAGAGTCCATCACCTTTCATGGGAGTCCGTTCCACTGCTGAACAGCTTTTACTGTCCGAAAGTTCTTCCAAATGTTTAGTCAGAATCTCCTTTCTTGCACCTTGAAGCCATTGGTTCAAGTCCTACCCTCCAGAGCAGGGGAAAACAAGCATGCACCCTCCTCCATGTGACAGCCCTTAAGATATTTGAAGATGGCTATCATATCTCCTCACAATCTCCTCTTTTCCAGGCTAAACATACCCAGATCCTTCAACCGTTCCTCATAAGGCTTAATTTCCAGACCCTTGATCATCTTGGTTGCCCTCCTCTGCACACATTCCAGGTTGCAAACTTCCTTCTTAAATTGTGGTACCCAGAATTGGACACAGTATTCCAAGTGTGGTCCGACTATACAGTGGTACCTCAGGTTAAGTACTTAATTCGTTCTGGAGGTCCGTTCTTAACCTGAAACTGTTCTTAACCTGAAGCACCACTTTAGCTAATGGGGCCTCCTGCTGCCGCCGCACCGCCGGAGCACGATTTCTGTTCTCATTCTGAAGCAAAGTTCTTAAACAGAGGTAATATTTCTGGATTAGCAGAGTCTGTAACCTGAAGCATATGTAACCTGAAGTATGTATGTAACCCGAGGTACCACTGTACTTCTGTTGATGCTACCTAGAATAGCATTAGTCTCCCCCCCCCTGCTGCACCACACTGTTGATTCCTGTTAAGCTTGTGGTCCACCAAGACCCCTAGATCCTTTTCACATGTACTACTAGTAATTCACGTGTACTGCTACCTGCCCCTGCCCCCTGGCAAGTTTGATGAGCATCCCCTCAATTCCTTCATTCAAGTCATTTATGAAGATGTTGGGATGTTGGGATTTATGAAGATTGATGGGATGAAGGAATGCTCATCAAAATTGCAGATGACACCAAACTGGGATGCAGAAGACAGAGTCGGGATACAAAATGCAGATTGGAGATTTGGGCCCAAACTAGCAAAATGAGTTTCAATAGGGGACAAATTTCAAGTTTTACACTTAGGCAGGAGGAACCACCTGCACAAACATAAAACGGGGAACACCTGGATTGCTAGTAACGTGTGAAAAGGATCCAGGGGTCTCGGTAGACCACAAGCTTAACATGAGCCCACAGTGTGATACAGCAGCAAAAATGCTAAGGCTAGTCTAGGCTGCATCAACAGAAGTCTAGTGTCCAGATCAGGGGTCAGCAAACTTTTTCAGCAGGGGGCCAGTCCACTGTCCCTCAGACCTTGTGGGGGGCCAGACTATATTTTTTGGGGAAAACAAAAACAAATTCATATGCCCCACAAATAACCCAGAGATGCATTTTAAATAAAAGCACACATTCTACTCATGTAAAAACACACTGATTCCCGGACCGTCCGCGGGCCGGATTGAGAAGGCGATTGGGCCAGATCTGGCCTCTGGGCCTTAGTTTGCCTACCCATGGTCCAGATCAAGGGAAATCATAGTACCACCCTATTCTACCTTGGTCAGACCTCACCTGGAATACTGTGTTCAGTTCTGGGCACCCCAATTTAAGAAGGGTATTGACAAGCTGGACCATGTGCAAAGGAGCACTGCAAACCAACTTAGCAGCTGCATCTTTCTCCAGTCTCTTTGTCTCCCTGTCAGGAATCTCTTTACTTCCTCCGTTTACAGACTTTTAGGCTTCAAAGGATATAAAAATGGGATCATTTTTTAAAAACGAAAACCATATTTGTGGACCCTTTAGGAAGTTAGTGAACTTCCTGGGGAATAAGGTAGAGATAAGGATCCCCCCTCCATGCGGTGCTAAGCAAATTCAGCAACGAGATTTTTTTTAAAACTCTTATTAAAATAATTTATTAAAACTCAATTAAAAGTACATCAGGGTGCTTAGTCTGCATGCTTTATTGTGTTGCACATGTGTGTAAAGTGGGGGCAGAGAAAGATTGACAGAACTGGGTGTTTTTTTGGGTTTTTTGCGGTGCATGGGGTAGGCTTACATTTTGTGCATGTGTTGTGGGTATTGGGGACCAGGCTGCAAAGAGGAAGGTTGCATTAAATAAAGTCTGTGAAAATGCTGCTTCTGGGTGCATTGCCGGGGCCCTGTGAGCCATACATGCCAAAGACTCTTACTTCCAGAATATTTTAATGGCACATATGAGGATGACACCGATGGCGAACATCTCGTGCTTCTTAATGAAGAAGAACACCAGTTCTTTCGCTATGTAGATGACGTGTATGAAGATGAAACAGTACAGGAACAAGGTGAACTGGTCCTGAGGTAACAGGAAATGGTGGCTTCCCCCAGAAGGCTGTGGAGAGAGCAAAGGGGAAAGGTGTTAAGTTCCAGTCATGTTGCTGCAGGTCACCAAAAGGCTCGCTGAACAAAGATGCACTCTCTTTCTTCTTTGCAAGCGCCAGTAATTCCCACATTACGCTTCCATAGTGAAACCCTCCTGAGCTGTTTATTGGAGGATGGATGGCGGCTAACAGATTGAGGTTGAATCCTAACAAGACAGAAGTACTGGCTTTGGGGGAAAGGAGGCGGACGGGTGTGGAGGCGGATGGGGTAACTATGCCCCTGAAGGACCAGGTGCGCAGCCTGGGAGTCATTTTGGACTCACAGCTGTCCATGGAGGCGCAGGTCAATTCTGAGTCCAGGGCAGCTGTTTACCAGCTCCATCTGGTACGCAGGCTGAGACCCTACCTGCCTGCAGAGTGTCTCACCAGAGTGGCGCATGCTCTGGTTATTTCCCGCTTGGACTACTGCAATGCACTCTATGTGGGGCTACCTTTGAAGTTGACCCGGAAACTACAACTAATCCAGAATGCGGCAGCTAGAGTGGTGACTGGAAGCGGCTGCCGAGACCACATAACACCGGTCTTGAAAGGCCTATGTTGGCTCCCAGTACGTTTCCAATCACAATTGAAAGTGTTGGTGCTGACCTTTAAAGCCCTAAACGGCCTTGGTCCAGTATATCTGAAGGAGCGTCTCCACCCCCATCATTCTACCTGGACACTGAGGTCCAGCGCCGAGGGCCTTCTGGCGGTTCACTCACTGCAAGAAGCCAAGTTACAGGGAACCAAGCAGAGGGCCTTCTCGGCAGTGGCAACTGCCCTGTAGAACGCCCTCCCACCAGATGTCAAAGAGAACAACACCACCAGACTTTTAGACGACATCTGAAGGCAGCCCTGTTTAGGGAAGCTTTTAATGTTTGATCCATTACTGTATTTTAATATTGTGTTGGAAGCCGCCCAGAGTGGCTGGGGAAACCCAGCCAGATGGGCGGGGCATAAATAATAAATATATTATTATTATTATTATTATTATTATTATTATTATTATTATTATTATTATTTCTGCCTTAGCCAGCCGCCTGACTTGCAGAATTTATCCCAGTAGCAGAACGTGCTCTCTATGACTGCAGAATTTGGGTTTATGTTCAACGTAAAAAGGTAAAGGTAAAGGTACCCCTGCCCGTACGGGCCACTCTTGACAGACTCTAGGGTTGTGCGCTCATCTCACTCTATAGGCCGGGAGCCAGCGCTGTCTGGAGACACTTCCAGGTCACGTGGGCAGCGTGACAAACTGCATCTGGCGAGCCAGCGCAGCACACAGAACGCCGTTTACCTTCCCGCTGGTAAGCGGTCCCTATTTATCTACTTGCACCCGGGGGTGCTTTCGAACTGCTAGGTTGGCAGGCACTGGGACCGAGCGACGGGAGCGCACCCCGCCACGGGGATTTGAACCGCCGACCTTTCAATCTGCAAGTCCTAGGCGCTGAGGCTTTTACCCACAGCGCCACCCGGGTCCCTCATGTTCAACGTAGTTTGCATTATATTCTGATTCATAGTTTTCGAGCTGAATCCACTTGCCGAGTCTCCATTGCAACACACCCTTGTCTTTGCCCTGCATCTAGTTCTTCTCCGATAGCACAACCCTCATTCTGAATCCTTCACGCTATGCATTAAAGCCTATTCAATGCACATTGGAAGCACAAGGCTTCCCGCAAAGAATCCTGGGGACTGCAGTTCCCACCCTCCAAGAACCATCATTTCCAGTGCCCTTATCAAACTGCAGTTCCCATGACTCTTTGGGGGAAGTCACAGTCTTTGAATGGCTAGTGTAGATCTGCTTTTGGTTTCTCTGTTCAGGAGTTTTCCTGTCGTTTCCTGCCTTCACATACGGACCTCAAGTCAACACCCAGCCCATGCTGTTGGAAGTGGGTGTGAAATATACTCGGAGTCGAGTGTGGATTTCATGCTCTATATTCAGCTCATAATAGTGAGGAATGAAAATTCCGCCAAAATATCTGCTTTATATACATTATTTACACAATGGGTCGCACGTGATTGGCTAATTCTGGGATTCTCCAGTAGGCCAATCAGGTTGCGGATTCACTTCCACTTGGAGCTGGATTGGGTGGCTCCTGCGGACCAATCATACTGCTGCATTGTTCTAGGACCAATCAGACTGCTGCATTCTGGACCCTGTTGTTCTAGGACTAATCAGACTGCTGCTTTTTGGATCCTATTCAACTCAGTACATAACAGGGTGGGACAAATTGCCTTCTTCAGATGACGCAACTATTTCCTACCCATTTTGGACCATTTGCCTGTAATTGTCTTAACAAAAGATGAAACTGGCATGCCTGGGTCCTGACCATGAGGAAACCTTTTCCAGTCATTCTGGTTTCCAGCCTCTTTCACAGGAATGGGACACCTATGTCCTCCAGGAACATTGCATAATGATCAATGTCTTCTGCTCTCAGGAAGAAATTAACCATTATCTGCCTTCAGTCCCTGAGCAGTATTACCAATTACTCTTCCCGAGAGCTTACCAAGCCAGCGATGTCTTTCCATCTGTTCAAGTTCAGAGCACTTCTCTACTTGATTATTTCAAGGGTGGCCCCTTTCAGCAGCTGAGTCATTTGATATTAGTCAGGTTGGCAAAGTTTTGATTATATGAAGCCAAAGGCAGTGGCCTTGTGAGTTGACAAACAGGAATTGCACCAGCCTCTGTGGGGGGTTTTTGGGGTGTGTGGGGGGTGGGCAGTGACTTTATTTTTATTTGCTTGTTTTTGGATTGTGAAGGGCAGTAGCCAAAAACATTCCTGCTCTATCTGCTGGCCAACCAAGTGGCTCCGTTTTCCTGTAGTTTCCCAGTTCTCAAACTAAATTGGGAACTTGTGGTGAGTGACTGGAGTCTTTGAGGAATTCAATCTCTGGAAGCAGCAGCGGGAGAAAGAAGCTACTAAGGGTCAAATTTACATGTTGCATGAGATCTATTACTGGAATTCTATCTCAAAAACTGAAACTAGCAAGTTGCTAGCAGCAGAGAAGGATGTTGAACACTTTCCCTTTGCTGTTTACATGATCAAACTATTGCCCCACCCCCCACCGTTGTTTCCCCTGGGAAGGAAAAATGCTACAAATACAGCAAAAAGAAGCCTTGGGAGGGAATTTTGATCAGGAAAAGACCTCAGGGGAGGAGAAAGAAATCCTTCCATGCTGCTGTGAGCAGTTTCGCATCCTACCCCCCTCTCCCAGGCTGCCTTTCAGGTTTTGGGGGTTGTTGTTTCTTAAAGTGTCCCTTTGCAAAATGCAGTTTGGCCATCAATTCAACTTCTTCAGAACAGCCAGGTGGGCCCTGTCCCTGGCTGTGGAAGTAGGGTAGAGTCTCATAAGAGGACAGGGCTGTGGCACCTTTATATAGAAAAGGAAACCCCAACAGGGGTTAGTAAAGGTAAAGGGACCCCTGACCATTAGGTCCAGTAGCGGACGACTCTGGGGTTGCAGCGCTCATCTCGCTTTATTGGCTGAAGAAGCCGGCGTACAGCTTCCGGGTCATGTGGCCAGCATGACTAAGCCACTTCTGGCGAACCAGAGCAGCGCACAGAAACACCGTTTACTTTCCCTCCGGAGCAGTACCTATTTACCTACTTGGACTTTGCTAGGTTGGCAGGAGCAGGGAGCTCACCGCGTCGCAGGGATTCAAACTGCCGACCTTCTGATCGGCAAGCCCTAGGCTCTGTGGTTTAACCCACAGCACCACCCGCGTCCTTTCAGGGGACATAGCTATTAAATGCGCTGAAAGCCCTGCACTGCTTTGTACCTGCCACACAAAATACAACACAGAAATGGTTAAAAAATGGTGTTTTTTTTAAACTACAGAAAATGCAAGTTGGATTGTGGCCTGTATCTTTTCTTCCGTCTTCTTCCTCTGCTTTCCTCACCTCCACCTGCCAGCCCTTACCTGTGCCGTTGACAGTGCCTGCTGGCGCATGGCTTCCATCTTCTCCTCATGCTGCCGCTGCTTCTCCTTGTCTTCGTAGCGGTACCTGGTCATGGTGAGCTCCATGTCTAGGCGCATCTTCTCCAGCTGAGTCGCCAGGGCGCGGGCCTGCTTGTGGCTTGGCTGCTCCATTTGGACCCAGGTGTCCATCTCCCCCTCCGTGTTGGCCAGGCCGCGGTGCAGGTTCTCCAGCTCCCCCTGCGGCTTCATCCTTAGCTGTGCCTCTTCTTCTCGGATGTCCAGGGGGTCCGTCACATCGTTAGGGGTGCAGGGCGGCTCGGTCAGGTCGTCGGGGGCCGACGTTGGCTCAGTCACATTGTCGGCAGCAGACGAGACATTTTCAGGGTTGTCCTCCTAGCACGGAAAGGGTATCTAACCTGCTTTTGATGTCACAAGCCCCTCTCCTTCCTCCCCCATTTTCCAAGAACAAAATTTGCAATTTGTTCTTCGTTTTTGCTTTGAAATAAAAATAAGTGGGTATATAAAATATAAACGAATAAACACACAATATAGCGCTTTAAGTGTTTTTTAAAAGCAAGCAGCTCTCATGAAGCATCAGGGGAAAGGCAAGACTAATGACTTAATCAGAGTTTGATTTTCTGGTACCCACACCTTTCATGCTAATCTCTAAACTGGCAGGTAGCCATGCTCATTGCATGGGTGAAGAACTAACTGTGACTTCTTTTTAAATGATGCATCTTCACCCTTTGTCACTTTTGAAATTGGGGTTTGACCTCACAACTTGCTTAGCTTGGAAATTGTACCGAAGTTGGCCAACAAATTGTTAAGCAATATTGAAAAGCAATTTAGGCAGCTGACACAAAACAACCTATATCCCCTCACTGCAAGAGAAAAATGGGGGAGTATACAACTTCTCATTGCACATTCATCATGATGCTCTAGAAGTGATGGTTCTACGCAAGCCCACTTTCAATGGCAATTGTGCCTGCAAAAGTTTTGGGATGGCTGTGATGGACAGGCCCTCGGTCTGCCTCCTGGCATCCTAAGAACCAATGAGAGCTGGTGGGACCAATAGTCAATCAGCAGAGAGTCAAATCCTAGAAGGGCCTGAGGGAGGTGTTGCTGCTTAGAACAGTGACAGCCATTCTAGATGTACCTGAGACTTGGTTCGATAAAGAGTGCTGTTTAAAAGAGTGTGTGTCTTTAAGTTTTGTGCCTCACATGGGAAACCATCAAGCATTAAACAGGCATACAGTTTTTCTCACACTTTGAAACTCTAGGTGGGACGTGAGTAGACACTGGGAAGCTTCACAGAACTATAATGCTGTTGGTAAACACAGACACTACCATAAAATAGTTAATTATAGACTTCTATTGTGTGAATATGGGCTGCTGCCGGTAGCTTTATCTATTAACACTCCTATAATATTGGTCACACTACCCAGCACGCAACTTCAGTGAGGGTGTCTGTCACAATGGTGACACAACTTATTTTCCAATCAGTGCATATCCTACAATTTCCTACTGAAATCACAGTTGGTTGTTGTTTTTTTAACACCCAAAAGAGTTTATTTTTGTCCCATTTTTATTGCATTTGCAGCACCTGCAGACGGCAATAATGTGGTAGCACTGGGGAAGCATTGCAGAACAAACTAAAGCAGGATAAATCCATCACTAGTCCACTACTGTTGTGCCCAGAATCCACCCACAATAAAACACCAGTGTGGGTGGGCCTCTTATTAAAGGTGAGTAGCTCTCATTGCAGTCAGTGCTTGGGTAGAAGGCTCCTTCAGAGCCCTGTCCAAACGGCTCTGAGCTTCCTGAAGTAAGTGCAAGACAGAGGATAATGGAGGAACAACCATTCTTACCATAAGCGACTGAAGCTCAAGGCAGTAGGCGTGTGAATAACAGGGCTGCACACCACACTAGGCAGCCTTTCGTTTCACTAGGCTCTCACTGTCCCATGATGCACATCTGTAACCCGCCACCCCAGACAATACAAAAAACAAAGCCAGACTTAACAGCGCCAACTGCCAAACTGATGTCATAGATGCCTCACTGTGACATCACAGCCTGCCTGTTGCTACGACTGGCTCATCGCTCAGTAGTAGAGAACCTAATTTCCATACTCTGAATGCTGAGCAAATGGCAAAAGGAAGTGGGTTTTAGCTTAAAAGCTTCATTTATAGTGCCTATTGTAATGCCGGGCTGCATCTACACAGCTATAAAAAAACGTTCCAAAATTGCTTTTAAAAAACTATTTTTAAAGCTCACAATGTAAAATTTCATAAAGTTCCAATTTCAGCTCTACATCGCCATCTGGTGTCACAGTGTTCTAACACATTTATAACTTTTGGTTTTCTTTTTTATTAATGTAGCTGAGTCCCAGACTGGTATATAAACATGGCGGCTGCATCTGCGAGATACCCTAATATTTATATGGTGGAGGTTTTGTGTTCCGTCTTATCCTTGTTTTCTATCATCCCAACCTATCATCCCAGTGATAAAAATGAGCAGGCCTATTGGATTGCCACCATAAACTATAACTTTTCACCCATTTCAGAAACAAATAGATCTGTTATCTGATTAAAGGAATCTTACTTGATTAACTGCGTAAGTTTTAATTGTATATGAATAAAAACAGTAGTTCTAGCTCAACATGCACTTCTCCCCCTGTCTTAGCCCACAAGATGATGCGTGTGCTCCGTTGTTTTATATTTATTTAAAGCATTTTAATCTTGCTTGTCGGAAAAGAAAAGCTCCCAGTTTAGCTCCCAGTTTAGCTCCGCGATAAGGTGGTCCCTGCCCTCAGACTTGCAATCTTTTGTGAGCCCTTCCATCTTAGCTCAGGTAATATATACTGTATGTATAAATAATTCCATATATCCTAAAGACATGTAACCATGGGAAGCTGCCTTTTACTCATACTACTACTACTACTGCTAATAATAATAATAATTTATTATTTATATCCCGCCCATCTGGCTGGGTTTCCCCAGCCACTCTGGGTGGCTTCCAACAGAATATTAAAATACAACAATTCATCAAATATTAAAAGCTTCCCTAAACAGGGCTGCCTTCAGATGTCTTCTGAAAGTCAGATAGTTGTTTATTTCTTTGACATCTGGTGGGAGGGCATTCCAAAGGGCGGGCGCCACTACCGAGAAGGCCCCTCTGCCTGGTTCCCTGTAACTTCATCTCTTGCAGTGAGGGAACCGCCAGAAGGCCCTCGGCGCTGGACCTCTGTGTCAGGGTTGAACGATGGGGGTGGGGATGCTCCTTCCGGTATACTGGGCCAAGGCTGTTTAGGGCTTTAAAGGTCAGCACAATTGGTCCATCCAATTCTGGATAGTCTTCCCAGGCTGCCAGTTGAGGCACTCTAGGCTTCTAGGCAAAGTTCCCTCTCAGTCCTATGTGATGTCAGGGATTGAATGTGGGACCTTCCACATGGGAAACAGATGCTCCACCACTGAGCCCCAGCCCTTCCCCTAGTTTTGCCACACTACTATCTTTAACTCAGGGACACAGGTGGCGCTGTGGGTTAAACCACAGAGCCTAGGACTTGCCGATCAGAAGGTCGGAGGTTCGAATCCCCACGTCGGGGTGAGCTCCCGTTGCTCGGTCCCAGCTCCTGCCAACCCAGCAGTTCGAAAGCACGTCAAGGTGCAAGTAGATAAATAGGTACCGCTCCAGCGGGAAGGCAAACAGTGTTTCCGTGTGCTGCTCTGGTTCGCCAGAAGCGGCTTAGTCATGCTGGCCACATGACCCAGAAGCTGTACGCTGGCTCCCTCGGCCAGTAAAGCGAGATGAGTGCCGCAACCCCAGGGTCAGTCACGACTGGACCTAATGGGCAGGGGTACCTTTACCTTTTCATCTTTAACTCACACATGAGTATGCTTGATAGCACAGGAAGGTGCCACTGAGAAAAGAACATCTGATGATGGTTCCTCAGATTGGGTATGGTTGTGTTCCTGTGGTCTGAAAGCTGAGCGCAACTGGCTGTTGGGCTATGTGTTTCCTCCTCCTCATTGAAAAAGTTGGCCACCACTCCACATATCTTTTGGAACAATGACCACCGCTTCCTCTTTCTGATCCAACTCTCCTCCCCTGGTTGTCTTTGTGATCTGCGGGCACAAAGCAGCCAGCTGTATGTGTAACGGACAGTCTGTGTCTTGAATGGAGTTGTTGCCTTATTCATTCACGACAGACCAGGCGGCCAGGAGGACAACAAGCCCCTTTGTCAGGAGATCTAGCCAAAGGCATGCTGACCGTCTCCACTGACTTCATATTTATCTGGTCTCCTCTCCTCCTCTTCTGCGAGTTAAACAATGTGATGCTTTGTCTCTGAGTTGTGAGCGAGCAACTTTTCCTTCCCTCGCTGGGACTTCGGCGAACTACTTATTTATTTATCCGCCCCAATTAAGTCTTGCACGTCTCGCCAAAGAATGAATGAGAAAATGTTATTGAACGGTGAATGCTGGAAGGGAGAGTCTCTGTCTCTCTGTGTGGCCTGTTTTAAAGGACTGTGAGTGCAGACAGGTGGAGTTCCACTTCTCCTTTGTAAGTCATTTAAAAAAAGCCGTGAAAAATACGTTTCGAAGCCTGAAACTTTAAATTGCATGCATGCGCTTGCAAAAAAACATGGGCTTCTTTTTGCATACAGTATTTACAAGGGACCCAAACTTCGGAGACATCTCCTGCATTACTTTTATTTTCTTGCTTGAGGAGGAGCTGGGCGTCATCTGGAAGTGGCGTATATGACCTTTGGGTTGAGTTTGGCTGAAATCTACTGGGCAAAATTGGAACGGGGGCGGGGGCACCTTTTTATTTGATCAACATGTTGTGAACAGATTAATCTAACAGAGTGATTAACTAAACTAGAGCCCAAAGTACATATTGTTAACAAAAGAGAAGTGGTAGGATATGAACAGGCTATGACCGCAATCCCCTTTGTACTTACCTGGGATGGGAGTAAGCCCTATTGAATATGGTGGGATCTACTTTCCATGTAGGGACACTGGTGGCACTGTGGGTTAAACCACAGAGCCTAGGACTTGCTGATCAGAAGGTCGGCGGTTTGAATCCCCGTGACGGGGTAATCTCCCGTTGCTCGGTCCCTGCTCCTGCCAACCTAGCAGTTCGAAAGCACGCCAAAAAGGGCAAGTAGATAAATAGGTACCACTCCGGCAGGAAGGTAAACGGCGTTTCCGTGCGCTGCTCTGGATCACCAGAAGCGGCTTAGTCATGCTGGCCACATGACCCGGAAGCTGTACGCCGGCTCCCTCGGCCAATAAAGCGAGATGAGTGCCACAACCCCAGAGTTGGCCACGACTGGACCTAATGGTCAGGAGTCCCTTTACCTTTACGTTTACTTTCCATGTAGGCATGCACTGTGAAATAAATGGCAGCCTGATTCTCCATTATGGCAGAGATAGAGAGCCTCAATTCAAAGCGCTGGTTTTGATTGATAAAGCCATACGTGGCTCAGGATGGCAGTACTTCAAGGACCACGTCTTCTGACATGAACTGACCCAGCGTCTGTGATAATAATATGAGGCCCTTCTTTGTGGGCTCACTCGATGTGAGGTTCAGAAGGTGGCAGCACAGGAACAGGCCTTTTCTGTGATGGCCCCCCACTTGTGGAATGCTCTTCGCAAGGAGGTACACCTGGCGCCATCTTTATCTAGTTAGGCAAACACTTCTCTCTGTACCCAAGCTTCTGGCCCTTACTTTATAACTCTATTGTTGTATTCTTAGACTTCTGTTTTTGCTTGTGATTGCTTTTTAATGCAAGTTGTTTTGGTCGCTGTGTGAGAAAAACGACTAACAAATAAAAATTAAAATAACCACCCTTCAGATGTTGTTGGACCACAGCTCCCATCATCCCATCATCATAAATGGCCTCGGCCCAGTATACCTGAAGGAGCATCTGCACCCCCAATTTTCTGCCAATGTCCAGCGCCAAGGGCCTTTTGGCAGTTCCCTCACTGCAAGAAGCAAAGCTACAGGGAACCAGGCAGAGGGCCTTCTCGGTAGTGGCGCCCACCCTGTGGAACGCCCTCCCATCAGATGTCAAAGAGATAAACAACTACCTGACATTTAGAAGACATCTGAAGGCAGCCCTGTTTAGGGAAGTTCTTAATGTGTGACATTTTAATGTATTTTTAATCTTTGTTGGAAGCCGCCCAGAGGGGCTGGGGAAACCCAGCCAGCTGGGCGGGGTACTACTACTACTACTACTACTACTACTACTAATATCCCTGAATATGGGTAATGCTGGCTGGGGCTGATGGGAGTTGGAGCCAAACAACATCTGGAGGGCCAAAGGCTCCCCTTCACTGGATTATGACACCTCCTGACCCAGACGAGCTCAAATACTATTCATACAGTCCGGCAGAGCCTGTATTACTTCTGCAGCACAGTTGTGGTACTATGTACATGCCCAAAGCACCTGTAGACTCTCTGTTAAACTCCCAGAGCTCAAGCTTGAGCTGGGAGATGAACCAGGACTTGAGTCTAATGGTCTAACACATCTATCTTCTCAGGGCCGCTGGAACTAGGAGAAATACTACCCCGGGAGGAAATGCATTCAGCACCTCTGTTCCCTGCCTCCCATGGTCAGTTTTACGGTGTTGCCAAGTGGCATGGCTTGCTCAGGACAGCAAAACCTAGTGTCCTGCTGTTCTCAGGCTTCCCTAGAAATGTTCACGAAAAGGACCCCAAACAGGCATGCTAAGTTGGCCCCAACATTGGAGGGTCTGTTGCGCATGCATGATGCCACACATGCGACGCCCTGCTCCCCCCCCCATTGGGCCATGCCTGAAGAGATGTGCAGGTGCCTGCCGAGACGCTCTGGCAATCGCGGCGGGGGGCACAGAGGGAGTGCCAGCACATGCCTAGGGGCAGTGGGAGATGGCAGCACTCTCAATATTGGGGGTGGGGGGTGTCAGCCCCCTGCCATGAAATGTTGAGGGGGCATAAGCCCTTCCTGCCCCCTATAGCCAGTGCCCCTGACCCAAAGTTAGTTCTCAGTAATTTTGCTTTAGCTCACAGCAGGCAATACACTCAGCAAACATCAAGTCACCAAGCTCAGTCCAGTTCTCTCTTCCATGTGGCCCTTGGCACAAGCTCCCAAATCACCTATCCATAAAACCAGACCTGTATTTGCTGAATTGACTTTATGCAAATACTGTCAACCCCTGATTTGCACAGGGATTGCGTTCCAGGTCATTGTGCACATCGGCAGAGCAGACATAAGTCTATCTACCCCACTCTGTTCTGCCCCTGTCCCCATTCCGTCCTCTTTTGGGTCCAAAAATGGCAAGCACATGTACGGTTGCTCATGATCAGAACAACCTGGCCACTATAAGGAAATTCTGCCCTTGGTATGTTCAGTTTCCACCTCTCCATTTTGATTCTCTGGCCCCATATCTGCACAAACTTATTATCCCAAAATATAGACGTGCCTTTACACTTGCAAGACTGGATGTTTTGCCATCTGCGGTACTTGAGGGTCGATTCCAAAAGATCCCGCCTGAGAAATGTCTTTGCCGCTATGGAGATGGTAGCACCGAAACAGCGGCACACGTCCTCCTGTCCTGTACTCTCTACAAAGACCCGAGGGACGAGATCATCAACCCACTCGTGCTAACCATCCCAGGGCGCGCAACCACTGCCACAATGTCCTTTCTTCTATCAGATCAAAATGAGCAGATAACAGCAAAGGTTGCTAGGTTTATAGCAGGGGCAATCAGAATAAGGGCTACTAACTGAATGCTGATTCAGGACTTTAAATTGTGCTTTTATATCAAATTTCCTTTTCTGCATATACTGTAATGTTTTACTGTTGCTATGGCCATTGGCTAATGTGAATAAAGTTTTATCTCTCTACGGTTGCTCATGCTTTGAGCTTGTGCAAAATGGTCATTCCCTGTACACATCTCATGGAGGAAAACACAAGGCAGAGAGTCTAGCGTGTTTTATCAAAGTATAACATACTACAGGCAATGCAGAGCAGAGGTTCAAAGTTATAAGGGAGAGACGTTCTGTGTGTATTCGCTGATAGCCCAGCCTACGGAAGGAAGGAGGCCAACAGACAGGGCACAGGTTCCTCATTCAGACTGTGGAAGAAAGAAAAAGAATTGCATGAACAGGATTCGGAAGACAGAGAGTCAAACCTAGTCCCTTTCAAATTTCCATTAAACCCACCAATGCCCAAGCCCAGTGACCAGCAGTGAAATAGCAATAAGCCTAGAAACATTCAGGAGCACCAGTGGAATGTCACTCATAAAATGATGACTCTTGTGCTGATAAGATCACAGGTAACTGATGGTACATTTGATGTTTTGACACAGGCCCTACAACAGGGGTAGGAACCCCAGGTTCCTCCAAATGTCTCCGGACTACCCCTGTACAGAAAATTGTAAACTTGGAAGGTAGTACCATCAAACTACCTCCAACACTCTTAACCACATTATCTCGTCTTCCCATATTCTTTCATTTTTTGGGTGTGTGTGGGATTATAGTTAATTTTTTTAATCAGTCCTATATGCCACCGTTTGCCGATAAGGTCTGAGGGCAGTGTGCATCTATAAAAATATAAAAGCAATGCCATAAAATACAGGTCAAATTATAGTTAAAACATTTCTGTAACTCTAAGATACCAGAGGAAAAGGCTGCGTTAACCGGAGACCCATCCAAATATCTTTTTTTTAATTGCACATTCGTGATGATTTGTGCTCATGATGCTACTGGGATGGTCACACGGACCCTGCTTTCAATAACATTTGTGCCCACAAAAATTTCCAAGCGGTCACATTGGTTCATTTCCGATTAGTGCCAATCCCTCAGCTTCCTGCTCATGCCCTGTAACTTTTTTATATAATGCAAGTGTTCTGGTTTATTTCTGTCTGGCTTTTGTCATGCTGTAGTCCCACCAGACTGAAATAAAGTGGCAGCACTGTGGGAACATCAGAAAACAAACCAGAGCAGGATAAAACCCACCACTTGGGAGCTGTCATTGTGTCAATAGCTTGTTGTGGAATCCGCCTGCAATAAAGCACCCGTCTGGAGGAGCCTGTATTTGTCAAAGGACATTATTTGCATTTTACAGCCCTCCCCACAAGAGCAGGTAAGAGGCGAGCCAGAGCGAAAGGGTCTCTGTGTACAGGAGGGCCAGAAAAAGGCTTGCGATCCGGTATGACCACAACCTCCCTTCTTCCCTGCCAGTATCCCCTTTACCTCCTTGGGTGGCGCCTGCTGCTGGCGCAGCTGCTCCATCTTTTCCTCATGCTGCCGCTGCCTCTCGTTCTCTTCGTGCTCATATTTGAGCCTCGTCAGCTCAAACTCCATCCTCCTCTTCTCCAGCTCGGTCTCGATGGCTAAGTCCAACCTGCTGCTCGACCACTCCGACTCTGCTCCGCTCACCACAATGCGGGGCACCTGCAGACCCAGGTGCTCAGTCACCTCGTTGGTCTTCTGTTCCGGTGGCACTGGCGGCCTTCCTGCCTCCAGGATCTTCTCCAGCGGCTGTTCAGGCTTCGGGCCTTCCTGTTGCCCACTAGGCTCAGAGTAGGACTTCTTTTCAGTCACATCTGGCAAGTAGACTTCCATGGCCAGCTGTAGCTCTATCCTCATCTTCCCCACCTCACCAAAGGTCTCAGAAAACGACTCGGTGGCGGCTTCCGCCTTGCTCCCCGTCGCCTTCGGGCCCAGCACTCGGATATTTCCTTGCCGCAGGCGCAGCTTCTCCATGGTTTCCTCATGCTGCCGCTGCTTCTCCTTGTCCTCGTACATTTTCCGCTCGTGCTGCCGCTGCCGCTCGTTCTCCTCGGAGATTTGCTTCAGCTTGGCCAGCTCAAATTCCATGCGCATCTTCTCCAGCTCAATTTCCGTGATGGGGTCCAACTTGCTCCCCAGCTGCTCCTCGTCCCCTTGGCCAGGCGTTCTGCACGGCAGGTGCTGGCGTATGTTCTCCATCTTCTCCTCGTGTTGCCGCTGCTTGTCGTTCTCCTCATGCTGGCGCTTCAGAAGGGTCAGCTCAAAGTCTAAGCGCATTTTCTCCATTTCGCTATCGGCTCCCTGGGTCTGCTTGGCGTTCTTCTGCTCCTGCTCCTTGGCTCCTTGGCCGTCCTTCTCCTCTCTGTGCTCATCCTTCTCCTCCTTGGCAACTGCGCCTAACGGCAGAGGGCTGCTGGCGGCTTCTAGCTGCCTTCTGGTCTCTAACGGTGTTCGTTGGTCTCCATTAGCGAGCGTGTCAGTCACAATAGCGGGGATGGCTGGGGACCCTGAACTGTTGGCATCCTGAAACAGATTGTGGGTGGGGAAGTCACACATGCATTTCTGACAAGACATCATCAACAAATATCACATCAGGGAGCAGGAAAGCTAAGGAAAAAAATTCAACTGGTTTTAATGCACGAGTGTCAGGCTTTGGGGAATCAGCCTCCTCCCCTGTGGCCATAAATGAGCAGATCAAACAAAAAGGAATTTTTACCAGTTTCTTTATTAAACACAGCAAAGGACAAAAGAAAGTGTCTACCTAGAATGGTGGTGCTCACAATTAAGGCTTACCCCCCCTCCATCGCTATTAATCTACGTAACTCCTATGTTTTGTAATCTGAGTTTGTACCCTCTGCATTTTCTGTTCTGAGACTTTCTTAGCTCTTCTTGACCTTGAGAAGAGTGGATAAATGCTGTCCAATGACTGTGAATCTGTTAACCCTCTCTTTTCCAGTGTTTCTTCTCCTAGCTGTTCCCCATCCAGTATTTCCCAGCTTCTGCCTTCTGAACCGTGCCCCTCTGCAAACCACTGTTCCAAATCTATACTGTCTTCCCACTCCTGGGAAGATTCAGCAGGGGAGGGGGTGGCTCCCACCATTCCTCCTCAGTACAGCACTCCTCAGCATGGTCCCAAATAGCAAGGCCAAAATGGCTGTGTTGCATAAAAGGGCCCCACTCCACAGCAACTTGGAGCAGGGCTCTTAGTTTGGCTGCCCCTGTTCTGTGGAACAGCATCCCCATCCAAATATGAAGGTACCCACTATCTTCACTTTCCCAAATGCTCCAACTTTTTCTGAACAAAATCCGGGACACCCACACCCACCATGCTGCCCCCCGCCACCTCTCACAGCTTACACTACTTGTCCTCACCCTCCCAACACTTGTCGCTTGTTTACACCACTCACCCTCACTCTTGATGCTCTTGCCCGGCACTCCGGCATTCAGCAGAGTCATGCCAGATCACTGAACTAGAAGGCGCTTTGGCACGACTCTGCTGACAATCACCGGAGTGAGTGTATCTTTGACTGAAAAATAGGGCATTCTGAGATTGAAACAGAAGTCAGGACTGGCTTTTGGATACAGGTTGTCCCACTAAAAATGGGACAGTTGGCTTTCCAGAAACAACGGAAGACATCTTTTTTCCCTAACAAGATTCACAGCTGAATAGATGGGACTCTGCCATGGGTGTCTACTTCATACTGAAAGACATACATTGGCTCCCAGTATGTTTCCAAGCATAAGTCAAAGTGTTGGTGCTGACCTTTAAAGCCCTAAATGACCTCAGTCCTGTATACCTGAAGGAGCGTCTCCACCCCCATTGCTCAGCCCAGACACTGAGGTCCAGCTCCGAGGGCCTTCTGGCAGTTCCCTCACTGCAAGAAGTGAGGTAACAGAGAACCAGGGAGAGCACCTTCTCAGCAGTAGCACCCACCCTGTGGAACACCCTCCCATCAAATGTCAAGGAAATAAACTACTATCTGACTTTTAGAAGATATCTGAAGACAGCCCTGTATAGGGAAGTTTTTAAATGTTTCATTACCTTTCTCTATATGTTGGAAGCCACCCAGAGTGGCTGGGGCAACCCAGTCAGATGGGTGGGGTACAAATATTTTATTATTATTAAATTTTATCTGCTGTTATTTTTATGTTGTTTTCAGCTGTCTCTCCCCCCCCCCCCCCCGGCTGTATTGTTTTTTGCACATTACCTTGAGACATGTGCCATCCATCTGTCTCGAGAGGGATGTGAAAGTGTGTCAGAATAGTGAAATGGCATGGGAAGTTAAGATGGCATGGGAAGATAAGGCAAATTCATGGAGAATAAGCTATCGATGGCTAGATGGCTATGAGTCATGACAGTGATATGCTATCTGTAAGGTCTATCATCCGGAGACAGCTGTTGACCTCATATCCTGCTTGCAAGCCTTCCAGAGGTTGACCACTGTAGAAACAGGATACTAGTTTAGCTGGGCCTTTGGTCTGATCCAACAGAGATCTTATTTTCTTAGCTTAGGTTGGGTATATCTTTGGTCCAATGAAGGACAAGATAGGAAGAGGAGGAGGAGAAAATAAGGGGATTGCATATCAACAGAGTCAAAAATCACCAAATGTCAAGAAGATCAAGGAATAAGAGGAGGCCAATTGACTTCTAACCCAATCCTGCTACAATGCAGGAATCTCAGTTCGAGCATCCATGACAGATGGCTATCCAACCTCTGCCTAAAAACCTGCAAAGAAGGAGAGTCCACAATCTCCCGAAAGAGTCTGTCCCACTGTTGAGCAGCTCTTAACTGTCAGAAAGTTCTTTCTGATGTTTAGTCGGATTCTCCTTTCTTGTAAGTTGAAGCCACTAATTTGGATCCTACCCTCTGGAGCAGGAGAAAACAAGCTTGCTCCATCTTCCATGTGACAGCCCTTTCAATACAGTCATACCTCATGTTACGTCCGCTTCATGTTACGTTCTTTCAGGTTACGTCCCGCGGCGACCCGGAAGTACCGGAAAGGGTTACAGTGGTGCCTCGCAAGACAAAATTAATTCGTTCTGCAAGTTTTTTCTTCTTGCGAGTTTTTCGTCTTGCGAAGCACGGTTTCCCAGCGGAATGCATTGAAAATCAATTAATGCGTTCCTATGGAAACCGCTTGCCAGGCTGGCGGTGCGGAGAAGGGCTTTTCTCCCCACCGCCAGCCTTCAGGACAGGTACGGGAACAGAGGGGAAGGGGCGCAGCGCTTCTCCTCTGTTCCCGGGGCTTGCGGTGGGAGGAGGGTTTTTCCTCCCCACCGCCAACATTCAGAACAGCATTCTGAATGTTGGCGGTGGGAAGGAAAACCCTCCTCCCACTGCAAGTCTTCAGGACAGCCATCCGAAGGCTGGCGCGGGGAGAAGGTCTCTCCGCCCCACCGCCAGCCTTCGGAGGAAGTCCGAGGACAGTGGGGAAGACGCGCTGCGCTTCCCCGCTGTCCCAGAGATTTCCCTATGGGCTTTCGTCTTGCGAAGGAAGCCCATAGGGAAATTCATTTTGCGAAGCGCCTCCAAAACGGAAAACCCTTTCGTCTAGCGGGTTTTCCGTCTTGCGAGGTGTTCGTCTTGCGGGGCACCACTGTACTTCCGGGTTTTGCTGCTTGCGCATGCACAGAAACGCAAAATGACGTCACGCGCATGCGCAGAAGCGGTGAATCACAACCTGCACTCTTTTCATGTTGCAAACAGGCCTCTGGAATGGATCCCGTTCGCAACCAGAGGTACCACTGTATTTGAAGATGGCTGTATAAATTGTTCAAACAAACTAAGAAACTGCATCAGCATTCTTGAGTATGTTTCTAGGGTGGATTGAGATAAAATAGTCTGCTTTTCATTTCACATTTATTTATTTATAATGCTAATATCCCACCTTTCCTCCATGAAGCTTAAGGAGGTATTCATTGTTCCCCATCCTACATGTGTGTATGTATGTATGTATGTATGTATATAATCCTCTCAGCAACTCTGTGGCATAGGTTAAGCTGACAGAAAGTGACTGGCCCATTAGGCTCACTTTGCGAGCGAGAGACCCAGGTTCAAATCACTGAGCCTAGTTCTCAGCCTAGCCTACTACACAGGGTTGTTGTGAGAATAAAATGCAGGAGGGAGAGAAAAATAATTGTATGATGCTTGGGAAGAAAGGTGAGATATAAATGAAATAAAAATGAAAGACAAAGGAATGAGAGTGACGGATCTTACCATGGCGAAATTGGCCCCAGGGAGACAAGAATCTTATCCACAGCACATGCAGAGATATAATTTCCCCCTCAGTTGGACACCAGCTGCCCCACTTTGCAAAACCAGGCCATGCAAATCCACATTCCAGGCCAACTGCCGTGATGACGTCACGAGATTCCGCACTCGGCTTCTTCCTCACACTCCCAAGCGACTCCGGCAAGAAACACATTCAGCTGCTAACAATTTGGCCCAGGGTTCCTTCAGCTGCTCATTAGTAGAGCATGTGGGCGAATCTGGTCAATTTCAGTTTCTCATTTTTTCCCCAGTCTTAGGGCCAGTTTTCCACATTTCTCTTTTATCATTATTACATATTTTAAAATTAATTTTCAATTACAAAAATCCAATATGCACCATATTATATTAACACCAAATAGCAATACCAATTCAAATACAAATCAATTACATAGCCAATTATAAATTTTGGGTGGCTTCCCACGTGCTGTACTTCAAGGTCTTATTCCCTTTAATTCTGCCTCAAGACTGTCACTCAAATCAAATACAATCCATTCTTGATAAAATCACTTATACCACAGCTACAATAATTAACTTCAATTCGCATTAACACATATAAAAAGGTAAAGGTAAAGGTACCCCTGCCTGTACGGGCCAGTCGTGTCCGACTCTAGGGTTGTGCGCCCATCTCACTTAAGAGGCCGGGGGCCAGCGCTGTCCGGAGACACTTCCGGGTCATATGGCCAGCGTGACGAAGCTGCTCTGGTGAGCCAGCACCAGCGCAGCACACGGAAACGCCGTTTACCTTCCCGCTATAAAGCGGTACCTATTTATCTACTTGCACTTGGGGGTGCTTTCGAACTGCTAGGTGGGCAGGAGCTGGGACTGAAAGACGGGAGCTCACCCCGCCGCGGGGATTCGAACCGCTGACCATGCAATCGGCAAGTCCTAGGCACTGAGGTTTTACCCACAGCACCACCCGCGTCCCCTATTAACACATATAGGTAAAGGTAAAGGGACCCCTGACCATTAGGTCCAGTCGTAGCCGACTCTGGGGTTGCGGCACACATCTCACTTTATTGGCCGAGGGAGCCGGCGTACAGCTTCCAGGTCATGTGGCCAGCATGACTAAGCTGCTTCTGGCGAACCAGAGCAGCACACGGAGATGCCATTTACCTTCCTACCGGAGCAGTACCTATTTATCTACTTGCACTTTGATGTGCTTTTGAACTGCTAGGTTGGCAGGAGCAGGGACCGAGCAACGGGAGCTCACCCCTTTGTGGGGATTCGAACCGCCGACCTTCTGATCGGCAAGTCCTAGGCTCTGTGGTTTAACCCACAGCGCCACCCGCGTCCCATACATCAACACATAAAATAATTTGTAAATTCCACATTTCCATGTCAGTTTGCAAATTCTTTGAATAATAAAAAAAAGCTTGTGAAAATTGGCTGGCATTTGAGGGTGAAATGCACACAATATGCAATTTTGTGTGCATTATAATTATTATGTTTCCCTCTCAAAAGTGAAACTGAAAGCAACCTACACACACACACACACAAACCAAATCGAAGCCTGCTAAAAGATAACCAGAAAATTAAGATCTAAAGATATGGGTCTATATGAACATTTTTGCTCGGCACTCGAAAAGAAATAGTGATGATACCAAGCAGGCTTCCCTCTACATATTTTTTGCAAGCAATTTCCCTTAATATAATATTTTGTTGTACGCTTTGTCTTAGCACATGTGGTTTTGCACACATTATTTGTCTGCAGAACCAAACTGCAAAACTCAGAGACGTGAGCATTTGGAAGGGTTTGTTTTGGTTCAGGTTTTGTTTCAAGAAGTGCGAATTGGGCCGATTCGTCTTTGAATGAGAACTCAATTGATTTTCTCTCCCAGACCCATAAAAGCCCCCAGGCTGAATCCCTAGTGCATCTCTTGCTTAAAAGGCCATGGAAGAAAGCCCTTCCTGAGACCTCGGGGAGCTGCAGTCAGTCTCAAGACTGCTGGACTAGAGGAGAGCAATGGTCTCATTCCACATGAAGCAGCAAACCTAAGTTCTTGAGGGTAGCAGACTCACTTAGGGGGCACAGGGCACTCCAGGTGGCATCTATAATGGGGGCCACTGACCCCTTGCTGACTCTCCCTGCCCCCCGGCAACTTTCGCCTAAGGCAGCTGCCTCATTCCTCTCCAAGGATGCCAACTTGAATAAAACATTGGGGCTTCCATCCTGTTTTAGTTTTGTGTCTGTTTTAATGTATGTGGAGGTTTTCCTGTAAGTCGCTTTGAGTTACTTTTCATTTTTTTAAAGTGTCCAATAAGATTAATAAACAAATGTTGTGATTACAGTGTGTGCTGTGGGAGGAGGAGCAGAATACATCCTTCTTGGGCCGTCTGTCTATATGGCCACTTATGATGTTACCAGTACTGTTTTCAAATAAAATATATAACAGGCCTACAGACAATCCACAAAGGCCTCTTAGCAACACTTGTCTTAACTGTTGTGGTAACTGGAAAATTATGACATCATCTCAGTGCGGAACTTTCTGACATCACTGTGGCAGTTCAGGAAAGAGCTTGTGGCTGGTGTTTGAGCAGTGTGTGTCTGCTTCAAACTGGGGCAGCCGGTTTCGGTTCTTCTACATGGGGCAGGTGGGGATATAGAGGCTTCTGCCTTGGCATCCAATGTTGATGTATGTTCCCTTCCCAGTACAAAATCTGCTATGGTAAGAAATCCCAGTAAGTTCTTTCTGTTTCAGGATGGGGAAAGATTGTGTGAGGAACCTTTGGCCCTCCAGATGCCTTGGTCATGCTTTGTTGGGACTGATGGGAGCTGTAGTTCAACAACATCTGGAGGGCCAAAGGTCCCCCACATCTGCCCTACTGTTTCTAAGGCTGAGCACGCACCATACATTTAAAGGTCCTCACCACAAAGAATCCTGGGAACTGTAGTTTCCCCCCTCACAGAGCTACATCTCCCAGCACCGTTAATGAATTACAATTCTTGGGATTCTTTGGGGGGAAGTATATATTTAAACAGATTGTATTTGTGGAGCCTAAATCTTGGAGGTAATGCTAAGGAGCAGGGCTTATTTTCAGTCAGAACTCAGGTGGGTGCCATAGCAAGGGAGGTGTTTATGGTAAGTTCTGGCAACTCTTTTTCTAGAAAAATAGCACTGTTGTATGGAAGTGAAACCTGGACCATAAAGAAGGCTGATCGCCGAAGAATTGATGCTTTTGAATTATGGTGCTGGAGGAGACTCGTGAGAGTCCCATGGACTGCAAGAAGATCAAATCTCTCCATTCTGAAGGAAATCAGCCCTGAGTGCTCACTGGAAGGACAGATCCTGAAGTTGAGGCTCCAATACATTGACCACCTCATGGGAAGAGAAGACTCCCTGGAAAAGACCTTGATGTTGGGAAAGATGGAGGGCACAAGGAGAAGGGGATGACAGAGGACGAGATGGTTGGACAGTGTTCTCGAAGCTACCTGCATGAGTTTGACCAAACTGTGGGAGGCAGTGGAAGACAGGCGTGCCTGGCGTGCTCTGGTCCATGGGTCACGAAGAGTTGGACATGACTAAACGACTAAACAACAACAACAACAACAAAGGGGGCGGGGGCAAGATGCAGGCCTCTCCCTGCTTTGCAAGGGATCCATTCACACCTCTGAAAGGAGCAATCTGCTCATCTCCCATCATCCCTCTGGGCAGAGAGGACAAGACAAGGCTGCATCCATTCTCCTCATATGACTCCTGACAGATTTATCCTTAGAGGATGTGGCCCTTAATGGGGAAAATGCAGCCCACTCCTAATATCAAGTTTATTTGCAAACCTGAGATGGGCTCAAGGCAGGTGAGAAGGAACTTAGGGCATGAGCTAGCAATACTACTAAATTTTATTATTTATACCCTCCCCTCCTGACTGGGTTGTCCCAACCACTCTGGGCAGCTTCCAACATAATAAAAACACAGCAAATGTCAAACTTAAAAAAGCTTTCGGTTACAGGGCTGCCTCAAAATGTCTTCTAAAAGTTGTGTATTTCTTTATTTCCTTGACATCTGATGAAAGGGCGTTCCACAGAGAAGGCGCCACTACCGAGAAGGCCCTCTGCCTGGTTCCATGTAACTTCACTTCTCGCAGTTAGAAGGCCCTCAGAGCTGGACCTCAGTGTCTGGGCTGAACGATAGGGGTGGAGACGTTCCCAAGTCAATACCTTTTAAGTGATAGAGAGAGAGCTATAGCTATGTCAGTCAATGAGTGAGAGAATTAGGTGCCTCCTTAACTCTCTCACTGAAATCAGGGCCGGATTTAGGTTTGATGAGGCCCTCAGCTACTGAAGGTAATGGGGGCCCTTTACATGTCCAGCTGTCCTTTGTCAACAACAAATTGTCACTGGGTTTTTTTGTGCTGGGTTCAAAGCATATTCAGGGGGCTCACTCCCCGAGTCCCCGCCATTAACAGTAGCAATCAGGGAGGTTTGGAGGAGGCTGACTTGAAACACCCATTCGATCCTGACTCACCTGAGAAACTCACTTTATAGTGTAACCCCTGTATCAATATTGGGGGAAAGATGGCGTTGTGGAAGAGCTGAGTGGCAAACTCTGAATCAGGCAGGTAGCAATGGGGTGACCCTATGCCTTTTCTCCTCCTGAAATACCAGTTTAACTTGCTGGAACATATTCCCTGTCCTTCCCTCTCCCTTTCTCCCCTTTTTATTTTTGTTGCTGGTTTTGATTGCATCTGCTTGACTTTGTGCGGTTTTGTATTAGAAATGGACATTTATCCTTGTTGTTGTTGTTGTTGTTGTTGTTGTTGTTGTTTTGTGCATTGTAACGGGCAAAACAAATAAAAATCAGTTGTCTGCGTGCGGGGACACACACACACACACACACACACACCTGCTTTAAAAGATTATTTATGTATGCCACTACTGCAGCTCGTGTTTTGTAAGCCCAAAAATGGGAAACGAGTGAAGTCCCAACTAAAGAAGAATGGCCACTTAAAACTGATGGAACATGCGTACCTTGCAGGCCTAACATGTAGAATAAGAGAACAAGAACAACATATGTTTAAAGAAGATTGGAAAATGTTTATTTAATATATGGAAGGAACTTGTTTTTATTTGAAAATGTGGGCAGCATTAAGATAAATTCAGCAGTGTAAATAAGTTTTGATGGATGTAATAATGGAATACTGAATGGTTTGGTTTATATAAAATTTGCAGGGATTTATGTTATGCAAAATGAACCATGGAAAGAGAAGAAGGGAAGTCATTGATATTTTAAGGTTGTTTAAATGAATTTTCCAAAATGTAAAACAGAAAGTTTAATCGAAATTATAGGAAAACAAACAAACAAACAAACACAAACTTCCCTAAATCCCCATCTGTTTTGTAACAGGAAGTATCCAGAGAACCCCATTCCTCATCAGATTTCTCCAACTTTGAGACGGAGTCTGTGCACCAAACAGACAAGGAGATTCAAGCCGATCTGGATCACACCAGCAATGTGGAAGGGTCTGAATATTCTTACCAAGGAGGCAGTGTAGGGTTCAAGGAGATGCAAACCGAGATTGAGTTTGCTGTGCAGATAACCCCAATTAAAGATTTGAAAAAGCATCGGGAAAGGATGGTAAGTGGCAGTGGATGTGGGGCAGGGGTTCCTTGGCTCTGGGAATCCAGTTGAACTCCCATCCTTTTGATGGGAGCTGTCAATTACACAGATCCAGCGGTCACCTTTTCTCATGACGCTACATCTGCAACCAATGAGGGCAGGAGGTCTGTGAGGCATGTGGGGGAAAACAGCCTTGACCCAGCTACACATTCAGCAAGTGTGAGAAGAGAGCCATACATGCCTAATATTTCTCCTTGCAGATGGGGTTCCTGGGCCATTCAGGGTCCTTTCTTTACATAGAGAAGTATCTGTATCTGTTCACCAGGACTCATGTAAGGTCCCTTCTTATAACTTCATTACTGGGACCAGGGCCGTCTTAAGCATATCCAGTGCCGCAGTGCAAAGATCCCCCCGCAAACACACCCCCCCCGTTCCCCAGAGTTGTTGACCTTTTCCCAAGTGTCTGCAGGGAGTGCTCTCCTCCCATGGAGGCTTGGGAGGCAAGCTGCACGCCCTCCAGCCATATGGTTGACAGGGCACAGCTGGTGGGCGTGCAGGGAAAGGGGAGGCTACCGGCAAAGCCGTGCAGCTCTCCCACTCGCTGGGGCACCCCAAGAGGTTGGCGCCCTGGCGCAACGCGCCAGTAAGCCCAATAGGAGAGACGGCTCTGACTGGAACACACTCTATGTGGAGCTGCCCTTATATTTCTTCTGGAAGCTGCAACTAGTACAGAATGCAGTGGTCACAATCCTCATGGGAGCAGATTATTGGTAATGTGATTTCTGCTGCAGAGAGAGAGAGAGAGCGCGCTGTGCTGGTTGCCAATTTGCTACCAGGAAAGCTTCAAGGTTCCTGTGTTAATTCGCAAAGCCCTAGAGCACCATCAGATGTCAAGGAAATAAACAGCTGCCTGACTTTTGGAAGACATCTGAAGGCAGCCCTGTATAGGGAAGTTTTAAATGTCTGATGTCTTGCTGTGTTTTAATTTGTTGGAAGCTGCCTAGAGTGGATAGGGCAACCCAGTCAGATGGGAGGTGTCATGACCACCACCACCACCACCATCATCATCATATGGGAGGAATAATAATAATAATAATAATAATAATAATAATAATAATAATGGGACCAAGGTACCTTAAGGGCCATCTGATCCCTTATACTCAAGCCACTCGCGAAATCGCAACATAAACATCAGAAGCAGCTGGAAATTTATTTAACCCGGTCCAACCTCACAAACTTCCAAATGGCTGGTGGAATAAGAAAAGCTTTAAAAATAACCTTAAAATGCTGATAGAATTAGCCATCCCTGTACAACTCCTTGCTCCAGCTTCTAGTAAGGGCTGTTGCTTATAGACTTCATGGAGGCATTTGACTGGCCACTAAGGGAAACGCCGGTGCTGGAGTAGACGGACCTTCAGCAGGGCTCTTATTAGGTTCTTTTGCATCCACACATCACATTCAGCCCCACAGCATGTGTCTACCATATGGTGGAGACCATGGATGTCTCCAAGACAGATAATGATAGAGCATATATCTATAGTACAGTAGATGCCAATGCTAAGGCTGATATCTCTCAAGACTTTAAGAAGAGCCCAGCTGAAGGACCAGCCACTCTAGCATTTCCCGTAACAGCCAAGAGACGTTGCAGATGAAGAATTTATCAGAGAGTGGGATATATACAGAGTCTATGTAAAATAACATTGTCGAAAGATCAGGTTTTGGCCTGTTGGCAGGTTTTGACTGAGCTTCGGTGTGTAAATAGGATAATTTTACAAAATAAAATTTATAGTAAGTTAAATAACATGGAGAAAGTAAAGTTTAAGCGCATATTTAAGGAATTTAATTTGGGAAGATCAGAGGGCTTGTCAAATTTAATCACAAATGGATGTACAAAGCAAGTTAAAGAATGAATAATTGTGTATTTTTTATTTCTCATTTTGCCTATAACATCTATGGTACATTTCTGTTATAAAGTTTTCAATCAATAAAGCATTTAAAAACGGGGAGGGGAATGGAGCATAGCTGGTCTGGCTAGTAGCCATTGATACTTCCCCCCGTCCCTCCTTTCCTATTACAGGACGCTGCAAGGGACACGCCAGCCTCTTCGTACGTCCCTGATGACATGACGGAGACCTTAGACAATAAGAGTCAGGGAGACCGGCTGGCCATCAGCACCCAGCGAGGGACCAGTGCTCTGCAGCCGGAAGCCTACTCCAGGATAGGCGAGGCCAGCAGTATGGAGCGGATGGGTCAGCTGCACAGCAGGCAGATCACAGCAGCCGATCTCGACCTGGAGAAGATGAGGCTTGATGGTGCCATGACCAGACTGAGGTACCGGCATGAAGACAATGAGAAGAGGCGGCAGCACGAGGAGAAAATGCAGCAGCTACATCACCAGACAACCCCTCGATCAGTAAGTGAGGGGGAAGAATGGGTAGATGTGAGCTTTCCATTAAAAATGGAAACCAAATTCTGCATTCGTTAGCCTACAGCATCACAGCATCCTTGGACATTGTTCTAGGTCAGGGGTCAGCAAGGTTTATCTTGCCTGGGCCGGATCGATCCCGCAGAGATCCATCCGTGAGCCGGATCTCGCATGCATGAGCGCGCGTGTGATTTTCTTTTCTTTCTTTTTTATTAGTTTTCTAACATATCATTTCCAACAATCACATTATATATCTTCTTATCTTATACATTGTTTTAGACTTCCGTCAACAACTCTGATGATTTTCCGTCTTTTATCACTTATTCTGCATTTCTTAATATATCTATTACTCTTAATGGTGGCGCTGTGGGTTAAACCACAGAGCCTAGGACTTGCTGATCAGAAGGTCGGCGGTTCGAATCCCTGTGACGGGGTGAGCTCCCATTGCTCAGTCCCTGCTCCTGCCAACCTAGCAGTTCAAAAGCACGTCAAAGTGCAAGTAGATAAATAGGTACCGCTCTGGTGGGAACGTAAATGGCGTTTCCGTGCGCTGCTCTGGTTCGCCAGAAGCGGCTTAGTCATGCTGGCCACATGACCCGGAAGCTGTACGCCGGCTCCCTCGGCCAATAAAGCGAGATGAGCGCCACAACCCCAGAGTCGGTCACGACTGGACCTAATGGTCAGGGGTCCCTTTACCTTTACTAATAACTCTCCTCATAGTCTTTCTTGTAATATTTCATATAATTCTCCTTACAAAACTTCTTGCAATCCTACTAGCGTAATCTGTTCATTACTATTACAGTACTTTTCAAATAGTTCATATATTTACATATATTTACTCCAGTCTTCTAAGAATCTCTGATCCCACAGGTTTTGAATCCTTCCAGTTAATTTACCCAATTCTGCATAGTCCATCAATTTCAGCTGCCATTCTTCTATCGTTGGTAATTCTTCTTGCTTCCATTTTTGTGCGTGTGATTTTCAATGTCTACATCTGCGCAGATGCAATTTCCGGCATCTGCGCATGCGCAGATGTGATTTCTGGCACTGCGGAAGCAAGTCCCTGCGCTGTGCTAATTTAGCACAGTGCATGAGCAGGGCAGCTCAGTTCGGGGGTGGCTTGGGGGCCGGTCAAACGACCTCCGTGGGCCGCTTCTGGCCCATGGGCCTTAGGTTGCTGACCCCTGTTCTAGGTGCTGGAATCGATCTGTTAAAACCCTCACTTCTTAGTTCCTGCTAGGGATGGAAGGATCTGTTAATTTCTACTCCCACAGTCTCATTTTTCCAACCTTAAAGCCAGTTCTCCACATGCCTGCGGTAATTTGCAATTTTTTTAAAATTTTTTTTTAAAAACCCTCATGAAAATTCTCCAGCATTTGAGTGCCTTTTTCTCACAGTAAACACATTTTTGTATGCAGTTTGGACCACGGCCAACATTTCTGCAAGCAATACAATCCTAATGTAATGCATTTTTGTACGTTATTTTCACAAATAACGTTTGTGGGGTTTTTTTGCACACTTTCCGCTAATGTATGCATTTTTTGCAAATGTGGTTTGGATGGAAAACTGCATTGCAAATTTCGGATAAGAGCGACTTTGGAAGGCTGGCTCTGTTTTAGCTCTCATCTTGCTCCATAGATTCAACCTTAAATGCAAGCTAAATTGAATTCTCCCCCACCTCCAGCTCTGCCTCTACTGACCCTTTGGCTTTGCCTCCCATTAGCTATCTTCTGCCCCACCAGATCCAATGGATACCAGCCTCCACTATCAGACCCTTGAGGATTTCGCCTAGCCATGCCCTCTCCCTGACTACACCTCTCACTGTCCCTGCTTCATAGCCATGCTAGCTGAGGCCGATGGGAGATCTGGAGGGCACCAGTTTGGCAAGGACTGAAAGCAACATGCTTCCAAAACACACATTTGGCTTCTGCTGCTGTGTTTAAAGAAGACATTTTTGCTGTCCTCACCCAGAACAGTTGATGCAATAAGAATATAGGAAACCCCAAGACAAGCACTGCCCATTGTATGCTTCATTCAAATGACACTGGGGCAAGGGGGGCATGGTCCTTTTCCTCCAGGAGTGAAAAAGTTCCAGGGAGAAAATAAGAAAAGAAAACACATTAGATGCCATGTTGTGGGCTCGCCAGACTTCTGTAGTTTGACATTTCTCCAAATCGGTATTTTGAATGCACAATCTAAATATTTCTGAGCATGCTTAAGTCCATATAAATCAAGGATGGCGAATCCGTAGCTCTCCAGCAGTTGTGGGACTCCAGCCCCCATCAATCCAATAACACCTGGAGGGCCTTGTTTCCCCCACTCCAGATATAAATCAATGGAATTTAAGTTGAGCACATTTACAATGTCTATGAAAATGCAAAGCCCTCTGGGTTCAATGGGAACGTGTTTATAGTATTGTGGGCTCTTTGGATAGCTGATCACAGGGAGCGTTTTGTTAACAGACACCTCTTTTTCCCCCCCCCCCCCCCTTTTTCCCCCCCCCCCCCCCCCACAGATTGGACAAGAGCTCCACGAACTCCTTCAGCCCCAGAACCAGTATGCCTTATTTTTTTTCTGCTTCATCTTTATCCACATTATTTACACAGCCAGGGAGCTGGCTTTCTATTTTATTATGAAACACGACGTATTCTGCTTTGCCATTTTGCTGTATTTCATTTTCAAGAAGATTTTACTGGATTACAGAAGTAGGAGAAACTAATCACGAAACAGCAGCAGACTCTAGGCAGCAGAGGAAAAAAGAGGGCAAGCAGCTCCCTGATGTTTATGTATCTCCGTTCTATCGCCTCTCCCTTCCCTCCTCTTTAGAATTTCCCCTTTTTCAGTCGCATGCGACGAATGCAAGATTTGGCTTCGCTGCCTAAGTGCACTGGCAGTTCTCTCTATCAAATGCCGTTGCTGAGTGTTTTTGTTTCCCTTTGCTATTCAGTTATAGGCTCATCCATTGCAGCCATCCCACCTGAGCCTGTCACAGTCATCGATGTTAATAAATTGGCCTAGAATTAAACAAAAGAACTGATTCTATTTGCACATTTTTTTCTTTGAAAAGGGGGGTATAGGAAGCAGGGCCCCTGGAAATGTTTGTAAAGGGCTGGACAGGGGGAGACTCAAGACAGTCCAGTAATATGTCCGACAGACAGAATATCGAAAGAGTCCTGCATTGCAGTTGGATGGACCCTAGATGACTCTATGATAGGTAAAGCATTCCCATAATTGAATTTCCATACTAGAAAATACTTTGTGCCAGCCGCATAGCTGTTAAAGGCATGAGACATCACTTGCTTTTCTTGTACATATAGTTCTCATGGCAAGTTCCTGTTGAGAGACAGTTAATCCCTTCAGCAGGGAAAATACAGGAAATGCCTCACATTCCTTCCTTCTATTCATTTAGCAAAAGCGATTAAGTGATCTTAGCAATGGCAGTGCCTCCATAAGTGCCTAATAAGCCTTAGAATGTTGCCTCCACATTTTGCTTTCTAACCTTATTGAAATATGTCCAATTCACTTCCTTCTTTTAACTGAAGGCTAAGAGTTCAGGCCTCCTCCTGGCTGGCTGGCTGTGTGAGAATGGACATGAAGATGAACTAGCAATTGTTCAAGCTTCTTCCTCAAAGTGAACTTCATTCGCCTTTAGTGTATTCAGCTATTATAGGAACTACTTTCTGGTGTCGTTCAGAGCTTTTTGAACTAGTTCATTCAAAGCACTGATAAAATGAGGCATGGTGTAGAGAAGCAGGATAGGGAGAAGATTTTCTTCCCCACTCACAATACAAGAACTCAGGGCCATCCAACGAAGCTGAATTTTGGAAGCTTCAGAATGAACAAAATAAAGTACTTATTCACACAGGGCATCATTAAACTGTGGAATTCGCTCCCACAAGAGATAGTGATGGCCATCCATATCAACAGCTTTAAAAGATGATTAAATACATGGATGATTTGGCCAGTATGGCTCCTAGCCAGTATGGTTATATTCTACCTCCACTCTTGGAAGCAGTATGAGAATAACTAATATATTCATGTCTTGCTTGTAGACTTCCCACAGGCATCAGCTTGGGCACCGTAAGAACCAGATAATGGGCTTTTGGCTTGTTGATCTTATGTAGCAATTGGCTCACAATAGAGCTGAGCCAATATTTCTCCAAAGACATGGGGGGGGGGGGGAGAAAATTTCTGAGAGATTTCCTTTTCTCAGCAATCCCCCCCGCTGTCTGCTAAAAGAAGACTACTTCACAGAATTCCATCTGAATATTCTCCACAATTTATGTGTGGCGGCCATAAACCTCTTTATACCTCCCAGAACGTCCTAAAATAACACCAGGTCTCTGGCATTGTAAAGGACTCCAAAGTGTGGTGAGTCTGTAAACACAGTTTTGCTGCTGCTTGGTGTGGGGTAGCCTGGAGGGGGGGTGTTGAAGGAAGCTGTGCCATTGCCACTGCTAATTGTGAGACCCATCCTTAAGAAACTGTTGACAATTTTCTCCTCCCCCTGGAGAAATTGGTTAGAATGGTTCCCACAATTTCTCTGTATACAGAAATGGTAAGGACACAGGCAACAATAGGAACACGGGAAGCTGTCTTACACCTTTGTCAGACCATTGGTTCATCTATCTCAGAACTGTCTACACTGTCCGGTTTCAGACAGACAGACGGAAGGCTGGGGGGATTCAATTCAGATCACAATTTAAAGGCTGTGGGTTAAACCACAGAGCCTAGGACTTGCCGATCAGAAGGTTAGCGGTTCGAATCTCCATGACGGGGTGAGCTCCTGTTGCTCGGTCCCTGCTCCTGCCAACCTAACAGTTCGAAAGCATGTCAAAGTGTTGTTGTTGTTTAGTCATTTAGTTGTGTCCGACTCTTCGTGACCCCATGGACCAGAGCACGCCAGGCACTCCTGTCTTCCACTGCCTCCCGCAGTTTGGTCAGACTCATGTTTGTAGCTTCGAGAACACCGTCCAACCATGTCAAAGTGCAAGTAGATAAATAGATACCACTCCAGCGGGAAGGTAAACGGCGTTTCCATGCGCTGCTCTGGTTCGCCAGAAGCGGCTTCGTCATGCTGGCCACATGACCCAGAAGCTGTACGCCGGCTCCCTCGGCCAGTAAAGCAAGATGAGCGCTGCAACCCCAGAGTCGGTCACGACTGGACCTAATGGTCAGGGGTCCCTTTACCTTTACCTTTACCTTTACCTTTATACCTACTTCACACTTTGCGAAACAGTTTGTGACTTGAAACTCGGGAGACATTTGCACTTAAATGCAGATAAATTTTCACAAGGATGCTTAAATAAACCCACGCACAATCACAAATGGATGTGGAAAGGTGTAGAACTGAACCTAAGGTCGGGAAAATGAGAAAATGAGCTGAAATTGTCTGGTTTTGCCCAAACCTAGACAGGGGTCTCTCCTAGCCATTTGTTGAGATGTTGGATATTGTACCAGGGACCTTCTGCATGCAAAGGAAGGGGTATTCCTCTGAGCTATGGCTCTCTGCTAGTAACAAGCAAGTACAGACCATAATATACTGTATTACAGTATTCAGGATATTGAGGTCTAGAGATCTGGTGACAGTGTGGTTTCAGGCCATGAATAAGACTGTCTTGTAAGGCTAGGGTTTCTCATACACAGATGGGAAAGTATTACAGAAACACATCATTTTAGGACTTATCTTTAAACAGATTCACTTTCTTCTGGGTAATTATAATTACCCTGTTAAAAGAAATGGGGGTGAGCAGGAAAACCCCACATAGCTGCTCTGTGACCTACATAGCTCAAGTAGAGCAAGATCGGGTCGATAAATAAATTAATCCCCCACTGACTTGAAGGTGATCATCACAGGAAGAAGGCTGCTTGCAAATGCATCTCTGAGCATTGCATATCTGTCAAGAAACTCCACCCCTTACAAGCCAGAGGCAGCAACAACTCTTTTAAGAGCAAGGGAAGGGGGAGGAAGCAGTTGGGTGATTTGTGGCGCTGAGGAGCTGAGTTAACACTCCACTTCCAAGAATGCGGAGGGAAAAGGGAACTGCTGGATTTTAAAGGCTGCCTCCAGGGTTAGCTGGACGGGACCAGGATGCAAAGGTAAGTTGCATGGCATTTATTTGCGGGGAAGAAAGAGCAGCATCCTTGAGTTGGTTCATGGGTTACCTGCTTGTCAGCCTAAGATATTTAAGAGCCAATATTGTGCATTGGCTAAGAGCAGAGGAACTGGCATGAAAGGACATGAAAGGCAGACATCTGGGGTCCCACTCAGCAGACAGAGTGTTAGAGCTTCCAGCTGCAGCAGATATTTATTATTTTATTTTATTTTATTTTTCTATTCTATTCTATTCTATTCTATTCTATTCTATTCTATTCTATTTTTTGTATACTACCCCCCATACACAGATCTCAAGGCAGCTCCCAATATAAAAATTTGGCTTACCACATTTTGCAGAATGTAATATAATATACATTACCATCTAAATAGCCCCCCCTGCCCTGCCCCCCTCCGGTCAGGCTATTAATTCTAGAGTCTAAAACTGCCCAACTGGCTAAGAGAATGAGCTGGAGGGTCTTTTGTTCAAATCTCACTTCTACAATGAACTCACCAGCTGGCCCTAGGTGAGACATTGTTCCCTGAGCCTCAGTCTCCCCATCCGTAATATGGGGATAATATAAGAGTGACTTACCGAACAGCGTCAACGTGAGGGTTATAAGGCGATGTAGAGCAACGATGCAAAGATGCCATGTTTTTAAGTTATTGATGACTTGCTTAATTTCGTAATGAACTGAGTTGTTATATTGCATCTGTTGTGGACCCGTCGTAAAGGTCCATATATAAATAAATGTGACTTGAACCATGATTCTTGCCATTGTTAGGACTTGTTATTGTTATTCTTAGGAATGCAGGTAAATCCAGATTGTCTGCTCAGGATTTAGCTGATTCCTGACACTTTTGTTATTCTTTCATCCAGTTGTGGGAAGTGGCATTTCTGCCTTTCCCATAAACTCTGTGCCTTTACAGCTGCACAAGAGACAGCTGATTTCCCCCGCCTGCCCGCACCTCCCAACAAGGAGAGGCAATAACGGGGAAAGCTTCACCTGTTGATTTTCTGCCTCTGCAAGGCACAGAACATCTCTCTGTGAAATGTGAGGATCCTGCAGAGGGCATTGCTAGCACCAAAACTGTCAAAGTATGCCCTCTTGTGCCCCTGACGAGGTACTGCATTTGCCCTGTGCAGGTGCTGGGGACCGAACCCACCAATGAGCATGTGAAAGGGTAGTTGAGAAAGTTGGGAGGATCCATGCTGGCCCTGCTTCTGACCTCCATGCTTTTAAGGTCCCCTATGCACACAGCGCCTGAGTATGTAAATGGAAGCATGGATAAGCATCATGTGCATGCCTCACACCTTCCGTATTTGCAACGTGCCAATTGTGTGCATGCATAAGACCGTATGCAAACTGCAGTAATAATAATAATAATAATAATAATAATAATAATAATAATAATGTTTGTTTGTTTGTTTGTTTGTTTATACATACCCCGCCCATATGGCTGGGTTTCCCCAGCCACTCTGGGTGGCTTCCAACAAAATATTAAAATACAATAATTTATCAAATATTAAAAGCTTCCCTAAACAGGATTGCCTTCAGATGTCTTCTAAAAGTCAGATACAGTGGTACCTCAGGTTAAGAACTTAATTCGTTCCGGAGGTCCGTTCTTAACCTGAAACTGTTCTTAACCTGAAGCACCACTTTAGCTAATGGGGCTGCTGCTGCGCCACCGCGCGATTTCTGTTTTCATCCTGAAGCAAAGTTCTTAACCCGAGGTACTATTTCTGGGTTAGCAGAGTCTGTAACCTGAAGCGTCTGTAACCTGAAGTGTCTGTAACCCAAGGTACCACTGTAGTTGCTTATTTCTTTGACATCCGATGGGAGGGCGTTCCACAGGGCAGGCACCACTACCGAGAAGGCCCTCTGCCTGGTTCCCTGTAACCTCACTTCCCACAGTGAGGGAAACCACCAGAAGGCCCTTGGTGCTGGACCTCAGTGTCTGGGCAAAATGATGACGGTGGAGACGCTTCTTCAGGTATACTGGGCCGAGGCCGCTTAGGGCTTTAAAGGTCAGCACCAACACTTTGAATTGTGCTTGGAAACGTACTGGGAGCCAATGTAGGTCTTTCAGGATTGGTGTTATGTGGTCTCGGCGGCCGCTCCCAGTCACCAGTCAATGGGAAACACGTGGAATCCCCATATCCCCAGCTCACGCTTTCATTTCCTTGCTTGACCATCCTCCTGGGGCTACTGTATGATGCATGGATTGTATTGGGAAGGACCACAGCAGAGCAGTAGAGCATCTGCTTTTCATGCAGAAGTCCCTGGGTTCAATCCTGAGCATCTCCAGGTAGGGCTGGGGGAGAGACTGCTGCCTAAACAGCTTCTGCTGGTCAGTGTAGGCAATATTAAGCTACACGGGGCAATGTGTCTGACTCGGTACAAAGTGCATTTATGTTCCTATGTTTATCATCTGTGTCAGAACATTTCTGCCTCTGGGCTGGGGTTCATCTTGTAAAAAGTGGTGTGTTACCTTGTTTATTTTAAATAGGGATATCAGCTAGTGGGAAAGCTTTGAGTGAAATCACCCACCCTGCTTTTTTCGTAGAGTCACAGAATTGTAAAGTCGGAAGGGACCTGTGGGTCATCTAGTCCAACCCCCTACAATGCAGGAATCTCAGCTAAAGCTGTTGGAGATTCCATTCCACCTTTTGTTGCAGAGATGGGATTGTTGCGTGTCGCATGTCTGTTTACATCCCAGCACAGACTGCTGGGTCCCGTGAGCGGAACTTCCTCTCAGTGTGTGTTGCTTTTGTTTTTGAGCCTCTCTCTGAGAAGACGGCAAGGAGAGACGACACGTTTCTTTGTTCTGATTTATGTAACATAAATCCGTAGTTTTAATATGTATCAACAGCCTCAAGCCTCTTCTGTTGTGCAGTTTACTCTGCTACGTATAGTTGGAGCCAGAGGTTGATGAATCTCTGCAGCATGAAGGCTGAGAGGGACACGATCCAGCTTGGGCCTAGCCAGCTGGCCTTTCGACCCCCGGATGCCGACAAAAGCATCCACGACAGATAGCCATCCAACCTCTGCTTAAAAACCTCCAAGGAAGGAGAGTCCACAACCTCCCAAGAGAGACCATTCCACTGTCAAACACCTCTTACTGTCAGCTCTGACTTTTTTCAGTTAATTTTACTAATATCCAAATGCTGGTGCTTAAGAAACATCAGTTTGTCTTGATTAAATATCGTAGTCAGTTTCTGTCTTGCGGGGCGGGATACATCTTAAGGTACATAAGGTTTCAGATATTAATGTTGCGTAGCATGAAGCGACTGGAAGCATAAGCACTAACTCTTTTTGGAAATAAAGCCTTGTCCAGACCCATTAAAAATATTATTCAAAGTTTACTTGCAGAACTCTTCAAAAACAAAACAGAAACATCAAAGATACATTAAAAATATCCATATGATAACTTGCGCTGTCAAGCACAGGCTCAGCATCTTACAAAATATGAAATAATCCACTGACAGGGAAGTAGAGTGGTACCTCGGGTTACATATGATTCAGGTTACAGACGCTTCAAGTTACAGACTACTACTGTATACTGAAAAGTGTGGAAGGAAGGGATGACTAACAAAGAGAACCCGCAAGCAAATCAGGGCGAATGCTCGGTGCTGTATAACCGCCCAGTAACAAAATCAGAGCAAATGCTCGATAAAAACTAGACATGATCAAACTTCCAGGTATGTTTGGTGCAAACAAATCAGGATGGTGCTCAATGAGTAGATCATATGGAGGAGCCTCTAGAGCAGGGATTTCTAACCAGTCGACTACGGTAGACAGGTCGATCCCTGGGTGATAGCAGTCGATCACTAGCTCATTTCCATTCTCTTGGGTAGATTAGCTGTGAAATGAATGTAAAAGCTCAACAAGTTTGACCCGAACCCCTAAAAGCTCAACAACTTTGACCTGAACCCCTAAAAAAAAGTCAACAACTTTGACCTGAACTCCTAAAAAAAGTTTGACAACTCAGATTTTTTTCCTGGGAGTAGATCGCAGTCTCTTGGGAGTTGGATGTCCCTGCTCTAGAATGTAGGCTGTTTTCCAAGAGAGGGGTATGAGCAGGTCTCTACTCCCTCCCTGTTAATCTTCATAAATTAAGGATTCCTCCAGACTGGTGGGTTTTGTGTGTGTGTATCTTCTAACACGTCACTGACACAATGATAGCGCATCAGCGATGGATTTATACCGACACATCATTCTGCTTTGTGACTTGTTCTGCAATGCTTCCCTAAAGTTCTCGCACTGTTGCCGCATGGAGGGGCACCCAGCACTATAGCACAGCAGAAGCAGCACAAGAAAACAGTAAAAACCCAGAACAAGTTTGGTATGGAAGTTAAAAGGATTTTTGCAGGAAGTCACAGGCCATACACAGATTGGAAACAAAGCAGTACGTCTGTCCCGAAACCTTTGCAGGCAGGCACAAAGTGTACCGAAAGCAGGATTGCATATAAATGCCCAGATACCACCATAAGCACAAATAATCCTGAATGCACAATGGAGGGTTGTGTGTGTGTTCATGTGCACATTTCCAGTACACTGCTGCAAAGAGAAGAAGATCAGAAATGGTTACTGGTTGTCTAGGGGAGAATTTTGGCAATCTTTGGTAGTATGGTGCCCTGTGTGAGGCCAAAATTTGGTGACCCCAAATGGATCTTCTCAATTTTGGATCATCTCAATTTTGCACCACCTCAGCTCAGCACTCTGTGCAGGGGAACAGCCCGCACCACCCTAAATCCAGTGGTGATCTGTATTCTGGTTGATGATTTCCTTATTGGCACCCTGGGAAACTCAGGACCCCACAAATATATTTCCAAATATCTGATGAAAGCTATAGCTCTGTGGCAGAACACGGGTTGTCCACACAGGAAGCCCCAGACTCAGTCCCTGATGACTCCACTTAAAGCAGGAATGGCCAACTTGGTGCCATCCAGATGTTGTTGGACTCCAACTCCCATCAGCCCCAGGCAGCATGACCTACAGCAGCCTTTCTCAACCTTGGGTCCCCAGATGTTGTTGAACTACAACTCCCATCGTCCATAGCTAGCAAGGCCAGAGCTCAGGGATGATGGGAGTTGTAGTCCAACAACATCTGGGGACCCAAGGTTGAGAAACACTGACCTACAGTCAGGGATGAAGGGAGTTGTTGTCCAACAACTTCGGGAAGGCACCAGGTTGGCTACGCTTGTGTTAGAAAAGGATTTCCCAAACTTGGGTCTCCAGCTGTTTTTGGACTATGGTTTCCATCACCCTTGACTACTTGTCCTGCTAGCTAGGGATGGTGGGAATTGTAGCCCAACAATAGCTGGAGACCCAAGTTTGGGAAACCCTGGTGTAGATAATAAGGAGCTAGAGTGGGTGATGCTCTGACTCAGTATAAAAATTTCCTATGTTCCCAGGAGGGAATGAAATCATACATTCAGTTACCCTACAGCAAATTGCATAAAAATAAATAAATCGCCATGAAAATGCACCTGCCTTTTAATGTGAATTTCTTATAATAAAGACATTTCGTATACAGTTTTGCTAATGCAGTATACACAGGTTTACAAGCAATTTCCCCAGATATAATGGCTTTTTTTTCGGCGTTATTCTTACTAACCTGTTAAGTTTCATGCACACCTTCCCCAAATATATGCATTTTTTTTGTAAACATGGTTTGTTCGGAGAAGTGTGTTGCAAAATTCAGATATGTGCGAATTTCAAAGAAGGGTTGGGTTTCTGTTGTTGCTGAAAGCGCAGAATTGATAGATTCCACCTTTGAACTGAATTTATCCCCTAGCAAGTCAGATATGGCAGCATGGGGAAATAAGGATGCCCGGTCCTTTAATGTCACTTTTGTGCTAGACCAGTAATGTCTATTTTGACTGGCAGCGGTTATCCAGGGTTCTGTCTCTCGCAGCTGTTTTGACCTGCAACTCCATCAGCACCAGCGATCGTGGTCCATGGTCAGGGATATCGGGAGTTGTTGTTATGCAGCATCTAAAGGGTACCATATTGACTACCTGTGCCTTAGCATCCTGGATAGCTCAGTTGGTTAGAGCATGGTGCTGATAATGCCAATGTTGCAGGTTCGATCCCCGGAAGGGATAGTTGCATATTCCTGCATTGCAGGGGTTTGGACTAGACGATTCTCAAAGTCCCTTGCAACTCTTTTATTCTATGAGAAGCAGACAGGACTTGGGATGACCAGAGACTGATGAGCACCCAGCTCACCACAAGGTGGCAATCTTCCCCAGCAAAAGTTAACCCGCAGTCCCTTCAGTGGCTTGATCCATGTTCATCATAACCTTTATCTTTAATTTAGAACAAGGCCTACTGTCTGTTGGCTTGGCAAATATTTACATTAGCACACTTGCAAAAGCTCGCAAAAGCAAATCTTCTTTTTCAAAAAAAGGTTATGTAGATGCCCGAAACATCTAGGGAGTTGTGTTATTGATAAATAATACAGAGTCGCCAGTCAGTGTGGCTGCGACTGTCAGGAATTGGCTGGACAGTGAGGAGTGGGAGAAGGGGAGCTGGAGACTGACTTGGAAGAACAGATCAGGGCCTGTAAGAGCCAGGAGGCAAGAGGAAGAGTCAGGAGAAGCTGCAGGACTGGAAAGTGAAGAAGAGGTGCAGGAGGTGTAGAGTCAAGGGCTTTGACACCTCCTGCTGCCCCACCTCTCCTGCTTCACTGTCTCCCTGGACCAGGAGAGGGCTGAAGTGGGAGGAGCAAAAACAGGTTCCATGCAGGCATAGTCTTTGCCTGATTGTACACAGTTCAGATGGGCGAGATACATAAGATGAAGTCTCTGTTGTAGCAACTGCCTCATCAGGTGCACACCTAGGAGTAGCTAAGAGATGTAGGACTGATGGACATGCCTTCTCCTAACTTGAAAGGGTGCTTCTGGCAATAAAGAGTTCATTCCCCACTCTGGACATTCCTTGCCTGACAGCGCCATGACAGATACTGACCTGGATGAATCAATGGATTGACTTTGCATATGGAATCTGAGAAGTACAGTTTGGTTATTTTCTCTCTCTTTTGGATCACTTTTGGATATTCTCTCTCTTTTGGATTAGCACTTTTGCTCACTCACTCCCTTTTGCAGATACATACATAATCATAATAAGCATAATCAGCTAGGCAGCTGGTCAGCTAGGCAGTACGGCAGGAGGGACTGGAGATCATCGCAAAGGGATGATCAAAGAACCGCTTGCTGCAATCTCCCCTACTACTATAATAAATAGATATTTATTGCCAGCGCTCAGCTCTTTCCCAGAGAGGGGGCTGCTCCTTTGCCAGTCATGTTGCGGACGAGGCTCTCAGTGTAGCCAGCTTTTGAAAGCTGCATTCCTTGCCTTTCCCAGAGGGAAAGATGAGGAGTCACGCAAAGCAGTGGTTTTCAGCCAGTGTGCTTGTGGCACCTCGGGGTGCTTTGAATGATGGTCAGGGGTTCAGTGGGCAAAACCGGCTTCTGTCCCTCTTTCTTTCCCTCCCTTCTCTGATGCCCTCTCACGTCTCTTCCTCCCAAAGGCTTGCACAGCTGTTTGTCGCAGCAGCCCTGGCTACAAGCTCCGCAGGTGAATGGCGCCTCTGGGGCTGGCCAGGGGGTGATGGTGGCCAAGAGCTGAGGTGGCCTTGGAGGAAGGAAGCAAGCGGGCAAAGGAGCCCAGCTAGCCAGTCCTCCAGCCCTTGCTGTTGGGAATGGACAGACAAGTCCCAGGCCCCTGTGGGGCAGTGTGAGGAGGCACCTCTCTTTGGGGCAGGGGGCAGGGGCAGCTCAGAGACCAGGGTTAGTGTGGCTCATGCAACATGCTGGCAATTAATACACACAGAACAATAATTATACATACTTTATCAACCTTCTGAGGAAAATACAAAACATTAAACAAAGCCACAAAGACTTGTGAACTACCCCGCCTAAAATGAACTTATAATGTCTGGTTTCAATAGATTTTTCAAATGCTTAACTTAGTCTTTTAGATAAGTTCATGAAGGTACCAACAAAAGTTAAGTTCGGTGATAGTTTGCTAAGCAAATCAGCCTCTTAAGCTTAAGCCAAGAAAGAATATTCTCTATAAGATTGAATATCAATATACGTATCAAGGTTTTGAGATTGGACCCTTGAAGGAGCCCGGAAAACTACCTTGGGAGTGTGCTACCTGCAAGCCCCAGTTAAAGGGCCCCATCGGGGGCGAACAGCAGCCTTTTGATTACTTGGACTGCCAGGGCAGAACAGGTGCAAAACGCCAGCACCCTGCCTCTGTCTACAACTCTACTAGCATCTCTCGGTATTGTGAATATCACCAAACTTACCTTTTGTTCGTATCTTCATGAACTTATCTAAAAGACTGAGTGAAGCATTTGAAAAACCTATTGAAACCAGACATTACTAGTTCATTTTAGGCTGGGTAGTTCGCAAGTCTTTGCGGCTTTGTTTAATGTTTTGTATTTTTCTCAGAAGGTTGATAAAGTATGTATAATTATTGTTCTGTGTACAGTGGTGCCTCGCAAGACGAAATTAATTCGTTCTGCGAGGTTCTTCGTCTTGCGGATTTATCGTCTTGTGAAGCACGGCTATTAACGGTGCTTAGCGGCTTTAAGAAAAAGGAAACAAACTCGCAAGAACTCGCAAGACGTTTTCGTCTTGCGAAGCAAGCCCATAAGGAACTTCGTCTTGCAAAGTAACTCAAAAAACGTAAAACTCTTTCGTCTTGTGAGTTTTTCGTCTTGCGAGGCATTCGTCTTGCGAGGTACCACTGTATATTAATCGCCCACGTGTTGCATGAGCACAACTTCTCTCAGCAGCACAGGTTGCATTTTTCTAGCAGAGACCAGGGGTGGCAGCAGTGGCTGCCCGGAGGACTCCCAAAGAAAGGGGGGAGGAGGCTGAGGGAATACTCCACAAGGGAGGGTGGCTGAAAAAGGGTGAGGGGCTGCCAGCTCTGCAGGCAAGGGGTGACATACCTGGGCTCCTGAGACCCACAGTGGTGCCACAGAAAGAATGTAGTTGGTCAAGGGAGCCATGGACTCAGAAAGGTTGAAAACCTCCAACCCAAAGGCTTCTGATTAGCCAGAGTTGTCAACTGCTACTAAGAAGAGAAGCTCCTGACTCACCTCCCTTGTGGTTAAGAGCCGGTTCATAGCAGTATTGAAAATTACAGGTGCAAACACAGAGGCCGGCAGGTCTTCCCCTGCCACGCTACATTTCCTCGTGCAGGGAGATGTAGTCTAATCATAACATTATTGCCATCAGCATAATGCATTGCTGTCAAAGCTTCCTGTACATTAATTGTAGCTGTTTGTATGGGAATGTTAGTGTTTTATATGACTTTTCAATGATATAAAGGGCTTTATGTTTTCGAATGTGAGTGCCTTAGAGATCTTTAGGTGACTAATGAGTCTCAATAATAATAATTGTAACTGCAATAGGGGGCAGGGGGAGAAAGATTTGCTCTGCAAACAAGGATGAATTTCCTCCATCTTGAAATTGCTTGAGCATCACTTGGCCCATACATGCTACTCAGAACAAATTGTGAGAGCAATCCCAGAAGCCCCTGGGCCGCAGCTGAGACTCTGGAGAGCCAGAGTACAGAAGGGTGGATCTACTTATTCTGGGTCAATGTCAAAGTCCATCTCATTTCCACATTAATCGGTAATATATACCGTATTTTTCGTTCTATAAGACGCACCAGACCACAAGACGCACCTAGTTTTTGGAGGAGGAAAACAGGGGGGGGGGTATTCTGAATCCCAGAAGCCAGAACAGCAAGAGGGATCGCTGCGCAGTGAAAGCAGCAATCCCTCTTGCTGTTCTGGCTTCTGTGATAGCTGCGCAGCCTGCATTCGCTCCATAAGATGCACACACATTTCTCCTTTAAAATGTCTATCTGAAAATTTGTATTGAACTAAGTCCTTCAAAAAGTACTTAAATGCAGATTTTAATCAGAAAATACATATTTAAATAGATTGTATATGTTTCAAAACATCTTTTACCTTAAAATATATATTCTAATGTATTTGTGTGATAGATGATAGATAGATAGATGATAGATAGATAGATAGATAGATAGATGATAGATAGATGATAGATAGATGATAGATAGATATAGAGACAGACAGACAGACAGATGAGATAGATTGTTGATAGTTGATAGATGATAGATATAGATAGATAGATAGATAGATAGATAGATAGATAATAGATAGATAATAGATAGATATAGATGATAGATAGATGATAGATAGATAGATAGATAGATAGATAGATAGATAGATATAGAAAGATAGATGAGAACCATGTCACAAAAATTGAAGAAGTGCAAAATCCAATGGACAGTTTCATTTTGATTCATGTTGGCCTGGTGTATCAGGTCTTTTAGAAATTCTTTCTTGTGTTCTGAGTAGCAATGAAAGGATCAGTCAATTCCAGTTCTCTCAGATTCTTATTTTTCTCATCTCAGATTTGACTCTCCACATTTTAGCAGCAATTTGAGGGTTTCAGTTTTTAAAACCCTCATGAAAATTCACCAGCGTTTTAGGGTGGATTTCTCCCAACAAACACATTTGTGTATGCAGTTTGGACTAATGCACACGTGCTTGCAAGCCAAGTTTCCCCAAAAAGTGCATTTTTCTAAACGTTGCTTGATTGGACAACTACACCACAGATTTAATGAAGTGTGAACTCCTCAGAGAGCTGGCTTCCGGGCACACATTTTGCTTCAGAAAGTGTGAATTTGGTAGGTCCGTCCTTTAAATGCAAACAGAATCTGATTTCCTGCCCCACCTCTGAGCCACAGTAAAAGAGGGTTTCAAAGCTGTGGCGCTCACAGTCAACCAAGGTGCTGAAAATGTGCTTTTTAATAGAAGCTTGCCCATTATCCCACATCAAAGGTTAGCCCAAATGTTATGCAAGATGGAAAACAATTGTCATGTCAACTTCGAAGATCTGAAACTCAAAAGTTCAGTGTGAAGTCGTTTAACCAGACTCCACCCACCCACCCCAGTATAAGATGCTGCCAGACATATATGAGAATGCAAAACCACAAGAGGTTGTGGTATCAGTGTGACCCATCTTTCACCTGAATAATATGGTTCATGTAGGTTTCCTGCTGGTCATCACAAGACCAGATGAAGTTGACAATCTCTAGCACGCTTAAGCTAGATGTCGGTGTCACTGGTGGTTGAGTCTTCTTTCTAAATAATAATAATTAAAAAAGAAAGAAAACCCACAACTTCGTCTTAAGTTGCTGAAGCAACTTCCCCAAGCAACCGCAGAACAAAAGATTCTCGTGGGAAAAACAATGGCGGCTTCATGTTTCATTTCTGACGGTCCTGATGAAATTTGTGAACTTCAGATATTCTCAGATTTTAAAATGTTACACATGGTTTTTAATTGCATGTGGGTATGTTAATTGTAAACTGCTTTGACAATGTTTTTTTAAATGAATAGCGGTATGCAATCTTTTTTTTTTTTTTTACAAAAAGCAAAGGTAATGAAATAAAATTAAAGTTCTGCAAGCAATTCCCTTCAAACTTCTTAAGAATTCTTACTTGTTTCATAAAACTGCACGCCGCTTGATTGTAAAAGAAGACCGCAGTTTACAAAAGATAACTAAATAAATAAATGCAACCCTGCTTTGAAGCAAACGAAAGCTAAAATACTAAAAAGATTAAAATTACCTCAACTTGGCATCTGGTTACGCTTGTCTATATAGGAATGATTTTAGCAAGGGCCAAAAAGTGTAAAATGAAGATGCCTGCTTGATCTCAGTCGATGTTTACACATCACCTTGTACCACAAGGATCTCAAGGTGACTTGCAATAAATGCAGAGAAGAAAAATATAAATTTCACATACAGAAAATGTCATAACAAGCTGAACCACAGTAGATCATACATTATTTCTCAACAACTGAAACCCTACCCCTTTCCTTACTACATCAATATGATAATCTGATTTGGAGGCAGCTCTAATTGCAGATCAAGCCAGTAATGATAACAACCTTCTTGATTATTACTCCCAGGGTTGTGGGTTCGAGCCCCACATTGGGTAAAAGATTTCTGCATTGCAGGGGGTTGGACTAGATGACCCTCGTGGTCCCTTCCAAGTCTACAATTCTATGATTCAGCGATTCTCTGAAATTGTAGTTATATGAACCTTATTAAATCGGAAGAAAGAAAGAAAGAAAGAAAGAAAGCCACACACATTTCTCCCAGAGGTATCATTTTAGATGGATTTTGATTTCTTTCTGAGAAAGCAATTTTTTTGTGGGAGCTGGAAAGAAAGCTGCCCTTTTCATTCATCTGCTCATGCAACAAAACAAGTCTGGAAACCTGTGACAAAAGCTAGTTATTCAGACAATTGATGGAAAATTGCAAAAGGAGGAGGCAGATTTTTGTCATTTTCTTTTACTCTCTAGACAACAGCGATCTATATACATGGAACTTGTGAGAGTAAGTGAAAACGCAGCCTTGCTCTCGTGCAGCCCATTCCCAGGCCTGCTTACACGCAAGCAAGAACAGAAATCAGTCCAGTGAATTTGACTGGTATTTGCAGGTGTTGCTTTCAGTCTGCAACTGATGGTGTTTGCTACCTCCCACCCTGACTTGCCTTGTGTTTCCTTTCCGTGCAAACGAATGGGATGGAATAATGTACTGTATTTTTCTGTGTATAAGACGATGCTTTTTGCTTTAAAAAAAATTAGGCAAAAATTGGGTGTCATCTTATACACAGATAGTAAATGCAGAGTGCGATTAATGGCAGCAGCAAGGAGGAGATTGGCAGCGGCGATTGGGCGGGTGATTGGTGGCTGTGGCGAGGCCTGCTGGCGATTGGCTGTGGCAATTGGGCAGGTGATTGGCAGCTGTGGCAAGTGGGCGGGAGGGCTGTTGGTGGCGGTGAGCGGGCAGGCAATTGGCAGCTGCGGTGAGGTGTGCGATCGGCAGTGGCTGTGGCAAGCGATTGACAGTGGTGGACAGGTGGGTGAGTGATTGGTGGAAGTGACCGCCCCCCCAAAAAAGCTAAACAACTTAATTTCTTAATTTTGGGTTTTTAAAAATAGAGGTCGTCTTATACAAGGGGGCATCTTATACACAAAAAATACGGTAGTGACAACACAACTTATGTAATTTCATCATAGCAGATGGTGAGGCAGGTAGTTCTTGGTGGAAGAAGAACTGCAGCAGAACAGAAACAATGCAACAGATGCGGGGCAACACAGAAAACAATCCCTTCTTACACCCCTGCTCTCAAGTAAATCTGCAGAGGATTCAGCCTACTGATGTCAGGACTTCAAAATGTCCTGATCTTTTAATGGGTATTAGATCTGTGGTAGGACATCTGCCTGGCTTGCAGAAGCTCACAGAATCAATCCATGGCATCTCTAGTGTCTGGAACCTTGTAGAGCCACTGTCAGCCAGTGTAGACAGTAAGTACCAAGCTAGATGGACCACGGATCTGACTAAGTATAAGGCAACTTCCTACATATACCTAGCAGGTTGGTTGGTTCATATCATAACACAGTGGCAGAGCCCATATTTCACATGGAGAAGGTCCCTGGTATCTTTAAGAAGGATCAAGTAGCAGCTGATGGACAAGCCCCTTTAAGGAATCATTGCTCCTCAGAATACTGAGCTGGTTGGTCCCCTGGTCCTACTCAGAGTAAGTGAGCATCTTTGACAGAGGAAACTGAAAAGCATTCCAAAAGCAGCCTTGGAGCTGAACTGCATCATCTCCCTGCCAGCCAACCTAATTACCTTTCATCTCGCCCATTTTCTGAAAGGATCCATGCTCAGCTTCAAATGCAATTCATCATTTTCACCCATCTAACGCTTGAAATGTAACTCAGGAGCGAGTTGGCCCTGGAATGCCTTGCAGGCTTGTTAAATATGCCTTTGTTGGCATTTGTATTTGCGTTTAAAATCTTGGCCTGAAATGTACTCTGGCATTTGATATTATTAAGATTGAACTATTGAGAGGTTGCTCCCAGCTAGAACTAGGGTGCACACCTAGATCAACACCTCACAGTTCTCCTTAGAGAACTCTAGTTTTGGAGTGTGTGTTTCTGTGTGTGTACCTGAAGGAGCATCTCCACCCCCATTGTTCAGCCCGGACACTGAGGTCCACCTCCAAAGGCCTTTTGGTGGTTCTCTCCCTGCGAGAAGTGAAGTCACAGGGAACCAGGCAGAGGGCCTTCTTGGTAGTGGTGCCTGCCCTGTGGAACGCCCTCCCATCAGATGTCAAGGAAATAAACAACTACCTGATTTTTAGAAGACATCTGAAGGCAGACCTGTTTAGGGAAGTTTTAAATGTTTGATGTTTTATCACTTTTTATTATTAATAATATTCTGTTGGGATCCACCTAGAGCGGCTGTGGAAACCCAGCCAGATGAGCAGAGTATAAATAATAAATTGATTATGATTATTATGACGCATCCCAAACAGGGGAGGTATGGAGTAGCCCCACCACCGTTGGCTGGCTAAGAGGGAATATCACACTTGAGCCCAAAGGATCCTCTGCCCCTGATACAGCTCCTGTTGAAGCTGGAGCTCCTTTGCTGCGATTCCTGCATTGCATGGGATTGGATGACCCTTGACTCTACAATTCAATGATTTTGTGGTTCAGAAGGCAGTTGGGGCATTAAACCCATTTAAGCATACATCTGTAAAGAGGCGGTAGTGACAACAAGCTCCACATCCACCCATTCCACCCTATCCGAAGCATGTCGGTGTGTGTGTGTGCTAAGAAATCAGGGACTGATGTAAACTCAAGAATTGTTATTCGGAATAACTTGAAGATGTAAACAAAGTACCAGCTATGGTTCTCCACATGTAATACGGGATTAATAACGGTGACTCGTTTTATAGTGTTTTTGGAAGGATTACTGAGACTCTGGAGGAATCTATACACATACAGTGGTACCTCAGGTTAAGTATTTAATTCGTTCCGGAGGTCCGTTCTTAACCTGAAACTGTTCTTAACCTGAAGCACCACTTTAGCTAATGGGGCCTCCTGCTGCTGCCGCGCCACGGGAGCACGATTTCTGTTCTCATCCTGAAGCAAAGTTCTTAACCTGAAGCACTATTTCTGGGTTAGCAGAGTCTGTAACCTGAAGTGTATGTAACCTGAGGTACCACTGTATAACAAACGCTGCGAACAAGCTTGCTAAAAAAAACCCATATAAAATATATTGCCATAAACTCACCATCGCCATCTAGTGTCACATTTGCATAATGCATCTAAAACACACTGAAAACATTCTATTTGCAGCTGAATAGCTGAGTCCCCAGTGTGCGATTTGCTTTGAGTTTTTAGCAGGGGGCAGGGAGTGTTACAAATTCTAATCTGGGAAAGGGCCATCTGGATTAAAGATAATCTCCCTTTTCTTTTGTTTTAAAAAGAGGTTGACTTTTAACGCACGCTGCGCTTGGCAATCGGTTTCTAAAAACCTGCTACAACAAATCAGGGCTCACCAACCTCAGGGGCATCAACGTTTTTGGCCCCCGCCGCCAGTTCCCCTCCGGAGTCGTGCATTAATAGCTCTGAAATTGAGCGCAGTCAAACATTCTGCTGCCTCTTGTCATTTTCCTGGCTCTGCAGAGGAAGCGACAGCAGGAAGGAGCTGCACACCTGCACAGTCTTTTTTTAGTCCATCCAAACCATTTACACTCTTTATGGGAGTTATTTGCCTGGCAGGCCTCTTCTGAGCACCATCTGATTGCCCGTTGTGAGGTGAGCTACTCGGATCAAGAGTAACTCAGTTAGGTGGCAACTCTTTGGTCAGTACTCCAGTGACTCAGTCATCTGGGCACATAGCTGTAACGCACCCATTCACATGCAGAGCAGCCCAGTTCGAAGCTTCTTCTTCTTCTTTTTTTGAATTTGCATTTTATTTATTTGTTAACATTCCTATATTACATCGGTAAATGTTGTCATATTACATTACAGAACTTACTATAATATAATTTCCAACATGTATACATAAATTATATACAAATTTTATATACTTAGAAAGAAAATGAAACAAAAAAAGAAAGAACAAAGAGAAAAACTAAAAACAATTCCACCCCCCCCCAAAAAAAATCATATACAAGCTGCAAGAATTTGCTGAAATGGCACAGCTAACAAATACCCTGAGAGGCAATTCAAAACAAAAATTTATGGAAAAGTGGGATAGATATAAAACATATGTTTAAAAATACAGTAAAGGTTCGCTATCTATGCTAGCATTTGATTGACGCTGGAGTGAGAAATAAGACTAAGAGCACATATTGATATAGGAATGTATTAGATAATATGTAAAGAACTATGCAATAATAAGAGCATATTCATTTGTAAAAAAGGAATATACAACGGGAAAGACAGGAAGTCTAATGTGTTGGTATGTATATAGCCCAGTTTGAGGCCTAGCTAGCAGTTCCAGTCCAGGGGTAGGGAACCTTTTTCAGCAGCCTGCTCTAGGCAACCATGCAGGGGCCACATAAATGTGGCGGGTGGGGCCAGAAGCAAAAGTGAGCCCCCCCCCCTGGCACCAGAGAGCTGTTGTCATCCAGACTTTACAGCTATCTGAAGAATTCAGCCTGAGGGCTGCTAGCGCTTGCATAAGATTGCTGTGGCTTCCCTCTTCTGAGCCAAGACTCTGCCACTTGAGCAATTTATTAAAGGCAGACATAAATCACTTCTGTCCCTCCCACTCTGACCTGGTAAAACTCAAGGAAACATTAATAGTTGGTTTTGTGTCAAGAGGAGGGTCCCTACAAAATCCTGGTGCATAAGAGCTTTCTTCTGAGTTGTAGTTTATTTCTTTGATTATTCAGATCTTCTTTTTACTGCCTTCAAATTTTGGCGTTCATCACTTCGGGCCTATTGCTAAAGGCTTCTCCCAAGCCTCTGGTTGGCCACTGTGAGAACATAGCGCTGGACTGGAAGGGCCTTTGGTTTGGTCCAGCAGTCTGGCTCCTCTTACTTCCTCATTTGCAGCGCAGGTATTATAAAATTGCTTTAATGCTCTCTTTAGTACATACCGCCCAAGTGCTCCCAAGCTTGCTAATGGAGACTGTTGTGCCTTCGATCAACTTGTCAGCTCGCCCTTAGGATCATCCCTTTGCTAATAGAAAGGTCACCCTGTAGCAGAACTGCTCTCTCAGTACATCATTAAAACAAAAAAAAAAACAGGCCTTTGCTGGCAGCTTAATTAGCTGCACATCACACCTGAAGCAAAATGACAACTTTCAGTGTCGCTGATGTATTAATTCTACCTGTATGTACACCACAAGTGCCTTGTTGAGCAATTGTGCCAAAAACTTCCTTCTCATGTTATTCGCAGTCCTTTTCTTTCATATTATTTTTTTCACTGAAAACTTTTAGTAAAATGCAAATATTTGATTATAGAAGGGGAGGTTTTATGCTTTGCTTCAAGCAGAGTGAGTAAACAATGGATATTAATGCGGCTGGCCAAGGAAATTTTGGGCATATCTACAAAGAGGTAAAGGTAAAGGACCCCTGGACGGGTTAAGTCCAGTCAAAGGTGACTATGGGGTTGCAGCGCTCATCTCACTTTTCAGGCCGAGGGAGGTGGCGTTTGTCCACAGACAGCTTTCTGGGTCATGAGGCCAGCATGACTAAACTGCTTCTGGCGCAACGGGACACCATGACAGAAACCAGAGTGCACAGAAATGCCATTTACCTTCCCGCGATAGCGGTACCTATTTATCTACTTGTGCTGGTGTGCTTTCGAACTGCTAGGTGGGCAGGAACTGGGACGGAGATTCTGTTGGCAGGAACTGTTGCGGGGATTCGAACCACCGACCTTCCGATCGGCAAGCCCAAGAGGCTCAGTGGTTTAGACCATAGTGCCACTTGCGCCCCATCTACAGCATACATTGAAAGCACATCTAACACACGTTTAAAGCACATGCCTCGTCAGTGAGGGCCTGTCTTGGCCCTTCTCTTGCCACGTCAATCCGGACATCTTTCGCTCCACCTCCCTCGTTTTATCCCACCTAAGAGTGGCTGCAAACCAATCTCCAGTTAGATTCTCGCGAATTATGCTTAGCCTTCCAGGGTGCAGGAGATACGGCGGTGCTGACACTGGGGCGCTCATTCTGTGTGCGTGTTTGGATGTACAGTAGCCGCCAACAATCGTCCGCCGGGCTCCCCAGTTGCCATCTCTCGCTCAGTCCCATGACCTTCTCGCCATCACTGCCTTCCTGCCCATCTGCCCTGCCCATCTGGCCATGTTGTGTTGCAAATAATGGCACGGCAGTGTTCGGTGCCAGCTGTGCGGCTCCACGGCGCCCAATTCCCTCAGCTGCGTGCGGGACGTGGTGCCTGCTGAGGTCACCGTCATGTGAAGCTGCTGGCCTTGCAGCTGTACGGAAAGAGGCCGCGCTGCCCTTCGTGACTCCGGGAGATGTGTGTCTGTTGTTGAATCCTCGCCACAATGCAAGAGGGGTTAAGGGCGCTTGCAGCAACACTGGGGCTATTCATGCCATCAAACTGGAGATTGTTGGAGCAGTAGGGGGGAAACGCCCAAGTCAGAGGCGAGTTCTGGACAGGCTGCAATGGCAACTGGGCACAAAAACACACACATACCAATGGAGACGCATTTGGTGTAGCCCTGATTGAGCCTGGATTTAAACAGCCTTTAGCAGCTGCGCCTCAAGGAAAAATGTGGCCAGTACTCCTTTTCCCATCGGGATATTTCAGTGATGGGAAAGTCTCTTTCAGTTGACTTTCTCCCTCTAAAACTCCTAGGAAGCTTTTACAGTGGTACCTTGGATTAAGAAATTAATTCGTTTCGGAGGTCCGTTCTTAATGAAACTGTTCTTAACCTGAAGCACCACTTTAGCTAAGGGGGCCTCCCGCTGCCGCCGCACTGCTGCTTCGCGATTTCTGTTCTCATCCTGAAGCAAAGTTCTTAACCCAAGGTAATATTTCTGGGTTAGCGGAGTCTGTAACCTGAAGCGTCTTTAACCTGAAGCGTATGTAACCTGAGGTACCACTGTATTTGGGAGACCGTGAAGGGCAAGTTTCTGACTAGCAGCATGGTTTTACGTATGTCTACTCAAGCTAACTAGCTCAACAGGACTTAATTTTTTGTCGTATTGTACCATTTGTATTTAAATGTTTGTCACTTAGAGGCATTTTGCATTGGGCAAGGCGTACATTATCAGTAGAAGCAGTAGAAGCAGTAAAACTAGTAAGAGTCAATCATATTGGTTGCCAGTCATGGGACTGCAAAAACCTCTCCCTTTTAATTTTGTTTTCCTTCCCTCTGGAAGAGCAACCAAATGTGTTCTGGCCATACCGAAGCAAGTTGCAGCCTCCGCTGTGAAACTGCAAACAGAACTCCACGCTGCAGCATTCTATTACAGACCCAACTTGTCCTTTTTTAAAAAAAACCAAAACAAAACTGGAAATGCTGGAAATTTAAACACGCCTTTTCCTTTTCTTTTGCATGAATTCACTTGGATGGTTGGAGTCTCTGTTCCCATATTGGAAAGATGACAGTTCAATCACCTTCTTCGAAAGTTAACTGCTGAAAAGGGAGAGCACCTGTTCACAGCGTGGCTTTGGAGAGGCACACTACGTTATTGTTCTCTCATTAGTCACACATCTTTCTTGCGGTTAGTAATTAGTTAGCTCTTTGCTAAGAGCTGTTTGCTGAGAGCTGTTTGCCGAGAGCTGAACTCTTTGTTTTGTACCAGGTCTGCTTCTAACATTAAGCAATATTTATGTGCGGTCTGCTCTTTAATGCACCCATCCATCACATTTATATACCCCGGCCTGGCAAAGTGAAGTTTGTGCAACAGCCACAGAACTGGCAAAGGACCCAAGAAAATCCCCACTTTGCAACCAAGTAATTTGTAGGTACAGTGGTGCCTCGCAAGACGAAATTAATTCGTTCCGCAAGTTTTTTCTTCTTGCGAGTTTTTCGTCTTGCGATGCACGGTTTCCCATAGGAATGCATTGAAAATCCATTAATGTGTTCCTATGGAAACCGCCTTCAGACCAGGTCCGGGGACAGTCTGTCCCCCGACCTCTTCTGAAGGCTGGGGGGGGGG
>JAXCMG010000003.1:80822809-80860863 GCA_034642415.1 Podarcis siculus | reverse complement strand
GTTTAGCGAAGCGCCTCCAAAACGGAAAACCCTTTCGTCTAGCGGGTTTTCCGTCTTGCGAGGCGTTCGTCTTGCGGGGCACCACTGTAGTGGGAAATAATTGGTTTGCATACTGTACCTATTCTGGGTTTGCATACTCTACCTATTCTGGGTTAGGTAGGTTGTCTGTAGACTCAGCTAGACTGGCAAAGAAAAAGCGGCTAATATGCGTGCAGAGACATCACCTTGCCAACAAAGGTCCGTATAGTTAAAGCTATGGTTTTCCCAGTAGTGATGTATGCGTGCTCTCGTCCATGGGGTCACGAAGAGTCGGACATGACTAAACGACTAAACAACAACAACAACATGCGTTGTGTATGCGATATAACATTGTGCCACCAGATGGTGATGTGGAGCCCCCATTTTCTCTACCTGCTTTCCCTGTTTAGATTGACAACTCTTTAAACTGAAACGCTTCTTTGATGTGTCTAGATCCAGCCCACTTGTCCTATTGTACATAATCAGTCTTACATTTGAGGGACATTGGATGATTCAGGACAGACAAAATCCTTGGGATACCTCAGCTGGTAGAGCATGAGTCCCTTAATCTCAGGGTCGTCGGTTTGAGCCCCACATTGGGCAAAAAATACCCCTGCATTGCAGAGGGTTGGCCTAGATGATTCTTGTGGTGCCTTCCAACTCTATGATTCCACAAAAGCATTTCATCACATGACACATAGATAAATTGTGGAATTTGCTCCTGCAAGATGTAGCAACAGCCACCAACTTGGGTGGTTTTAAAAAGAAGATTAGATGAGTTCTTGCAGGAGAAGGCTGTGTTGTTGTTGTTTAGTCGTTTAGTCGGGTCCAACTCTTCATGACCCCCCTGGACCAGAGCACACCAGGCACTTCTGTCTTCCACTGCCTCCCACAGTTTGGTCAAACTCATGCTGGTAGCTTTGAGAACACTGTCCAAGCATCTCATCCTCTGTCATCCCCTTCTCCTTGTGCCCTCCATCTTTCCCAGCATCAGGGTCTTTTCCAGGGAGTCTTCTCTTCTCATGAGGTGGCCAAAGTCTTGGAGCCTCAGATTCAGGATCTGTCCTTCCAGTGAGCACTCAGGACTGATTTCCTTAAGGATGGATAGGTTTGACCTTCTTGCAGTCCACGGGACTCTCAAGAGAAGGCTATTGCAGGAGAAGGCTATTGACATCTATTAGCCACAACATTCCTCAGATAAAAATCGGGACAGTGTCATTGTCCCGCTGGACGCAGCAGCCAAGCGAAGCAACCAGAGCCAATCGACTGCAATGGCTGCTCTTCAGCTCCCGCGACCCCCAGCAGTGGCCTTGTGGATAGATCCTGCCCCCTTTGTTCCCCCACCCACCACTTTCTTTATAGGAAACCAACTGACTAAGGAGCAAGGATATGGTGAAAATCTTTCTTAGGGGCATTCAAGCGACTCAGATATTGTTTTCATAAAAACAGGAAGTGGCGCCATATTGAGGGGGTTTTTTGGGGGGGGGATTAAGGGAGCAGGAGGCATAGATCTAAGAAATGTGTTAGAGGGGCACACAGATCTGAACTTCCAGTACCACACTGAAACACTGCACTGGAACTGGAAATTCAGGACTCTGTGTGAAAAAGTGAGAAGTCGTAATGGCCTAAGGGTTTTCATGATAATTCTGTCATTTTCAGGGCAGTTGGAGGGTATGGAATCATGTATGTTTCAGTGAATCGAAAGGTCTCAGTTCCTTACAGAGCAAGCCAACAGAAATGGGAGCAGCATGCTTTAAGCAAAACCAAGAGCTTCTAAATGCCATATATTTCCATGGTGCATATGTAGTTCTCTCTCATTCAGATCTATGGGCCCCTGGAGTACTTAACTCTGGCTGTCGATGGCATCCACATTCCTTTTCATTTGTGGAAATCTTGGCTGAAGGGTTTGAGATGCGCTGCCTGGTGTTAATAATTATCCCATTTGCAAACCTGTCCCCCTTTTCCCCTCCTTCCCCGCTGCCGTATATGATCCCAAATGCCACTTTTAGAAACGTTTGCCGCAATAATGGATTGCTGCGTCAGCTTGCTTGGCACTCTGGCCTTAATGCCCCCTCATCGCCTTTGGAAATATAATCTCGCAGGTGTAATAAATATAGGGTTTCCTGCCCCAGCACTGCACTCTAAAGTCTGGGAGGCAGAGCTTGCGATTCTGTCCCCCCTGTAACTAAAATCTAAGCGAAGGCCATTTGAAAATCCGGTATGGGGGAGCAGTTGATCAGGAAACAATGGGGTTTCTTCATAGCAGATCTCATTAGGCTGATTAAATAGTTGGGAAAGCGAAGCGTGAAAAATGAAACATGACTGTTGTGGCGGCTTGGGAGCACTGAGCTTTTCAGCCACGGATGTTGCCCTAACAGCAATTTCTCACATTCAGTAGTGGCATTCTCGTTAGTTTGGGATTTGAACCCCACATGCACTCGTGGGTTAGTTAGGCTTTGCGAACTGGGCAACCGAATGTGGCAACAGGGCTAGAGAAGGCGCTGTTGCTGTTGTTTTCCCAAGAGTTGCAGGTGGTATGAACACAGCATTGTTCCATCTCATTTCCCCCCTTTGCCATTGCTAGCCAATGAAGTTAACATGGGGAGTTTGCCTTTTAACATTGTGCAGTGGTACCTCGGGTTACAGACGCTTCAGGTTACAGAGTCCGCTAACCCAGAAATATTACCTCAGGTTAAGAACTTTGTTTCAGGATGAGAACAGAAATCGTGCTCCGGAGGTGCGGCGGCAGCAGGAGGCCCCATTAGCTAAAGTGGTGCTTCAGGTTAAGAACAGTTTCAGGTACAGACCTCCGGAACGAATTAAGTACTTAACCTGAAGTACCACTGTACAGTCATACCTCGGGTTAAATATGCTTCGAGTTGAGTGCATTCGAGTTGTGCTCCTTGGCAACCCGGAAGTAACGGAGCGTGTTATTTCTGGGCTTCGCCGCTTGCGCATGCGCAGACGCTCAAAATGACATCACGCGCATGTGCAGAAGCGGCGAAAAGCCACGCGCGTGTGCGCAGACGTGCCGTCGCTACTTACGTTTACCTCTAGATGCGAACAGGGCTCCGGAACGGAGCCCTGTTCGCATCTAGAGGTACCACTGTATATTTATTTATGAATTATGCTATAATTCTGCCTGTGGTTTACAGCATGTTATATTACCCGACGGTCACACCCACAGCATACGTTTAAAGCTCATTTAATACACGTTCAAAGCACATGGCTCCCCACTGCCAGAAGTTTGGGAACCATAGTTTGCCCACTCACCAAACTGCAACTCCCAGCACCCTTAACAAACTACAGCTCCCAGGCTTCTCTGGAGGAAGCCATAGGCTTCAAATGTGTGCTAAACGTGCTTTGAATGTGTGGTGTTTATGTGGCCTGGGTCAAAGAGCTCATTCGTAAAGCTCATCATTGCTCTCTACACTGAAAACCATCTAATACAATCAAAATCAACCTGAGAGAATTTAAGACTGCTTTAAAATGTTTAAAAAGTTTGTTTTCCCCTTTCCTGCTGACTTTGTATCATGCCAAGGCGACCTTCTCCCAAAGTGCATCTGACTGCATTTTTTAAAAATCGAAATGGCTCGTCCTAGTGGGGTTTTGTTAAAAATAACAATTGTCTCTGTTAATTTGCATTGTTTTGGTGTCTTTAGGAAGCCACCCGGGAGGATTTTAGTTGAGATATCTTAATAAACAAATAATAATAGGATGAAATAGTGGGAACTGCAACAAAGGTGCTGCATGTCTTGTTTTAGTCATTCAGACATTCCTTCTTGAGGACACTCCATTCTTCCACTCTCTCCCTTGATTTTGTCCCCCAGTGGTCCGACTGCATTCTGCGCCCATTGAGCATGCTCAGTTACTCACTAAATATTTCACTCACTAAATATTTTTTTGGGGGGGGGCATACTTCTGCAAACCTTGCGGCTCCCCCAAGCCTGCTGATATATCCCTGCTATTCATTTTTATTCATTTAAAGATATTTACAGTGGTACCTCGGGTTAAGTACTTAATTCGTTCTGAAGGTCCGTTCTTAACCTGAAACTGTTCTTAACCTGAAGCACCACTTTAGCTAATGGGGCCTCCTGCTGCCGCTGGAGTACGATTTCTGTTCTCATCCTGAAGCAAAGTTCTTAACGTGAGGTATTATTTCTGGGTCAGCGGAGTCTTTAACCTGAAGCGTATGTAACCTGAGGTACCACTGTATATACTTTCCTTCATGCAAAACAAACCCAGGCAGTGTGAAGCAGATTGCCAAGAGCCTGATCCTGCCGAAAGCTTGACTCCTGTATCAGAAAAGACCTTCATGAGCAACGGCACTCGTAACCTGATCATCAGAGAAAGAGGGAAGGATACGACAAGTGTGGCACAACATGAAGCATAAATCTGAACACAGCTCACCAGGCGCACATGATGGCACACCAGGAGGGTCTCAAAAACCCTTCTGGGTTTGGGGTGCCAACTTTGGGGCACTGTGATATATTTGGCAGGCCGCAAAACATGGCAGGCAGGCGATGTTTGGCCTGGTGTGTCGCAAAATTGTTCAGGTCAGCTAGGACCGGCACCACAGTTACCTGGCGCTCTTGACAAGTCCTGTGTGGAAAACGGCACATTTCAAAATACGCTCAAAGCGGCTTTATTCTGTTGCTCGAAGTACTTCCTCAGCTTGCAAATGTTGCTTTGTTTTGTCAAAGAAGCGCACGAGTTTGACGTGGGCCCCCCCCATCCCAAAATTGGGCACGTGCCAGTCGGAAGTGAGTATCCCATGGTGCTTTGCAGCAGAAGGTCCCTCACAGCCAGCAGCGTCTCTTGTGAAAGAGAAGGGGGAAACAATGCACAGAGGAGAGGTGAATGGTGTTCTGTGAGTTTGTCCCCCTGCCCCCACCGAGAACCAGAAACTCCTTCTGGCGTGGGCTGATGTCACAATACTCGTATACAAGCACAGAAGGGAGGCAGAAGGCAGCTGTGGGGAGAAGCGGAAGGAAAGCGGGAGAGAAAGATGGTTACTTTCCTGCTTTGGAAATTATTTTCTTTTTTCCAGAAGGAAGTGTGCGACGTGTAGAAAAGGGGGGGGGGGAATGTGCAACCAGGAGAATACAATCCTTTTGGACGCACAGCTGTCCATGGAGGTGCAGGTTAATTCTGTTTCCAGGGCGGCTGTCTACCAGCTCCATCTGGTACGCTGGCTGAGGCCCTATCTGCCTGCGCATTGTCATGCCAGAGTGGTATATGCTCTGGTTATCTCCCGCTTGGATTACTGCAATGCACTGTAATCCAGAATGTGGCAGCTAGGCTGGGGACTGGGAGTGGCTGCCAGGACTATATAACTAACACTGGTCCCAAATAATCTACCCTGGCTCCCAGTACATTTCCAAGCACAATTCAAAGTGTTGGTGCTGACCTTTAAAGCCCTAAACAGCCTCAGCCCAGTATACCTGAAGGAGCGTCTCCACCCCCATCATTCAATCTGGACACTGAGGTCCAGCTCCAAGGGCCTTCTGATGGTTCCCTCACTGCAAGAAGTGAGGTTACAGGAAACCAGGCAGAGGGCCTTCTCGGTGGTGGCGCCCGCCCTGTGGAACACCCTCCCTTCAGATGTCAAGGAAATAAATAACTATATCACTTTTGGAAGACATCTGAAGGTAGCCCTTTACACTGGTACCTTGGGTTAAGAACTTAATTCGTTCTGGAGGTCCGTTCTTAACCTGAAACTGTTCTTAACCTGAGGTACCACTTTAGCTAATGGGGCTTCCTGCTGCCACCACGCTGGCACCGCACGATTTCTGTTCTCATCCTGAAGCAAAGTTCTTAACCCGAGGTAATATTCCTGGGTTAGCGGACTCTGTAACCTGAAGCGCCTGTAACCAGAGGTTACAGGGAAGTTTTTAAATGTTTGAGGTTTCACTGTGTTTTTCTATTTTGCTGGACATCACCCAGAAAGGCAGGGGCAACCCAGTCAGATGGATGGCATATAAATAATAAAGCCATTATTAGTTGTTGTTATTATTATTATTAATGAACTCAATCACTGCGTGGTCTCAGCAAAACAGAAGGTGATGCAAGGGGAGGCAGCCATGTGGGTTCCTTTTCCTCTGGACAGGAGATCACCTGCTTGGCCGCCATCTTCCCAGATGCTGCAGAAGTCAGCCAGAGAGTGCTTTTAGAAAAAGACACATGAAAACAAAGCAAGACATCCAAAAGATACACATAATTTGATTTTTTAAAAAATTCATTTAACAAATGCTTTTCTAGCTTTTTTCTGCACAAATCCACTAATACGCAGCTCTAAGCTAAGTGTGTGTGGCACATTTCGGTCTCTTGCAGATAAAAACATGTTGCAAAACTTGCCAAATGTCCTCCCCCAATTAACAGATGCCTAAACTTGTGGCCCCTGTAAGCTTGGGGGCCTGACCCAAATGACCCTCATGGATCAACCCCACTGATTGGTCCCACCCGGACATATGCTTCGCAGATTTGAAAGGTGTTGTATCAAAGTTACAGTGATGATGAGAATCCTTCACGATTTGCAATTAGCTTTCAGGCATGGGCCACCTCCCTGGTTCCATGCATTTAAAGATTTATTTTCTATCAATAATTTAATAAATTCTTTTGCTTTACAACGATACATTCAAGTAACATTTTTTCTTTTCTTTTGGCCCCCCTCCCCGTTTTTTTGGCGGAAACAAGAGTCACAAGACATTTCAGGATCAGTATACTTTAATATGGTATCAGTGTCAAAATACATTTCCTTATCAAGTTAAAAGTTCCCATACAGTTACAAGATTATAAATAAGAAATTCAACAATAGAGAGAGCATGAAATAATTACGACAATAGTTACGGTTAATATTTTAAGCACAGATTTTCTTTTACCCCCTTCCCCTCCCTCCCTCCCCACCCGCACAGTGTGTTTTTAGTAAATGGTTAGGGTACAACATCTTAATGCTGAAACTACAAACAGAGATTAAAAATATAATAGCAATATTTAAGCGTGATTAACCCTTCAAGCACACGAATCATTACCACTTTAAAGACCTGCTTTGCTGCAGCCACAGGCTTCAGACCACTTACTCCAGAACTGCTACTGAACGTGAATGGGATTACTTTAAAGCAAACTGCTCAAGGTTGGCAGCCTGGTGGTGACGCTCTTAATTTATGCTTCTTTCTAGGGCTTAGCTACCGTCCCCCCCCCCCACCCTTAAGACAGTTCAGGCCACCATCCAGCCAGTTAAACACAGCAAAGAGCCAATTCACACATCTCCCAGAAGCAAACTCCGATCTGCTACTGACTGTATTACACTCAACCGGAAGATGCAGCCTATGAGTGCGATTTGATGATATATGTGTCAGCTATATTCACAGGTGCTTAATACTGGCTGAATCATGTCCTTAAAAAAAAACAAAAAAACCTAAAGTCCTTTAAATATCGTGGGCCGTACTATTTTGCTTAAAAAAAATGTACTTCAGATAGAAAACTGCTCCCAAGCTTTGTGCAATGTAGCACAGGTGGAATATTAAGTCGGCACAAGGCCTGGCTGATTCATCCAAGGTCCACCGCTAAATTGCATGCGTGAGTAGGGCTTTTTGGCAAGGCTTTCCCTCTGTATCAGAGGGATTTTTCTCACTGATGCCACTCTCCCAGGTGGCAGTGGGACAGAGCACAGAGGAAGAAAGCAAACAGAGTTTCATAGGAGGAGCTGTTCCACCAGATCCTTTTTTTTTTTTGAGGGGGGGGGGTTGTAGCCACTGAAGACTACAAAAGCTCCAAGGGCACTAACCACAATCATTCCCTGAAAGCTGTTCTGTAACCCAGCAGAGAGGATCAGGCCGGAAGGGAATCCCAAATGCAATCTTTAAAGAAATTTGGATTTTCCTTTCCCCCTCCATCATGTATGTGAAAGCGAGAAATATATATATGTAGGTTTTGCAGGATGGATCCCTGAGCAGTCCAGATTCCTGAGCACATTTGCTCACAAATCTTTCCCTAAATAATGGCTTTCACAGCTACTTTCCCTTGGAGCACGCTTCCCCAACCTTTGGCCCTCCAGATGTTTTGGACTACAATTCCCATCATCCCTGACCACCGATCCTGTTAGCTAGGGATGATGGGAGTTGTAGGCCAAAACATCTGGAGGGCCACAGGTTGGGGATGCCTGCCTTGGAGGATCCTCAACAAATCAGGCACAATTTATTTAAGAGTCAAGCACTTTCCCTTCCATTTATTTTCAACAAGAAAGGTTAAACACCCTCTCAGTGAAATCACTTTGAATGTGAAGTGCTTCATTTTGACTGGATCGTGAACATTACGTCAAAACTGGGCTTTCAGTGGGGTACGGCATCTCCAAAGGAACGAGCTAACATTAATGGGCTTGGATGAGCAAAGCCAGTGCCAAAACTTTACAGTTCCTTATGGGTTCTGTGCACCTCCATGAACCTCCATGTCCACTTCAGTGCTATTGAGATATCCCCAAGGGATATATGTTCAGACCTTCCCTCTTCAGCAAAAATAATGGGGAAGGGCAGCTTTGCAAGGGCTCCATATATGCATTGCACAACATATGGCACTCCGACACAGCTCTGTAGATGTCAAGGTTTGCAATCTAGAGCCAGAGCTGTTATAACAGCAATAACATTGCTGTTATAGTTGCAGTGGACTAAGACTCTGAAGAGCGCCTTTAATGACTGAGGCCGTGTATTCGCCATACATTTAAAGCTCATGGTTTGCCCCAAAGATTCATGTTAACTGTAGTTTAAGGGTTCTGGGAATGGTAGCTTTGTGAGGGGGTAAATGGTGGTTCCCGGGATTCTTTGGGGGGATCCATGTGCTTTAAATGTACAGTGGGGCACACAGCCGAACACATGTGCTTATGAAGCCCACTCTAAGAATATTAGTTGTGCTCAAGTCCTGCGGAAATTAATGGCACTTGTGGGATGGTTCAGCTGCATTTTGAGTCCTATTGATTTCAGCGGGCCTTAGTTATAAGTAACTTTCTCTGAACTGGAACTATGTTCAGGAGGAGGCATAAATGGTTCTTGTTTGTAAGGGAATCCACAGGCTCTTCTAAATCTATGCTGATTTGCCCCAGGTACATTTATCTGGGTAAATAAAGCATAACGCCTAATATCACCATTATTTTCTGTCGCCCTGAATTTGCCCCTTAGCCCTTCCAACCTGGCCTTTCTCACCGAAGCTCGAAGGCTTTAATAAATATTTTTAAAATCTGCACCCCACAATTCCTTGAGCTTCTGTTATTGCTGGATTGAATATATGAAGTGTGCCTGTTTGCCCAGCAAAGGCAACGGGCCTTGCAGAGACTCCTTCCATTTTAAATAAATTCCTGAGCACCAACATTGGTTTGTTTTTGTTTAATAGCATTTCTGAAAAGTTCAGATTGCCGTTTCGATGACCTACAGAAAAATCATTTGCACTTGAAAGGCTATCAACAATTAAAAAGTAAACTAAAAAGACAACAAACACCTTCCCACTCAGCCGCTCCTAAAAACATTGATTTTCCCCAGTGTAACAAGTAGGCAAGCAAATATATATTTAGTTTACTTTTTTTCAGCAAAAATTCAGTAGTGCAGAGAAAGAATGTGGCTAACTAGCTGGAGGGGGGGGGGAATGAACGCCAGCCCCCAACTTAGCTGGGAATTAGCAGTTTTAGTAACAGCCTTTGGACAAATCCTGCAACATCAGCAACAGCGTAAGAAAACTCTACCAGAGCTAAGTAAAACGGTTCCCAAGAAGAAAAGTCATGGCTCTGCATCAATGTCTAAACAGGTATAACAAAGTACCAATATATGATAAACATTTAACCCAGAGAAAAAGGATCAGTCAGTTACACTTTGTGTAAAAAATATATATATGGAGAATTAATACACACAAGATGGGTTGAATTCCTTCCCCGCCCCACGTATTTCAAATTGTGCAGCGACACCCTCTCTGCTTTCTCTCAGTTGTCCCCAACTGCCATCCGCTCCCAAATTCCTCACTTTGCCAGGCTGGTTCCTGAGAAGGGTGACACTGACCTAAATGCGATGGCAGTTGGCTGTCTTGGGATTCGTTCGCAGTACCGTGCTCTGAATCTAAGACAGCAGCCACGCCACCCCGCTTGTTTAATTAAGAAAACGTTGAGTTTATCCTGGGAGTTGGGTAAGGTCTGGTAGGAAAGGCACCTCGATGTTGCTAAAAACAAAACAAAACCCATTGGCAGTTATTTGCCTTATAGCTTTGGCTCTTCCATATGCAAAAAAAAGAAAAAAGAAAAAAACCCCACCGATCCTCAAATCCACTTTGCAACACCACAGAGGGCACTCAGCCACAAAGCTCAGATTTCCCTCTTGTTTCATTATCCAGTCTACTACTTGGATTAGGCCTGCCTTGGATTAGCCCTGTATGGCTAGGTTAGTCTTGCCTCGGACAAAAACACAGCCCAACTTTTAGATCTGTGACCTAAACGTAAGGGGAAAGGCTGTAATTTGCAACTTGGCAAGGACCAACCAACACGAAAGCTGCCGTTGGGTGTGTTAGAATTGTGGACGTTTCATCGCTAGCTTTTTAAAAAAATTGTTAAAAGGCCATAATCTGTGATTATTGTTTTTCCCCCCCATGTTAGAAAATGCAGAGGAAAAACTAGGGGTAGAGCAACAAGTGCATTTCATCAGATTTGTTTATTTCACTTATCTTTGGCAATAAAATAAAATAAACCTTTGCAATAAACGGAGCCAAAGTATTACATAGAGGTGCGAGCGAGCACACCGCAGCTTCTTCTTCTTTTATTAGCATGAATAATGAGGAAGTTTCAGAACACATAAATTACACAGCGGTGGGGAATCATATAATATAAATTTTCTAAGGAACGTCTTATCGAAATAGAAGGGGGTTGGAAATACAGTAGATGCATACTTTTATTTTTAATGCAAATAAGGAAAGTGAGTAACTTCACAGAAAGGCCACTATTTGGTGACGTGGACAAGTTCAATAGTTAAGTAAAATCTTGTAAAAGTGTAATCAGTATTAGAAATTGTCTACTTGCAAAAATAGATTTAAAAACTGCAGCTGGTTTGTGTTTGTTGTTTTTTTGGACGGTATAGGCCAGGGAAGGCTGCAAGGCTGCTTCAGGTCGCCTGGTCGAGAGCTCGGAGCAAATCGCTGCCTTGCAGGAGCGTCGAACTCCCGAGAACTGGGACGTTAACCTCACAGTCATATCGGGTCAGTTCCGGCAACAAATAAGGTTCCAAGGATGAGCCGAGCAGACGACTTGTCACTCCTGAAATGAGAAGATTTAGATGTTGAGAGGCCTGCTTTTATTTATTTCAGTTCAGGCTTAAGATTTCTGCCTGGAAAGGACAGTGCACAAGAAGAAAACACCATACATCCCCTTTGAGCCCTAAATGGCCTCAGTCCAGTATACCTGAAGGAGCATCTCCACCTCCATCATTCAGCCCAGACAGAGGTCCAGTGCCGAGGGCATTCTGGCGGTTCCCTCGCTGCAAGAAGCCAAGTTACAGGGAACCAGGCAGAGCCCGCCCTGTGGAACACCCTCCCACTAGATGTCAAAGAGAAAAACAACTACCAAACTTTTAGAAGACATCTGAAGGCAGCCCTGTTTAGGGAAGCTTTTAATGTTTAATAGGTTATTGTATTTTAGTGTTTTGTTGGAAGCTGCCCAGAGTGGCTGGGGGGGACCCAGCCAAATGGGCGGGGTATAAATAATAAATTATTATTATTATTATTAGATGAGAAAAATAGCACACCGCTTCGATGAGAAAATTGCAAGTGTCCAACAAGAACAATACATCAGCTTGAGCAGGACAAACAGAAATAAGGCAACAGAACCAAGCAGTCTTGTCTAAACTTCAGGCTTCAGTGCAGGGATGGGGCTGGGCACTCGTATTGAAGGCATTTTGATAGTCTTTGTTGAGTCATGAAAGGCGAACAGGGAAGGAACCAAACACCCACCAGAGAAAGAAAAACACAAGAGAGTTCCACAGTCTCTGAGCACTGCAGCTAAGGGTCCACCTAGATACCATGTCAATTATGCGTCTGGAGCAGGCATGCTTGACTTCATTTATCTATTTACTAAATAGTATTGGGGGGCGGGAGGGACGCAGGTGGCGCTGTGGGTTAAACCACAGAGCCTAGGGCTTGCTGATCAGATGGTCGGCGGTTCGAATCCCCATGACGGGGTGAGCTCCCATTGCTCGGTCCCTGTTCCTGCCAACCTAGCAGTTCTAAAGCACGAAGTGCAAGTAGATAAGTAGGTACCGCTCCGGTGGGAAGGTAAACGGTGTTTCCGTACACTGCTCTGCTTTGCCAGAAGTGGCTTAGTCATGCTGGCCACAAGACCCGGAAGCTGTATGTCGGCTCCCTCGGCCAGTAAAGCGAGATGAGCGCTGCAGCCCCAGAGTTGGTCACGACTGGACCTAATGGTCAGGGGTCCCTTTACCTTTACCCTTTATTAGGGGGCGGGCCAGGGTCTGATCAAGATCAGGGCCAGGCAAGTGTCATGAACCAAGTCTTAGGTGAGCTCCTGCCTGCAGCCACTGGTCTCTCCTACCCACCCCCTTCCGCCCGTTGGAAAACAGTCCCTCCAAGTTTGTGTTATGGTTTGAGATAGAACTCACCTGACATCCTATGACCTTGTGGCACACTGAAGTCCTGATAAGGGGGGCAGTAAAAGTGTGGGGAGAAGGCAGCTTTGGGGATGTTGGCAGAGTTTCTCAAAGAGGCCGGCGGATGCCGTGGCTGCAGTTGCTGCTGCCCCATATTCATAGGGGGTTGGCCTGGTCCTCTTTGCGGGTTGCAAAGGAATTCATCTGCAAATCAAAAGGGGAAAAAAATGGGGCTTCAAAAAGGATGTCTGGTTTTAGAAACACAATTCCGGACACAAGATTTCCCCCCACGTTTGTCCAAGTCAAGAAAGCAGGCTAATTTTTTTTTCTTGATTTCCCCCTCTAAAAACTAGGTGCGCCTTATGGTCAGGTGCGCCTTATGGAGCGAAAAATACGGTAAGTAAAAAACAAAACAAAACCCCCATACATCAATTAACCATTGTGGACAGATGTGTTCTGAACTGCCTGCATAGCCTGGCAGAATATAAGAGTTTTCAGCAGCCATTTTCAAGTTAAAACAAAAGGCACCTGCTAACTCTAGTTCAGTACTGTTGACCCTGATTGGCTCTCCAGGGTTTCTGGTGGAGGGCATTCTCAGCTCTACCTGGATATACTGGGAGGTGGAGCCCAGGACCTCCTGCATTCAAAGCAGGTGTTCTGAAGCTGGGCTGCAGCCCTTTCCCAAAGAACTGCCGTATAATCTCAGGTAGTTGTATCTATGGATGTATGATGGTGGATCACATTCACTAATGCAAGGTGCCCCTGGAGGCTGCAAGTCATGCTGTCCTTGTGAGCTTCCCAGAGGTCTGGCTCAGGGTGGATAAAAATCAATGACTTTTTAAAAAAAGATTTAAAAAGATCAGATTTTTTTTAAAATTTAAATTGGATTTTTTAAAATTCAAATCAGATTTTTTAATTTAAATTGGATTTTTAAAATAAAATTTTTTTGGGGGGCAGAATCTTTCTAAAGATAGTTTTCTATTTAAGTTACATTATAGTCCAAAGGTTATTCATGAGGAAATAAGGATTTGTTTTTAGTTTTTCATAGTGTCTAAGATTTTTTTTTAAAAAAAACCCGTTTAACCCCATCAGTTAACAAACATGAGTACATATGCTACAATTGTTTTAGTTAAACAGATTGTTTAAATTGTTTTTAAGGAAATGATTATTTTTCTCCTTCCAATAAAGTACAACAGAAAAGTTGCCCAAATATAAACAGTTAACTTATTAAACCTCACAATAATTTCATCATTATCTCTCCATGTATTTCTAATAGTATAACCAAATCAGTAATTTTTGATATAACTGTAAAAACTACTCTGAAAATTTATTATTCAAAAAATGAAACCTTCCTCTGGTTGTAAATATTAAGTTTATACCAGCAAGAATGAGTCTTTCTGTAAAAAAATGATTTAAATCAAGTCTTACTGACTAGTGATTTAAATCACGATTTAAATTTGATTTAAATCAAATCCACCCTGGTCTGGCCACCCTGGGAAAACAGAACACTGGCAAAGACGGACCATTTGCCCATCTGGCCCCACAATACTCTTCTTAAGGAGCTTGAAGTTAGTGCAGAACACAGGCAGTGAGCATAAGATGTGGCAAAAATGAAATGTAAAGGCAGGGACTGCATCTGCAGGGCAAGTTTTATGTTCTGTCACCAGCTGCCCAACAGTGACATAGTGGACCCCATGTGACTCCGTTTGGTTATATTGAATTACCTCTCATTTCTTTAAAAAAGGGTCTTACCATTAAGGACACTTGTGCTGAGCGACTTCTTCTCTGTAAGTAATGCACAATTTTCACCTCTGAGGATTTTCATCCTTTTCCACATTAAGTGTGTTGGGTTGATGCCAGATGTTTCTCCTTGTATCTATAGATGGGGGGGAGGGGAAAGAGATGGTATAAGCCTGACAAGAAAAGAATATTGTTTTTAAAAAACCTCATTTTTGTTTTAAGGCTATAGAAGGGAACTTAGGAAATTATCTTACACCAAGTTGTTAGCATGCTGCCAGTGTTTTATATCACCGTTGGGGAGCTATTTTTGTTGTTGTTTATTTTTTCCAGTATGTTGTGTGGAATACTAATGTGTTATATGATACACACACACCCACACACAAATGTAAGTCGCTTGGAGACCCTTTGGGTGACAAGCAACTAGCTCATTACTGACCACACTGATTAAGCATCTCCAGAGAGCAATCTGGATTCCTGGAAATGTTGGGGATTGAACCCAGAACCTTCCACATGCTAAGCAAATGCTCTTCCACTGAGCTATGGCCCTTTCTCAAAAAAGGCAGTCTTTGCAAAGGACAGATTACCCCATTCAGGTGTTGAAAGGCTTGCTCTTCATAGTCCAGCTGCCTCTTCAGCTTCAAACTGTTGGCAAGAGCAATCCGCGCAGGGTTTATATCCATGCCCCGCTGCCCAAGGCACTCCAGCGACCTATCAAAACAAAGCCATTGTTGCATTTGAAAAACAAAACACTGGAGAAGGATCTTTCCTCAAGCCAAGCCTCAAACCAGAACAGTGAGACTTGCTGACCTACAGAGGCCTCTTGTTCCTAACTTAGGTTGCTGTTGGATTCTTGGGGAAAGACTTGGGCTGTCCTACTTGAGAAAGGATGTGGATGGTGGTTCTCCAGCTGCTGGTGGACTGCCAACATCACTGGCCACTGTCCCTGCTGACTTTGGAGCCATGCAACAACCTCTGGAGGACCACAAATGCCTGTCCCTGGGAGACAACTCAGTGACTGTAGAGAACAGCTGTAGCATACACAACTGACGAGTCCAATACCAACCCACATAGTTTATTCAAGCTGCAATATTCTTTCTGCTTCAATAGCAACCTGCACTCCTCAACAGGAAGAATGCTTTAGGCGTGAGTGAAGGATGCGGATTGACCGTGGAGACTGATTTAATCGTTTTTGTGTATCACAGCTGTTTTCCGCAGACAGCATCTGTAGCCAAAGCACTGCTCGCCCTTTGTGCTGTAGTAGACAATTCACAATGCCTTGCTGGTAGCAGAGGCACGAGGTCAACAGAAGCAGTCTGTTTTTCCTTACGGCCTGTCACGTCAGGCTAAGGTGGCATGTGGCAGTGTGAGAATGGCATCATCCCACACCACTATGACAACATTTGGAAGGCTGGAACGTCGTAGATGAGGTCAATGGGCTGGGTATGGTTTGAAGAGACAAGGCCGCTTTGCTGAAGCTAAACACATCTGGCCCAGTTAGCGATTGCATGAGAGGCCACCTGGGAACCGCGTAGACCCCCCACCCCGAGTTTATTTATTTATGACATTTATATATTTTAATCCCTCCAATAGGATCATCTCCCTCCCTTCCTGGATGAACAGCTATTGGGCGGGACGGCTTTATGTAACTGCCCCCACCCACATGATTCTGTCCTATCAAATGTTGCTGCAGCAGTACTGGATTATGTCAGCAGCTAAAAGGTAAAAGTAAAGGGACCCCTGACCATTAGGTCCAGTCGTGACCGACTCTGGGGTTGCGGCACTCATCTCGCTTTATTGGCCGAGGGAGCCGGCGTACAGCTTCCGGGTCATGTGACTAAGCCACTTCTGGTGAACCAGCGCAGAGCACCGAAACACCGTTTACCTTCCCGCCAGAGTGGTACCTATTTATCTACTTACACTTTGACGTGCTATCGAACTGCTAGGTTGGCAGGAGCAGGGACCGAGCAACGGGGTCTCACCCCATCGCAAGAATTTGAACCGCCGACCTTCTGATCAGCAAGCCCTAGGCTCTGTGGTTTAACCCACAGCGCCACCCGCGTCCCTCCATGTCAGCAGCTAAACTGCTGCAATTAACATGTGAAAGATCCCCAGCTGGCTGCAATCTTTTTTTCTTAGGTGGCCGTGCAAGTGTGCACTTGCACACAGATCCTTAGGCCAAGGCTGGGACCTGTGGCCCTGCAGACCTGTGAGGGGACTAAAACTCCCATGAACCACTGGCTATGCTGCCTAAGGCTGATGGGAGCTGCAGTCCTGCAGCATTTGGGGAACCACCTTAGCCCATGCCTACGGTATATTATTATTATTATTATTTATTTAAATCAGCCATACTATAATCACATGGTTTTTAAATTATGAGAATCTCTCCAAGAAGACACGCTGACCTCTTCCCGACCCTTTGAAAAGCAGATCTGCTGGCAACGTTTTGTTTTTGTTTTTTCTTCCTGGGACAATTAACTTCCCCTTAAGGTTTCTACTTAAAGGTATATTGCTGTCAGTGTTCCTCCTTTTCGTTTCCACCACTTTCGGCCTCTGGGCCGAAAACGGAAAGCCTAGTCACTGTTTCACCTTAATCTGAACGTGCTCATCTATTAAAAGTTGTTAATGATTTAAGGCTCTGTTTAGGGAAACCCATTAGGGACACACTTTCAAAAGCTCCAAGTACAAATGGAACCAAGCGAAGGTTGGTCAGGGCTTTCAGAAATGGCTGGACAGATGTCCTAGTGGCTTGTTTTTGGCTACTGGCGGGTGGGGGGAGGTTTCCCAAGACTGTTCCACCCCCCCCCCAAGTTTTAAGGTTTTGATTTACCGTACTTTTCACTCTATAGGACGCACTTTTTCACCTCCAAAAATTAAGGGGAAATGTGTGTGCGTCCTATGGAGCGAATGCTGGCTCCTTGGCTTCAGCAATAGCAACATGAAGCTTCCGAAGCGCAGAGGGAGTGCTCCCTCCGCACTCTGGAGGCTTCGCGTTGTTTTCGCTGAAGCCTGGAGAGTGAGAGGGGTCGGTGCGCACCGACCCCTCTCGCTCTCCAGGCTTCAGGGATAGCTGCCTGAAACCTCCGGAGCGCAGTGCTCCAGAGGCTTCGGGTTCCTTTTGCTGAATCTGGGAGAGCAAGACTCTCCTGGCTTCAGCAGAGAGGGAGAGCTGCGCAGCGCCCCTTCAGGGAAGCGGGAGGAGAAATGGAAGGGGATCCGTTTCTCCTGCTGCTTCACTGAAGGGGCACTGAGCAGAGAGGGGGAGAATTTTTTTTCTTGTTCTCCCCCTCTAAAACAAGGTGTGTCCTATGGTTGGGTGCATCCTATAGAGCGAAAAATACGGTAATTCACACACTCTCTTGGGGTTTTCTATGGGGAGCTGGTTTCTGGCAACAAAGGGCCCAGTTCTCCACCTTCTCAACATAATGAATGAATGAGCTCAAACCAGCTACCTAAATCCACACACTCTTTCCTCCGAGTTACCTTTTCTTATATAAGTTCATATCAGGCAGGTGCAGCGGTGGCCCCGATGGAGAGCTAGCTATGGATCCCGAACACTTATTGACGGCCGCTCTCTGTTTTGTAGGGGCGTATTGTAAGGGTGGGTCAGGGGGCCACTGTGTGTTGGGTCTCCCACCCATTGAAGACAGAGGAGTGCTGGCTTGGGCATAGTAGGGCAGCAAAGAGGACGGCTGGCTTCCGCCGTTCAAGAAGGGGGGTGGCAGAGTCCCCTGGCCTGTGTTGACGTTTTTGTTAGACATTGGCTGGCAGTATTTCTCCGGGAAGAACTGGTCCTGCGAGGGAGGAGCAAGGGGCTGGAAGAGGTTGCTCATGTTGCTCAAGCTCTGCTGAGTGAGCTGGGCGCTTTCGGAGAGGGGCCGCTCCTCTTGACAGATCGGGCTGAGTTGGAAATCTTCTCCGTCCATCGGAATGTAAGGAGCCAAAGTTTCAAGGTCCAGTTCGTTGAAATCAGTCTGCACAGAGAGAAGGGACCAGGGAAGACACTGTGTTTGCAACAATACGAAAGAAAAATGATCCTGGAAGAAACCTTTCTCCTCCTCTTTCTTAGAACAATCTTTAACACTGTTGTGCTGCCTTCCTCTATGTGGGGCTACCTTTGAAGGTGACCCGGAAACTACAACTAATCCAGAATGCGGCAGCTAGACTGGTGACTGGGAGCGGCTGCCGAGACCACATAATACCGGTCTTGAAAGACCTACACTGGCTCCCAGTACGTTTCCGAGCACAATTCAAAGTGTTGGTGTTGACCTTTAAAGCCCTAAATGGCCTTGGTCCAGTATATCTGAAGGAGCATCTCCACCTCCATCATTCTGCCCGGACACTGAGGTCCAGCGCCAAGGGCCTTCTGGCAGTTCCCTCACTGCGAGAAGCCAAGTTGCGGGGAACCAGGCAGAGGGCCTTCTCGGTAGTGGCACCCGCCCTGTGGAACGCCCTCCCACCAGATGTCAAAGAGAAAAATAACCACCAAACTTTTAGAAGGCATCTAAAGGCAGCCCTGTTTAGGGAAGCTTTTAATGTTTATTAGGTTATTGTATTTAATGTTTTTTTGGAAGCCACCCAGAGTGGCTGGGGAAACCCAGCCAGATGGGCGGTGTATAGATAATAAATTATTATTATTATTCCTCAACTTGACGCTTTTCAGATGTTGGCTGAATCCAACTCCCATCAGCCTCAGCCAGCATGGTCAGGCATGCTGGGAGTTGTAGTCCAAAACATCGGGAAGGAACCAGGCTGGAGCAGGAAAGTAGGAGGCTGCCATATTACACAGAGTCAGACCATTGGTTTTCTAGCTCAGTAATGCCCACAAACTGATAGGAAGCAGTTGTCCAGGATTTCAGGCAGGAGTCTCATCTAGTCCTGCCTGGAGATGCTGCGGATTGAGGCTGCTCTGCTTCTGAGCTACAGTCTTTCCTCAAATGCAGGCATAGGCAAACTCCGGCCCTCCAGATGTTTGGGACTACAATTCCCATCATCCCTGACCACTGGTCCTGTTAGCTAGGGATGATGGGAATTGTAGTCCCAAACATCTGGAGGGCCAGAGTTTGCCTAAAAAGATAGCCTTAATTGAGGATTCTGAGCTTTTCCCTCCTGTTCAAAATGCTGCTGGTTTCCTTCACATCTCGCTTTATCTATCAATACACAGCCCCTGCACTCTGTTCTCTTGCAGCGCTGGTGGCCCAAAGGCGTAAGCATTAGCTGCCAAAGAGATGTGTGTGCTACACACTGATGATGATGTTACATTTTCCTGCTGGCTTCTCTTACCTGTGAGTTGCACTGATTCTTGGCATCCGTGTCCAAGGCAAAAAGTTTCTCAATCATCTCGATCTTCAGGTCTTCGTCTAAGGAAGTGTAATAGTCTCCGGGGCTGCTTGGCTGCAGAGTGAGAAAGACAGAGCAGACTATCAGAGGTCTGCAAATAACCACCTGCCTCGTCATCCAGGGAAGCTTTACCAAAAGCAAATCTTTGATTTCTCGTTGGCCACAAATGACCGCCATGAGTATATGTAGGCAGGTGGGGAAGTAGATATTTTTCACAAGGCCTGCTTGTCAAAAAAGCAGCACCTGTCTGCTTGCACTACGGGTGCTTGGGTGCCCCTATATTCATTTGGAAAGGGATTTGGGGATTTCAGTGTGTTCTGTGGAAATATCGACAAAGCCCTCAGGCATACACATACAAAGCCCTTTGATCCAAGGCACCTGAAGGGAATTTGAAGCTGTGTGCACCTCTCTCCCCTTCTGGGCCTTCTCCTTGGTGGTACTCAGTGCACAGCATCACTTTCCTGATGGAGATGTTAAGAACCTACGAAGAGTCCAATGGCCTGTCTAGTCCAGCCTCCTGTTCTCAGTGGGCAACCAGATGCCCATGGGAAACCCACAAGCAAGACCTGAGTACAAGAACCTTCTCCACGAAAGCAATGGCCACCAACCTCGATGGCTTTCAAAGTGAATTGGAGAAATATATGGAGGAGATCACTGACTACTAGCCAGGGCAGTTATGCTCTGTCTCCTTGGTTAAGAGGCTGTATGTTTCCGAATACCAGTTGCTGGAAGCCACAGGAGGGGAGAGTGCTCTCGCACTCTGATCTGTGATGGCCTGGGACTCAGAACCAGAGGATGCCTCAGGTGGCATCTGAACCTAGTCTGGGGCCTGATCCTGAAGAGTCCCAGTCTGCACAGGTTCCCCTGCAACAAACACCAGCTGGGCCGAGTCAGGGGCCTGAGCCTGCCCTGGCTCCAGATGCGGGGATTACCTCGTTGCCTTCAGCTGGGCCATCCCTTACAGCTGCTCCACTACCGGTTGGGCCAGGAGAGGCTGAGGTGGCCTCTGGGTCTAGTAACCCACCGACGTCTCCCGAGCTGCAGAGACTGAGGTCTGAGAGAAGGAGAGGCCTGAGTACTTGCAGGAGGAGTGCTTGCCTTCGGGCAAGACAGGGAGGTGAGTCACTGGGGGATCAGGACTGGCCATTAGCCCAACAGAGATAAAAGGCTGTTGGAACCCGCCCCAGGTTGCGGGAGCAACACTGCTGTTTGCCAGAACCTGCCTGAGATCCTGTGCCTGACCTTGCCTGGTTTTCTGCCTTGGCCCTGCCGGATTGACTCCTTGTGGAACCCTTGGATTCGGGACCGGACCTGGACCGCGTTACTTGGGTTACCCCCGGGCCCAGCACAGGATCATGCTTTTGGGTTTGCCACGGGCATCTGGTTGGCCATTGTGAAACAGGATGCTGGACCGGTCGGATCTTGCCAAGTAAATCTCTACTGTCATCATTTGCTGTTGGTTTTGGCTACAGGAGAATAATGCAGCTACTCTTCTGGAAATAATCTCCCCTTTTTAAAAAACAAGGAAACAACAAAACTGGTATTGTAGCCCATGAAAGAACCACACATGCCCCTGAGGCACAACATGCATTCTGGCCGCAGCCCTGCGCGTGAAAACAACAAGGTCATCGCTCAGTGCAAAGGGCTTCCTTACAGTGGAACAGCTGCTGTTGCTGCTGGCGCTGGGAGTGCTGCTGCCAGGTGCAACCTGGGGCAGTGTAAAGGACGGCACACTCAGCTTCTCAGCCTGCGGAGCTGGAGCCTTCGCTTCCGGAGGCCACTGCTTGTTTGGGGTCATCACAGCTTTGTTGTAGGAAGAGATTTCCTCAAACTTTTGCGTCCCTGAAATTTAAAGATATGCAAGGTCAACTCATCTGCGCAGCCTGCAATCCCCAAGACATCGTTTTAGGGAAAAGAACAAGCTGCACGAGCCTGAAATCATCAGACGTGATGGTCCTCCTCACATCCTGAAGGACAGTACAGCTAAGTCTTGGTTTAGTATAAATAGGTGTTAAGCCTGATCCGATCGTCATTAGTGTTTCTCTGAGGTCAACGCTATGCAAACAAAGGACTTTCTCATACTGGTGTCTATAATTCTTCATTGACGGTGGCTGCTCACATTACTTCCCTCCCCTAACCCGCTGATGTGGGATATTTCCTATATCTGATATCCACACAATGTTTTATCTAAATCAGGGATGTCCAACTCCCAATAGACTGCAATCTACTCACAGTATAAAAAAACTGACAGTGATCTACCCATTGTTGTTGGATAGACCAAAGAGCTTTTTTGGGAAGCTAAAATTGTTGAGCTTTTATTTAGGAAGGCAAAGTTGTGTGTGTGTGTGTATGTGTGTGTGTGTTTGGGGTGGGGGAGAAAATCACTGAGGGGCTAGAGATCGACCAGGATCCACCAGGAACACCCCACGATCTACCAGCAGGTCACAATCTACCTGTTGGACATGCCTGATCTAAATGAATTACACACATCACAGGCTTGTGAATTTCAGCTCTTCGGGTCTGCTTGCTGCAGAGGTGATTCTTTGTGCATGTCAGAAAAGGAAGTGGGTGCTTAAGGCATTAAATTTGAAAGATCACATGTAGTTAACTAGGGACACCTGGGCCCACGCAATAGTATATTCATGCAGTCATATCCACAAACGACTTTGGCTCATAACATAGCCTCCAATCTGGAGTCTGCTTGGTTGTTTGTAGGTTTGCCTTTGAAGAAACCGAATGGCAAAGATGCCAAGGCCAGATTCCTTATGGTTTGATTTTAATTTATTTTCATTAACTCCGGTTAGAACAAACCATAGTTCCTCATGCTCATTTGCAACATGGAACTGCAGTTTGATGTAAAATGAAAACACAAAGTCCAAGGTTCCCAAGAGCTTGTTTGTTGGATTCCAACAACATTTGCAGGGTACCAAGTTGGGGAATGCTAATATTGACCATAATCTAAATCCATTTTCTTAGGCTACAAAACTACAGCCAAATGTGTTTCTTTGTATTAGTTAAATAAGTACCATATAGAGCTAACCTGAGCATCTAAAATATTTGCTTACTGTAACGATTTATGAGAGATGTATCAATCTACCAATAACCTACTGGTTAACTATTGTGCAAAACAGAAGAAAAGGTGGTTTACCTCCCCAGAACATTACTAACCAAAGTCAAGAGAAATAATAGCATCGCCAGGTGTTGGTGCCAGCTGTGCAAGTTCTTCAGGTTCTTCTTTCAGCTTGGTGAACAAGAAACCACTCTTTTCTGCCACGGGGACTCCGTTATCAAACATAGGATTCATTGCCATCATGTGTGGCTTAAAGAGCGATTCTGTCTGATCCATGGAGAACACGATATCATTGTTCTCTATTTCACTAACAAGAACAAAATCAGGTGGTTTAGAATAGTTTGTACTCCGATGAAGAATGTCCACAAGCAAAGAGTTCAATTAATTGAAGCGAAAATTCAATTTTACCAAGCAGGCACCTGGATTTAGATGCTTAACCTCTGACAACACACTTTGCTCTGACTGCCACGTAGTTGGATGTGTGCCTACCTATCGGTGGAAATGGACAGTTTTAGGGGCGAAAGGAACACCCCCACAGGGGTGCTACCAACAGCACCATAATGCACATTGTGAGTTGAGAGGGGCCTCCTTTTTCTTGGGCAAGCAGAGTTGGGTCTGAGGTCAGGAACTAGCAGTTGAACATCCTGTGTGAGGTCTGACCTATGTTAAACAGCTCAGGACTGCAATACCTCAAGGACCGCCTTTCTCCTTATGAACCAACCTGGACCCTGCTATCATCTTCTGAGAACCTTCTTCGTGTGCCTCCTCCATGAGAGGAGGTCTGGAGAGTGGCAACACAAGACAGGGCTTTATCTGCAGTGGGTCCCTGCTTGTAGAATGCTCTCCCTAGGAAGGCTCACCTGCCACCTTCATTATACACCTTTAGGCACCAGGCAAAAGCATTCCTCTTCAATCAGCCCTTTGGTTGATATAGTCTACAGCAGGGGGTTAGTGGTTTGTTTTTCTTCTTATTTTCACTATGTGTTTTGTGTTTTTGATATTGTAATTTTATGTTGTGAACTGCCCTGAGATCTACAAATAAAGGGCGGTATACAAATATTATAATACTAATAATCTTAGAACAAGGATGGGGACCTTCCAGGTGTTCCTGGATGCCAACTCCTATGGTAAAAAGGTAAAGGACCCTTGGACAGTTAAGTCCAGTCAAAGGTGGTGCAGACTATGGGGTGCAGCGCTCCTCTCGCTTTCAGGCTGAGGGAGCCAGCATTTGTTCACAGACAGCTTTCTGGGTCACGAGGTCAGCATGACTAAACTGCTTCTGGCACAACGGGACACCGTGACGGAAAACAGAGCACATGGAAATGCTGTTTACCTTCCCACAGTAGCAGTACCTATTTATCTACTTGCACTGGTGTGCTTTCGAACTACTAGGTTGGCAGGAGCAGGGACAGAGCGACGGGAGCTCACCCCTTGTGGGGATTTGAACCGCCGACCTTGGGCAAGCCCAAGAGGCTCAGAGGTTTAGACCACAGCGCCACCCACATCCCTAATAATAATAATACTCTTAGAACAAGGATGGGGACCTTCCAGGTGTTGCTGGATGCCAACTCCCATGAGCCCCAGTCAACATGACCAAGAGCTGGGGATGAGGGGAGTTGTAACCAGCACATCTGGAGGGCCTGCAGTTCCTCAGCCCTGCTTTAGGATTCCGGCGGACTTACCTGAGAACGTAGTTGACACAGATGATGCACTGAGGTTGCAGGTTGCGTGTATTGTAGATGACTGTTCCTTGGGTCTCTAGCCACACGTACCCACCATGCTTGGCAAGCATGCGGTACTGCCCAGTGACCACTTGACCTTTTGCGCACACTTTGGGAGGGGGAGAAGGGAGGAAACAAATAGGAGTGACCAAGTCAAAATATTGCCAGGTGCATTAACATGACTTTATAAATAGCCCCTTTCACAGAAAAAAAAACTCCCAGTCCTCTCACTTAAAACTACAAAAATACGTGCTTCAATAGGTCTGTTGGTCTTAGAGAGTATCTTGTGTTTTGCTCTTGCTGCAACAGCCCAATATAGCTGTCCCAGTGCCATTTCAAATCTATGTAGGACTTTCTGCATCCTGTGATTTTGTGAGCATGCCACAAAAATACACACAGGAATATTGTGTGCAGGTGTGAGATTCCTGATAACCTGTGATTTATTTGGGTGGTTTTTTTGTTTTGAAATTAAAAGCAAGTTTTTCGCCCATATGGCTGACAAGCGCTGCTTAGAACATGCCTGCTAAACCAGTGAGGGGTTGATTCTCAGAATGAGGATAGTGTTTTTGTGGCCTATAGCTCTTACTGTCAGAAAGTTTCTCCTGATGTTTTAAGTCAGAATCTCTTTTACTTGCAACTTGGAAGTCATGAACTCTTTTCAAGGAAAAATCCACACTCCTTGCTCCATCCACTTTGGCCTCTGGTTCTGGCCCAAGTCAGCATGTGAACCTTGGGAAGTTACCCAGAACAGAATATGGCCCCTGGATTGAAAATGGATTCCCACCCCCGGTTTAGACCGTAGGAGCTGCTAACTTTGGCTGCTCCTATTACCCTTTCCTGTGTGGCTGCTCAAAGCAACGCTTTCAAAGTGCTGTGAAGCCACTAGAGGTGATGTCTGAGACGCACACTTTGCTTGCCTTAACTGCTGCATTAAGGACGTTCAAAGGGGACAACGCGCAGCCAGGACGTCTGGAGGGCTGGTGGGGGTTAGGAAAAAAGACATCATCTCCACCCACCCACCACGGGCTGCCATCTGCCACTGCAACTGATTTATATCATTCTAATTGCCTTAACTATACATTGCTTTAATTGCCGTTCGCTGTAAACCGCCTTGGGAGCTGTTAGGGTTGAAAAAGCCGGGTCTATTTTAAAAAAGCCCTTGATGCTTTGTGGGAAGATTCAATGTCTGTGCTATCTAAATTGCAACGACTCTCTCCCAGCTCCCAGTCTCTCGACGAAGCATCATTTGGGCTGCAAAGGGGTTGTTTGACTTGAAACATCCAGCCCCAGCTTGTATTTAGACTGCCTTGTAAAGTAAAGGTAAAGGGACCCCTGACCATTAGGTCCAGTTGTGGCCGACTCTGGGGTTGCGGCGCTCATCTCGCTTTATTGGCCGAGGGAGCCGGCATACAGCTTCCGGGCCATGTGGCCAGCAAGACTAAGCCGCTTCTGGTGAACCACAGCAGCGCACGGAAACGCCGTTTCCCTTCCCGCCGGAGTGGTACCTATTTATCTACTTGCACTTTGATGTGCTTTCGAACTGCTAGGTCGGCAGGAGCAGGGACCGAGCAACGGGAGCTCACCCCATCACGGGGATTCGAACCACCGACCTTCTGATTGGCAAGTCCTAGGCTCTGTGGTTTAATCCACAGCGCCACCCACGTCCCTTGCCTTGTAAAGTAGGGTTGCCATATTTCAAAAAGTGAAAATGAGGACACAGTTTTTGAGCATTTTTTTTTTAGGAGATTCGCCAAAAGAAATCAACATTTCCAACATGGATTGCCATACCCCCACATTTTTCCTGCACATTTTAACCAATTTCCAGAAATTCCACCCAAGCGCTGTTTCCGACAGGCGAATGCCGGATACGTCTGGGAAATTTCGGACGTACGGCAGCCCTATTATAAGAATCTTGAACATGAAATCTTTGGCTTCTGGTACCATCGTAGGAAATGGTGGTTTAGTATTATGGTTGAGGGCTACTCCACATCAGAGCAAAATGTGGCCTGTCTCCCCATTAACATAGAGGCATGACATTCTCACCATCTCAGTGTTGTCCAGACCTTCCCCACTTCAAACGCAGGGCTTTTTGATCCTCCGAACGTGCAAAACAGAAAGGATTTTTAAAACCCTGCATTTAAAGGGAAGAAAGCTCCACATTTTTCTCTGGTGTGGACAAGCCCTGAGAGACAGTGACAGACCCAAACAGGCTGCCTATGATGCAGAAATGACCATTTTTGGTATACAGTATGAGTCATCTACAAAGTGCTTCTATGATGTATTTTACTTCACCTCCCTCTTCCATGTCAGCAAAGGTTTTGCATTAAAAATCACCCTGCTCTTAATTTACTTTAGACTACTACATTTTGATTACCAGACTACTTGTGTGGCATGCGTGTGTGAGGAATATCAAAAGGTTTTGTCTGAAGATCGTTTTAGAAAATTATGTTCTGCAGTGTCTGCGAAACATTATTACATACGGGCCTCCTAATAATCAGCTTGCGACGAAGAGTCCTAATGAGAGTTGCCTGTTACATTATCAAAAAGCTTGTTACTACTTTCATCATTAAAAAATAAAAATAAAATCACATTATGTTCTGTTACAACAGAGTAGCTTGTGCTCTTCATTTAACGTCACACTGTGTGTGTGTGTGTGTGTGTGTGTGTGTGTCTCCAGCAGCTATTTGAATCAGCTGTATTATTCTTAGACTTATCAGTCGCTTGTTACCTAAAAGGTCTCTAAGCAAATAATAATAATAATAATAATAATAATAATAATAATAATAATAATATATTTATACCCCACCCATCTAGCTGGGTTTCCCCAGCCACTCTGGGCAGCTTCCAGCAAAAGATTAAAAAATCAAATATTAAAAGCTTCCCTAAACAGGGCTGCCTTCAGATGTCTTCTAAAAGTCAGTTGTTTATTTCTTTGACATCTGGTGGGAGGGGGTTCCACAGGGTGGGTGCCACTACCAAGAAGGCCCTCTGCCTGTACTTACATTTGTGCTGTGGTATACATTATATCACGGGGGGAGGGGGGGGAGAACGTTTTCATATAGGATGTTAACGTTTTCATGCAACATACAAAAAAGCCACACACAACCAGTAACAACCCTAGGAAGCTTTCACAAAACTGTAGATTTATAAGGAACACCCCCCCCCCCGGGCTCATCTATTCCAACCCCCCCACAATGCAGGAATCTCAGCTAAAGCATCCATGACAGATGGCCACCCAACCTCTGCTTAAAAACTCCAAGCCAGGAGAGTCCACAGCCTCCCGAGGGAGACCGTTCCACTGTCAAATGGCTCTTACTATCAAAAAGTTCTTCCTGATGTTTATTCAGAAGCTCCTTTCTTGTAACTTGAAGCCATTGGTTCGAGTCCTGCCCTCTGGAGCAGGAGAAAACAAGCTTGCTCCATCTTCCATGTGGCAGCCCTTTAGATATTTGAAGAAGGCTATCATATCTCCTCTCAATCTCCTCTTTTCCAGGCTAAACACACCCAACTCCCTCGACTGTTCCTCATAAGGCTTCATTTCCAGACCCTTTATATCTTGGTCACCTTCCTCTGCACACCTTCCAGCTTGTCCATATCCTTCTTTTAATTGTGGTGCCCAGAACTGGACACAGGTGTGGTCTCACCAAGGCAGAATAGAGGGGTACTATTACTTCCCTTGATCTGGACACTACGCTGGCATACATTACATCGTCAATTGCCTTATTCCATCCTATTCATTTCAATGAGAAGGAAATGTAGAGGCAGGGAAACGAAATCAATTACATATAGTTTGCAGATCGTATTCACTTGCTTCATCTCTGCATGGACATAGAACAAATAAGTGAATGTTGGCAATTTCCGCTCCTGATTGCATTTTTGTCTCCAGCATCCCTAGTTGTGCACCAGCATCAGGGGCCAGCATCATTAGGCACTTGCTGAGGGTCACACGCTTGTTGTTGTCGTTTAGTCGTGTCCGACTCTTCGTGACCCCATGGACCAGAGCACACCAGGCACTCCTGTCTTCCACTGCCTCCCACAGTTTGGTCAAACTCATGCTGGTAGCTTCGAGAACACTGTCCAACCATCTTGTCCTCTGTCGTCCCCTTCTCCTTGTGCCCTCCATCTTTCCCAACACCAGGGTCTTTTCCAGGGAGTCTTCTCTTCTCATGAGGTGGCCAAAGTATTGGAGTCTCAGCTTCACGACCTGTCCTTCCAGTGAGCACTCAGTGCTGATTTCCTTCAGAATGGAGAGGTTTGATCTTCTTGCAGTCCATGGGACTCTCAAGAGTCTCCTCCAGCACCATAATTCAAAAGCATCAATTCTTCGGCAATCAGCCTTCTTTATGGTCCAGCTCTCACTTCCATACATCACTACTGGGAAAACACACTACTGGGTCACACGCTAGTAGGGGCCCATTGCCAATCCCTGGAGCCTCTTGCCCCAGCTTCTCCTCCTTGCCTCTTCACCTGTCCTCTCTGGCCAAGAAAGCTGAGCAGCAAGGAAAAGGAACAGAGACTTCCACATGCCTGAAAGTCAGTCCCCACATTTAATTATTATTTGGAGGCTTTATTTCTCAATGGATTCCCTTTCTTTCCCCTTCACTTATAGAAAAACCAATCTTTTATTGTTGCAGGACCTGAACTTTGGAACTCCCTGCTTATTGTCATCAGGCACGCAACTTCACTGTGTCCTTTTCAGTGCCTGTTTAAAGCAGTTTTGTTTAGGCAAGCCCATCCAGGCTTTTTAGCTACTGTTGATCTCCACCATGCTTAGAATATTTTAAAGTTTTTAAATGCTTTATTTAAATTGCTTCAATATTATTATTTTTTAGGAACAAAGCAGCATATATGTTTTGTTAAATGCACAAAATAAATAAAAGCTACTGCTATTCTGAACAGTTTAAAGACCACAAAGAAATCTTTGGTTAAACAGTTTACTAAAGAATTTCAACTGGCTCTCCATTGAGATGAATGGCAAGATTCAGTGGGAACAGGAACAGATCCAAATCATTCTAAATATTAATGATGGAATATAATTAATCTCTTGCTATAGTTCTACAGCGCATCGTCAGGGCACATTATGCAATAAGACAAAGACTTTGTTTCCTTTCCCCCTCTCTCTCTTCCCTGCTCCATAGGTCGCAGGGAGTGATCTATGCCAAATCTGCCAAATTAAACCCTATTATCGCCTCTGATGACTACCAATTAAGTCTCTTGGAGTGTATAGAATTTTTTATATTTGAGGCCAAGAACGCAAACAATGCTGTAGCTTATTTCAGAACAATGCCATTACCCCATCGCAAGACAATAATACAGGACTGCAAACTTGAAGCAAGCTCTAACTTGGCAGAGGGTTGTGTAGTTTATGGGCAATGTAGATATTTTCATTAATTTGTACACTCCCCCTCCCCATCCCTGTGAACAATCATTTTATTATTTCCCCACTGATGGAGGATTATAGTCTTTCTCTGGGATATAGCAATAATAATATGAACGGCTTGAATTTTATGTTTAGGATTGAATTTCCATTGTATTTAGAGTTTCTGTGCTGGTTACCAGCTTGCCCATGGACATACAAGGCAAGGTTGGCCTCAAACAAATCTCTCTCTCTCTCTCTCTCTCTCTCTCTCTCTCTCTCTCTCTCTCTGCATTGATTTCCCACCTGTAAAGTAGTTCAAGAGCCACTTTGTAAGGTTGGTGGAGAGAAAACAATTTTTAAACATACTACATAGAAAAGGTTCAAAGGTTGCAGACCTTCAGACGTTTACCTGGGACTGAATCCCATTGAACTTGGCGAATTGTACATAATGGCAAATGTGCTACATAAACAACTCAACAATAGAAAAAAAAATCTGCTTGTACAAGGATGTGCCCTTGTACAAATAACTCCACTTCCCTCCATATGGTATCAAGGCGAGATATACATGTGTGTGCATGCATGCTTCTGTCCCTCTTGCTGCTAGCTCCTATAGCAGCCTGGAGAACATACCCTGGAGAAGTCCACAAGGAGTGGGCAAGGGAATAGTCTTCTATTCCTATTGTCTCCTCCCAACAATTAGCATTTAGTGGCCTTTGTAGATTCCATATAGCCATAATGGTTAAAAGCAACTGATGGACCTTTCATTCTTGAACTTGTCTAATCCCTCTTCAAATCCATCTAAACTACTTTGGATTATTTTATTGGATGCATAGTTTCGCACGAGGCAAGAGACCTTCCCTATTGTCCTTCCCCCATCCCCATGACAACTATTTCCAGACTTCTGTACCTGCCACCCACAAACCTCAGTCTCTACCCTCTTCCCTCTTCCCCACTCCTTGCAAGCATAGCCAAATGATTAAAACCTGGACCCTAATAGCAAAATTGCAAAGGAAAAGAAAAGAGCAAGGCACATTTGGAAAACAATCTATTCATTTATTCTGGATCATAATTAGCAGTAGCTCAAAGAATTTACATCCCCTTTGAAGGGGAAAAAGTTTATTCAGAATTCATTTATAGAAATTGCTCCTTCCTTGGAGTTGTGCTGGCTTAGCTAGATGGCACTGCTTTACCGTAATGAGGGACATAAGCCTGTGGACATTCCTTTAAATCCATTGCCCTTTGGAGTTGGAACTGTATATTGTGTTTACAGGGTGAGAAGCCTCCATTCATACGTGAGAGCACATTCAAGCCTCTTTGCTATCAGCAGATGATCCCATAGCAGTTACCAGGACCATGTGTGACAGGAACAGCGGCCAGCTCAAAAATTGCATGTCAGATTTCCCAGAAAGGAAGCTCAAGATTGAAGAGATTTATGCATGTTCCTGGGAATACTGGTAGGCAATGCCCACAAGGAATGTTCCCCAGGCTTTTCACAGGAACTATGTGCCACTCCTGAGACTTAAAGGAAAGCAACCTTGCAAACATGGGGTCTTCTCCTTTGCTCATACAAAAACAAAAGGACCAGGCTATTAGGGAAATGAAAACTTGGGTAACTTGGGAAGCAGAGCTGGAGAAGATATTCTATTGTTTGAGGCTAAAGTACAAAACTCTTAAGGTGTGAGGTGTTGGACATTACTTGCATGAAGGAAAATCTGCAAAAGAAATACAATCTATGGTAATTCTCAAAGAACTGCAGGCTAAGGCTCACAAATAGTTAGGCTAATTCTGCACTCCTTCCCCAATGCTGTACAAGTTGCGATAAAGAGAATTCATGTTCCAGGAATACCCAGAATAGTCTGGCTTTCTTCATGTGAACACTTCGAGAGTTACACATTTCGCTTCTTGCTGGAGATGAGTGAAAAAAGCGGACTTAGAATTCCTTTTCCAAGAGATGTCAGGTAGCCAACATACTAGATCTTTTGTAGAACACAGCTAAGTCCTGACTATTCTCTGCCAAGCTTACCAAACCCGGCTTGTTCTTTAGCGTTAAGTTGTTACAGAAGAAAATGACTGCATGGAATCAGAACATGGGCTCCCTGGCATGAGGCCATTCTGCAGGGTGACAATACATAGCTACAAAGCGATTACATCTATTTTTAGGCATTGTGCAGCATGTTACAGTGGCAAACAATAGAAAAGGAACTAAGGGGGCAAACAGGAGTGAAAATAGACGGGCACTTGCTGTAAAATTCTCTCCTACAACTTTGTCTCAGTTTGTGAGATTTGTAAGTGAATGTGTGAATACATTCAATTTACTTGTTGCTCCGAATATGGAAGTGTAACGGCAGGAAGGCAATAAGAGGATCTAGCTGATTTGGTGTGTTACACCAAGTATTTTAATGTGGCCACATGAAATGTTGGCAATCCTAACCTCACTGAGAACTGGGGCTGCCAGTGCTTTATGGGGCCTCATGAAAATCCCTGAGTCCTCCCAGATAGCCATCCCTTGCAGGGGTCTCCATCACTTTCCTCCAAACCTGTCAATAAAAGGTGGCTTCAAGATCCGACAGGCTGCCTACCACTCACAGCTGAATTCATAGGAACACAGGAAGCTGCCTTGTAATGAGCCCATGAGTTCATTTAATTCAGTATTGTCTACATTGAGTGGCTGCTGTTCTCCTGGCTTCAGGAAAGAGCTTCTGCTGGTGGGACACCAGGGACCAAACTCATATCCTTTTGCATCGAAACATATACTCCGTCACTGAGCTACAGCCCTTTTCCAGTTCCTCACCTGCCTTCCTCTCACCTGTTTCCTGACCCTTTCTTGCTTCTTTGGCTGGGAAGGAGCTCCAAATTCTAAAGGAACCCCAGGAAGGGAAAGTACCTTTCAGCTGCTACTTGCTAGCATTTATTATTGATTGCACCTCATTCTTTCTCTAAAGAGCTTAGGGTAGCACACACAAGGTATGTCCTGACCCAGCAAAACTGAGTTCCCAAAGTATGGAGGAAACAAACAGCAAAAAAACCTTTGTGGATGATCAGTTGCAGCATACTATTGTGTGTGAACCACAACCTACTTCATCAGATGCATAAATTGCTATACTTGGTTATCAGATGAGTGCATGCATGTGAGAATACCTATATGACCAAATGAATTAACATATCCTTAGTAATAAAATTGCCGTTCAAGTGTAGCATCTTGCCCTGTGGATTGGCTCCCCACACAAATTTCTCCCAGTGCAACCACATGCCACCACCAACTAAGGAATCTTTTGCAGTGGTGCGGAGACTGTCAGTTTGCATTTCATAGTACAGAAAGTATTGATCTGATGTGTAGAGATCTTTCCTATTCTAATTAATCCAAGAGGGTTCTGGAAGCTTCTCTGTGCGAAAGAAACAAGCAGAAGGTTCATGATGTTTGGGTTATTCCTTCAGAGAAACTGAGTGCAGCTGGTTCTGTTATCTTTTTCTGTCAAGGTCATGCTGACTATAATAGTAAGGGCAGAAGCACCTGGGTTTCACTCTCTGTCTCTCTTTCCGTCCGGTTTGTGTTCTGTATCTTAACATCTTAGTGTTAAGGTTTTAGTCTTATTATAAGTTATTGCAAGTTTAAGTTAAGTCTGCTGCAACTGGATTTCTTACAGACAGTGCCAATCCTGAATGTATTGGATTTGTGACCATTATGTCCATTTGTCTTCAGTAACAGTAAAGCTCTGCTTTATGAAATATAATTGCCTCTGGTCTTTTTTTTTGGGGGGGGGGAGGGAATCCTGCAACGTGTTTAAGTTTTTACTCTACTCACTATACGATGGAATCTGCTCTGCATCAATATGAGTAGAGTTCATGACACAGACTAGAGTGACCATGTGTCCTACTTAACAGAGGACAGTCCTCTGTTTGAACGGCTGTCTGGTTTAAAGGTAAAGAACTGTAAGGAGGGAGAGTTGTGGAGGGAAAATGGTGGCTTGACGTTTCCCATCAATTTAGCAGCAACCTCGACAGCAGACTCAGCAGGCCCACAGATCACCTCATCACCTCACTCTTCCCCACTATGGCGAGATGCACCGTACTTCCATTTAAATGATGATTTAAAATTATTTCCAATTCTGCATCTACACATATAAATTTAGCATATGCAGATTTTATGCAAACCACTGCCCTCTTTTGCATTCTTTTTCGTTGAAGCGCCCATCCTTGAGGAGAGAAGCCCTGGGACTGTGGCTAAGGTCTCTGCCCCTTAACCATGATCTGCAGCCCAAGTTTGTCCTATGTTTACAGATCATGCTTAAGGGGAAGAGATTTGAACGATGATCCCAGCTTTGAACAACATGCTGAGCCAAACCTTTGACACACTGTGCTAAAAGGACCAGGGAGGAGCAGAACTTCTGCGAACTCCTCTCTGGGAGTGAGCATGTTTGCACGGTCCCAATAAGCCATAGCTTCACTTATCATGAGGTGCTTGCCAGGCCGGTATTTGTATGAAAGTGGGCTGAAGCGGCTCATGAGCCTTAGCACCAATTATTTGTGTTGCCCACTGAATAAATAAATATACAAATCATGCTCCTGCCAAATAAATGCAACCTCACAGCTTTGCAATGTGCTCAATAACACACATTCCTAAGAGAAAATGCAGGTTTAGAATGAGACTCACAGTTCTGATGACTTTTGGTCATATTCTCAGAGTCCAGTGCATGGTAGAATTCATAGGCAGAACGGCCCAGCAGCTCCTCAGGATGGTATCCAACTAATTCAGTGATCCTTGATGAAACAAGCAAACAAACATTTTCATTAGATATTTGGTTTCGAACATTTTTCATTTAGCAGCGTGCCTTCCCAAATTAAGGAAAATCTGAGCCTGTAAGTTTTTATTGGTATTGCCCTGAAGAAGTGTACTTCAGCTTCACTGGGGCAAATAAACCTTCTTTCATCTTTCTCTCCCTTTTACACCCTGATTTAGCATAGGATAGCTTCTTACATTCCTACTGAGTGGTGCATTTGGCTGCGACAAGATAGCTCTAAAAGTAGTCATTTTGGCAATTGCTGCTCTAAAACATAACATTAAGAACATATCATAGCAGCATCTTCTGCTGTAGAGTTTTATCTCACTGCATCAGAGGCAAATCTACAAATGTGGACATATCTAGATGGGATTGTTACCTGGGCTGAGCATCTCTTTAAATACCTGCTCCACACACACACCCCTCCACTTTCTGTTTTGCTGGATTTGCAGGTGCTTCTACATTTGTCTAAGCATCTTTGTCCAAGGTTTCAATGTAACTACCTCTACTAGAGTACACAGTTTCAGTTAAGTCCCTGTTAACTATTGCACTAAAATAAACAAACATTCCTGATCACACATGCATACTGATTGCCAGATGACTGCAGCATCAAGTGCTGACCTGTGTGTGTGAATGAGCCATCACCATACACCACAAGACATAACTTTTATGCCTTCCCCATAGATCCAGATATCAGGTTTTGAATAATACAAACACATGCAGGCATAAAATGGCCAAAATTCTACTACACGTTTTGTATAAGCTAGATGCTTCTCAGTAGAGTTTAAGAATCATTTGTCAATATTTACAAGCTGAGCTTAGCAGCAGGAACACAAAATGCCCGAAGCGCAGAGCAGTGCCACACAATGACAACATCAGTGTGTAGCTTTGTATTTGATCAGCAAATGATATTTCTAATTCCAAGCAGTTCCTTGCTAGCAAATCAGGCCTTGAGATCTAGAGTGAAAGAGAGGCTCGTCTCCAGTCGCAGGTAAGGAATCAGGAATCCTTGTTTAGAGAGCTAACCTGCTGAGGTTAGCCCTGGCACCATTTGACACCTGCATCATTCTAAACCATGGTTAGCTTTAACCAGAGTTTGCAAACTTTGGCAAGCCTGCTACGCTAGCATTTTGCGCACACATAATGAAACAGCAGAGTGAGCTTGAAAAAGATAAGGAAGAGAGGAATTTGCAAACAAGGGGGAAGGTACACATAGTTCACAGAATGGTTGTAAATTTTTAACCATGGTTAAGACACCAGGAAATGTTGTGTCTCTACTGTGCTATCCGCAACCCATGATTCTGACTGATTTTTTGTTGATAGAGCAGATTGGAATGGAGCGGAGGGACCCAATTAACTTTTGACTCTTGCTCCTCTTTGGACTTCCATCATTTCTTTAGTTTTGACTCTCTAAATTGGAATTTATAGTTAGGGGTTAGCTCATTGCTTTTGGTATTTCCGTTACTAAAGAGGATATTAAACAAACAAATGCTAGGCAATACGTTAAATGATGGCTTTCCCCCAGCTGCTGTACTTATGCAATAATGTTTTGTAGCATAAATTCAGCAAAGATTTTCACACAGTGACTCCATTCCTTGCGTCACCAATGTACAAACAAGTACCAGGTTACAAATAAATGCCACTGTGAGGATTTGGCTTCGAAAACTTCAGTTGTGTACAGAGGTAATTAGAGAAAAGACCCTATTGTAGCATGTATACTGTATCAGAGTGATTGATGTACATTGCTATTAAAATTCAAAGCCCCCCCCTTTGTTCCCCCTCCTCCACTTTTCAGGATGTCCTTGCTATATTTTGTACAGTTTTTGTTGTTTCAATTTCACATTTTGTATAGTTTTGATCCTATCTAAATCAAGAGTCTGTACCCTAGGTATCTGTAGAACGAAACTGGAGGACGTATTTAAGAACAACTGCAGAATGAAAAGGCTATACCATGCCCCCACCTTTTGAACTACTTTGCTCCCAGTTGACGTTAACCTTACAAAGCCAGGAAATACAACCTCAGAACAAGCACACAGCCTCGTCTGCCTGCAAGCACGTAATTGCCATTATCACTAATGATGGTAACACTGTATTCTCACAAGGATCCTGACTTCTGCGAAGGCTCTTCTACCCCACACACATTTTACGCAGGGTGGTGTTGTTTTTTTAAAACGACACGGAGCACGCTGGAACTTGCGTCAGCAAAAAGAAAAAGAAATCAGGCTCCCATCTGTCAGAAGAGCCCCCAAATGCGTTGTAATGCATTACATTATCTGAGAGCACATCTCGGGGGTTAGCATCTGTGATGATGGAAGACCGAAACAGAACACAGATCTCCTTCCCCAGCAGAAACTAGGAGGGCAGCACCATAGCTCAGTGGTGGAGAATAAGCTTTGAATGTAGAAGTTCCCAGGTCTAATCCTTGGTCTCTCCATGCAAGGCTGAGAGAGTCTCCTGTTTGAAACCGCAGAGTGTGTGTAAGCCAACATTCCCAAGCCAGGTGTTCTCAAGATATTTAGGACCTTGACTCCCATCATCCCTGAGCCTTGGCCATGTTGGCTTGGGCTGATGGGAGCTGAAGTCAGGAACTTCTGGAGGGTACCAGGTTCAGGAAAGCTGGTGTAGGCAACATTGAGCGAGATGGATCTAGCTCAGCACAAGCCTGTTCCACATGAGTGGGAGACAGGAGGACGTTCCAAACCCTGTCTTCATTAACTTCTTTTGTCCCACAATCTCGGGGAGGGATAGTACTTCTGGTGGGGGACCCATTGTGTTGCTTCTGGGCCTTGCTCAGCTCTCACCTGTGGCCGCTAGAAGCTGCCAGCATGCGACAGTGGCCACACCTCGGGGAACGGCCTCAGCTGGCTGGCTAAACCAGGGGAAGGTGATTGATGGGTCTTGAGGAACTTCCCTCATCTAAAGCAATTGGCAGGAACCACATTGGCAGGAACAAAAAGATTTTATTCTATTTATTTAAACGATTTAATTAAGGAGCTTATAGGCGCAGACTTTTTCTTTGGATAAATACAATGGTATTTGGAATGAGTTCACACATAATATATTTGGTTACTGACAATTATATCGGAATTAGGATAATAACAAAATACTGTACATTAATGAATGGTGATGTAACAGTATTTTTTTCTTTTCTTTTATCATTCTCACTTTCTCCCCCCCATCTTTTTATAAATGAAATTCTCTTAATAAAATAATAAATGATTTCTATAACACTTAGCTACAATCGTCTCTAAGTAAAAAGTGGTTAGAGCTGTAAAATCAGTCTGCATCAGGGGTGTACTATATCGGTAAACCCATTCTAGAATGAGTAGAATAGCAGTTGCTGATGATGTACTAACCAAGCAGAAGAAGAAGAAGAAGAAGAAGAAGAAGAAGAAGAAGAAGAAGAAG
>JAXCMG010000003.1:80802881-80822799 GCA_034642415.1 Podarcis siculus | reverse complement strand
GAAGAAGAAGAAGAAGAAGAAGAAGAAGAAGAAGAAGAAGAAGAAGAGTTTGGATTTGATATCCCGCCTTTCACTCCCTTTAAGGAGTCTCAAAGCGGCTAACATTCTCCTTTCCCTTCCTCCCCAGTAGGTGGCTAAGATAACTGCATCCTAAATACTGGAATAACTGCACCGATTTTGAGCTTTTGAGCAGGAAAGTGTCAAGACGGAATGCTGAACTTCCTTCATTTTTCTCTGCAATTTAAATACAACATTAAGCACTTGCTACTGACTGCCCCTGCCATGCCAAACCAGTGCGTTTTTAATCCATTACTTTTCTTTCAATCTGTGCTTTACTTCCTCAATGCAACATCAACCTCGAAAAGTTCACACCCCAGAATTACCTCTTGCGGTACATGTGTCCTGCGAAAATGTCATGTTCAGCTGGATCAGATGTAATCTTGGATTACAAAGTCTCATGCATTAGGGAAAGAGGTGTTCTGTTGCCTTTTCACTGAGGCCTACTAAGAGGTAGGCACACAGCAATGCAAACAGCTATTTAGATGCTAAATGTCAAGGGAACAGTGTTTATTCTCTTAAAACAGCGGGTAATGAGGAAAGCAGGGAAATTCTAAACCTGACCTATACGAGATTGAAATATTATCCAGGGATTAAGGTTTTTAAAACAGCTACTTTTGAAAACTGGATAAACCATCCATATGCCGATAAGCTTTTAGCAGAACTGCCTTAATAACACACATGACCCTGCCAATTTTTGTAAAACGAAATATGCATTTGGTTCTTTTTCCTCCACTCCCGAAACCTGTATTCATGAAAACAGTTTTATTTCTAGCATTCTGAGCTGCCGGCAACAGTCTGCAGAAAGCGCTTTGTGGGTAGCTATCCTGCTTGTTTCCAAACCTGTAGTACGTTCAGAATCAGGGTTTTTCAAAAAACAACAACAGCAACCTTAATGCACGCAGACTGCTGGCATGGAAATTGCATTAGCCAATTGCAGGTGGCACCAAGCACCAGATGCAATGCTAAATGGCCAGCCAGTGTCATGTCACTCCCTTTGCCCAAGTCCCTTTCAAGTGGCACACGTGTCAGGCATAGATAAGACCAGAAATTATGTATTGAGGTCCATATTTTCTTAGCATTGCAGCACGTTAGACAGTTTGCCCAGAAGTCTCTCTGTTTATATTTGGTTTTGCAATGGAACTATACGTTGCAGTAAACACAGGACTGCCATCAAAAATGGCAGCTCGTCATCAAGTTTACCCCCTCTTTCCTATAGCTTTAAAATGTACATGTGTGCAGGCATCACCTGACTCTGCCTAACTGTATCCTAAATATGGGCTGCCTAGTCTAGGAACAAGCGAGTCTGTCAAATCTGGAGAACAGCATTGCAAAATTCGAAGATGTGTGAATTTCAAAGGATGACTATACTTCGGTTTGTGTATTGTTCTGGAAAGTGAGCATTAAGTAGGTTCACCTTTAAATGTGGACAGAATCAAATTTACTTATTTATTTTATGTTTTTCATAAAATTTATACCACTGCTTGGTTGTAAAGAAAATCTCAAAGTGTTTTACGGAAGGATAAAACATGAAAAATCAAAGATAAATTCACAACCCTGCTTTAAGACATACGAAAGTTAAGATGTGAAAGTAGATTAAAAGTACCTCTTTTAATCTAGGCTTATTTCCTCAATAATGTTTTTAGCAGGTGCCAGAAAGAATGCAGTGATGACACCTGCTTGGTTTCAATCGGCAGGGAGTTCCAAAGTGCAGACGCTGCCATACTAAATGATTAGATTTTTACAATTGCAGAATGGGTATTATGTGGCACCTGTAGCTACGCCAATTCCACTGATCCAAGCAGTCAAGTGGGCACAAGTGGGAATTTCTCTGCCACCCCAATGTAGTCTAATAGCCCACCTCTTGCAGAAGTTGAAAGATTTGGTGCAGCAGAGGACGGGGAATATTTATCTCTGAGACTGAGGATAGTGGATACCACACTTTTGGCTCGGGAGCCAATACGTTCGACTTGCAATACAGTCGTATTTTGAATGCCTTGCGAGTTGAACGTTTTGACTCCTGAGCGCCACCAACACAGAAGTGAGTGTTCAGGTTTGCGAACATGCTTTGGAACCAGAACGTCCAACACGGCTTCCGATTGGCTGTAGGAGCTTCCTGCAGCCAACTGGAAGCTGTGCCTTGGTTTCTGAACATTTTGGAAGTCGAACGGACTTCCGGAATAGATTCCTTTCGACTTCCAAGGTTCCACTGTACTGGGCTATATGGCTTAGCTAAGGATAAAGCCACTGATATGTCCCTATGAAAGAAACCTTCTCCACAACCAAAACACTGGTTTAAAGCTCTGTCTCACACAATACCTGACATATCCAGTTCCAGGACCTGCATAAGACATTTTGTTGCATGCGGCCAAAGCCAGTTCTCCAACCTTCCCCATACCACATAAAGAAACAAATCAGACCTACAGTTCAAGCAGACAGCATCTTCTGCTGCGTCTGATGTAGGGATATCTGAAAATTTCAGTGGAAATGGAAAAGGAAGTGGAAATTGCTACAGTTTTGTGTGTTCACCTGTGGCCAGGAATGGAATTACCAGAAATTAGCAGCTGCTGGAAACCACAGGGAGGAAGAGCGCTCTTGTCCTCAGGTCCCACTTCTGGGTTTCCCACAGGTATCCAGTTGGCCACTGTGAGAACAGGATATTGGACTAGATGGGCCTGATCCAGCAGGGGGCCTTCTTATGTTCTTATGGAAATCAATCATGTGAATATGACTGGTATTTGTTCACATCGCTGTTGTGTTTTTTCAAAAAGGTCACAAGTGATGAGCAATTAATGACCTTTTTCACATTGTTTTGCATAGATAGTTGTGTAAGATATGTGCAAGTTCAGCTTGCATTCAGTAGCAGGCAGCGAGATGAATAATGTAGTATTTGGTGGAAACGGAACTGCAGTGGAAGGGGAACAGTGCTGATTGTGACAAAGGTAGGCCAGAATGGAAATCACTGCTTTCTTTCATCCCTGAGGACAGCAGGCTAGTTTATGACATGCAGGTTAGGCCCCCAAGGCACACACAATTCTCCCAACATCTTGCTGATGCCCCATACCATCTGTTGCTGGAGATGACTTCCTCACTCTCCTTAATGGTACCCCTATCCTGTTAACTTATAAAAAAGTAACAGAACTGAACCCACACGTAAGCTTATTTCCATCTCACAAACACACAGGAACAGGAACTTAGTTCTGAAGACGGCCCCAGTTCAAACAAATAGTGGAATCAAACAGTTTTTTACAAATAGTGGAATGAAATAACCAGTTGTTGTTTTTAATGTGGTTTTAGCCACCGTTCCTGCAGGAACTTGTTGCATTTTTCTAATAACATCTATATTTCAAAAAGGCACGTAGCTGCTAATTAGAGAGAGAAAGTCGTCTTAGATGTGTTAGGCAACCTGCTATCCTTCAAGCAATGGACTAATATGTAGGTAAGCAACAAACAAGCATAGCATGGCCTGCAAGCTGAAATCTGATATAGTTTTCCCTTGGGAAAGCTTTCCCCCTTGAATGACTCCAACTCATGGGTGAGTTGCCACATGGTCCGGGGAGCATCACAGCAGCTAATCTGTTGCATGCTGCCTATTCTGTATATACCAGTGGTCGAGAACCTAATTAAGTCTGCCAGGGCCACCCATTTAGTTTGAAAGGCCATGTGGGCCAAGCCATGCCCTCCTGCCCTGTGTCTGATGCCATATATACAAAGCCCTCTGAACAGCGCTTTGCAAGCCCCGGCAATTGGTCGATCACCAGGGTTTTCACAGTGCTATGCACAAGCTTTGCAAGCTCAGACTGTTCGCTGTCTGTCTGGCAAGCATAGTCAACAGTGTATACTAATAGCAAGCTCATTCTCAGAATGCAAATCCTCATCTGGGCAAAACATGGGCAGCACCCATGCGGAAGAGGGAAGCCCCCACAGCTCGTGGGAACCCCATGGTTTGCAGAAGTACAAGAAATCAGAGGTCTTAAAAGTTGCCAGCAGGAGCACCTGCTGAGGAAGGACCATAGCTCAGTGCTTTGTATGTAGAAGGTCACAGGTTGAATCTTTGGCATCTCTAGGTATGGCTGGAAAAGTCTGAAGCCCTAGAGGGATGGAGCCGGTCAGTATGACAAATGCTGTGCTTCGAGGGACAAACGGTCTGATTCTGATTCCTATGATGATCTGGCTCTCACTAATCCAAAATCAGAAAAATAACATTGTGGACCTGGTCTAGTATTTGCTTTTAAAGTTGGATTCAACATTAACTTCAGTTTAAATGCCTGACAAAAGAGACTTACTAACTGTTGCATTCCAAATGCTTCCAGTAGTTCTCACTTCCATGGTGAAAAATGTCTGGGTTTTTGCCAAAAGAACCAGGAAGTCTATGTTTTGAGTATCGCTCTTTGCCTTTTTTGGGTGAAATCCCCCTAAAAAAAAGCCCAACAACTTCTTGAAATACGGCAACCCTACATCGCAGGTTAAGGGGAAGGATTATTTCTGCTTTAATGAGGAAGCGCTGGTCAGCTGCAGAGTTCATTAATCTAGAAGGATTTATTAATTGTATTTGCAGCAGAAGCAGTTTTAGCACTGTGTTTGAAAATGGGACATCCTAGCTTATGGGAAAGCAAGTGGAAAAACCTGAGCATTGCACAATGGCAAGGAAAGCATATTTCCCAGCACTGCCTGACAAACCATGAGGCTTTGGGGACAAATATCCATTGCTGACGTTGTTTAATGAAGGGACTTTGAGGATTTTGCATCACTCCCTGTTCTTCGTCACCTCTTCCTGATCTGGGAGTGCCTGCCAGGGCATTTCCGCAGGAGGAAAACACTTATCTGGCTGGCCCATATCCTTTCCCCTCTTGGTGCCCATTCAGATTGGGCGGGCTGCTTTTTTCCCCTCTTGCTGCCAGGCTGCAACCCTAAGCAAGCTTACCAGAACTGCCCTGCTGGATTTAGGGGGTTCTGCTTCAGTTGAGGATGAAGGCTTGTTTGCCCCCTCGCGCTTCCTCTGAAGAGCCTGCGGCAGTGCAAATAGGGATCTCCCATTTTATCCTCGATGGACTCGTCCAGTATACCTGAAGGAGCGTTTCCTCCCCCATCATTCTACCCGGACACTGAGATCCAGTGCCGAGGGCCTTCTGGCGGTTCCCTCACTGCGAGAAGCCAAGTTACAGGGAATCAGGCAGAGGGCCTTCTCGGTAGTGGCACCTGCCCAGTGGAACATCCTCCCACCAGATGTCAAAGAGAACAACAACTACTAGACTTTTAGACGACATCTGAAGGCAGCCCTGTTTAGGGAAGCTTTTAACATTTGATGCATTACTGTATTTTAATATTCTGTTGGAAGCCGCCCAGAGTGGCTGGGGAAACCCAGCCAGATGGGCGGGGTATAAATAATAAATTGTTGTTGTTGTTATATCCTCATCAACCACCCTCCCTGTCATTGGCTGTAAAAGGTTCGGAAAAAGGGGGACCCCCAAAACAATCAAGTGTATGGAGCGACTCCCCTGAGGAGGCAAGGCTGCAGTGTTTGGGACATTGGGGTTTAGAGGAAAGGCAAGTCAGAGATGCCATGACAGATGTTCATAAAATTAGTAAAACGATGAAACTTGTTCCCACAGGAGGCAGTGATGTCCCCCAACTTGGATGGTTTTAAAAGGAAATTAGACAAATTCCATGGACAAGAGAGCTATTGATGGCTACTAGCCCAAATGGCTATGCTCTGCTTCCGCAGTCAGAGGCAGAGAAGCTTCTGAATACTAGTTGCTGGAAGCCACAGGAGGGGAGTGGGCTCCTGTGTTCGAATCCTGCTGTTGGTTTCCCACAGGCATCTGGGTGGCCACTGTAGGAAGAGGATGCTGGACGAGATGGGCCCCTGGTCCAACGCAGCAGCCTCTTTTTATCATAGAATTGTATAATTCAAGAAGACCACAAAGGCCACCTAGCCCCCTGCAATGCAGGAATCTTTTGCATAACATGGGGCACAAAACCCACAACCCTGTGATGAAGTCTCACGCTCTACCGACTGAGCTTCTTATGCTAACTAAGGTTGAGATATACCCAAAGGACCGCCTCTTTCCCTATGAACCTACCCTGAGCTTATCTTTTGAGGCCCTTCTCTGTGTGTCTCCTCCTTGAGAGGTTCGGAGGGCGGCACCACGAGAACAGGTCTTCTCTGCAGTGGCTCCTCATCTGTGGAATGCTCTCCCCAGGGAAGTTTGTCAGGCCTTTGGTTGATCTGATTTATATCCTATGCCCTTTTAAAATGTGTTTGTTTTTTTGGGGGGGGGAGGGCTATTGGGTTGCTGTTTTTATTTTTATTAGGTATTTTGTGGTTTTATATCTTGACTTTATTCTGTGAACCGCCCTGAGACCTCCAGGTATAGGACGGTATATAAATTATAATAATCATAATCATACTCATAATAATACAGTCATAACTCGGGTTAAATATGCTTCAGGTTGAGCATTTTCAGGTTACGCTCCAACCCAGAAGTAACGGAATGTGTTACTTCCGGGTTTCGCTGCTTGTGCATGCACAGACTCTCAAAATGACATCACGCGCATGCGCAGAAGCGGCGAATCACAACCCTCACACACGCAGACGTGTGTTCTACTCAGGATGTGAACGAGGCTCCGGAACGGATCCCGTTCGCATCCAGAGGTACCACTGTAGAGAGATGACGATGTCCAACACCACCCAGGCTACATTCAGACAACCCTTATCTGATAATTTTCCAGATTAATTTAGAATCAGTGCCATTCTGTGACATGCTCATTAAGATTAGGACTGCAGCTTCCTTTTACCATATTGTAAGCATCCTCAGGGCCGTCCAGGGCATTCTGCTGCTTGGCTGAGACAAAGCAGTGAATGACTCACCCTACAGACCCCTCTCACTCAAAAGTACACAGCACACAAAGCTAGTTGGTTTATTTTGGGACCTGGGGCAGAAAGTCCCACAGGAGTCTGTCTCCCTCTGAGGCAGTAAAAAGACAATATGAAATTAAATAACTCTTTGCTGCCCTTTCATGATGTCCCAGTTTAGCTGCCTGAGCTGGTCACTTCATTCTGTCTAACGGTAGGACAGGCCCTGGCCATTCTATTTCTATGAAAAACACTGTATGTGTGTGTGTGTGTGTGTGTGTGTGTATGTGTGTGTGTGTGTGTGTGTTTGTGTGTGTTGTGCAGACTTGCATTGCTTTATTCCCACATCCAACACAGATTCAGAGCAAATTTTTAAAGCAACGGGATATTTACTATGCCAAATCCTAAAGCATATTCTGATCCCCATCACAAGTCACCTTTGTTTGCCTTAAGAGCATTAGTTTAAATCTTTCTAACAACTGCTCAACTTTCTTTTTTCCTCTCATGGTGGGTTCAGGGCAGTGCTGAATGTTGCCCTCTTTATTTCCAGGCCTTATGAAATATTCTCACGGAAGCTGAACTCCTGCAAATGTTTAACTCAGACAGGACATGAACAGACCCATTGTCTTTCCTAGGTTGATCTCAAAAAGAATGCTCAAGGGCCCGTGTTGGTTTTTTAGGCCCTGTGTTAAATTATATAAATAAATCCCATGATGCAACAGGAAAGCCTGACCTGGTATTGCTGGGAGTACTGGAATGGCAAGAGAAACAAAAGGATTTCAAGGAAAGGATTAGCGCCAAGACAGATGCTTTGGATCAGGCCTGCTGCAACTTGTGAGCAGGGCTTGCTGAATTTTATGCAGTAGCCTACAAAAGCTTTCGACATGTTGAATTGGTTAGTCTTTCAGATGCCACAAGAGACTTCCTTTTGTTTAAAAAAGACTAGAAGTCATTGCCAAGGCAAGTTACAAAATACATGAATTGGCCGGATGCATTTGACTTGGGTATCTCACAACTTGCACAGTCTTGCTTCAGTTCAGCCTTTGCCAATCGGAATCCTTCCACATATTTTGGACCACAATTCCCATCAGCCGCAGGCAGCGCAACCATGTTGGGAGTAGGTAATAAGCCTGTGCTGGCTGTGGGTGATGGGAGTTGTAGTCCAGAACGTCTGGAGGGTGCTCAGTTGGCAACAGCTGTTTATTCTCACGGAAACATTGCATAAAACACAAGCTGGACAGAGGAATCGCCTCTACCTTTTAGACTTTTTACCATATCAACTGGTTCAGGTGTATGATCAGGATTCCTAGTTGAGCAGAAGTTGCCCACTTCAGATCTTTCTGCTCAATGCAAGAAGGTCAGGGCAAAGCATGTAGGATGGGGATATTGGGGCGAAGTGTACTCCCTGTGCCCCCTACCCACATGCCCAAATGGGGCTAGTGTGATATTGTTATACAGGGCAGGCACAAACTCTGAAAGGGAAGAACAGTGTTGTTCTAATGTCATAGCACCAAGACCAGACAAAAATACTTTGAATTCCCAGCAGCCAGCTTAAAATGTTTAGCAGCTATATCTATACAGAAGTGAGTATATGTTTAAATTCTTTTGCACCGGCCTCCTTTTTTTGTTTACTTGCCATGGGTTTTTCTAGTCCTGGTGGTACTGTTCTCCCTATCGAGCCATACGTCTCCTTTGGGGTTTGCCTAAGTAACTGCGTTTTGCTCTGGTGTCTAAGAATATTCTTTAAAGAAGGGTGCCTGTGGTGATCACACAGGGTCCCCGGACATTTGACGGTCTAATGATCCCTGTGCCACCACTGTGATTGCTTTCTTTGTTGCCACCAACCCGTTTCTCTTGGGCACCCACGGAGTCCAGACAGTTGTTAACATTAACAAATAATCAAGTTTATTTTTATAAGCATGAACAAGTTTATGGTTTCAGTTAATTTTTCTTGTCAGTTTCTTAATCTTAGTTTCTTTACTGTCTTATACATTCCTAACAACTTCAAACTGATTATCCCAACTATCTATTTGACTCCACCTAACAGTTCCTCACACTCTCTCTCAACACAACTCGACCAACCCACAGACTTATTCTACCTCTTCCTTCTCCAACTCCCAACTCTCACTCTAACTCCTCCCCTTGGGTTCCCACTGGCCAATCACTTCACACTCATTTAACCCTTTCCTTATGACCCACCTAGGAGGCAAACGCCACAGTGCCTCTCAATTTATCACGCTGGAGAGGCATTATAAGCAAATAGCTGGTCTTTTTACCTGTCATCACAGTAGGTGAATTTCATGTCCATGCTGTGACGGCTCAAGAACGTCTTGCTGTCCAGGGGGATGTCAGTATTGGAAGGGTGTTGAATGGGTTCACACATTAATATCAGGCAAGACAAGAGAGGCTCTTTGTAGCCACAGAGAGCATGAGGAGGGCATGTATTATAGACCTTCAGTTGTCCAGTGCAGTGCAAAACCTGAAACATAAAGAAACTATTTGTACTAATACAAGGGTTTTGATTATTTAAAAAAAAACAAGGCAACTTGAGTAGATCAAATCTTTCAAAAAACATACGTTAAAAAAAAAAGTACCTTCCATGTGGCCGATTTTAGATTCACAGTTCTGCCTCTGTTGGTAACAGTGCATTTCATTCTCATGAAGAAGTCCCGCTCCATGGTCACCTCTTTATTCTTTTTCCCAAAGCCTGGACCTGAGAAAAATGTGGACAAGATTCTTTTTTAAGGCTTGTTTTGCAGTTCCCGTTGCATGCTCTAGTAACCAGCCAGCAAAGTTATTTCGGAAGGACCAGAGTAGGAACATTCCCCAAACTGCTGTGATCAACTAGCTACACAATTTGAGGATAAAGTTAATTGATTTTGGGGTGACCTTGGCAGTTCCAGATGAAGTCGCTAATGCCAAATCACTGATGTGGTGTGAGATCAGTTTCAGGTTATGCAGTCTGCTGATGTGAACAAGGTGCTGGCAGCTCTATGTCCAACCACATGCCCTCTGACTCTCTTGGCTTAGTCAATCTAGCAGAGGGGGTTGACTGGTTGGGTACAGAGCATGGTTAATGCTTCACTGCATGGGAGGCTGGTCCATGGTGCCTTGAAAGAGACTGTGGTACAGTCACTCCTAAAGAAACAGGCCCTGGATCCCTTGGACTGGAATAACTACCAACCAGTCAAGTATATCTGCCCTTGGGGGAAGGTGATGGGAGACAGCTGCAAGCAATCTTTGATGACACTGATTTAGATCTGTTCCAATCCGGGTTCAAGCTAAGTTGCCCTTGGCTGCTTTGATGGATGACTTTGACCAGGGCCTGAGGAGTGTGACCTTGCTTATTGATCTCTTCACAGCTTTTGTTACCGTTGACCATGGTACTCTTCTGAACCAGCCCCATGGAATGAAAATTGGGAGCACTGTGTAGGTTCTGGTCATATTTACAAACCAAGTCCAGAGAGTAGCCTGCCTAAAATATTTACGTTTAGGCAAGCACATCCAAACACATGTGGGACACGGGTGGCGCTGTGGTCTAAACCACTGAGCCTCTCGGGCTTGCCAATCAGGAGGTTGGCGGTTCGAATCCCCGTGATGGGGTGAGCTCCCGTTGCTCGGTCTCAGCTCCTGCCAACCTAGCAGTTTGAAAGCACCCCAAAAAGTGCAAGTAGATAAATAGGTACCACTCCAGCGGAAAGGTAAATGGCGTTTCTGTGCACTGCTCTGGTTTCAGTGTTCTGTTGTGCCAGAAACGGCTTAGTCATGCTGGCCACATGACCCAGAAAAAACTGTCTGAGGAGCAGACAAATGCTGGCTCCCTCAGCCAGTAAAGCGAGATGAGTGCGGCAACCCCAGAATCATTTGTGACTGGACAGAGAAGCGGACACGGAGCAATGGATCCAAACTATAAGAAAGAAGATTCCACCTAAACATTAGGAAGAACTTCCTGACAGTAAGAGTTGTTCGACAGTGGAATTTGCTGCCAAGGAGTGTGGTGGAGTCTCCTTCTTTGGAGGTCTTTAAGCAGAGGCTTGACAACCATATGTCAGGAGTGCTCTCCTGCTTGGCAGGGGGTTGGACTCGATGGCCCTTGTGGTCTATTCCAACTCTATGATTCTATGATTCTATGACTTAACTGTCAGGGGTCCTTTACCTTTTTATCCAAACGCATAGATGTTGGCATCTATTATTCCTTCTTACTGTTACCTTTAAATATTTTTAATTCCCTTTAACTGTTTTCTTTGCCAATTTTAACAATCCCTGCAAACAACTTACAGGTATATAAATTTTGCTAAATAAATATGCTAATCCCTGTGTAAAAACTGTCCCTCTTTGTTCTGGGCATGTTGACCATCCAGTCTGGTGAAGCCATCTTCATCAGCACCACTCACTTAATCTGAGAACAGTTTGGGTAGGTTCAGAGAACAATGTGATTCCCATGGGGATTGCAATTTATCACATGATAAGATGCTCATTTCATCACATGATGCAGTGAGGGGGAAGAAAGCTCAGAAGCGCAAGAGAGATAAACACTTTGTCCACAGGTTAACAGATTATTTGATCCACCCTGTTATCTGTTGTTTCGATTGCTCTACAAAGTTTCTGTGCAGCTGATTGAGAAAGCAGGTGATTATCATCTCCCTAGAACAGTTCTCTGCTTGGCATTGCTGCACTGAAGGTTAACTGGTGACATTCTAAAGCAGCGATGGGAAAATATATGGACTCCTATTTATCCCAGCCAACATGGCCAATAGTCATGGATTATCAGAACTGCAGCCAAGCAGTAGATGGAGTGCCACAAACTTCCCATCCCTGTTTTAAGGCAGCCTTTAGCACCTCTGGCCATGCTGGCTGGGGCGGAGGTGAGTTGTAGTCCAAAACATCTGCAGGGCAGTAGGTGGGGGAAAGCTGTTCAAAGCAATTATTGCTCCATGTACTGTATCCTAAAACACTTCAGCCATTGCTTAGGCCTCAGGATGCGTCTTGGGTGAGATCTGGAACAGACGGTGGGTTCAAATGCTCCAACCGTCAGCTCTGCTCACTGCAGGCAAAAGCCAACACCTTAGCAAGATAATCCCCGTGTTTCTCCAAATACAGAACCCCCAAGGCCCTATAAAGGAGATTCTCTTGGAAGAGTGAAATGTATTTCCTGGCACAGTAGCTACCATCTTCTTATGCTAGGGGGAATTAGGGAGTGACCATATGAACTCAAATCCCCCTCCTAGTTCCTCCTAGAGATAATGCCCTAGTGCCAAATAACAGTTGGCATTAGCTTACACTTTCTAAAAAGAAAATACTTCCCTGGTTGCAATAAATTCCCCAGGAGAAGCAGCCAATGCATTTGGTCTCGAGTCTGGAGGTTCAGACAGGCGAAGTGCTTGGGGAGACACACAAATCTTTCTATTATTCATTAATACTTTTAGTTAATTACCTTAAAACCCTCAAAACTTCTCAAGACGACTTACGGCAGAAGAGAGATGAATTGCTCATATTAAAAATGACTTTAAAAACATAAATGAAACACTAAAAATTATAGAAGATCTACCTCCCAAAATCAAGCCGCCACCCCCCACCTCTCCAACAACATTAAAATCATCACCACAATCAGCTGGCTGAAATATCACAAAACAGCAAAAAAGAAAATTATCAATAAAATGCCCAGGAGAAGAGGCGTCCTTGCCTGGCACCAAAATATATTATTAAAGACAAGTCTTCTTGGGGAGACTATTCCATAAATGATGCACAAAGTACACTGCAATATTGTTGTTTCATTATTATTATTTTTTTAAAAATATTATTTACCATTTTTCAAACTCAGGTTTTCTCGAATTTCCTCATGATCACATGGGTGAGTGAAGTCAAAAATGCTGTGTCCGGTCAGCTCCACCTGTTTGACCATCAAGACAAACAGATTAAAAAATGGGGTTGCAAAAATGAAATTACGCTGGGAACGTATTTTGGATCCCCTCGTTCCCAAAATGCACCACATGACAAGAAACTTTGAGAAGTGTTTTACAGAGATGTTTTAGATAGCAGCTGATTGTTCATTGAAAATTCACACTCTAGCTGTTTTTGTATATGTATTATGTATTATGTATTTGTATTTCCTTCCCACTCTGTTCTATGGCCTGATGGTAGTGACAGCAATAAACTTTTATCATTTTATTAGCGATGTTTATTTAAAGCACCTGCAAGTCGTCATCATCATCATCATTATTATTATCCATAGATAACAAAAAGTTATAAATATTTGTTATACTTTGTCACAATCTTCTTAAGGTTCCGACGACTTCCCACCAACTCCTTATGTCTTTATATATTCTTTTACTTAGTGCACTATTTGTCTCTGATTTTGTTGTTAATTATCAGAAATATTGTACTTTCTTATACAAATCCAATATATCATAGAAGTTAATCGAAGGCTGCCACAGATATCATGCTATTACAATAGTCTTTAAGGTACTTTTTATATATACCCCATTTCTTAATAAACATTTGGTCTGTATGGTCTCTCATTTCCCCCCGTTAATTTAGCCAGCTCTGCATATTCCATTAATTTATGTTGCCATTCCATCTTTGATGGTATTTTCCCACCCTTCCAGTTTGAAGCTATTAAGATTCTCACACCCACTGTGTCATAGAAGAATATTTCCCTTGCATTCTTGGGTATTAAAAGCAACCATGGAGCTGCAACCTGCTGGGCAAGCGAATAGACCTATCTGCATATTTTCAGTTATGCACATTTAAATCTCCTCTTGGGTCCATCTGACCTTACCCCTGGCCTCTTCAGGGCTAAACACCCTTGCAGCCACTCTAATCCCAGAATAGCAAAGGCACCATCGTTCTCGTCCTTAGAGTACTTGCAGGAAGCTTTCGCTAAGCCACATTTAACAAACTAGCTCTACCAAGTAGAGGAAGAAGGAGAAGTTATATTATACCATAAACCACCCTGTGATCCTCGGCTGAAGGGCAATATACAAGCTTAATAAATAAGCATCACAGTATCCTCCAACCTGCTATGTGAGATGCGTAGAAAACAGCTCACCTGTGTCAAGCCCATATACTTGCTGATGTTCTCCGACAAAAAGATCATGTCTCCATCCTGTGTGATGACAGTGATAAATCCCTCCAAAGCTTTCAGGTACAAGTTGTCCATCTGCTGGTCAGGCTCTATTTTACTCTCATTGTCACCACAGACTGCACAAAGGAGTGGGGAGCGGAGGGGGAGGAGAAGCAGGACCAGAACGAAGAGACAAAAAAAATAAAAATAAATCAGAAATGATGCTTAGCAGTATGCTAGCAAATCCCAACCAAAATCCCTATCTGATATAAAGTTCATGGCTTTGCTTTTACTGGATATCTATACAGTTCAACAGCATTAGAAGAGAAGAAGAAGAAGAGTTTGGATTTGATATCCCGCCTTTCACTCCCTTTTAAGGAGTCTCAAAGCGGCTAACATTCTCCTTTCCCTTCCTCCCCCACAACAAACACTCTGTGAGGTGAGTGGGGCTGAGAGACTTCAGAGAGAAGTGTGACTGGCCCAAGGTCACCCAGCAGCTGCATGTGGAGGAGCGGAGACGCGAACCCGGTTCCCCAGATTAGGAGTCTACCGCTCTTAACCACTACACCACACTGGCTCTCAAAAAAGTTACAATAATTATAATATTGTGGCAGTTCAGGCAACAAAGCTACAATCTTGCACACATTGATTTGACATTGGGATCCCATAAAGTGGCCTTATATTGGTGTATAGTCTACACACTGGCTGACAACAATTTCACAGAATCGTAGAGTTGGAAGGGACTGCGAGGGTCATCTATCCCAACCCCCTGCAATGCAGGGATCTCAGCTAAAGCATCCATAGCAGATGGCCATCCAACCTCAGCTTTAAAACCTCCAAGCCAGGAGAGTTCATAACGGCCCAAGGAAGACCATTCCACTGTCAAACAGCTCTTACTGTCAAAAAGTTCTTCCTGATATTTAGTCAGAAACTCCTTTCTTGTAACTTGAAGGCACTGGTTCGAGTACTACCCTCCAGAGCAGGAGAAAACAGGCCTGTTCCATCTTCCATGTGACACAGCCCTTCAGATATTTGAAGATGGCTATCATATCTCCTCTCAGTCTTCTCTTTTCCAGGCTAAACATGCCCAGCTTCTTCAACCGTTCCTCATAAGGCTTGGTTTTCAGACCCTTGGTCATCTTGGATGCCCTCCTCTGCACATCTTGTCAATATCCTTCTTAAATGGTGGTGCCCAGAACTGGATGTAGTACTCCAGGTGTGGTCTGACCAGAATGGAGTGGTACTATTAATTCCCTTGATCTGGACGCTATATTTCTGTTGATGCAGCCTAGAATAGCGTTAGCTCTTTTTTTTTGCTGCCGCATCACACTTTGGACTCATGTTAAGTTTGCGTTCCACTAAGACCTCTACAGTGGTACCTCAGTTTAAGAACAGTCCTGTTTACGAATGATTTGGTTTACAAACTCCACAAAACCAGAAGTAGTGTTCCGGTTTGTGAACTTTACCTCGGTCTACAAATGGAAACCGAACGGTGGAAGGGCACTGGCGGCTGGAGGCCTCATTAGGGAAAGTGCGCCTTGGTTTAAGAACGGATTCAGTTTAAGAACGGACTTCAGGAATGGATTAAGTTCATAAACTGAGGTACCACTGTAGATCCTTTTCACATGTACTACTAGGAAGCCAGGTGTTTCCCCATCTTATATTTGTGCATCCTGCCTAAGTGCAGAACCTTACAATTGTCCCTATGGAAATTTGTTAGTTTGGGCCCAGTTCTCCAATCTGTTAAGGTCATCATGAATCCCAATTCTGTCTTCAGCAGCATTAGCTTCCCTTCCCAGTTTGGTGCCATCTGCAAGTTTCAGCAGGGCTTTCAGAGGAAAGTCTTTACCAGTCCTTCCTAGATATCCCAGGAACTGAACATGGGACCCTTTGCCACTTACCTACTATAGCTCTTCCTCACTGAACTCAATTGAGACCTACTTCCCATAAACAATCACAAAAAATGCTGGAATTTGCCACTGCCCCAATCTTACTAGGAAATGCATGTGGAACCAGGCATATCTACACATGCATCCTTAGCTAAATAAGGAACTCCATGCAGATGCAGTCACTGCTTGATCTAACTACTGGAGCTGCACATGCTTCATTAGGAAATCAGCAATTAGCATTAATAGGGGCGGAAGAAAGGGGTGCGACTTCATTTCCCCTACAACAAAACCCTCCCAAACAGCTATCTGACCAGGGCTGGACATGAGCAGTCATTCCGCCTACTTCTATACAATAACATAAAAATAAATAAATAAGATGCTTATGAGAGGCTCACAAGTAGGTCATGAGTGCAACTGTACTCTCCTGCCTGAGATGGAGGATGGGGCTTTAAGTGATGACTAGCCATGTTCCATCTTGGATGCATTAATGCTTCTGAGTATCAGCTGCCAGAAACCGCAGGAGGGAAGAGGGTTGCTGCACTCAGGTCCTGCTGGCAAGCTTCTCATGGGCATTTGCTTGGCTACTATGAGAGCAGGATACTGGTGGGCCACTGGCCTGATCTTCTCTTGTTCTTGTGTGATCCCAAGCAAATGGTACACAGAGGCTGGTACTGTCTCTGATACTGAAGATAATATAGGTGTCGTGATGATTAGCAACTGGTAGCCTTATTGCGCATGAATTTGCCTAACCCTCTTTTAAAGCCATCCAGGTTGGCAACCAAAGCCAGGACCGCAGACTGAACAGGTAGACTGATCACTTGCTCACAGTCTTTTCCACTATGGCGAAATGGACCCTTTCTGAATTTCTGTATAAATTAAAATATGCACATTTCATGCAAGACGGTGTCCTCGGCTGTCCTCTTTTTTTGTGTTGAGTTTCTGCTTTGGGGACGAGCATGTTAAATAGCTACCTTTGTTTATTGCAACAGGCAGTTCCACAGTTCAACTATCAAGAACCTCCAATTTGATGATTCCCACCAAGTGGCTGCAAGCCACTGAGATAGGCTGGCTTTCGCTTTCCAATGATAATTTCAGTCTTGCAACAACAACAACAATTTTGTTTTGCAGTTGTATTTTTTTATTATTTATTCATTGAAATGCTGGGTCCTACCTACTGTTAAATGCCAATCTGTCTCCTGACTCTTAACACTCAATGAGAGCTATTCGCCAGGGATGGGAAGAGATTCCTTGCACTAGGTAAAGTTGGAACGAATTGAGGTTGTGATTTAGAGAGCCACATGATTATTTAGCAGCAGGTCTTTCGATCTGTGTTTTGGGAACAGCCGCCTTTGTGTGCAATGCAGCCATCTGATTTTGAAGTGGGGTGGGAGGGGGTGGGGAGGCAAAAAGGTTATGTTGGGTGTGTCCAGGACTTTGAAGAACCAAAAGTACCTCTCTCTGGATTGTGGTCAGTCTGTCTATGCCTAGCAGCCTTTTCTGATGCAACCAAAGCACTGAGAAAGTAATTGGACTGTCAGCACACTCTGGGGGCTGGTAAAGGTAGAACAGTGTCCGCCAACCTGGTGCCTTCCATGAAGGCTGAGGCTCATGGGAGCTGTGATACAAAGCATCTGGAGGACACTCAGTTGGTGAAGGCGGATGTAAAATATAAAAACAGCTCTTCGCATTGATAGTGCAACCTAATCACTCTCACAATATATTCTACAGAGGCAGTATGCCTCTCTGAATACCATTTGGTGGGAATCACAAGTGGAGGAAAGTGTTCTTGGACTCAGGCCTTGCGTGTTGGCCATTGTGAGAACAGATTGCTAGATCACATGGGCATTTCAACCTGCTCTAGTTGGGCCTGTTTTGTTTTCCTAACCAGCAAACTATATTTTGTAGTTAACTGGGGCTCCGAACTAGAATTTCAATATATGGCTGGCAGTCCTGGTTTGTACAGAAGGTACCAACCAAGGTTTGTTGGAATGATATGTAACAGTAAACTGTGTTTTGCAACTATCACCACTCGGTGGTGGGGACTGGGGAGTTCCTTTCAGTTTTAATGGCAAATTTGCATTTTAAAAAATCTCCCAAATTTGTACTTCTTGCAACAATACACAAATACCGCTATCCTTTTGGAATCCACACATCTCCGAATTTTGAAATGCAGTTCTCAAACCAAAGGATTTGTGAACAAACTTGCATATATTAGTGAAAATTCTACATACAACCATTTGTATTGGTGAAAATAATGTACAAAAATGCATTATGTTCTGGGAAATGGTTTGCCAAAATGTGTATATTAAGGAAAATAGCAAGTTGCATATAAAAATGTCTATATTAGGAAAAATACACACCAAATACTGACAAATGTTCATGAGAACTTTTTAAAATAATTGCAAACTGTTGGAGAAATGAACTGAAAAAGAAGAAACTTACAAAAGTCACATTTTCCAGATTCAGCCATCACTACCCGGTCATATAAACAATAGCAGAAAAGGAGTTTACACTGGTGCATGAGCCAAAACTGATGACTGCTATAGAGTAAGTATCTGCTGCTAAAGTCAATAGGAAAGATACCAATATATGTATTGCTCTGCTACTTTTAAGGCAGTCAGTGTTTAGCCAAAACAAACTCTTTACAGAGCAAAGGTCACATAACACAGCAAGTTGCATGATAAGTATAACCTTTCCACTACTCTAGGTCCCAACCCTGTTTAGACTTGTAGTCTAAAAGCAACGCTGGTCAAATGCATGAAGTTTCTTCAAGTCCTTTTGTTCTGTTTACTTTTGCATATAGATTTGCTCAGAAAAGCTCTTCAGCCAGGGACTCAAGTAAAGATTGCTGGGGTGATGGGCCTCAGTTGCATCAGACATGTGCTGAAGCAACTGCCCTGTACCATAGCTTGGTACTGCTCCTAAACACTGCTAGCTGAATAATAATAATAATAATAATAATAATATGGATGTTGGTGATCTGACACTAAGTAGAGCGCATTGCAGTAGTCCAAGTGGGAGATAACTAGAGCATGCACCACTCTGGAGAGACAGTCTGCAGGCAGGTAGGGTTTCAGCCTGCGTACCAGACGGAGCTGATAAACAGCTGTCCTGGACACAGAATTGACCTGCACCTCCATGGATAGCTGTGAGTCCAAAATGACTCCCAGGCTGCGCACCTGCTCCTTCAGGGGCACAGTTACCCCATTCAGGACCAGGGAGTCCTCCACACGGAGCTCGCCCCCTGTACCCCAAGAACAGTACTTTTGTCTTGTCAGGATTCAACCTCAATCCGTTAGCTGCCATCCATCCTCCAACCGCCTCCAGACATTCACACAGGACCTTCACTGCCCTCACTGGTTCCGATTTAAAAGAGAGGTAGAGCTGGGTATCATCCGTTTTACTGTATAATGGAGTGTTGGCCTGGAACCTTTGTGGAAAGACTATAGCTCTGTGGTGGAGCATGCAGAAGGTCCCATCTTTGATCCCCAACATGTCCAGGTAGGACTAAGAAAGGCTGCTCTCTGAAACCCTAAAAAGCTGCTTGCTCTCTGTCATTATGGACCAGGGTGGGGAGACTGTGGGCCTCCAGATATTGTTGGATTGGTATTCCCATCAGTCCCAGACAGCATGGTCAATTGTTTAGGGTGATGGAAGTCCAGCAACATCTGGAAGGCCACAAGATCCTTACCCATGGTGCTCCTAAAATTGAGCTACATAGATAGACCAATGGTGTCAGACAGGTGTCAAACATGCACACCTGGGTGTGGTGTCCTTGGATAACTTAAAGCTAGCTTTCCATACTTCTGAGCATATAGTCCTTGCGTCACTGAATGGAAAAAGCGAATGAACAACTTCAATTATGAAAATGCCTCGTTTGTCCTTTTGCTCCCTCCAACAGCGTATATGTCAAAATTTGCTACAAAACGTAATTAGCAAATTATCTGGGCACAGTGCAAGTCAATCATAATTGCTTTAAGAGGCTGACTGTAGCAAAGCTGGATGGGTGGTTGAGCTGTTTCATTTTCTGCTGGGGTTTACTAAAGTTCATTA
>JAXCMG010000003.1:80714848-80802481 GCA_034642415.1 Podarcis siculus | reverse complement strand
GTGGTTGAGCTGTTTCATTTTCTGCTGGGGTTTACTAAAGTTCATTACAATGGCTCCAACAGCCACTCTGAAATTCACTATATGCTTCATGACACTATCAAAGAACTCTACTAGGTTAAGTGAGACTGGGCCTGCTCTTGCAGAAGCCATGCTGGTTCTGCTTCAGCGAGGCTTGTTCTTCTACATGCTTGGCTATGTTATGTTTAACAATGCTTTCCATCAGTTTTCCAGAGACAGCTAACTAGTCTACCATTTCCAGCATCCATCCCTGGATCCCTTTTTCAAAATTGATGTTACAATGGCCATTTCCCAGTCTTCAGTAGCTGGAAACCACAGGAGGGGAGAGCACTCTTGTTCTTCGCTTGAGGGTTTCCCATAGGCATCTGAATGGCCACTGCAAGAACAGGATGCTGGATTAGATGGGTCATTGGCCTGATCCAGCAGGCTATTCTTATGTTCATCCACCGCTTCCAGTTTATGGGGCTGAACCACTGTAAAATCTACTTTATCCCCTCAATTCCAACAGCACTAAGCCAAAGGCTTTAATTTGATCGAAGCTTTTCTCTCGGAGAAAATTTAAGCAACCTTGTGTACTCTTGTCTGCCTTAAAGGGCTATAGTTGTTGTTTTTTTCTTTTTTAATACCATCATTATAATTATTGTTAGTTAACTTGCACTTTGGGAAGGAGGCATGAGTCTCTGGCAGGCTCCTAGAGCCCTCCCACCTCCTTTCCAAGCTGAGAAAATGCTAGCCAGGCTTTGGGAAGGAGATGGGAGCTCTCTGGGACCATGTCAGAGCCCTTACAACCCTTCCCCTAGTGCCTTGCTTACCTGGCTTAGGGAAGGCAGTGTGAGGGCTGGGTGTCAAATGTTGTAGAGGGCTGCCAAACAATGCCTCGAGGGCTGCATGCAGCCCACAGGCTGCATGTCGGACCATCCTGTTCTAGACTTTACCTCGAACGTTGGTTTAGTTGCCTTCTAAAACTATAGTTTTGCTAACAAAAAACAATTTAAGAGGAAGGGCCATAGCTGACTGCATTACAGGATGCTGGACCAGATGACACTTGGGTTCCTTGCAACTCTACAATTCTATGATTCTATGACTGGTGGAGCACGTGGAGGTCCCAAGTGCAATCTCCAACATCACCAGGTAAGGCTGGGAGAGATTCTTGCTTGAAACCCCGGAGAGACGCTGACAGTCAGCACCAACAATACTAAGCCAGATGGGCCATTGACCTGGCTCAATATAGCAGCTTCCAATGTCTTGTACCTTATCAGTTATGTAGAGTAAGTGAAAAGTGCAAAAAAATAAAAATAACCCCAAACAAGAATCAATGCCCGATTTGACATTGTCCCTTTACAGCAAATGCCTAGCATAATTTTCAAAGAAAATATGCCTTTTGTGCTAAAAATATCTTTTGTAAACAAGCTTTGATTGATTCCCACTGTCAGGATGTGCATAGCTCCAGAGGGCCAGAACACATTTCCGCAGATGCTTGCTCACTTCCTTCCATCCAGCTTCTTGGAATGTAGCGGAGGGCTAAAAAAACCAGGCTCTCTTTTTGCAAGAATGAACGGCTCAGGTATGATCCAGACCCAAAACTCTGCAATCCAATGTGCAGAAGCACCAGCATGCTTTTGTATACATGTCATTTTGTTCAAAAAGTGACACTTAAGAAATATAAAGATTCCTGGTTACACAGCAGCAGGACTTACAACTGGTATTTATTATAATATTTATAGGCTCACAAAAACGTTGATAATATAAGATTGTCTTTGCGCTACAACAGCCATGGATAATTCCGGATTCCATTGCTCATGCCCCAAAGTAAATGGATTGTAGATTTCATCTTAGAGAACAAACCATTGACGGTAGTAGTATAAATGCAATTTAAGCGGGGATGACTAACCAGATGATACTGGGCTGCAACTTTCATCATTGCTCCCTATTGACCGTGTTGACTTGGGAATCTGACAACATCTGAAGGGCCACAGAACAGCCACACCTGAATTAAAGCAACAATCCTTGACATGTTTACCTGCAGTAAATCCCAATGAGAAGGGAGACTTATTTCCACACAACATAGTAAGTCACTGCACACTGACTTAACACCACTTGTTTTGACCACACTGAAGTTCTCAATTGCATAAGGACCTGAGAATCTGCCTCAGTCCATCAAGCTCAGGAATGTCTTCTCTGATTGGCAGGAGATTTCCAGGGTTTCAGGTAGTTGTATTTCCCAGTCCGACCTGGAGGCACCAAGGACTGAGCCCGGATACTCTGCCGCTGAGCTACGGTCCACCCCCAAATTGCAAGTGCAACAGAGTTTGGTCCAAGTTTTAATCAAAACTGGTAAATGTACTATAGCTAATCTGATTACCACCTCTCCCATGGGGCGGGGGTAACACACGAGGGGACGGGACACCCAGTCACTCCTCACATTTATATTTTGATTGATGTATTGATGTGTAACTTCATTCTGTATGTTTACTAGAAATTAAGTCCTCCTGAATTTGAAAGAATTTGCTTCCAGGTGTATGTGCACAAGCTTGCTGTCTTAGAATGCATGCCAGTGTCCTTCCCCCCCCCCCGCACAAACGGAACATTCACTGAGCCAAAAACAGCCAATAAAGTCCAAAAATGCAACAAGTGTTATGCCTTGGGCTATCCTTGAAATATTCAGGTTGATCCTTATATCGGGCACAATCTTGTAGAGTGCATATTATAAATTACAAACAGGTCCGTTTTGCCAAAAAATCCCACCACACCCCCAATGCTTATGATATTTCTTAAACCACACAGAAAAACTGTTTTTCACACACATCTCCCTTGTTCCTTACCCGCTTTCTGGCTCGGGTAAGGATCTTTTCTCGAAACAAGCTCAGGCCATCTCCCTGACTGCCTTCCCTTTTCTGAAAGAGCTTCCTGTCTGTTTCCTAGTCTTTCCTATTACTTTTACTGTCTGTAGCCACAGAAATAGCCCACCAGTTTCCTCCACCTGCTCAAGAAAATATGAAAGAAAAGAAGTAGGTGGGGGGAGGAGGGGGAAAGAGACTAAACGAGACTAAAAAAAGAATGGTCTACTAAGAATGGTCTCCAGGAAAAACTGTCTCTACATAGCCTTTGTTTGTCTAGTCCAAGCTGAAAAGGGTGGCATCCCGTGGGCCTTACTCTATACTTTCTAAAGTTAACTGCCTGACTCAGACTAAACATTGGCCATGTTCACATGTAACAGTAACCCACAGTCACAACCATGGTTTGCTGCTGGCTAGCTGATCCTGACTTGCCAAGCGAGTAACAAACCACAATACCTGGTTGAGACGCAATGTGAAGCCGAGGTTGTCGGAGGAGAAGCAAAATAGGAGCAGCTGGGGAGCCTGCACTAACACACTGCCCATTCACTTTGAACCACGAAAAGCCAAAAAGTGTTGCTTAGTATTAGTTGTGGACTGCCTCTCTGGTTCCCCTTACAAACCACAGTTTCCAATCAGGAGTGAGCCTTGGGGAACATACTGTTCCTCTCTGGTTCCTCTCTGGTTCCTCTCTTTCGCTCCTCTTGCCTTTATTAAGAACATAAGAAGATCCTCCTGGATCTTCTGTTGTCCAAGCCTCTCTGTCTGGCCTTCAGACAGAACTCTTTCCAGGCCACAAAGGTAAAAAGGTAACATTCACATTTGTTGCTCGGCATGTGTGGTTGCCACATCTGGAGGGCAAACCATTCTCCATTCTAACCAAACCTAAGAAGAGACAAGATGGCTCACTCATGCTTCCTTTCACCCTGCTAGTTCAGGAACATCAGATGTCACTCTGACTCCAACATGTGTTGGATGTTTTATTCTGTCGGTCAACTGCTAGGCTGTCATCATTCCTCATACCTATGCCAGAAGAGGCTAGCCTTTAGGCCCCAGATGTTGTTGGACTGCAACTCCCATCATTCCTAACCACTGGCCATGCTGGCTGGAGCTGATGGGCTCTGGAGTCCAACAGCATCTATTTTTATTCAAGTGGTTTACAAAAGGCAAGCTAAAATATTCACTAAAAGCATCGGTGAAAGCAAACATTGAAAACAAGTTACATAAAAATAATAAAATAAAACCAGTAATTTTGAAACAAATATGCTTACTAAAATCACATGTTACAATCACAGTCTAATGTTGCATACCTGGGTTGGTTTGCCGAAATGAGTAAGTAGCAGGTGCCGAAAACAATACAGCAAAAATGCCTTCTTAATACAGTGGTACCTCGGGTTAAGTACCAGAGGTTCCGGAGGTCCGTTCTTAACCTGAAACTGTTCTTAACCTGAAGCACCACTTTGGCTAATGGGGCCTCCTGCTGCTGCCACGCCGCCGGAGCACGATTTCTGTTCTTATCCTGAAGCAAAGTTCTTAACCTGAAGCACTATTTCTGGGTTAGCGGAGTCTGTAACCTGAAGTGTATGTAACCTCAGGTACCACTGTATTAGAATCATAGATCTGGAAGGGACCACAAGGGTCATCTAGTCCAAGCAATGCAGGAATCTTTTTGCCCAACATGGGGTTTGAACCCAAGGCACTAAGATTTAGAGTCTCGTGCTCTACCAACTGAGCTATCTGTTAAGATGGGCAGGGAGTTCCAAATTTGGGTGTTGCCACACTAAGGGATCGAATGCTTGCAATCTAGAGGGCCCCTGGCTTATGCCTTCATTCACATGGCAGGGAGACATTTTGAGCCATTCCCCCGAACTGCACAACAACACGCTGGGTAAATTTCTGTGTGTTGAATTTCTGTTGATTTCTGAGCGTCATTCTACCATTCAAGGTGATTAAAAAAACAGAAAGACTCCCCCCTAAGTACACCATGAAGAAAATAGGAACAATATTCTACAGCTATTGTTCCCGTTAGCTTCCTGAAATACTAATCTCAGCCGAGCCGGCAGACTACCAGGCCTAATGCTTCCTTCCCAGCATTCTTGCACAGAGCTGCCTACTGTGAAAAATCAAAAGGAAACATGTTACTAACTAAAGAAGGAACCAAAATAAAAGAACGCTTGGTATGTTGCACTCTTTTGAACTCCAAGGCATGGGACCAGCATTTCCTATTATGAAATGATTAAAAAAAGAACAGTTTCAGACCTTCAGGTGGCTTCAGGGAAATACACATAGGACACAAAACTCATTCTAAATGTAGCACAGGTTCATTCTAAATACAGTGGTACCTCGGGTTAAGTACTTAAGTCTGTAACCTGAAGCGTATGTAACCTGAAGTGTATGTAACCTGAGGAACCACTGTACTCATTTTCCCTCTTCTCTTTGGCAAGCTGAAATACAGGTGGGGAGTGGCAGGGGTGCCAACCTGAATAAAATATTGTGGGGGCCCAAATAAGCCCCACCCCACATAACCAATCACATGATGCAGTGCGCACACACCATTTGAATGGGAATGCCCATCAACTTGGTGGGGGCCCATCCTCCTCAAATATTTTATTGTGGGGGCCAAAGCCCCCACAGCCCCTAGGAGTTGGTTCCTATGATGGGTGGGGCTTCAGGAGACTAAGCTACCAACTTTTCTCAAATGAAGACGTGATGTGACATAACTTGTTTTGAAAATGTTTGAGCTGAATTGATAAATGAACTCCTCGTATACCAAATTTGCCAAGGGTTGCTTTTTGTTGGCAAAATAATATAACCCTGCCCCCCCAAGCAAATATGTGTGTAAATCTGGCATGACTGTACTTCTAAGAGTCCAAATGTTTGCTTCAAAAAACAAAACAAAACTATAAACTTGAAGTCTTTGTCTGTTTGTTTTAAATAAAAAATGTTAACTTAAATCAGCAAGGTGGGTGTAGGAAGTAATGAGACTAAACAGGAAGGGGAGAGCTTGAAACAAGATCAAGCTGGACATAACATTTTGACTATTTGTATATTTGCTGCTTTGGAAGGGTGGGATACTTCTCAGGCTGATGAGGAGCGATGATCAAACCTGTCAATTTCAGTTTCTCCCCTATTTTTCATTTTTCCACTCTTAACGTCACTTCTCCACATCAGTTTGCATTTTTTTAAAAAAATCCTCATGAAAACTGAGCAGCAATTTTCTCCTCAAATTCACACAGGTGTGTGCAATCTTGTCTAATGTACACTTTTTAACGATTTTTGCGCTGTTATTATTATTTCTTAAATTTCCATACCACCCTTTGTCTGAGACACTTTGCAATATAAAAACACAAAAATACATAACGTAGTAACAAACAAAAAACAATACCCCACGGACACAGTTTAAAAGCAAAGCAAATTTTCCCCAATATAATGCCTTTTTGTACGGGGTTTTCACTAACATGCAATTTCATGTACACCTTACCATAGTATATGCATTTTGGCACACATTACATGGCTAGAGAACTGCACTGCAACATTCAGAGAAATGTGAATTGGCTGTGTTTCAATTTTTATATTGTTTCAGAAAGTATGAACTAGGGAGGCTTAAAATAAGAACTCTGTTGAGAATTCCTACCCATCTCTGCTGGTCAGATATCATTTGGAAGATTTTATCTGGACTGCTTAGGTCAGTGTTTCTCAAACCATTTGAACTCAAGAGCTATGGAGACATCTCCTATCTTTGCAAAATGTGATGCTCAAGATCACACCAGGCACTTTGACCTCCCATTGGTTCTGTAGCAACCCTCCCACAATGTGTTCTACATCAGTAGCTTGGGTCAGCGGCGTAGCGTGGGTTGTCAGCACCCGGGGCAAGGCAAGTAATTTGCGCCCCCTAACCCGTGGATTTGTGCCCCCTAACCCATGGATTTGCCCTAACCCCAGATGTTGCGCCCGGTGCGGCTGGCCCCCCCTGCACCCCCCACGCTACGCCACTGGCTTGGGTGACAAATTTTCATAAGCAGGACCTGCAAAAATGTTGCAGTGTGGCATATCTAGGATTCCAGCCAGCCATGACTGCATTTCACACACACAAACAGAGAGAGGAGGAGGAGGAGGAGGAGGAGGAGGGAGAAAGGTTTTCGCAGCATGTACTGATCCACACTCTGAGAATGCATTTGTGATTAATATATAGGCCTATAGACATAAAGGCCAGTGCACAATGCTGTGTCTTGATCTACACATCTGCTACCCATACATGTGGTTTTGAAGAATAAGGATCGCATCTAGGCACACCATGGCCATAGGAACCTATTCAAAACATGACATCCAACTTTTGGATGTCAGGTTTGCTAGGAGAGAATGCTAGGGTGTTAGGAAAAGGTTGCTGCACTGCTGATTCCCCATGTCCCATAGATAGGTATTTAAATAAATAGGGGGCTTCAGTTCAAAAACGGAGAAACACACATCACACTTGATTGTACACCACATAAACTAATAGATATAGTGATGTTTTTCTGCATCTCTGGGTTCTGTTCTGTTCTCTGGGGGCCTCAAACTTTTAACAAGACTTGCAACTACAGCCCAAGAAAACCAACAGCAACGACGGAACCAGTAAGCAACAGTCAAATACTGGCTTTGAGAGAAATGCACATTACAGAAGTGAGTGGAATCCAGTTAGCATCCTTGCTCTCACACAGCAGGAGCATCTACTATCACAGCTCCCTGGGCACCCCCAAAATCTGTTCCAGAGGGTTGGGAGAGGTGAGTTCCAGGAAGGAAGGGGAACTGGCAAAAATTGCTTCCCTCCCCATTCTGTGGGCAGAAGCCTCTGCTGGATCCAAAGGTCTTCCATCAGCATGGGAGGTGTCATTGGATGAAACCTTTAAAGCAGGAGGGGGAAGTCCAAAAGGTTGTGCACACCTGTCTTAAGAAGTAAAACAGCTACAGCCCTGGGATAATAATCTCCACTGACTTAATGGACAATATACAGTCACTGCCAATGAAGCTTTCCTGAATCTCTGAATGTTCTTACTGATAGAATTACAAATTACAGACTGGAGCTATACAACTAGCCATGTAACTTTGAGAGGAGAAATCAACAGGCAGACCAAACTTAGCAAAGGATGAACTTTGAAAGAGAACAGGAAATAACTCTCCAGAACAGCACACTCCAGAACAGGAAATAATGGTTTGTTATTGTTTTAATCCAAACTGTCTTAATTTCCTCCCTGCTCAATGCATTAAACCACTTAGCGTAAGGGGTGACGCAATCCTCCGATTCGAAATAACATCTGCCTACCATCCTATTTTTAACTAAATGAAAGGGGCATTAATTCCAAAGATTGGAGGCTAACTTTTTTATTTTTTAATAAACCTAATTCACATCACTTATTATTTCTGGAAATATTGGGGGGTGGGGAGGTGGAAAATGGAACATTCAGAAGTATACCATGCTTGACATGAGACTGGCAATCTGGTAGTCATAGATTTTTAACCCAGCCGGTGTTGAATGATGCAATGAATATGTATTTTCCCCTCTGGCAGCTGTCTATAGTGCTGATGGCTCCTTCCATGCAGAGTCGGAAGGGAACACAAGGGTCATCAAGACCAAATCCCTGCGACGCAGAAATTTTCTGCCCAAGATGGGGCTTGAACCCACAATCCCGAGATGAATCGTCTCACCAAAGCCTTACTTTAGGGGCGACAGCCCTGCCCTGATTTCTATGCTGGATGTGGACTGCCAGGTGGCCATGAGGGCAAAGAACCTGCCTAATCAATCTAGGTAGTCCATCTAGCTACAGTGACCAGCAGCCACTCTCCAGACAGGATTTCCCCCCAGTCCTACCAGGAGACACAATGGCTAGAACCTGGGATCTTCTGCATGCAGAACATGTGTTGTGCCAATGGACTATGGATCCTTACCCGGGATCCATTGCATGGTGCATGACAAGTGGCTCTGTTGACAGCATGTTACTTGCCCACAGAAACACCATCATGGAAACCTCTAATTAAACACTCTGAATAATGAGGTTCACATGCATAAGCAAACAAACACTCTCTCTGACCAAGTGCCATTTTGCATGGCTCCCCTGCGCTGAGCAACGTGGGTGGTTTTCCGCCTGATGCATTAAGGCAGCCAGACTAGATTTTATTGGGCAGGGAATCTAGGCCATATCACAAATCTACTCTCTGTTGCAAGCAGCGCTAATCAAGTCATTAGGGTGGACCATTCAGTCTGTTTCCGGTCTGTGCATATTCATAAATCTGTTCCCTCTTGTTTCCGCATTAATCTGTGGAGGATTTTTTTTTAAAGAAACATTTAAAAAATATTTAAATATGTATTTTTCTTTCAAAATATGCAGAAGTTTCAATCCCCAGCATCTCGAGGGAGAGAATTGTGCCTGAACCTCTGGAGAACTGCTGCCAGGCTAGTGTAGAAAATACTGAGCTCAATGGACCAATGGTTTGATTCTGCATAGGGCAGGGCCCAGTGTTTAAATGCACATTTCTAAACTTACTATATCTCAGAATAGACATTTAATGTTAAATTTCAAAATGCGCATTTCAAAATGCACCTCGATACAAGTTTTGAAGCCGGAAATTGCATTGCAAAATTTGGAGGAGTGAGAAATCGGAAAGTTGACTATGTTTCAATCTGCATACTAGTCAAAAGAGGTGTAGTTGAGGTCCTTTCATATCAGATTTCTCCAGAATCCCATTCATCAGACAGCTCTGTTAGCATTCTCTTTTGCTGGGCAGGCTTCTGCTGGTATAGAAGCATGCAAGCTTTTGAATTATACAAGGGCTCTTTGGCAGAATGGAAATATAAGATCATTTTCAGCTGTACAGATGGCAAAGATAACAAGACATGAAACACTTCTGGCACTTCAAGGAGATGGCCGACCAATCTCCAAAGGTGTTTTTCCTGCCTTCACACAGAGACTTGCACACACAGCAGAGGGTTGCAGAGTATGGAAATGACCAGCAATGAGCTATAGATACTTAGAGAGACAGAATGGCCTTTATATGCTATCCTGTTTAAGCGAAGACCTTCTAAAGGCAGTTATGCAACCGTCTTTTCCACACAAGATTGAGATATGCTTGTCCCAGCATGGAAATCTTTTGTGATTTACCATCTCTGGCATTTTAATTAGATTAAAAATTCCTCAAGCTTGAAAATCTTTTAATTGGTTTTAATTAACATTGGTCCGGGTTTATTTTTAGGTGTATGCCTTGCCTTTGTGAAGCAATGCTGATTTTGTGCGTGTGTCTTATTTGTCTTTTATTTGTTACTAGGGGAATGCATTCATTTTATGTATGTAATACCAGTATAGACCTTTCCTTCCTCCACAGCCAACTTGGCAGGAGTGAGGAACAAATTGGATATAAAATTAAACAAATTCCTAGGCTTGGAATTGCCATCTTTAAAAACCAAACACAAACAAAACAGCAACCACCACCAAAAAGTAGTTGCAGGTGGATAAAATGTGGGGGGGAATGGATCCTTCCACCCAGTGTTTTCCTTCTGAAAAATCTCCCAAAGTAATTTGCCCTTGAACAGGGCCAGCCCAAGACATTCTGCTGCTTGACCACTACACCACTGAACAATATTGAAAGGTCCTGGGAACTGGGGCTCATGCTCCCCAAATGGGAAGTTTGATGGACCTGAGACAAGGTACTGGGTTGCCAGTTGTCACTGGACAACACACCACCTGTTAAGTTGTGGGTGAACATATCAGACGACACAGCGATTCTTCAAACAGCTCTTGTTTATTCACAGGCCAGAACAGAACTGAACTGAAGGGTTCAGCCAGCCTGCTTATATAGAGCTCCAGTACAACGTAACTGTAACCATTTCCTAAAACTATCCAATCACTGAACGTCACTTTCAATCCATTATTTGCATAACTATCTACAGTATCCCCCTGCTGGCCCAGGGTGAGAACTTCAGTACGTAACACCACCATTCATAGACATCTCTGCTTTTACAAAGCTTACCTGAAGACAATAGTTTGTGCGTACGCAAGAAACTGATTGCGAGGCGCATTATCGATGCTTTGTCCAGGTGTGAGCTGATGTTGTGAGGCAAAGGGAGTTCATGGGCCAGCTCATAGAAGACCTCTGTCTCCTTGCTCCTCCTGCACCTTGCAGCATCCCTCGACTTCTCCTTCCTCCTTTCAGAACTGCTCCTGTGATGACAAAGACAAAAGGAGAAAGAGAAAATAATTGTACCGACTGTAAAAGCTATTGAGAAGTAATAATTTCTACTCCAGCAGTACAAATACAAGGGCCTTCTGGAATGGGGACAATGTTCTCAATCTCACTGAGTTCACAATGGTTTGTTCTAAATTAGCTGTTGTATTTGCTTTATCCCTCATAATCTCAGATCCTCTGGGCAATGCACCATTACTCAGTTCAAAACCATTTAATCTTAAGAAAATCAATCAACCGTGGTAATTAAAACCCACAAAAGGAAGAAAACTGGACAAAGAACATATTGCCAGCCACAACAAACCCCACCGAGTGCTAAAAACGATATTGCATCGCATAAAAGCAGACAAGTGACATCAGTATTGATCTTCATTAAAAAGGTGAGATCTGAGTTGACAAAAGTGGTGGGAGACTAAATGATTGCTGTTTTCTAATGGCACCATGATCTGAAGTAGAAATTAAATACAGTGGTACCTCGGGTTACGAACTTAATTCATTCCGGAGGTCCGTTCTTAACCTGAAACCGTTCTTAACCTGAGACGTGTTTTCACTAATAGGGCCTCCCACCACCGCAGTGCAGCTGCGCAATTTCCATTGTCATCCTGGGGCAAAGTTCGCAACCCGAGGTACTACTTCCGGGTTAGCGGAGTTTGTAACCCAAAGCGTTTGTAACCTGAAGTACCACTGTACAAGGAATGGGACCAGCAACAAAATATGTCCTCGTCTCCAAGCAGGTCGTATCCTTGCCTGCTTACCAGTTAGCCATACCTTCCTCCAGTGTATTATTATAAGCTGTATGGCGTTCAGGCAGGGCATTCTGCTCCCCACCCAAGCCCAGTTATCCAGTTTTACTTTCTTTTCAGCATCCTATGGCTTCTGAACATGCTCAATCAACTTTGTTGTTGTTTTTTCTCCCCCTGCCCTTTTATTTATATAGATAGCTTGTCTACAAACATGGGGTTTCCCCCAAGCATGCCAATATCTCATTTCTCAATGGCCACTTCTGGGCCTTATTCAAGTTGCTGCTCACCACCTGTGCCCACTATTTAAGGGAGTGGTGCTTAATTCGTAATTTCAGCCTGTGGTCTCCTTAGGTTGTGCCTCTGTTTTCCTGTTAAGAAACAAGGAGCGGCAATCACTTTATACAGCACAGGCCCAGCAGCACAGGTGTGCTGACCTGAGGGCACAACAAGGAAGGAGGCAAACTATTCTGTTTTAGGCTGCAATCCTGTGCATGCTTACCTGGGATCAGGTCCCAGAGAACTCAGTGAAACACATCCTTTTTTTGGTACTGAAAAACTTCACTGGCTCCCAGTTCGTCCCTGAGCACTCAACTCAGGTTGTTGGTGCTTCCCTATAAAGCCCTATACAGCCCTTGGCTACATACGCTTCAGGTTACAGACTCCGTTAACCCAGAAATAGTGCTTCAGCTTAAGAACTTTGCTTCAGGATGAGAACAGAAATTGTGCTCCAATGGCGCGGCCACAGCGGAAGGCCCCATTAGCTAAAGTGGTGCTTCAGGTTAAGAACAGTTTCAGGTTAAGAACGGACCTCCGGAACGAATTAAGTACGTAACCAGAGGTACCACTGTACAACTTTGCAGAGCCAACCCAAGAAACTTTAATACCTGAGGAAAGGACAAGATACACACAGAGAGAGAGAATGTATGGAAGCCAACTGGACTTGTAGCTGAATTTTACTACAACACTGGGTTATAATGATGGGTTGTCATCCTCTACCACACCTGAGGGCAGCAGACTAACTCAGAAAGTTGAGGGCACCAACCCCTCACTGCTGCTGCCCACCCTCTAGCATCTACAGGCGAACTAATATCACTGTACTGGCAAAGATCACCAGTGTTGAAGCAATGATTCTTCAACATCAACTTCGCTGGACTGGTCATGTTGTGCGGATGGCTGATGATCGTCTTCCAAAGCAACTACTCTATTCCAAACTTAAAAATGGAAAGCGTAATGCTGGTGGTCAACAAAAGAAGTTTAAAGTTTTGAGACAAAGGCAAATCTTTAAAAATGTAGTATAAGCACTGACAACTGGGAAACACTGGCCTGCGAGTGCTCCAGTTGGAGAACAGCCTTTACCAAAGGTGTCATGGGCTTTGAAGACACTCGAACTCAGGACGCAAGGGAGAAACGTGCTAAGAGGAAGGCACGCTTGGCAAATCCACACCGTGATCAACCCCCGCCCAGAAACCAATGTCCCCACTGTGGAAGGACATGTGGATCCAGAATTGTCCTCCACAGTCACCTACGGACTCATTGTTAAAACTGTGTTTATGGAAGACAATCTTACTGGGCTACGAGTGATCACCAAAGAAGAAGCATTTGCCAGATGAGCTGACTGCCCCACTCTGTCTAATGCTAGGGCCAGCACTGATGGCAGTCATTTTTCTCTCCCGTCTTTCTCCCAAGTTGGGGTTAAAGGCAGCTCGTATTCAAGAAATGGAAAACTATATTTAACTGAAGACTTTGATTGCTTTCCCTGGAAAAGGAGGAAGAGCAAAGGTTGGTTCTTGCTGACATACAATTGTCCAAAATCTCCCATTAGTTTCTAGAGTCCTCTTGGTTTTTGATACAGGAACACTTAGGTTCCCCACCCCCACCCCACCCCACCCCATGACACTGGGGAAAATATTCCTATGCACATGCAAGCGGTCCACATCCCATTGTATCTGTGCTGCACAGCATTTTTTTTAATCAAAAGCATTTTGCAAGTTTTGTTCTTTTTCAAAGGTAAATGTGCAAGAGACATCCAAGCCCAACTAAGTCTCTACCTGAGCCTTTGGGAATACCGCAGGTTAAAGAGATAAATTTTCTGCAGAAGCAGCCAACTGAATGGCAAAAGCTTCATCATAAAGAAATACACTCGTGGCGTATAATCACATGCAAGGCCCCTCCCAAACTAATTTCTCCAACAAAGGTACTTGTTCAGCAACCTCAGCAATGTCTTAAATAGCCTTAGATGCTTAAGATTACAGACACAATAGCCCCACTAAGTAGCGTTTAGAAGGTTCCTCACCCCACCCCAACATCTACAGCAAAAGGGGACACTTCTATGATACCGATTGCTGGTCGCCCGCTATTATTATCAGCAATTTTGAATTAAAATGCTCCAGGGAAGGAATACAAGAGAGAAGTGTGTGTTGCTGGATGATGGAAAATAAGCTATTACTTGATTGAGGCACATGAGGAGCCAGTGTGGAGAGCCATCAGGAGAAGCTCATGTTGTGAATTAAGTTCTCAAGCTCCTTTATACTGACTCAGACTATTGACCCACTGCCTGGCAGTGTATCCTCAGGGTTCCCGACATAGTTTTCTCCCAGCCCCACCTGCAGATACTGAGGATACTGCTCTGCCACTAAGCTACAAGCCTTCCCCCCACCACAAGGGCTATATTTCAGCGCTTTGGCACTCGTCATAGTGCCCCGTTGCACCAGAAGCAGTTTAGTCGTGCTGGCCACATGATCTGGGAAAGCTGTCTGCAGACAAACACTGGCTCCCTCGGCCTGAAAGCGGAGACGAGCGTCGCATCCCATAGTCGAATTTGCTTGGACTTAACCATCCAAGGGTCCTTTACCTTTACCTTTACATCAGCTGCAATCAAATTCTCTGCAAAAACCAGCTGCTTCTCTCCCCACTTTTAAAATCCGCAAAGCTGTCAATCAGGGTTGTAGTCTTTAGAAGAGAAGAGTTTGGATTGGATATCCCGCTTTATCACTACCCGAAGGAGTCTCAAAGCGGCTAACATTCTCCTTTCCCTTCCTCCCCCACAACAAACACTCTGTGAGGTGAGTGGGGCTGAGAGACTTCAGAGATGTGTGACTAGCCCAAGGTCACCCAGCAGCTGCAGGTGGAGGAGCGGGGAATCGAATCCGGTTCACCAGAATACGAGTCTATCGCTCTTAACCACTACACCACACTGGCTCTTTAGCTGCTTACTTGGCTTGGCTAGATTAATCAAGGAAAAGCATTATGACTAAAAATGGTGCCTCTTATTTACCAGGCAACACATTTCCCCCCACCCCATAAATGTTAATGCTGTATAAAATACAATGTAAACGGCTGCCACAATCTCAGAAGAGGCATTTTCCCTTCTCTCACGCTGCTGAAAGAGTGCTTCTTCTGAAACTGGTATGTCTTGCAGTACATATGTGCACCTCATCTCTAAACAAAGAAAGCATGCTTTCTTCCCCATTTTATTTAGTTTTAATTAAAGTCTAGATTGTCTGTGAAAGGTTTTGAATCACAAAGTTTCTGGGCTCTTTTGCTTCTCTGTCCATCACATTTCCATATCTAGGAGCTCACGGTGCCTGTCATGGGTTTTACCCCCTGCCCCCCCATTTGATTTTTACAACAACCCTGCCATTTTGGTTATACCGGGAGATTTGGGGCCGGTTCACATGGCAGTTTCTTGTGCACTTGGTGCAGGTTCTTTGCACAATATCGCATTTGTCAAAATGTAGTCCTCCATCCCCTCTCCCCTTAAATCCAGAATTATCATTTGTTTGGGTGGTTTTTGCTTATTGGATTTGGTAATGGTAAATCTGGATCAAATTTAGCTGAGGGTAACCACAGTCATGTGGACACTACCAAAACATGCATGCACTGAGCAGCACTGAGTCCACAATAAGAGAAACTCTACTTGCCTTGTGAACTTCACTGCTGAATAGGGAGGAGTGTGTTTCAGTTTGATTTGCCCCAAGTATTTTTTATGAACTATGGCACGTGCAAACATCATTTCTTATCTTGAATTTATGTCCTGCCTTTCCATGAGAACACACCCAAGAGTTATAGCCAAGGGTCGGCAAAATTTTTTAGATGCAAGCCGGTCCACTGTCCCTCAGACCTTGTGGTGGGCCGAAGAAGTGGCACTGGGGGGGGGCTGGAAGAAGAGGCAAGAGGGGCAAGTAGTCCTCACCACCCCCCAGCCCCAACCACTGCGCTTACCTTCCCTGGGGCTCCTGCCACCACCACAACTACCGCTGCTGCTTTTCGTGGATAGGCAGAGCGAGCTTGTCCACTCCGCTCTCTGGCCCACAGGAGCACCAAGATGGCGGCGGCTGAGGGAAGATGAGCAGCATGAAATGGCTGGCTCCAGAGAGGGGCTATTTAAAACGGTGCTCAGCCAACGCAGCTGAGCCCCATTCCTCCTCTAGGCAGGGCAGGGAAAAGCCAGGAGGAGGGAGAGAGGAGGTGCCGCCGCGGTGTGTGAGAGGGAGGGGGGAATGGAATGGCGCAAGGGGGGAAATGGCACAGGCTGAATGAACAGAATCCCCACGCCGATCCATGGAAGTCCCCAGGCCGGATCCTGAAGGCAATTGGGCCTGATCCAGCCCATGGGCCTTTGTTTGCCAGCCCCTAGTTTTATCTCTGCCTTAGGGCTGGCCCTACCATTAGGCAGAGTGAGGTAGCCACCTTACATAACTGATCGGCAGCCAACGACCTCCATGCACGCTGCCCAGGTTGCGCCCTGGGGAGGTCACTTTGGTGCTACTAATGCAACAGTTTGACTTCACCCCCACAAGTGCACTCCATTGTCTCTCGAGACTGACGGATGCCAGCAACAACAGCGACAAAATGTCACAAAATTGTTTGTCATTTAATTTATGATCATTGCATTCTTACTGTCAGATGACAGGGGGATTAGATCCGCTTGTGAGGTGCTTTTTTCCTGCTTTGTAGTACAAAGCTTAACAGCCAAAAACCATTGACCATTGAGCTTAACTCTGGTTTTGGTTGTCAGGTGCCAAAATAACTTTCCTGGCTTTGAGCACTGCTATGAACCTTGACTTGAGGCAGACAGTACACAGGGAAAATGCCTTGGGCTGTGTCCTGTTAGCTCTTGGGGAACCAACCAGCTCAGCTCTTACAGAAAGCTCAGTGAAAGGAGAGTGTCCTGTCATACCACTGTTGTGCTGTGTGTGTGTGTGTGTGTGTGTGTGTGTGTGTGTGTGTGCGCGCGCGCAGTCATTAGTTCCCGCAACTCAAAGGTTAGGGACCCATGGTAATTAAGTTGTCAGAAATAAATGCTGCTGTCAAAAGGCTTGCTATCACAGCTTCAAATGCCAACTTGCAGAACAAGAACAGTACTTTTAAATGTTACCAGGAGATGAAAGAACATATACCCGGCTTTCTGGACGGGACGCATGGAAACTTCAAACTGCTGACCAAACTGACCGGATAACTTTAGAGTATTTAAAAGGGGCAATTAAATAATGATTCTACGTTTCCTTCTCCTTGCTGAGCATGATGCAATGTTTACTACCGCTTTACATAAATGGTGTGCCCACAGCATCAAAAACAACCTTCATATAACACGGAATCCAAAGAGCTCCAAAAGTAATCCACTCATTGGCTGCATCCGGAGTTACTTCCTTTTAGCAGTAGAAGCCACACCACTGACTTCCATTGATAATGTCTGGAGTGAGCTAACTGCATAGCCCTGCACCTTTCTTGTTGTTTAGTCGTTTAGTCGTGTCCGACTCTTCGTGACCCCACTTCTGTCTTCCACTGCCTCCCGCAGTTTGGTCAAAACTCATGCTGGTAGCTTCGAGAACACTGTCCAACCATCTCGTCCTCTGTCGTCCCCTTCTCCTTGTGCCCTCAATCTTTCCCAACATCAGGGTCTTTTCCAGGGAGTCTTCTCTTCTCATGAGGTGGCCAAAGTATTGGAGCCTCAGCTTCATGATCTGTCCTTCCAGTAAGCAGTCAGGGCTGATTTCCTTCAGAATGGATAGGTTTGATCTTCTTGCAGTCCACGGGACTCTCAAGAGTCTCCTCCAGCACCATAATTCAAAAGCATCAATTCTCCGGCTATCAGCCTTCTTTATGGTCCAGCTCTCACTTCCATACATCACTACTGGGAACCGCTCAATGGTCAATCCAGTGGTGGAGCTTCATGTTCCAGCACCGGGGGGCGGGGGGGCGGAGAGCAGGTGGGGGGGCTGGCACTTGTCCTGGGGCCATGGCGCACTGTCTGCAGATGCTTGGCACCCAGCACGTGTGGGGGTGCAGCCGCGATGGCACCCCACCGGGATCAAGCTGCCGGGGGTGGTGCGCTCCCCCCGCACTCCTCTTCCTCCGCCAGTGGATCAATCCAGTCTTTTAAAAAAGACCAGCAGGGCTGGCCCTACCATTAGGCACAGAGGGAGGTGGCAGCCTCAGGTGGCAAATACTGGAGGCAACGGTGGCAGCCCTACAGCTGTACTTCCTAAGCAAACACACCCACACCCCTCCACCACGATGCACAGCATGTCCTGCTCCCTAACCTAGTCCACAATGCTATTTTATCACCAGTGCTGTTAAGTAAGATTCAGCCCAGATGGCTTCTTTGCGTGGAATGGGAAGGGGATGCCATCTTGCCCTTCATTTCAGATAGCAACATCTCTCGGGCAGGTGCTGAAGGCCAAACCATACCAAAGGCATTGCAGGTACAGCTGCTGAGATCCCCAGTTTTATGCTTTGGTCCACTTTGTAAATGACTTTTCTATCTTAGAGGACTGTCCAGTAGCAGACAGCACAGTGGTGCTGCAGTGCTCACCTGACCTCCCTCTGACTGTGTCACTGCAGCATACTGGGACACAGAGGGGAAAACTTTTGTGCGCACCTTTTAAATGTACTATGTGAGACTGGGTTCTTCCTATGCTGGACAACTGGGTTCCTCCCCCATCGACACCCTTCCCATTTTTCAAACAAAACGATTGATGCAATTCAACCATTTTCTTCCAGTAGCCACTTTTAAGGCTGGTTTGCAATGCCTCAACAGTTTCGCTACAAGTTGTTGTCAGAAGCATGAATCTGCTCAACCACATCGAAAGCATGCTTGCCAAAACTCACTCTCAGCTTTTTATATTATTGCTTTATTTCACATCTTTTGCATTTATGATATCTCTAATAAAATGCGGGCCAAGATCACACTAGAGTGATGATAATAATACCCAACGCTGGAGCCCCAATTATTCGTTTTGTGTTTGGTGAGTCTCGAGATCCTAATCTCAGAGAGAGAGAGAGGAGTCTTTCCTTGTGGCAATCAGTCATTTATTCTCGACAGCTTATCTGCAGGTTTGCAAAAGCATCATCGGCCAGAAGCTAAAGAAGCCCTGCTGAGATCTGCCTGCAGATAAGTCAACTATTTACATAATCTTTTTTTAAAAAGTGCATACCAAAAGCTGAGCTTTATCTCTTTGGCAAAGGGTAAAGTAATGGTGGTCAAAGTGCAGGGCAAAGATGTTCTGAGCTGCAAAGTTTTAACGTGCAGCTCTCAGCCACTATTGGGGGCAAGGCGTTTTACAGCCTTTGTACGCTTACCCAAAAGTAGAAGTGAGTCACCACTCTGCTGGCTTCCCTAAGATGGGCTGCTCCCACTTAACAGGAGGAAAAGGGGCATGGCAGCAGGGAGGTTGGTGTGCTGCAACTGCAGAAGCAGCAGATTGGCATTGCCTCCAAGATCAAAAGCACCAGGCCTCTGAGAGCACTTGATGCAAAATAGCAGGAGAGGACTATGACCTGGCTTGAATGTTTTCCATAGGCATCTGGTTGGCCACTGTGGGAACAGGGTGGGCCTTGGATCAGGGCCAGCAGGGGCCTTCTTGTTATGTTCATTTGACACAAGCAACACCTCCAGATTCAAAAACCCTCCCCAAGGTGTGTTGATCAAGATCATACAAAAGCAACATTGACAAGATAGACATTCCATCCAGCACAAGGAACAAGTACAATTGTCACCCTGGGCTCCTTGGAGAGGAAGGGGAGGATATATTATTATTGTTATCATAGCTGTCAACTTTCAGATTTGAAAATAAGGGATCAGCAGCCTCGAAAATAAGGGATCAGCAGCCTCACCTGTCCCGGGGACAGTCTACGGGATATCTAACAATCCGGGATAGCAGCGGGAAGCAGCGGGAATAAGGGAATTTCCCGCAAAAAACAGGAAGGTTGACAGCTATGATTATTATTATTATTATTAGGAATAATTGCAACTACTACTACTACTTTCTGCAGTAGCAGCAATCATGAGCATCAACCACAATTTGCTCACATGTCAAAAAAAGTATCCAATGCACCAAAACCGGTTCAGATTCAACCCTAGGAAAACCACGACAACATCACTGCCTGTGGCCGTGGCAAATTTCAGCCAGCCCCTTCAGCTCTGCAATGGAACATTTGCTGTTCCTGCTTTGTGCTTGGAAATGATGAATTCTTCTTGTTACTGGGCAAACTACCCTGGAGCAATGGCCTTTGGCTCTTTGGGTCTACCAAGGAATGCCTTCAATCCAGCGGAAACAATTCCCAAGTGTGTGGTGGGGGAGGGACTAGCCAGTTTTTTTGCCCCAGGTGAAAGCTCTAGAGGGGTGTCACTGAGGCTCCCAACCTGTGTGTGTGTGTGTGTGTGTGTGTGTGTGTGTACACACAAATGCACATGAGAGGGAACCAAACTGGGTTTTTGACCCAGGTGAAATGACGCCTAGTTTTGCCCCTGTCTCAAGTATTGGGAATTTATGTACTGAGTATACGACTTGATATTTTAAAAAGGGCAATACGAAAAGGCAACTATACCCTTCACAAAAACACACGCATTGCCTGAAGCTATGGAAAATACTGTAATCCAAGCGATGATTAATAGGTCTCATATTTTGGATCAAGTCGTACTACGCACGTGGCCAATATTGATCTCAGCTGAGTAATGATTGGGAAATTTATTTGCCTTAGTCCAAAACAGGAAGTGGTTAAGCAATTTAATGCGCCTTTAACTGATGGCGATGCATTTATTTTCAAGCATTTAAAGTGCTATATTTCAATTGCAGTTTGTTTCTAGCCATTAGAGAATGTTACACCCTGTTTTACTTTTTTATGCATTCTGGAGAGCACTCTGCACATGAAAAAGCAAGGGAGATTGATTTTTCTGTTTATTTTGAAAATACAGTGACACACACACACAAAATGGACATTCTGAATGAATATGTTTGCTTTACTGCAGAGTGAGTGGGAAGTAGAGCATTTGTTTGGAACAACTTTCCCCCTGTTAACCCAGTTTTTCCTTCTTTGGGGGGATGCCTGAGGAACCACGAGGCCCATGCAAAAGTGTATTGCAGCCCACCAAACCTGTTCCCATTCATGCAGAGCCAGTTTGACTTCCCATGGCAAATCTCATGCAACCTCAAAACAAAATTCACAAGGGGACACAGCAACTCACAAAGCAGAAAGAGCTTTCTATAAGCATGGATGTAAGAAGATGGCCGAGACACGACCACACTTGGAAAACTGTGCACAATTCCGGCTGCAGCATCACAGAAAGGATATCATATTACTGGGAAAGATGCAGGAAAGGGCAACCAAAATGACTAAGTAGCTAAAGCAGTTCCCCCGTGAGAAAATGTTACAACATTTGGGAATTCTAAGTTTGTTTCCCAAACTTGGGTCTCCAGCTGTTTTTGAACTACAATTCCCATCATCCCTGACCACTGGCCCTAGGGATGATGGGAGTTGTAGTCCAGAAACAATTGGAGACCCAAGTTTGAGAAACACTGAATTAGAGGGGAAAGGGGGAGATGTGATAGACCAGGGGTCAGCAAATTTTTTCAGTAGGGGGCCGGTCCACTGTCCCTCAGACCTTGTGGGGGGCCGGACTATATTTTGAAGGGGGGGGGGAAATGAACGAATTCCTATGCCCCACAAATAACCCAGAGATGCATTTTAAATAAAAGGACACATTCTACTCATGTAAAAACACGCTGATTCCTGTACTATCCGTGGGCCGCATTTAGAAGGCGATTGGGCCGGATTCGGCCCCTGGGCCTTAGTTTGTCTACCCATGTGATAAAAGGTAAATGGACCCCTGACCATTATTTCCAGTCGTGACCGACTCTGGGGTTGCGGCGCTCATCTTGCTTTATTGGCTGAGGAAGCCGGCGTACAGTTTCCGGGTCATGTGGCAAGCATGACTAAACCGCTTCTGGCGAACCAGAGCAGCGCATGGAAACGCCGTTTACCTTACCACCAGAGTGGTACCTATTTATCTACTTGCCCTTTGACGTGCTTTCGAACTGCTAGGTTGGCAGGAGCCAGGACCGAGCAACGGGAGCTCACCCCGTCGCGGGGATTTGAACCGCCGACCTTCTGATCGGCAAGTCCTAGGCTCTGTGGTTTAACCCACAGTGCCACCCACTTCCCTATGTGATAGACCTTCATAAAATGGAGAAAATGGATTGAGGAAAATCTTTCTCCCTTTCTCATTATGCTAGAAGCTGGAGTCATCCCTTTGGAGTTGAATGGTGGGAGATTTAGGACAGAGAAAATAAATTACTTCTTACAATGCATAGTAAAAACTGTAGAGTTTCCCATCACAAGATGTAGTGATGGCCACCCACCTGGATGGCTTTAAAAGGGGATTACACAAATTCATTGAGGATAAGGCTATCAATGGCTACTAAGCATGATGGATCTAGGATCAGGGGCTCAACTGGTGGTTATACTGCTGGTGGACTTCCCATAGGTATCTGATTAGCCACTGCGCGAAACTGAGTAAATATTATTATTATTATTATATTATTAAGCATATCCTCCAAATGATAGCTCAGCTGGTTAGAGCGTGGTGCTGATAATGCCAGGGTTGCAGGTTCGATCCCCATATGGGACAGCTGCCCATTCCTGCAAGGAAATAAGCAGCTATCCTATTTTAAAAAGACATCTGAAGGCAGCCCTGTTTAGGGAAGTTTTTAAATATTTAATGCTGTATTGTTTTTAGCACTCGATTGGGAGTTGCCCAGAGTGGCTGGGGAAACTCAGCCAGTTGGGCAGGGTATAAATAAATTATTATTAGTAGTAGTATTAGTATTATTAGTATTACAGTATTGTTATTGTTATTGTTATTGCAGGGGTTTGGGCTGGAGGGTCCCTTCCAACATTACAATTCTATGCTTCTGAATGGCTGTCAGAATATCAGATGGGGGTTTTTCTGTGTATCTAAAAACTTCCTAGCTGATATACATACCTGATCCATAACCCAGCAGCAGAACACTTGCTTTGCATCCTGTCTGCTCCAATTAAAAAGCATTGGGTAGCAGACAATGGGATAGCTCTCTTGTCTAAGACCAGGCAGAGATGGACAAACAACTTGACCTGGTGCAAAGCAGGCATGTAGCACCAGCCTAGGCACATCTGTGGCCATCCTTTTGGCTGTGCGAGGAAGCATGTGCTGATGTTGTTTATGAGATATTAACTCTGGTTCATAATTAGATTCCATTCCCCCATGCAGCCACATAATATACATTTGCAATAGTCACCCAGTTCCATGAAGTACCATCCCAACACTAACTATTCCCTCGTTGATGTTTCAATCATGAAACAGAAGACTTAACAGAGATACTATCAGAGGAGTCTCCTCCCCCGTGATCTGATTTGAATGCCATCTACTGGCACTTGCCCAATAGCAGAACTTGTGTTCTGATTAGTGTAACATGCAAATGTAGGTGCCCAGTTTTGTCTGGAGGCTGCCAAGCACTGGGGAAAAGACAGGGTAATTTATCTCTCACTGCTTATTTACTGAATTTAAGTTACTTTATTCATATGTTCCATAAAATACCTGCCCAAAGACAATCTATATCAAAGGGCTTCTGTATTAAAGGAAATTTGTCCCATATTCCAAACAGTTGACTTCACAAGAAAACAAGAAAGGTAACCATCTGTTAAGCACAAGGTAGCCTCAAGACTCTAGAAGCTCAAAACTCTGCAAAGTGTGCTGTGTCCATGCATGCAGCTGAACAGTTCTCAACAAGCTAAGCAGAAAAGTTGCACTTTTTGTACCAGCTTAATTGTTTGCGTTTTGAGATAATGCGTGAATCATGCTACAGCTGCTACAGAAAACAGTAGGTTAAATACAAAGTTTATAACTTAACAAATAGAAACATAGCCTCTAAGAAGGCTTTTCTCGTGAAACTGATAACCCTAGAAAGGGACTTTTCTGCAGTGGCTCCCCGTTTGTGGGATTGCTCTCCACTAGGAGGCTCGCCTGGCGCTTTCATTATACAGCGGACGCTCGGGTTGCGAACGTGATCCGTGCAGGATGCACGTTTGCAACCCGCAGCGGCACATCTGCGCACGCGCGGGTTGTGATTTGGCGCTTCTGCGCATGCACAACTGCCAAAACCTGGAAGTAACCCGTTACGATACTTCCGGGGTTCGGTGGTCTGCAACCCGAAAAACGCAACCTGAAGCGTCTGTGACCCGAGGTATGACTGTACATCTTTAGGCACCAGGTGAAAATGTTTCTCTAGAACCAGTGGCTCATTAACATTCTATGGCCTTTTAAACGTCTTTGTGGGGGAGTGCTATTGGTTTGTTTCTGTTTTGTTATGTACCGTATTTTTTGCTCTATAAGACTCACTTTTTCCCTCCTAAAAAGTAAGGGGAAATGTTTGTGCGTCTTATGGAGCGAATGCAGGCTGCGCAGCTATCCCAGAAGCCAGAACAGCAAGAGGGATTGCTGCTTTCACTGCGCAGCGATCCCTCTTGCTGTTCTGGCTTCTGAGATTCAGAATATTTTTTTTCTTGTTTTCCTCCTCTAAAAACTAGGTGCGTCTTGTGGTCTGGTGCGTCTTATAGAGCGAAATATACGGTATTTTGTGCTATCCTTTCATATTTTTATGTTGTGAACTGCCCTGTGATCTTTGGATGATGGGCAGTACTGTATTCAAATGTAATTAATAATAGGAACAGGAATAGCTTGATATTTGAATGTGGAACCTTCCCCCTGACTCCCAACCCAATTTCATCCTCAATGTTGCATGCCATTTTGGGACTAGGCTATTCTTCCTGCTTCAAAGAATCAATTAAGATATTCTTCTCAGTTTATTAGTATCCATCCCACCCCTACATACAGGACTTGGAATATTCTCCCATCTGTAGTTAGGCACACACACAAGCTTGTCTTTACTTGCATGTTCCTAGTATTTAAATATTATAAACCCCCCCCCCCCCGCCCCTTCCAGTCTGTATTCTAGTTGTACCTGCAAAAACCTCTGTCCATGTCTTTATAGTCTCAGCTGGGGCCTGAAACCGTTATTCTCGTGTAAGAGGGCAAGTTTAAATTTGTCCTTTAATAATCAGCTTACAAATAACTTCCCTGCCCGTTTATTATTAGAAGCTAGAGTACAGTTGCTACGGTATGTTGACAACTGGATATCTGTCACCCTCTTCTCAGGTTGTTTTGACAGGCACTTTTTATCTGTAGGAAGACATTTGGGTTTCTTAAAATTAAAAAAAAAGAAAGCAACACATATCTGCGCTCTGCTTTTATGTTTGTTGGAAAAAGAAAAAAGGTGCGGTGGAAACCACAGACACACATACACACAAATGGGCAGAAGAAGAAGAAATAAATAAGAGACTGCGAACTTCCGATATCACCGAATTTCTGACTGGTTGGAGTGTGAGGGAGGTTTAATACAGTGACAGTGTTCACATCTTACTGCAAACCTGTCTTCGGTAAGATCAAATTTGTAGTTGAAAACACAGCTAAAACCCACAAACCAATTAAAAACAGACATTCATAAAAACCATCGCTATTAAAAAAAACAAAGACCGTGACATTGACCGTGTTTTTTGGTATTGCTTGTGGTCCTCACACTCTTAAGGGAGGCCCTAACAAGCCAAATTGTGTGGGAAGAGAAGGGCCGCTTTTGCCGCTCCTGCAACATCAGTTATTTGTTTTATTTCGCTGTCCTTATGTGCCACTTTTCTATATATATTATATACAAAGCTGCTAACAGCTTGGTTGAAAGGGCACCAATGAAACATAAGCAATCAAAAATGCCTCAATTAAGATACTGCACACGTAATACTAATCTGTATCATAAAATCGATGAAACAGCCCGGCAACCATAAATAAATCAAAAGCCACGTTGATGCAAACGAGTCTTAAGTGCTAAGTGCGAGGAGTGAAGGAGTTTAATCCCTGGGACTGCCAGATAGAATCAGGGTAGGTCCAGGACATTTTGCTACCTGAAGCACAGGAAGGTGCCTGCCCACCCCACCCCTCAAATTCTGCATACAAAAGCTGACCGGACTTCATATCCTCAGTGCACTTGAGGTCACCAGACTAGCTTAGGGAATGCAAAGCAGGCCACATGCCACTCATAAGCTCTGCCCTCCTGCCAACACATCTCCACCGCTGCCTGATCCCCCAGGCATCTGAAGTAGCCATCTCACTTGGCCGGCCCTACGAGGGGCAAGGAAAGGCTTCTGAAGATACATGGTCAATATATTGTGTGGACGATATTGAGCTGGACAGATATGCTCATGGTTTGGCTGCATATGGCAGATTTCTATGTTCCTGGAGGATCTTCTTGGGGGAATGTTGCTGAATAATTTGGATGCCACCATAGAAAAGCGGTGCCTACTTTATCTATATCTACTATAAAGTGGTGCCTTTACTTTATTTAACACAGAGGGTGGGCCTCTGAACCCAGACTTAAGGTCCAGGCAAGAAGGAGCCTGCACTTTATTTATTTTATCCATAGGAGTGGGAGGAAGCAGCCAGGTTCACGCAGGGACGCTGCTGGGAGAGGTGCCAAGCATTCCTTGCAGATAGCATCCACTGGATTCCTCTGCAGCAATATTGCTTGTGCAATATCCTAATATCCTAAGTCATATACCTCGGGGTATGCATCACGGAGTAATGCATGGGATGGGGGGGGGACGGTAGCTGGGAAAGCAATGCGAGGCAGCTATTCTCCAACTTCTTCCTCAGCTGACCACAACAAAATGCAACATTAACTGGCCTTGACATTTGGGGTCTGGCATTTGCAGGAGTGGAGCTGCCAGGCTAAGCAAGCTCAAAACAACCCCTGGGAGGACAAATGGGATTTTCATAGTTCACACACATATAGCTGCTATTAAATAGAGGGTTCCCCCCTTTTAATGCTCCCCCATTTTAATAAAGGAGTTAAGTTATTTTTTTTCTTTTAACTATGTTTTACTGTTTTTATATATGCTGTAAGCCAGGCACAGGCAAACTTGGCCCTCCAGATGTTCTGGGACTACAACGCCCATCACCCCTGACCACTGATCCTGTTAGCTAGTGATGATGGGAGCTGCAGTTCCAAAACATCTGGAGGGCAGAGTTTGCTTATGCCTGTTGTAAGCTGCCTAGAGTGGCTGGGGAAACCCAGCCAGATGAGTGGGTATAAATAATAAAATTACTATTACAGTCATACCTCGGGTTACAGATGCTTCAGGTTGTGTTTTTTCGGGTTACGGACCCTCCAAAACATGGAAGTACCGGAACAGGTACCTGGAAGTTCCGGATTTCGGCAGTCGTGCATGCACAGAAGTGCTAAATTCGCAACCCAAGCGTCCACTGTACTATTATAACAGATGAGTGTATTGACAAAACTGGAGCGGGGTGGGAGGGGGCAGAAAACCCCACAGAGTAAGGTGACACCCACAACATATATTTAATGCACATGGTTCTCCCCAAAGCATCCTGAGATGAGAACCACAGTCTTCCCCCTCACAGAGCCTTAATTCCCAGCATGCTTGATAAACTATAACTCCCAGGATTCTTTGGGGGAAGTCACATACAGTGGTACCTCTGGTTATGTACTTAATTCGTTCCAGAGGTCCGTTCTTAACCTGAAACTGTTCTTAACCTGAAGCACCACTTTAGCTAATGGGGTCTCCCACTGCCGCCGCGCCACTACCGCACGATTTCTGTTCTCATCCTGAAGCAAAGTTCTTAACCGGAGGTACTGTTTCTGGGTTAGTGGAGTCTGTAACCTGAAGCGTATGTAACCCGAGGTACCACTGTACTTTAAATGTGTGCTAAATGTGCTTTAAATATACAGTGTGGATGTGACCTAAATTCTTTATGAAGTAAAACATCCCCCCCCCACTGTCACAACAGAAAAACAAAACAAGCAAACCTGCTCTCTGCATGCCCCAAGTTGGACTTTATGATGCTTTAATTACGACTTCGTCATTTCAGACGGGCCGCACCGACAATGCACAATCTCGGTGGAAAATATATGATAACAAAAGGCTAAGAATAGACCAGAAACACAGGAAGTTTGCTCTGGGATTTTAAAACAAACACAAGGCAACGTTTTATGGTACCAAACTCATACTGGAAAAAAATGGCTTTGAATTAGTGGGGGAAAGGTTACCCAAAGAGAGAGGGCAAGGGAAAGAAGAGTGAGCTATGAGCACTCAGAGAAGATTATCCGTTTCAACTGCTAAATGGCAACCTCTGTTGTGTATTTATACTACTCATAGTCTGCAAATCACTTTTAATTGGAGATAATTTGTCTTTTTATTTCATTATCGAGCACAGCAGACAAAAGGGACAACAAATTCACTTTACAGCTGCTCCAGCACTTGCTGTCCATTAACACGGACAAATGAAGCCCAATTAAAGCTTTCAAGTCACATTTTCAGAATATATTGTTCCAAATGTTCTCTGCTTGAACGACACATGGTCACACAACTGGATGCATGCAGGTTTCAGGAAATCTGTGTATTTTAAATAACACTGTATAGACTGCGTGCGTGCATGAACACATGTGTGCTCATCCAACAGCACAGTCCATTTATGTGACGGGGCTGTTCAAAAGCTTGTTTTCTAAAACAATCACACCTCTTTCAGAAAAACAGTGACTCCTCTGGGACATTGATACCCTGGCCCCCACTCCCCATACCTTGCTAAACTTCTAGGTTTGACTACTGCAATATGTTGCAGCTGGGGATGCCCTTGGAGACTAGTTTGGAAACTGCAGCTAGTCCAAAACATTGTGACTAGGCTACATAAAGGGAACTGGGGCTCATGCCCAAACTCTGATTCAGGCATTCAGTGGTTCATGGAATCAAGGAGAGTTTGGGGCATGCTCACATATTCTTGTCTTGCCTGTGACATTTCCGTCACCTGACCCCACAGTTTTCCTTGTTTTGGAGGGGGAAGGAAGAAGAAGCTTGGACCTCATTCTACCTGCACAATCAGGGTTCTAAATCACACAGGGAGCCTGCTTTCGACCTTCCCAATCTATGTGTGCAAGGCTGCCAAAAGCCGACTGAACTGGGAAGCACTGGGAAGTACTGGCAACTGAGAGCAACAAGCAAGTTATGGGGATGCAGGGTGTTAAGTTGTGGGTGAACATATCAGACGACACAGCAATTCTTCAAACAGCTCTTGTTTATTCACAGACCCAGAACAGAACAGAACTGAAGGGTTCAGCCAGCCTGCTTATATACAGCTCCACTACAACGCAACAGTAACAACTTTCTGTAACTATCCAATCACTGAACATCACTTTCAATTCCTTATTTGCATATGTGGACCTGAGTGAAAACTATCTACAGTATCCCCCTGCTGGTCCAGGGTGAGAACTTCAGTACATAACACAGGGGATGTGCCATACAAAGTTTTGGGCAACATAAACAACTGGGGAAACTACTGTCCCTGTTGTCCCCTTCTACCTTTGCCGCCTGAGGCAGTCGCCCTGAACTTTATAAAAGTTGACTGTATTATTTTCAGGTCATGACTGACTTACACAGACATACTATAAGTACACGGCCTTGCAGCCTTTTTTTTGCAACACAGCTAACCAACTCTCTTGGAAAAGCTCACTTGGAACGAATGTTATTCCTCAATGCAAGAAAAACCTTTTATGGCTTCTGGTAGGAAAATGGAATCTAATTTATCACAGTCATGCAGATACAAATTAAAAGCTATTCGGTGGAACTAATACACTTCCACTCATTTTTCTCTCTGTGTGTGTACACTTCGCAAGTCAAGTTGTATTTCAGATGAGTAATTAAAAATACACCCCTTGAAGCAGAAGCCCAGGAGAAAATATTGCATCTTTAATTAATGGCTGAAAGAAATTTAATTCTGGGAATAGCACTACATTGCAGCTGGGCTCAAGTGGATTGCCTTCCTCAGCTGGAGGAAGTACAGGATATTAGCAATTTTTTAGAAACCATGGGCTTTCCTCTGTATGCATTTGTGTATTGCATACACAAAGTTATTCCAGTGAAAAGATTGTTATTATAATGCATAGTAAAGCTACAAAACACAAGATAACAGAACCCATGTACAAGAAAAAAACATTAGTAAATATTGCCAGTCTTTCAGCAGAATTTGAATAATGCAGCAGCTTCATGAGTCTTCTTCAGGAAACTATTCTAAAATTTGGGTGGGTGCCATCACCAAAAGGACCCTGTTCCAGGGCATTTCTTGAGACTGAAGCGTTGAAAAGGAACATTCCACACGTTTTTGTGTGTTGCATGTCCAGCACGTACCGGTATGTTTTAAAATCAAAATTCTGTGATATTTGGATAGAACTCGGTGTTACAAAGCAAAGTTATCCTCAGAGCACTCACTGAAATCAATGGATATTTAAGATTATCCAACCGTGAAAGTTAGTCTTGTCCATTAATTTCAATGGGTCTACTCCCAAGTATTTACTCAGGGTAGACTAAATGAAATTAATGGACAAGAATAGCTTTCTTAGTTGGATAACCAGTGTTCTGAATTTCCTCTTTGAAGCTGTCCTTGTTAACCATACATACTGAAAGCAGTTCATTATCTATGGCATGCACTGCTGCAGAAAACTGAAATATAATTTCAACTCTACTCTAAAATGGTCCTGCTTATTAGAAGTCCATGAATAAATATTTTAACCTGGCACCTGAAGCATTGCTCCTGGCTGTTGTTCCTTAAAAAAAAAATACCAAAGTTTAAAAATCACAATTCAGTCAAAATTAAGCAAAACTAAGTCCCATTGATCTCATGGAAATCAATAGGGCTTCAAAGTGTTTAGGCACTTGAAAATAGCTGAGAGACTTGGCAGACCGCTAGATTATTATTTTTTGCCTGGTGTAGCAACTGTATTGCAGTGTGTTAGATACTGCATGATTTTCCACTGTCTTTCTAGTGCTTCTTTTATTTCTTATATTGTATCTTACAGTATTACAATTTGAACACCATGGAATCCTATAGAATTCAAATTGTAAGTGTTCTTCACACACACACCCCATAAGCCACCTGAATAAAGTTCAGGGACCATTATTGTCCTAAAAGATTATCATTTTTTAAAAAAAAGTTTTTGTGACAACTCTCCTTAAAGAGAAACAGACCTGTTCTTTAAATAATATTATCTTAAGCTTTTACACCAAACTAAAATGGTTTAATTTTAAATCCTCTTCTGCAAAATTCATTACAAGGCCTACTTACACTGAATTTTTGAAGCAGGGATGAGACTATCAATGGATACTAGTCATGATGGCGATACACTATTTCTAGAATTAGAGACAGCATACCAGCAGGAGCAACAGCAGGAGGAGGCTACTGCCTTATGTCCTCTCCTTGTGGGCTTCTTATAGGCAAGTGGTCAACCACCATGAGAAACGGGTTAATTATGATCCATCAAGCCACTTCCTATGCTCTTAGTGATAAAAAGAAAACCAGGACTGCATCTGCATGGAGGGATTCTTCCATCGCATCCAGATCCCCTCCAGCATGTTGGATAAGGGGTGCCAGATTGCTCAGTAAGTCTGGATCCAACCCTGCTATCTTTCAGATTAAAAAACCCGAGCCTAACAAAAAGGAAAGGAAATATTTTAGCCAGCCTTGCAGCAGTCTAAATCGGTCTTCTAAGAGAGCTCTCTCCCCTTCCTGCCCATTTTGTTATCCTTCAAGGAGTTCAAATGTCAAAGCTTTCCCAAAGACTCATGATGCACATGTTGTCCATTTAGAGCTCCCAGAGTTTAGCCTCATAGAACAGAATGAACCTTCTTCCAATCTGGCAGAGCCCATGGGAGTTGTCTGAGTTCACGATAACCGCAGAGGGGATAGAAAAGCAGGGTAGGATAACCCCAGAAGAAGCATAGGAACACTAGCATGTTTACATGAGCTTCCATGGTCACAAAAGAGAGATATTTCCACCGGGTCTAGTTGGACACAATCTAAAACTAACCTAAAACAGTTTAAAAACAGATCTCAAGGTTGCCATGAACGGTGCCTTTCAGACACCAAATGCCTGAGTAAACAGTCGAGTGGGGTTTTTTAAACTTCTGAAATTCAACAATGAGGGAGACAGACACATATTACTAGGGAGGGCATTCCACAAATGGGGAGCCACCAATGAAAAAGCCCTGTCGTGGGTCAGTGCTACCCAGGTAGCCCCTAGTAGTGGCACCAACAACTAGGCCTCATCTTCCTATCATAGGATCCAAGATGCCCGATACTAGGTGATTTTGCACTTCCACAGAAACACGAGAAAGGCCGTCTAATGTGGTACTGCTGTGTCATCAAAATTCAGCTTCCTGAAGGACCCTGAGTGAGAAGCAGGGAAGGTAAGAACTCCCAGGGTGAAAGAGACTGGGAGAAGAAAGCAAAACTACCAGGTGAGAGAGCTGTGAGGGTCCACCATTTTCTGCAGGTTAAAAGCTACCTTTAAGAGAGTCTGTCTTCTTTTGGATTTTATATCCCGCTTTATCACTATTCCTGCAATCAAGATTCCTGCAATGTAAAGGGTTGGACTCGATGACGCTCATGGTCCCTTCCAATTCTAGAAGAAGAAGAAGAAGAAGAAGAGTTTGGATTTGATATCCCGCTTTATCACTACCCGAAGGAGTCTCAAAGCGGCTAACATTCTCCTTTCCCTTCCTCCTCCACAACAAACACTCTGTGAGGTGAGTGGGGCTGAGAGACTTCAGAGAAGTGTGACTAGCCCAAGGTCACCCAGCAGCTGCAGGTGGAGGAGCGGAGACGCGAACCCGGTTCCCCAGATTACGAGTCCACCACTCTTAACCACTACACCACACTGGCTCTCTTATCTCTTTATCTGTTTTTGTTTCGATTAGTTTCTTTTATCTTGTATTATGAAAAAGCTTCAATAAAATCTTACGGAGTGGGAAATAATTCAGCTTCCTGAGAAACTCAAATTTTAGTTTTAAAATGCAAGTCCTTCTCCCATGAGATAGCGACACCCAGCCATTCCCTCCCTTCCTTAGGCCCCAGATATGAGTTATGCCAAAAAGAAACACAGGATGCCTCTAGTCTGTCACTGTTTTGTGGGAGGGATTCAGACACATACTGGATGCTTTGCTTTGTGCAATTAAAGTAGATTTAAGCACCCTGCCTGCCTTGTGCAACAAATCCACTTAAGAAAAGCCACAGACCCTTTTCAGTTAGGAAAGTGACAGGGAAAGGCATTGAAAGGTGTGGGGTGAACAAACGATTAATGGAAAGACGTTCCACAAGCAAATCAGGATGAATCCTCATTGTCCTGTAACTATGCCGTAAACAAATCAGAGCTTTTCTATAGCTATGTAAGTAGCAAGTCCCAGTGATCTCAGTGGAACTATCTTTTGTGTAAAGATACATTACTACCAAGCTAGTGTGCAGGATTGCTTGCCAATCAGCATAATCCAGTCAAATTTCAGCTCACAAACTCTACTGGTCTCAATAGGAGAAAGAGGTAAACACACATCTCTTTCCAGACAGGAATTCCAGACAGATCCCTAATCCTGCTCTCCGGATTGCTCCATTTAATCATTCTTACACTTGATGCTGGCTGAGTAGTGGTGGAAGAATTAATTAAGCCGAGTTTGCTTAGCATTTTGTAGATTGAGAACAAGATCAATTAGTGCTATATTGTTAAGCATGAAAAGCATTACCTGCCCAGTTTTCCAGTTTGTCAAGATGTGATTTGCCATTGGCAATACTTAAACCACGCCAAAAGGGCCAAAGAATGTACGGTGTTTAGACACTGGAGGAAGCAACAGTGTTGGCCTCGTTTTCTCGAGGGGGGAAATGGAGCTCAGCCTTATAAATCCTTTTGAAGAGCGGTTCTGTTGGAATGCATCAGCAAATGCAGTTTTTTTGAGAAAGTGATTACTGCTTGCTCAGCTTCAGTAAAGGTAAAAGGTAAAGGTACCCCTGCCCATATGGGCCAGTCTTGACAGACTCTAGGGTTGTGCGCCCATCTCACTCTATAGGCCAGGGGCCAGCGCTGTCCGCAGACACTTCCGGGTCACGTGGCCAGCGTGACAAGCTGCATCTGGCGAGCCAGCGCAGCACACGGAACGCCGTTTACCTTCCCGCTAGTAAGCGGTCCCTATTTATCTACTTGCACCCGGGGGTGCTTTCGAACTGCTAGGTTGGCAGGCGCTGGGACCAAGCAACGGGAGCGCACCCCGCCGCGGGGATTCAAACCGCTGACCTTTCGATCGGCAAGTCCTAGGCGCTGAGGCTTTAACCCGCGCTCAGCTTCAGACAGGGGCCCATTTCATGACGCTAAGCCAAATTACGGCTTAGCAGGAACAAGCAACTGTGCCAGGTACCCAGAGCAAAAATTGTGGCTGCTTGACTCATCCCCTGCTGGGGTGGTATACATAAACCATGATTTCACTTAATGTTGAGTGTAAACCCAAGCTTACGGTTTGCCTCAGTCCTAACAAACATGAGCTGATTGTTTTGAGAACTATAACTCTAAGAACTTCCTTTTTCTCTCCATCTTTCTGCCTTGAGTGTCATGACTTTTAGGTTGCAAGACTTTGGGGTGGGACTCTGATTCTACTGATCTGTGTAAGCTGGTCTGAGAGTCTTTTCAGCTAAAGAGAAGGGTAAAAATGCTTTGAATAAATATTCCAGACTTTACCAGTTCTGTGCCATCAACACAGCCGATAGGAATACAGTCCTCTGTCTAATGAAGATGGTAAAATACATAAACTGCCGTTTAAGTCCTGAAGCCCTCTGGGAAGCATGTTGAGAGATTTCTTCAGAGCATTTTAATCCACTCTTCAGTCAAAAAGACTCCCAGACTGCCTTACATACAATCAATTACAACAAGACTGTCCCTGCTTATGAGCATACAGTCTAAAAATACAGGGCACACCAAAAAAAAGGGGCTGAGAAGGGAGGAGGATGAGGAGACTAAACACAAGCACCAATTCTTAAATTTAAATAGTAGTTCTTAAAAAGGTCAGGCGGTTGTCTCTATGTATGTCCCTAGATCCTCCCTCCTCAAATATGTTATATATATCACTCATTTAGCCACACACCAACTAATACACACTGCTTGGCTCAGAAAAATCTAAAACAAGCCGGCTGCAACTTACGCCTTGCAGCTGTGGATCTCAAAAGTACCCAGGACGACAAGAGATCTTCAAGTTGGTACACTTGCAACAGGCCTGTTACTCTCCAGCTGTTTTGGGACTACATCTCCCATCGTCCATGACCACTGGTCCTACAAGCAAGGGATGATGGGAGTTGGTAATCCCAACGACAGCTGGAGACCCAAGTTTGGGAAACACTACTCTAGAACATGTGTCTCTGTCTCTCCGCTGGAAGATACTTCTGTTAAGATTTGTAAGGAACACAAAATGGAGTGGCAAGCAATAAAATGTGTCGAGGAAGGCGGATTACTGGGTTGTTCTTGTTTTTATTGTGTATTTTCTGGGGTTTTTTATTGTGATTTTGTGTTGTGAACTGCCCTGAGATCTACGGGCATGGGGTGGTATACAAATTTTAAAATAAATAAATAGCCACGTGGTTAAACAAAAGAACCTCAGGGATGGCAGCTTCGTAGGATGTTGGGCACATAGCAGGCTTCAGCAGGAAATGAAACTGGCGGTGGCTGGGCTTGGGGAGGAAGAGGCCTTCTGCATTTGGTCTGTAGGACAAAGGGCACATGAAAGCGGCCTGCCCTTTCACACTTGTAAGGATGCTAGGCCTGCTAGGTCAAGACCAAGGGCCTACCTAGTCCAGCCACATCCCGTTCTCACAGTGGCCAACCAGATGCCAGCAGGAAGCTCACAAGCCGGGCCTGAACTCAACAGAAGTCTCCCCAGAAGTTTTTATATGGAGGCATACGACTTAGCACTCCTGATAGTGCTGCATAATTGATTGATTGATTGATTGATTGACTGGAGGGGAGGGCACACTTGTGCCCGGGTCCTGCTTGACAGATTCCCTGCATGTTGGTGTATTGCCAAAATAAACTTGAAATGAGCCTTTAAGCATGGCACTGAGGCACATCCTTGAGACATGTCTGAAACATCTGCTTGGTAATGAGAATTCTCCCCAGCCACAGGTGTCTTTATCAGGGGAGAGATGTGCTGGAGGGTGAGGCACTCAGTGTTGGTCAGTGTGGTTGCCACAATGTGTGAAAACCTGCCACTCTGGCCAGATGGCTGAAGGGAGCAGAGATCTGTACAGTGGTACCTCGGGTTACAGACGCTTTAGGTTACAGACTCCGCTAACACAGAATTAGTACTTCAGGTTAAGAACTTTGCTTCAGGATGAGAACAGAAATCGCGCAGCAGCAGCGGGAGGCCCCATTAGCTAAAGTGGTACCTCAGGTTAAGAACAGTTTCAGGTTAAAAATGGACTTAAGAATTAAGTTCTTAACCCGAGGTACCACTGTATATAGTTCTGCTTCTTATTCTATATGTAGACCAGCAGAGTAATGAAACTTGTAAATAATAAAGACTTTAAGAGAAGAACTGTTTATGGGTGAGGTGAGCTAGTGTTGCAATTGTCGTGGGCCAAAATATTGGGCCCAGAACTTTTCACTGCTCTCAGAAGTGCAGCAGAAAACACAAAAAACAACCCAAAGAATGGATTTGGGATTCCTATCTTTCAATATAAGATGGCATAAGATTTCTGTTACTTATTTTTCTTTTTAAAGAACGCCTCCCCCCTCCCCAGACAAAAAGGATTGTCATAATTTCAAGTGGCATCATGGCTGCATTCCTGGATCAGAATGATGCCACACCCAGAATGCATCTGGGTTGCTGAGTGCAGCCAAGCCACCTTTTGAAATGACCACAAGTTTTGGTTATTGTTGAAAGACAGAGTGGGGAAGAAATCCTTGGTCACCTTGTACAGGTAAGACCTGCCCCCTGCCCCCAAACCTTAATCGTATTTGCCTGCAACCTCTGAAAGTCACAACATTCCTCACGCACACACTTTTATGGGGAACAAAATGGTCCTACCCATGGTAGGGCAGATATTCAGCCCAGCTTTAGTACATACACAAAAGCTAGAATCTTCTTGCTTCTATTTTCAACCCATGTTAGGTACAGCCTCTTCATTCTGCACCTATTTGAGCCTGAGAATTTTTTAGCAGATTGTTCACTGGAGAGGGCTGCTTATAGAGACACAAGAGCTTCAGAGTCTTGATTTACATGTAAGCAGAAACAGACACTGTTAAGTTGTGGGTGAACATATCAGACGACAGTGATTCTTCAAACAGCTCTTGTTTATTCACAGGCCAGAACAGAACTGAACTGAAGGGTTCAGTCAGCCTGCTTATATAGAGCTCCAGTACAATGTAACTGTAACAATTTTCTAAAACTATCCAATCACTGAATGTCACTTTCGATCCCTTATTTGCATAACTATCTACAGTATCCCCCTGCTGGCCCAGGGTGAGAACTTCAGTACATAACAGACACAAAGTAGACTTGAAGCTGTTTGTACATAATTTGACAGCAGAGCACAATTATTTTTCCTTCTCGGAAAGAGAGCGGAAGCTTTCTTTGCTCTTTGAGCTGATTAGTATATTGTGCGATAAAACCCTACACTCTCTTGCAAGAAGCTCCCAAAAAACTTTGGGGGGGAGGAGGAACTCCATTTCACACATGCAAAAAGAACCAGTGGCCTTGTTTCTTTGTCGCTTCTATAAATGCAGGATCTTTAGACTTTGCTGAAATGTTTTGCAACAACCAGTAATGTTGTTTGGTGTTGGCTCAAAAAAACAAGCACCTCTCTGTATTGCAATATAACATTCTCTTCGTTCTGCCAACATCATCGCCCTTTGAGGAAGATTAGAACAGGAATGTCCCAACTGACTATTGCACAGCTGAGGTAGTCAAAAGTCACACTCCTCTGAAAGTCCTTAATTCCCATTTAAGTCATTTTAATGAGTAATTCTTTGCATAGCAGTTACAGCAGCCCAGAGGATTTAGAGCCTCTTGTCTCATTCATTTGTAAGGCCTTGTGGAGTAGGCTGCTATTATAAGGCAAGATTTCAACAGGAATTGGAGTTCCGACTTTAAACCTAAGGGTCTGGTTGCTCTGAAATACCTCCAGTCTCTCCTCTATGCTTCCCTGCTCCCCTTTTCAGGGCTGTTTCAGATGTTATTTTCCCCCCCAACTCTGGTGACAAAATGCAGAGTAGTTGCTGCAGCACAGATCATATCGTCAGACAATCTGATACAAAGACGGGGAGAATGCTATGATCCTGGTCACAGAGGCTTCCAGGCTTCCCCAAACCTCCAAGTTCATTCATTTATAAGCTGAGTGAGTTTATAAAGTCATCATCAACACCAACCCATCAGCAACGCATGAAGGGGCAAATCTGTATGTCCTGTATCACGGGGGGAACCTAGGGGTGTGGAGGCTCTCAAAGCCTACGTAAGTGGACAGAGGGGTATATGCGGTGCTATTTTCTGGGGGTACGCACAGGTATGCATACCCCTAAACATTTTGTGAATCTTTGTACTTTTGTCCATTTGCTGTACAGTCATACCTCGGGTTAAATATGCTTCAGGTTGAATGCTTTCAGGTTGCATTCCACGGTGACCGGGAAGTAATGGAACGGGTTACTTCTGGGTTTCGCCGCTTGCGCATGTGCAGACGCTCAAAATGACGTCACGCGCATGCTCGGAAGTGGCGAATCACAACCCGCGAACATGCAGACGCGAGTTGCGTTCTGCTCAGGATGCGAACGGGGCCCCAGAACGGATCCCGTTCACATCCAGAGGTACCACTGTATTTATTTGCCACGATTTGAACTATAAAATGGTGGTTTTCTTGAGTCAAAATGAGAGTACCCCTAAACATTTTTTTTTAAGCACTGGGTATATGTGTCACTAATGTAACACACTATGTGATGGTAAATCACATGAGCAGTACACCCCAAAAGCGCTCAGGTGATAGATTTGCCTACACCTTTTTCTCCTGCTTGCAAATCTGACTCTGTTGTGTCCAGAGTCTTCTCAAAGCTGTGTCTGAGGACCAAAGGAGCTGAGAGTAAATTGTGCAAATGCCGTTAATCATGCACATTTTTTGCAACGCAAATAACAACCAAGTTGATGCCGCTGCTGAAAAGGCACCTGGAATAAGGTTTAAACCACAGAACGAAGCGTGCAGGGTGGTACGTTTTTGGCTTATGATGATGACGACAGTCGCAATCCTCAGTAAGCTGTTGGGCAACAAGAACCGAACCAGTATGGTCATCACTGCAGCGCATGACAGACAACTCTCCCACAACCAAGTGCCGTTATCAGCCTGGGATGTGCATGTCACAGGCTCAGACGGAACATTCAGTTTCTTAGCCACCGTGCACATTGATGGCGAAAGTGTGACTTATGTACATTAACTTGAGCTGGACAAGTAGCCTTGGTACCTGCAGTAGTGGAGAATGGGATGTCCCGATTTCAGAAGTCAGGTCTCAAGTCAGACCTGACCTCTTTTTGTATATAGAACAGGGGTCAGCAAACTTTTTCAGCAGGGGGACAGTCCATTGTCCCTCAGACCTTGTCAGGGGCCAGACTATTTTTTTTGGGGGGGGGAATGAACAATTCCTATGCCCCACAAATAACCCAGAGATGCATTTTAAATAAAAGCACACATTCTAATCATGTAAAAACACGCTGATTCCCAGGCCATCCACGGGCCGGATTTAGAAGGTGATTGGGCCGGATCCAGCCCCTGGGCCTTAGTTTGCCTACCCATGATATAGAATATCAGCCCTTAATTCAATCTGTTTGATTCATATGCCATGCTTCCGTTTTAAAGATCATATTTTAAAAAGTGCAAACTTCAACTTAAAAAGAAAATTAATCCCAGTCCTCACTGAAATAAATAAAGGAAGCCACGGATGCTAAGTAGTGCTATTCATGCACTGGATCAAACAAACATAAAAGACTCTTATGGCACCACACATCTTACATTTAGAGCACACCCCGGGCTTCTCCTGGAAAAATCCTGGGAACTGTAGTTTTGGGAACTGTAGCTCCATGAGGGGTAAACTGCAATTCCCAGGAATCTTTGGGGGAAGTAATGAGCTTTAAATGTATGGTGTGTAAGCAGCCATACAAATTTATTCTGGCATAATCTTTCATGGATTAAGGATCAAGGTGAATGCATGTTTTCTGTGCAGAGTTAAATTAGCTTTATAGATGAATAGCAAGGCATCACCTACTAACCTTTATTCTGCTCCCTTTCTGTGTACTTTGACCTTTCAATGCCTTTTTTTGCATACCAGGCTTGATTAGGTCACCCTATATGAAAGTAAGCAAACACAAATCTCAGCCCTACCCCTGTACAGTTATATCCCCATCCATCCGGTCCCTTCCAACTTTACAATTCTATGATTCTATGATCCCCATTTCCTATCCTGAGATTATGATGCTTTTAGGTGGCATCCCTTATCTTTGTAATCCTTCCTGTATGAGAGAGATGGAATCAAAGTTGTGGTAAGCAAATGTCTTGCTGCAATTGGGGGAGGGGGGAGAACAATTATGCTTTCTTGTAGGAAAGAGTGTGTTTTCCTTTGAAACAATGACATAAAGGTGAAGCATATCAATCGAACAAGGTTTCAGAGCCTCAGTTAATCACTGGCCTGAGTGGTGTTTCGCTTGGAATGCATAGCTGTCAAGCGTCCCTTATTTGGCGGGACAGTCCCTTATCCCAGCGCCATGTCCCGCTGCTGTCCCTTATTGATGATGTCCCTTAAATTTTCTGGGTTTCAAAGGAAGCAGCTCCTCTCCCTCCCTCCCTGCCGGTCAGGGAGGACGGAGGCTCCAACTGTGTTGCTTGGCTGTGTTGCTCACCCAATAAGGAGTCTAAGAACGACTGGGGGGTACAGCTTGCATGCCTTGTGCCGATTCAAAGCGGCCGCATTGCCTGGGGACTCGCCTTTGCTCAGCACTTCCCAGCGGACAGGTGACGGTGGTTTTCCTTGCGGCATCCCCTTTGCTGGGTTGCTGCGCTATGGGAACCACCACTTGAGGCTTCGTTTGGCTGCTGGTTGACTAAAATCCCTTATTTTGGCTGCTGATCCCTTATTTTCGAGGCTGCTGGTCCCTTATTTTCAAATCTGTAAGCTGACAGCTATGTTGGAATGGGGGAGAAATCTGATTCAGTTCCTAGCAATAATAGGTGATTCCTGGTGCCTCTGCTGCAAACATTGCTACAGCCCACTGGCTCTGCTCCAGAAGTTCCACTTCAACAGCTGGGTAGGGTTGATTTGATTTCCTCACTTTGTTCCCAATATAGATCTTCACTCCCCAGACTTGTTCCCAATCTCCATTTTCCCCTTCTTCCCTGGAAGGGAGGCACCATTTGAGGTTCATCTAAGGTGCCCAAATGTCTGGCCCTGACCTCTGAAGCACATTTGCACCAATGCTGTTTCACACTCTCCAGTGCTCAAGACTCCCTACAGATCATGGGCCTAAACCTTAATGAATCCAGGCTTAAAATTTAGTGCATGGGCTGGACAGGGAACCTGCTAGGATTTTCACACATTTTGCCTTTGAAAGTTACGCTGAAGATGAAACAAGAACTTCAGCAGTGAGCATAGAGTCCAACTCTTCGGTCTTCGGCCTCCTCAATAAAATATTTGAGGGGGCTGAGCCTCCCCCAAGTTGATGGGCATTGCCATTCAAACGGTGTGCATGCATTGCGTCATGTGATTGAATATGTGGGGCACAGCTTATCTGGAACACCCACCAAATTTTATTCAAGTTGGCACCCCTGGCAGTGAGAGGATACCAGCATACAGAGCAGAAAGCTTCCAGCGTTCAGCAATCGACTCTCTTTTATCTCTGAGCACAGGCACCTTTAGATATAGACTTATCTGCCCCAAACATGCTTCTGGCAGGCAGAAGTATCTCTGCACCACAAGAACAGCTAAGTGACATAAACAAGGAGCTCCCGCCGAGATGTTGCTCCAGCGCTTCTTACTCTGCTGAGATCAGACGGCTTCGCTAGCTGGAACGGGCGTAAAATGCAGCACGGCAGTTACATAAGTCAGGAGAAGGGTGTTTCCCCATGTTGGAAAGCCGATTACTTTGTGTGGCCACGTGCTAATCTAAATACAGATCACATGTGAGTCAGAAACAAAACGAAACAAAACCCAAACACTCAGAAACCCTGTGTCGGATTGCAAGCCTGAATATTCTATCCAAGCTTAAAAAACATATTTGTACAGAAAGGGGGGGCAGAAAAAGAGGTCTATACATATCTATATATACATATCTATATATCTATGTATACATACAGTGGTACCTCGGGTTAAGAACTTAATTCGTTCCGGAGGTCCGTTCTTAACCTGAAACTGTTCTTAACCTGAGATACCACTTTAGCTAATGGGGCCTCCTGCTGCCGCCGCGCCTCCGGAGCACGATTTCTGTTCTCATCGTGAAGCAAAGTTCTTAACCTGAGGTACTATTTCTGGGTTAGCAAAGTCTGTAACCTGAAGCGTATGTAACCTGAAGCGTCTGTAACTTGAGGTACCACTGTATCTATATATGTATAGATGCAAATCTAGAATTTATTAATATCATTTATTCATTTACACTCCACCTTTTTCCCTGAAGGGACTCAATACAGCATGCACGAGAGAGAACCGCTAAAAACAGGGGGGAAATCATTAAAAAACAATTAAATATTGTTAGAAGTAAAACTATGCAAATATATAAAATCTACTAAAACCAATCAAATAATTACAATACAAACAGTGTGGCACCACCAGCCCTTTCATTAAAATTTGTCAGTTCTCAGAAGCCTGTTGGAACAACTAAATCTTCACCTGACAGCGGGGGGAAAAGAAGGGAGCTAGTTTAACTTTTCTAGGGAGGGAGTTCCAAAGTCTGGGAGCAGCTAATGGGAAGCCTCCCCCGCACAAACATCCCCACCAAGTGTCCCTATGTGAGTCCCTAAAGATCTCACAACCCAGGCAGGTATCTATGAAGGGGTACAGTCTTTTATAATAATTTATTATAATGATTATAATCATTAGAATAGGAACACAACGCATTGCACCACAATGAGGAAAACTGTGACCTGCTTAATATGCTGTCCCGGTGCCAGCAGTTGATGGGCAACTTCAAGGCCTCTTTTCTCCTTCTTATGCTCGGGTACCTTTAAAGCAGACTTGGATTGGGCAGCCCTTTGAACAAAGCAAGAGCAGAGAACATGCGGACCTCTGGGTGTAACTCACATCATCCCCAGCCAACAATATATGGACGGCCACAGGTTTTCCATCCCTGTTTCCTAAAAGTAGGCCACACGGCCACCCTATATCTTATCTAGGAATCTTTCCTAAATCTGGCTCTGGATGACCCACCAGAACCAAACATCAACACACAAGCAAATATTCTCCAGGATGAACATACTGTTGCACAATACAGTGGTACCTCAGGTTACCTACGCTTCAGGTTACCTACGCTTCAGGTTACAGACTCCGCTAACCCAGAAATAGTGCTTCAGGTTAAGAACTTTGCTTCAGGATGAGAACAGAAATTGTGCTCCGGCGGTGCGGCAGCAGCAGGAGGCCCCATTAGCTAAAGTGGTGCTTCAGGTTAAGAACAGTTTCAGGTTAAGAACGGACCTCCGGAACGAATTAAGTACTTAACCCGAGGTACCACTGTACAGCAATCTCAGAGCGGTGCAAGATTCTAAGGGTTCCAGCCAGGGCTCAGGTTTCCTTTTAGGAATGAGGCACAGCAAATATATGGTTTATTCACACACATATACAACCTGAAACTATGATGGAGGAGTTCACAGCATTAACACCCCCAAGAGGGCTTTGCTTCCCCCATAGCTACAGCCTTGGGTCAAACATCGCTCTCTCTGGGTTCCCAGTTTGCTGCTCTCAAACTCTCTACTCCCAACTCTGGCTTAGTCCTTCTAACTAACCGTGAGTTGGGGAATGGGCCCCACACCTTTGCTGTCTTGCACAGATCCACTTCCTTTGTTCCCCATAATGGCTGCAGCCAATCAGAAGCTGCAGAAGCTGCGCCGGACATCCAGCTTCCAAAAATCGTTTGAAAACCAGAAAACTCACTTCCAGGTTTTGATAGTTTGGGAGCCGATTTGCTCAGGAGCCAAGGTGTTCAGCTTCCAAGGTACAACTGTACAGTATTTGTTTAGAGTACTTATGAGCCACTCTTCAGCATAGGTTCCCAGTTTAAAACAAACAAACAAACAAACAAACAAACAAACAACAGCATTTGTTTTGGGAAAGTGCTTGCTCATGCTGTATATGCACACCTCTTAAGATATTGTCACCAAATTTTCCATGATTGTTCCTGAGATCAATCTGGTCTAAACCACAGAGCCTAGGGCTTGCCGATCAGAAGTTCGGAGGTTTGAATCCCTTCAACGGGGTGAGCTCCCGTTGCTCGGTTCCTGCTGCTGCCAACCTAGCAGTTCGAAAGCACGTCGAAGTGCAAGTAGATAAATAGGTACCGCTCCGGCAGGAAGGTAAACGGTGTTTCCGTGCGCTGCTCTTGTTTTGCCAGAAGTGGCTTAGTCATGCTGGCCACATGACCCAGAAAAACTGTCCATGGACAAACACCGGCTCCTCGGCCTATAGAGCAGAATGAGTGCCGCAACCTCAGAGCTGTCCATGACTGGACCTAATGGCCAGGGGTACCTTTACCTAAGATATTGTCACCAAATTTTGCATGATTGTTCCTGAGATCAAGGAGGAGGTTTCCATCTATGTTTGGATACAACAGGCTGCCACTTCAGGAGCTGACCTTCGGAACAGAGCCTCTAGTTCCTACCTATCCAGCTTAGGTGCCCAAAGCCTATTGTTTACATTTGAGTAGTGCTATATTAGGTGCTCTGTAGATTTCATAACCATCCAAGCCCTTACTTGCACCACAGCCTCTTCATCCATAGTTCTTCCAAGCTGGCTCTTTCTCAGGTTGGGAACCAGGAACTTTGTGATTTAATGAGCCTAAGAGGTGTGTTTGTGTGGGGAAGAGAGAAAATAATGCTTCGTTGGTATTTTTAAAAACATACAGGCCATCTTTTTGTTCGACGGTGGCGTCAAAGCAGGTTTACAGAAACCATAAAAACCAAGCCACCATCGTTAAATCAATAGAAACACGGCAAAAACAAAACTTAATTCTGTGCATATTTACTTGGCGACAAACCACACTGAACTTGCTTACTTTTGAGGAAGCAGGCAGATGATGCTATAAATCTAAGTTACCCTTTAAATACAAGAAAAACTAAATCAATCCTGATTTCAGTTAACTTGAAATATAAATCAAAAATAAATCTAATGAATAAAACAAAAGTCGGAAGATTCAAGACAGATAAAAGAAAGTACCTCTTTGCAAAGCACTTAGTTAAACTATGGCATTTGTTCCCACAGGAGGTAGTGATGGTCACTAACTTGGATGGCTTTAAGAGGAGTAGACAAATTCACAGTGGGGAGTGCTATCAATGGCTATTAACCATGATGGCTATGCTCCTCCTCCACAACCAGCGTTAGAAATTCAGATATATACAAGTTAAGCACCAAATGGCTCCTTAAACCAGGTTTATAGTTGCCAAATTAGACTGCCTAGTTGATATTTGGGGACCAGGCAGCTCAAAAGTCATCTTTTTCAATATGACTTTTTGGTTCCTGAAATTCATTCTGATTGCGCAGATAAAATATAATGGATAGAATTCTACAGGATGTGTTGCTAGTGTTTGAAAACAATCAAGATCCAGTGATGCCCAGGCATGCACCTCCAGATGGGGGAGACCTCAGGCGACATCCTGGCACCTGGGCATCTTCACTTGGTCGTATGTGGCTGATCGCCAGGGGCAAAATGCGCCTGGTGAATTTCGAACGCTGGAGGCAACAATACTTCTGAAGACCAGTTGCTGGAAACCACAGGAGAGAAGAGTGCTCTTGTGTCCGAATCCCAATTGCAGGCTTCCCACAGGCATCTGGTTGGCCACTGTGAGAAAAGGATGCTGGGCTAATGGACCATTGCCTTGATTCAGCAGGCTCTTCTTATATTCTTATGGTGGAATCCTTCACTTGGGAGAGAATGATGGGCTAGTCTGTTTTGCTGCTTGTCTAAAAGCACTGTTGGATTTCCACACATGAGAGCAAAATATAGTGGTACCTCAGTTGTCGAACGTAATCCATTCCAGAAGACCGTTCAACTTCCAAAACGTTTGACAACCGAGGCGCAATGGGCGGTGGCAAATTCAATTGAGAAAACTGAGAAATGTGGCTCGGAAGCCGTTCAACTTCTCAGGGGCATTAGAAAATGGAAGCATTCACTTCTGGGTCTTCGGCATTCGAAAACCAAAACATTTGGCTTCCAAGATGCTTGAAAACTTGAGGTACCACTGTATTTGCTTAGCTATGTATGTGCCAAGGACATAACTACAGCAAAACAGAATTAAAGCCATCTAAGTCTTGTCTAAAGGTAAAGGGACCCCTGACCATTAGGTCCAGTCGTGGCCGACTCTGGGGTTGCGGCACTCATCTCGCTTTATTGGCCGAGGGAGCCGGCGTACAGCTTCTGGGTCATGTGGCCAGCATGACTAAGCCGCTTCTGGCAAACCAGAGTAGTGGACGAAAACACCATTTACCTTCCCACTGCAGCGGTACCTATTTATCTACTTGCACTTTGACATGCTTTCAAACTGCTAGGTTGACAGGAGCAGGGACCAAGCAACGGGAGCTCACCCCATTGCAGGGATTTGAACTGCCAACCTTCTGATCTGCAAGTCCTAGGCTCTGTGGTTTAACCCACAGCGCCACCCGCGTCCCAAGTCTTGTCTACCAAATACCTTTTTCTGGTTGATTCAGCCTGGTTGCTTCAACTTTGCCTTGGGCTTGAATGCACACTTCTACGGCCCAAAGCACATCCTACACATTTCCCAACTTTTGACTCAGAGCTTCAAACTGCAACCATCAGCACGAGCCATGCCACTGGCAAGCAGTCTCCCCAGGTGACCCTCAGGTAAGCACCTCAGGTGAGGACACGCGCTTGGGCCAAAGTTTGCAACACCACCACGCCTCTGAAATGTATGACGTTGGAGAGCGGAGCAGCTGGACCTAACGCACACAGCTATAACCAGCAGCGAGGAAACATTATGCAAGACCACAGGAAGTCAGAGGAGACAGTATTCTGCGCAGGCCTGGCAAGCAGCCTGTGTGAACTCCAGCTAACAAGCAGACCTCGGTTGCTGGCGCCAAACCAACCAGAAAACATTCCTGGTGCTACACATGTTTTTGCCAGTGGGCTGTACTCCAGAACGTTGCGTACCTGACAGAAATCAGATTAAACTCAGGTCTCCCTCCCTCTCTTTGCCAACAGCTCTCCTTTTTTCTGCGTGGGTGGATGGGAGGGACAGGAGAGAGGGTGGGTGCTCATTCAGTATTTGTTAGAAATGACAACAACCACCGCTTTGCTAATTGTTTCTTCTCCAGCCCTTAGCTATCATAAGTGCCAGAGCAAAAACATTCTTTCTTTCTTTGCAGTGAATTCCCACTTTCCCTGTGACTTTGCCTCCCGCTGTCCCAAAACTTCACCCAAAGTGAACCCAGCTAGAGTATTAGCTTCCTCGACACCACCTTGCAAAAATAACATCATTTGGGACGGAGCTGAAAACGTGCCCCCTTGCACAAATACATAATCTTTCAGAGGTTTACCGGTCAGCAACAAGCTTTTCTCGGATGACCACATCCAGAAGGGAGGAAGGGGGAAGGCGGTATCCCACTTCCCAAGTTGGAACGCTTCCGCACCCCATTTTCACGGAGACAGTATAATCACACCACTTCTTTTTATTCTTTCAGGTCAGCGGTTTGGAGTCCAAAAGATATTGCTCCTGGACTAGACTTGGCTCTGTTGATCCACACAGGATATTAGTAATGGCAGTGGTTGTAACCTTATTAGTCACGTGTTACCTAAATGGTCTCCAAGCAAGTTCCACTTTAAAACATACACCTAAATACATTATACCGGGGTGCCCAAACTTTTTCCAAAAAGGGCCAGATTTGATGAAGTGAACATGTGTGAGGGCTGACCAAAGTTTTTTAGGATTGAAGTTGTTGAGCTTTCCCCCCCTAATTTTACCCCAATGTTGTTGAGCTTTTTTAAAAAGGATTTTACCCCAGGACATATACTGCCACGGGGGCCGGATTAAATCGAAACGGCCCCCGAAATGAACTTTGGACATGCCTGCATTATATCATGGCAGAGGGTGGGGTGGGGAGGGGAATAGTGATTTTGGTGGGTTTTTTTAAATCCCATTTCCAAATACCTCAAAATATTTACAGGTGATTGACTAGATAGGCCTTGGTCTTACACAGAAGGGCTTTTCTTATGTTCTTAATTCCATTTAAGGTATGACTATACTTTTTAAAAAAGAACAACAGAGACTTTGGGCTAGAGCTGAGACACAAGAAAGAGAGCGGTTTCCTCTGAGGCAAGCATGGGACTTCTAGTGCCAACATTTTAACTCTGCATGTGTGGATATAGCATGGTCAGTCTGCCTTGAGGTTCTTGCAAACGGTAGTTAGATTTTGTTGGCTGTTGTAAATCTCCCTCTTCTCCCACTTAATATGAACCGCTGTTTAATACGCGTACAGTGTTAGTGTTAACTGTAGTGACATTATTAATTGGTCTACTTTATGCTTTTTATGTTTTATGCTTATTTAAACTTTTGATGTGCTTTAAAATTAAATGTTAAGGGAGAGTTCAACAATGCTATATTGCAATGCATTGCCGTTGCTATGCTTTATGGCTCTTTTTTATTATTAGCATATGTTGTTACATTACTTTATTTTCTGAGAGCCACTCTGAGAACAATGTATTTATGGAAAATGTGGTGACGACGATTATAACTGGGCAATCAGTTCATGGCTGAACTGAGAATTAAACTTGTTTCTCTCCAGTGACCATGCTGACTCACATTTCTTACAAAAGAGACAATTACTGGTGTGGTGTTTAGAATTATAATCTTCCACACACTCACAATGCACTTCCAATTACTTTTTTAAAAAATCCAGTATGTGTAACTGATGGAATGGAAGACGAGGTTGTTCATAGCATGCTGTTGTCATAGTAGTACTGGACTCACCAAATCTGAATCATAGAATCATAGAGTTGGAAGAGACCACAAGGGCCATCGAGTCCAACCCCCTGCCAAGCAGGAAACACCATCAGAGCACTCCTGACATATGGTTGTCAAGCCTCTGCTTAAAGACCTCCAAAGAAGGAGACTCCACCACACTCCTTGGCAGCAAATTCCACTGTCGAACAGCTCTTACTGTCAGGAAGTTCTTCCTAATGTTTAGGTGGAATCTTTTTTCCTGCAGTTTGGATCCATTGCTCCGTGTCCGCTTCTCTGGAGCAGCAGAAAACAATCTGCATTGAGCAGATTTAAAATACTAACTAATGTTGGGCCATGGAAGCATATTCTGACATGCTACTTTCTCCATGGAATGCATGTTTACAACCATTTTGCGGGGGGGGGGGGATTAAGCTAACAATGTGGACACAAAGAAAAGCAAAGGTACAACAGATACGACTCCTGTTAATGCTGATCTAAGGATAATCAGCACTGCAGTCAATGTATCAAGAAAACCTCAAACATCTCCAAATTCAAAATGCCGTATCTAAAAACTCTGTTGCCATAATTTTACTCTGAAACATCCCATTACCAGTGATTTCCTTGTTATTGACAACTTGGTAAAAGATGCTGTAGGAAACCATCTTAGAATGGCCAGTAGCATTATAAATCAGTTACTGACAGTAAATTGGTATTTCCATCAATAAAAGGTTATTATCACAAGCAACATGGAGGGTCACTTGAAAGGCTAGTATATAGTAGAGAGGTTTTTTGTTATTAGAACAAGATGTTTCAGTTCCTCTTAAAATATATTTTATGGCATGGTAATAAAAAGGGAGGTGTGTGTTATTAGACAAGAAGTATTATTATTATTCAAGAATTATCTATTCTATTCTATTTGAATTAAGTTCAGAAGTCAATGACCTGCTTTGAGGCATATGAACGCATAATGTTTAAAGTCTAAAGGCACATGAGGTGTCAACCTTTCTGAACTTTTGGGTTTGGTTTGTGCTGAGGTCAGAAACATTCTGAAAAACCCATATACCCATGGAAATCAGTTGGGATATATAACTCTTCACTACCACCCTAAATTATACTGCTGGATTAAGCATAGTTTGGGATAACCAGAAATGGATTTTTGTGCGATCTCCATTCAGTTATGCTACACAAAACAAATTCCTGGGCTCAGAATCCTTTAAATCTAAGTTTATGCCTTCTGTACGAGCATCCAGCTGGTGGATCTTAGAATTCTAGTAAAGAAAACTAAGATGGCTCTCTCAAGCCTAATGTTTATTTGTTTCTCCAATATAGAGCTAGGTAGTTCAGAAAGGCTGGGGACAGGGTACATCCATTGTCTGTGTCCAACTGCCTGAACATGTGTACATATGCTCATGCACAGACCTAGGTTTTAAGGAAAACTTTTCAAACGCCATGTAGATCTTCTCACTTTCCATTGTGCTTCCCAGTGGCATGCAACATGGACTTGGGTTATCAACAAGGAACTTACAGCGTGGAATTCCATACATGGTATCCGATGAGCAGCAATTGTGTTTGCAAAAAATTCTAGCAGAGCCCTGCCTTGCAAACACAAGGTGTTGCAATGTGGGTCTAGCTCTGGTTTCAAATTCCTACTCAACTGTGAAGTTCACTGAGCAATTTTTGGCCAGCCGCTCACTCTTTCTCTCTTCCCCCTCTAACCTACCTCGCAAGATTGCTTTAAGTATAAAAGTGGGGAGAGAAGCCATTCTAGCTGCTCTGAGCTCCTTGGTAAAAATATATATATTTTAAAATGCAGTAATTGATTTAAAACAAACAAACAAAACTCAAGATGAATATGAACGGGGCAGGGTGCTGCAAGCATAAAATTATAGCCTGTCTCCTAGGTGTTACTTAAAAAAAAATAAAAGTATCTTCATGAAATCCTTGTATAAATGTTAGGATTTTCTTTGATCTAAGCTGAAGCAAAGAAGAACAAAGACATTCCAACTTTGGTCTTAGTCCATCAAGATGGCACATCCTCCCACCCAAAAATCCCAGTAATTTGCATCAACATAAAGAACTTTGAAGAATACAAGGTAATATCGTATTGGCTCAAATATAAGTCACACTTTTTTCCCCAAATTCCGCCCATGCAGAATACAAGTGTGGCTTATATCCGTGACCTTACGCAGCGTGGCGCCCACCCGCTGCTCCCGGGCCTCCCCCGAGCTGGCAGGGGAAGGGGGGAAGCCACCAGCAAAGTGGCGTGGCTCCCCCCTACCCCGAGAGCAGCCCGGAGTGCAGGGCAACCACGCGCAGCCTGCCCGCTGCTCCCACCTCCCCTGAGCCACCTAAGGAAGGGGGAAGGCCACCAGCAAAGCGGCGCGGCTCCCCCCTCCCCTGCCCGTCCCAGGAAGCAGCCTGGGTTTTTTCTTTTCTTTTTTCTTCCCCCCCCCCCGCCTCAATTTTAAAGGTGCAGCTTATTTGCGGGTGCGTCTTATATTCGGGCCAATACGGTACTTCAGCTGTAAAATATCTATTGGGGAAAGTTTTCATGACTTTTCCACTATTCGTCTCTCTGTCATTGCCCTCCCTCCACCCAAATCTCTGGTTAAGTGAAAGTCAATCCAAGACGGAACTGCACATGTTAGAAGAGTCTTGTGGTTCCATTTAAAGCCAGATAATCAACTCATATTTATTTAATCCAGTTTTGATAAGTCTTTAGTAGGTGTGTCAATCCACTCAGCAACCAATGCAACTATGTCATAGCACTACATAGGATTCCTCCCACAGATTTCTGCCTGACTTGCATGCATTTCAATAGCAAAATTCGATTTTTTTAATCACTAACCATTTAATTTTCTTTGCAGAATAGCCCTCCAGATGTTGTTGGACCCCAGATCCCATAAACCCCATCCAGTATAGCCAATGGTCAGGGATGATGGGTGCTGTAATCCAAAAACATCTGGGAGGGTCACGGGTTCCCCATCCTTTATACAGATGGATAGGACACAAATATATTTCAGTGCACATGAGCAACGGGTGTTCTTTCCCTTTGGACTGGATGCTTGGGTAAGCCACCTTGGGAAAAATAATTGGATCAGCGCTTGTTTTGGAAAGAATGCCGTTCCAACCCCCACTCTCCAATAAAAGGGCTGTTGAAACTCACTTTAGTGCACAAGTGCCAAGATCCATTCAGAATGTCAATGTGATTAAATCAGCAAGAGTTGCCACTCACAGAAGCAACTTCTGCTGTTAAGTACAACTCTTATCAACTGAATCAAGATATCGTTTTACCTACATTGTCCGCCGCATTTGGCAGATCCAGCACGACAACAAGAAACTATGTCCATTATCTACCACAACTATATATCTGTCAACCGCAAGATGCATTAATTGCACATTAATCCCTCGAAGCTTACCTAGCCAATTGTTTCCAATGGTATTCAATCTCTATATAGATGCTATAGCATAAAGGTCACATTCAGATCTGACGTAAAACCCATTGAAAATTGCATGCTACTCTGTAGGTGCAGCTTAGCTATGAAGACACAATGGGGTGAGGTGGCAGGAAAAATTAACACAGAGGATTGCCAGATAATGTACGCCTCACACTTTTACCACACCTTCCCACTAATTATAAGCCATTGCCATTACTAATAATTGGTAGTAATCGGCCCAAAACGGGGATTTGGGTTATATAACTTTATCCAGGACAAGAGAAGTCTATCCAAAGAAGGCCATCAAATCTAAACCAAGGCAAAGTTGTAGAACTGGAAACTAAAACCCAATACAGTGGTACCTCGGGTTAAGTACTTAATTCGTTCCGGAGGTCCGTTCTTAACCTGAAACTGTTCTTAACCTGAAGCACCACTTTAGCTAATGGGGCCTTCTGCTGCCACCACGCCACCAGAGCACGATTTCTGTTCTCATCCTGAAGCAAAGTTCTTAACCTGAAGCACTATTTCTAGGTTAGCGGAGTCTGTAACCTGAAGCGTATGTAACCCGAGGTACCACAGTACAGTTTTCATTTCTCTTTCATTAAAGAAGATGGAGGCTTTCAATAAAGATTCATCCATTTTATACCAAAGATGAAGCGATGGGTTTGCTATTACCTCACAGAATGGCCTGATTGGTTTGTTGGGGGCCTGTAAACCACAGCTTCCCAGTATTGATGTCATGGGAAACAAGTATTTAAGAAACCCAGATTACCTTCACCAAAACAATGTGTGTGAGGGAAAGAGAGACAGAGAAGGGCAAGGAAGGAGCATGTGGGGGCACGGGGCTCATTTTCAGCCTAAAACTGGTTTGAAAAATGGAAAGCCTGAACCAGGCAATGTACCACCGAGGTTTTACAAGTACAAGGAATGAGAGGGTGAAGAGTCACTTGACGAGTCAAAGCTTTTCTTGATCTCCCAGAGAAAATGGCTGGCGCAGAGTCATCTCTCACAAAAGTGACAACCAGAGCATTCACTGAAGGAGGATGTAGCCATGTGGGCTGAACACTACTCTTCTGTTACGTGAAGGCATTACTGTCAACAAATAAATAAATTTACACACACACATAGGAACAGCTTCGTCAGCACAGCAGGATTTTGTGCTGCCATTTTGGTTATAGAGAAGGCTCTGAGAAGGGTCTCTTTGTGGTTAGCAACTGCATGGGAAACGAAAGTTTACAACGCACCAGTATTAAATTTCCACCTAGTCTTCTGCTTATTTCTCTCCCCCCCCCCTTCAGGTTTGTACATGCCCACATAAAGAGGAAAGCTGCTGTTGTGCTTATTTCAGGCACACTTAATGCTTCCCATTATGCAACAGCTCAGGGCAACACTGAGGCACAATAGAAAGGATTATTTGAATTCAAACATCACTGTTTATTAGTGACAGCAAAAACACTCTTGCAAACACTTTAGATAGCTAATAATAACAAATGAAGATAAAAGCTCCTGTAGCATAACAATTAAAATGCTGAAATATGAACTGGAACCTATTAATACTGCCAAGCCAAGAAAGCCCATCCTAACATTCTTTCTTTCTTTCTTTCTTTCTTTCTTTCTTTCTTTCTTTCTTTCTTTCTTTCTTTTACTAATTAAAACACACAAACTTGCATAAAGTATTTAGCGCTACATTTGTAAGCAGCCACTTGCTTACTCACCCATGGTAGGTAAGAGTCACTTCCAATTTGCAAGGCAAGGCATGTTTTTTGTCCCTAAATGCAGAATTAGTTGGCTCACTTATTTGTTAGTTTCTTTGAGGTATTTCCACGCCACCTTTTGCATACAAACTCGTGGAGGGACGTTACAGTAAAATAATTAATAAATTAAATGTGATAGGCGTGTAGCAAAGCTTATTTTGGGAAACGGTTGTCCAAACAATATACCTTTTATTAGCATCAATGAACCTATGGATTCTCTTGTTTGTCTTCCCAATTTTATGCCACATTCGGTACCTAGCAAGAAACATGCCCACCTCCCTTGATTCCACTTTCAGGCATCAATGTCGACAAATGACCAACAAGGTATGTAAAGGTAAAGGGACCCCTGACCATTAGGTCCAATCGTGACCGACTCTGGGGTTGCGGCGCTCATCTCGCTTTACTGGCCAAGGGAGTCAGTATAAGGTAAACGGCGTTTCCGTGCGCTGCTCTGGTTCGCCAGAAGCGGCTTAGTCATGCTGGCCACATGACCCGGAAGCCGTATGCTGGCTTCCCTCGGCCAATAAAGCGAGATGAGCGCCGCAACCCCAGAGTTGGCCACGACTGGACCTAATGGTCAGGGGTCCCTTTACCTTACCTTGATAATGCTATTATATATATATATATTGGGTGGGTGCGTGTGTAATATAATGGGGAAAAGAGACACTGCACCATCTTTTGTAATTCATGAAAATCTTTAATAAAATTTTTTAAAAAAACACAAATCTAATCCTCCGCCATTTTGCTTCCACCGGAAGCCAGATATTTATTTATTTTTAAACTACATCCCCTGCAAAAAACAAAATTAATAGGTAGCATAGTTCCCATAAGCATATACTTGTTCACGCAACCAGCTTTGTCCAGAAGTATTTAAAACATATTAGCCCATGGGAGGGGACAACGATGGCTGCCAAGCAAATTTCCTGCACATGCCTGTGTCACTGGGTGGCTGGCATGGCTCAGAAAACCAACTGAACTGAAGAGAGAGAGACTATATGGGCCCAAGTTGAGTGAGCAAGCCATTTAACCACAATGCTGAATGAAGGCATGTACTTACCTGGTACTTTCACGCTCCCAGCTTCCGGCATACTGTGATCTATATTAAGCGCTAAGTGTGTTTCAAAACAGTGGAGGAGGTTGGACTAGAAAATATTACAGGTCTTCCTAGTCTCCCAAGCTTACAAGTGCATTTAGAAGACAGTAAAGTCTTAATTGCAGCGGTAGGAGTTCATATAAGGTATGGGCAGTGGACGGCACCCAAGTGTGCTCAAATGGCTTGCGTTAAAATACCGTGAACACCAGTGTTGTTAATTAATTGTTCTTCCAGCCCCACCTTCAGCAAATGGTCCCAGGGGAGTTACAAAAGGACCACAATTAAAGATCTTAAAATCACCTGGGAAGTTTACCTAAAAATGTTAGTAAGAACCTCAGGATAAATACATTCGGAACACACACTGATTAATGTGACAAACTCTGATCTAGAATCCCCAAAAAAGAAAAGTTTCAGGAAGAATAAAAAGGGTTTTGTTCAATACCTAAAAGTGTAACAGAATAAGTGCTAGTAGAAATGTAAGACGACAATTTCCATTCTGACCAGCATTGGTCTCAATCAGGACTTTTCTGTTGCGCTTTGGTTTCTGCCAAATACTACGTGATTTGACTTACTATCTGCTATTCAACATAAGTTACGTAAGTATTTGTGTACTATGTTCGTTTCGGTGTAGAGGAAATGTAAAAACAATGCTACAAAGTCATTTATTATGAATTGTTTGCCGTTTTTAAACAACAACTACATGAATGAATACCGATTGTATTATCTTGGCTGATTACCATTTCTGACCGCAGATGAACATGCAAACTTGCAACTACTTCCATTTCCTTTTCTGTTTTCTTCAGAATTCTCTGACATCCCAAAGTGCCAGGCAGGCAACTCTGGAGGAAAAGCTCCACAAACTACAGCCAAAACCATTATCTCCCTGACCATAACCTGCCTCACCTCCAGTGGCAGAGGCACCTAAAGAGATTCAGCAGAGGACCTTAGCATCTGGGCAGACAGATATGGAGATGTTTGTTCTGTTAGGTGCCTGGACCTCAAGCTGTTTAGGGTCTTAAAGATCAGTGTGTGGGAACTGGGCTTGGAAATGAACTGGTGGCTACACAAGTTCTCGTAATACTTAAAGGCAACCAGTGCAGAATACAACCCAAAATAAGGTTGCCAGACGTCCCGGTTTCCTGGGGACAGTCCCCGGATTTACAAATCAGTCCCCATACAAAATCCATTGAAGTTCAAAAGTGTCCCCGGATTCATTGAAAAAAATCTGGTAACCTTAACCCAAAGCACAACAACGAACAACATCACACAATTTGAAAATCTCTCAATTAAAAATGCATGTGCTAAAAAAACTTGAAATCACAATGTAATTGCATCAGAAAATTGTACTCTAAAAGTTTTCTTAAAAAAAAAAAAACCCCACTGGAAAAATGAGTCCATAATTGAAGATGAAAGACTTTCCAATACCGTCTCCTAAAAATTAGCATAGTTTCAGTATTGCTTCACACAGATAATATGTTGATGTGTTTTCATTTTATACGGATCTCCCATGAGTAAGCAGTATCCAAAGCATGGACCAGCCTACCATCTGGCAGGGCCAGCCCTATCATTAGGCAGAGTGAAGCAAGCACCTCAGGTGACAGGTTTTTTTGGGGGGGTAGGGAAGCAGCCCTCCTGGCCATTTCCTGTGAGCCTCTTAGTCATTTCCCTCTGTTGGAGATCAGAGTTGCATATGCCACCCCCTAAACCACAGGGACTGCACCCCCTAAACCACAGGGACCCCTCAGTTCCACTAAGGTGCAATGGAGGATGCCACCCATTGCCGGAGTTGAAGGAAGGCTCAGCGGCCAGTCCATTCTGCTCCCGCACATGGACAGCACCATTTATCCTTTGCCCCAGGCATCAAAACAGCTTGGGCCTGCCATTGGCCTTTGGAGAAGTGGGCATACAGATATTATGCTCTCCCTGCAGACTCATAATACCTCAGCACTATGGGATCGTTGGACTTTGAATTTTTCAACCATGCTTTTAATTAATGTATGTTAAATGTGTTGGTAGACGTTTATATAGCCAAGCTGAGTTTTGTAATATTCCATACTGACAATGATAAATCAGACTACATAGATAGATATAATGCATCATACACTGTTTATGGCATCAATTGACATATTTGTTATGCTCTCTTTAGTTTTTCGTTATCCCCTCCCTGCCCTGCCTTTTTGCTGCTCTCTGTCTACTGTTACGGTCACTATGTCCACCAACTGTATTTTAGCATCTTTCATGCCACCAAAGTGAGAGAGAAAATTATAATGCTGTGCAAATCAAAGCTTATTAATAATTAGCCGTAAATAGGAAGTACTTTATTCGTATTTTCCAAAGTTAAAGGTAAGGTAAAGGTACCCCTGCCCGTACGGGCCAGTCGTGTCCAACTCTAGGGTTGTGCGCCCAACTTGCTTAAGAGGCCGGGGGCCAGCGCTGTCCGGAGACACTTCTGGGTCACGTGGCCAGCGTGACGAAGCTGCTCTGGCGAACCGGCACCAGCACAGCACACGGAAACGCCGTTTACCTTCCCGCTAGAAAGCGGTACCTATTTATCTACTTGCACTTAAGGGGTGCTTTCGAACTGCTAGGTGGGCAGGAGCTGGGACTGAAAGACGGGAGCTCACCCCGCCGCGGGGATTCGAACCGCCGACCATGCGATCGGCAAGCCCTAGGCGCTGAGGTTTTACCCACAGCGCCACCCGCGTCCCTTTTCCAAAGTTAAAGAAAACTATCTTTTGAGTTTGTATTGAGGGCTTTGCATCTTTTTAAGCCAACATATACAAAACAAAATAGTATTTTCAGTGCACCTCCAGGATCTTAAAAATACTGTGAAAAAGAATGGGATTGATAGCATCAAGGTTTTTTTGGCTTTTTTACATGGAGGGTAATCTAATTGCGAATACACATGGTTAGGAGATTTGTCGATAATGTTATCTGGAGGTAGGATAGTTCAAGGATCAGCCTGTGATTTTCCATACAAAACAAGAGTGAAAATAAGCAGCATGTTATTTAAAATTAAAAGCCCAGTGAACATGTGCCACTTACTGCGACCATTATGTACGTCTAACCTAATCAGCAACACAATCAAATTCAAGCCATCTTGCTTAACTGTGACAAAATTGCATTTACAGAAACTACTTCAGAACCTCTTAAAAATATGACCTTCAGACTTCCTTTTATCTCAGGCAACAAATAGTTTGTCGAGACGCCAAGTGCACAAATTGTACATTCTAGAACACTTAAAAATGAAGTACTATTGGGTCCTTCTATGTGACAATCCTCATGTTCATTCAACTGGGTGGCCTTTTGCTTTCGCAAAAACTGAACTGGCAGACTTGGAGCTTGCGTGTAGGCAAAGACCTTGTGCTCTTAATGAGAACAGGTGTAACCCTGGGCTGGATTAATCACGACGTTAGGTAAGCTCCTCCACAGCAACGTTTCCGTTCCGAACTGGGGCTCTGGCTGCAGCACAAACAAGCAAGACTTTCCCAAGAGGTGCCCATACTTATCTTTACATGGGTCGCTTTTGGAATACCCTTCAGCTCAGAAGACTACAGCTTCTCTCACCACTCCAGAGGACCAGTGGGCCAGTTCCCAACATCCAACATCTCCACCCGCTCTTCTTATAAACCTCATTTGGAACCGTTCCAGATTCTGCTATACTAGAATTACTAGAAAACTGTGAGGTCACAGCCACACCATACATTTAAAACACTCTTATACCACGCGGGTGGCGCTGTGGGTTAAACCACAGAGCCTAGGACTTGCCGATCAGAAGGTCGGCAGTTTGAATCCCTGCGACGGAGTGAGCTCCCGTTGCTCGGTCCCTGCTCCTGCCAACCTAGCAGTTCAAAAGCACACCAGTGCAAATAGATAAATAGGTACCGCTCCAGCCGGAAGGTAAACGGGGTTTCTGTGCACTGCTCTGGTTCGCCAGAAGCAGCTTAGTCATGCTGGCCACATGACTGTACACTGGCTCCCTCGGCCAATAAAGCGAGATGAGCGCCGCAACCCCAGAGTTGGCCGTGACTGGACCTAATGGTCAGGGGTCCTTTTACCTTTACACCACTTTAATGTTCAAAGAACCTGAAGAACTGTAGCTTGGTAAGAGCGATGACCTCACAGCGTCACAGACCTACAGTTCCCAGTACCCTTACCAAGCTACAGTTCCCAGGATTCTCCATGACAGTTAACAAGTGCGCAAGAGTACTTTAAATGTGTGGTGTGGCGGATGTGACCCAAGTTACAAGCTAACCGTTACAACACCTCTCAACGATTGCCAGCCGCCAGAGGAGGGGTGCCAGTCCTCCTTCTCCTTCTCCTTACCTGTTGCTGCACTTCCCAAATTCCCCTGGGCTCGATTCCAGGAACCTGTTCTGCTCCCTGTAACATGCAAGGAGAAGCCCATTTAGTCCTGCCCTGTGCATCCCCCCTCCCCAATATCTCAAGTTGCTTAAGGACTCTTTCTATAAAGTACCAACGCCTTTACCAAAGGTGTCATGGGCTTTGAAGACACTCAAACTCAGGACGAAAGGGAGAAACGAGCTAAGAGGAAGGCATGTTTGGCAAACGCTCACCATGATCAACTCCTGCCCGGAAACCAATGTCCCCACTGTGGAAGGACGTGTGGATCCAGAATTGTCCTCCACAGTCACTTACAGACTCACTGTTAAAACTGTGTTTATGGAAGACAATCTTACTCGGCTACGAGTGATCGTCAAAGAAGATAACGTACCAGTCTTTAAAGGCAGGGTGCATACCCTGCAACATTTCTCTGATAAAAATAGGGATGTCCCATTTCATAATGATAATTTTACTATTTATACCCCACACATCTTACTGGGTTGTCGCAGCCACTCTGGGCAGCTTCCAACATATATAAAAACATAATGAAAAATTAAACATAAAAAAACACCTAGGATTGCCTTCAGACGGCTCAGGTAACTCCATACCCTCCAACATTTCTCCAAGGAAAATGGAACATCCTAAGGAAAAGTGGGACATTCAGGGATCAAATCAGAAACCAGGACAACTTCTCTAAATCAGGGATGTCCCTGGAAAAGAGGGACACTTGGAGGGTGTGAGGGTGACGGCTGTGGGGAATAAGAGCATTCAAGTAAGTGCCATTGCCCTGCACTGGTTTCATACTGGCAATAGGTCTGTACAATTTAAGCAATGGCTTCTTCCAATCTACTTACTAGCAAGCACAAGCCATGCCCAGTTCTGAAATCTGAAATCACCATGTTGCAGGATGTAGGTGGAAGTTGTCAGAGAAAGTGGGTGGGATTTATACGGGCACCGGGGTGGTGGAAATAAAGTAACACCCAGCTCCGTCAAACTTACCAATTATACCCAACAAGTTTCTGGAGCAGACTTGGTGGAACGCTCTGTCACAAGAGACTAGGGCCCTGCAGGACTTGACATCTTTCCGCAGGGCCTGCAAGACAGAGCTGGCCTTTGGTTTTGACTCAGTCTGACCCTTATGTTTCCCTCCCCTTATGGTTTTGATCTATGGGCTACTTTTAAAATGAGGCTGCATTTTAAATTGCATTTTAACCTGTATTTTAAATTGCCCCCCCATTGTGTTTTTACTGTAATTTTACTGGTGTTAGCCACCCTAAGCCCGGTTCTGGCCAGGGAGGGCAGGGTATAAATAAAATTATTATTATTATTATTATTATTATTATTATTATGCAATGCTTCTTTTTCCTGCTCACAGGCAGTAGCAACAATAGATCATTTGCTCATGTGGGCTAGGTACAAGCAGCAGTAACAAAGAGATTTTCTGCCTACAAGTGACTACTTGCAAGAGATGCTTTGCAGATAATAAGCCACCAGTGAACTCAGATCATGCACCCTGTTTGTGTCTGTGATGCAAGCAGCACATTTAAAGCATGTTGCTTTGAAACCTGAAAACCAGGTGCTCTGTGAGGGGTAACCTACAGTTCCCAGGGTTCTTTGGGGGAAAGTTGTGACTGTTAAAGAGGTGGGGAGGAAGTATATATATTTTTTAATCAATGGTTTGCACCAGCAGCTACAGTTAACATGAAAATTGAATGCAGGGATGTGGGATCTGTGCCCGTCACCTCCCACCACTGGCTCTGCTGGCTGTGGGGGATGAAATCCAACAACATCCAGAGGACCAGAGATTTCCCTCCCCAATCTACTTGCTAGGAAGGAATTTCTAAGCGACTTTTACTAGTTGCGTCGACAGGCGCATGAGCATGCCTGCTCTAGAATACCTTAAGCTACACCCACATGATTCATTTGTCAGCTCGGTTACTCAATTTTGGGACGAAAAGAACCTCCTGGAATCCAAGCTTCCCACTGAAATAATGCAAAACTCCCTGTCGCTAGTCTAACTGCCACATTCTGGATTAGCTGTAGTTTCCAAGTCACAAAGGTGGCCCCACATAAAGCGCATTGCAAGACAGCCTCTACAGCCACATCCCCAGGTAGAAGCCACAGCTGTGTTGATCCATTATTGTACTGGCTGATCTCCTACTTACTGAGCCAGGTTCAAGGAATTGGTATTCATTTCCAAAGCCCTGGAGAACCTGGGTCCAGGGTACCTTAAGGAACCCAAAACCCTTATAGCCCAGCTCCGTCACGGAAATCATCTGCTGGGATGTCATTGGCTGCCCCCTGCGTTGAAAGTCTCACGATAACAGCAAGAAATAGAGTTTTAGTGGTATCACTCCACCTTCTGTTTTGACTTTCAAATGCTGGTTGAAAACCTTTCTAAGCCATCAGGCTTATGCCAGCAATTAAGAACACATCTTTCCATAATAGTTAGTTAGTTGATGGGCACTGAATTTAAATTTGCATGTGTTTTTATTACATATACAATGGTACCTCAGGTTAAGAACTTAATTTGTTCTGGAGGTCTGCTCTTAACCTGAAGCACCACTTTAGCTGAAGCACCACTTTAGCACACATACAAGCACACACAACAAAAAGCGGCAGTTTCCAACCTAATACTCAATTATTAGGGTCAATATTACATACGCTTCAGGTTACAGACGCTTCAGGTTACAGACTCTGCTAACCCAGACATAGTGCTTCAGGTTAAGAACTTTGCTTCAGGATAAGAACAGAAATTGTGCTCCTGCGGTGTGGCGGCGGCAGGAGGCCCCATTAGCTAAAGTGGTGCTTCAGGTTAAGAACAGTTTCAGGTTAAGAACGGACCTCCGGAACAAATTAAGTACTTAACCCGAGGTACCACTGTAAGTAAAGGTAAAGGTACCCCTGCCCGTACGGGCCAGTCTTGACAGACTCTGGGGTTGGTGCGCCCATCTCACTCTATAGGCCAGGGGCCAGCGTTGTCCGGAGACACTTCCGGGTCACGTGGCCAGCGTGACATCGCTGCTCTGGCGAGCCAGAGCCGCACACAGAAACGCCGTTTACCTTCCCGCTAGTAAGCGGTCCCTATTTATCTACTTGCACCCGGGGGTGCTTTCAAACTGCTAGGTTGGCAGGCGCTGGGACCGAGCAACGGGAGCGCACCCCGCCACGGGGATTCGAACCACCGACCTTTTGATCGGCAAGCCCTAGGAGCTGAGGCTTTTACCCACAGCGCCACCCGCGTCCCGAGGTACCACTGTAGTCAGTGCTAATAAAAATGCAGATATTTAGATTTGGACGCCTATGGCGTGTATGCTGCAGTCTTTAATTGTTCTTATTTTTTTCCTGGATTTTTTTCAATAATGAAACACAGAACAAAATGAACAGCAGAAGCCTGGTCGATCAATACAATTTGTCCACATAAAATAAAAGCATCACGGCCAGTCTGTACAATGCAAAATATCAAATGGTGAAGTCAAATGGGCCGTAGTTTTGATAGCATTCCCTTGCTCTTACAACATGAAAAGCTCCTCCCATTTTGAATGACAGTCACGGGATGTTACTGTCTGGTATAAAAACAATACTGTTTGCTTTAGAGGCACAGTTATAGCAGGAAACACACTTGAAACAGAACCAGGCTTAAACAGAAGCATATCATATAAGTGCGCTCTCCCTCTCTCTCTCTCTCTCCAGCACCTATCAGGTGGGCGCCATTGCCATTATAAGAGAACAAGGGAAGAGTTCACTGTGAGCTCCGGCACCTCTTTTACTAGAAAAAAAGCAGGGGTTTTTTGTCTCTGTGTGTGTTTTGCTGAAACTGCAGATACCAAATACACCTGTACAAAACTATACTTAGATTTGTAAATACAAATTTAGTTACCCATGTGTGGCAAGTTTTACAAGGAGGCAAGAAATATATAAAGGCAAATTCAAAAAAAAAAGATATAAAGCCATGCATGCAAACAAACATAGGTGGTGGTTTTGTTTAGCTTATAATTGGAAGAGGCTATTTCTACTTCCAGGTTATTGATGTGGCAAAAGTGGCAGACATTTGACATGCACAGGAAGGAAGTGGGAAAACGTGGGTTAGTGCCCTTTTTCGTATTTATTGGCTAGGCTGCTCAGCCTGGTTTTTTGTTTTGAACTGAATAACTGTATTTCTGTTCAGTTTAAATATTATTCTCTCACTATGAACTGAAAAAAGCACCCCCAAACTTTCTAACTCAACTGAACTTTTGCAGAGGCCAATCAAAACTAGGGTGTGCAGAATCAGTCATGTCCTCCAAATAAAATAAAATAAAAACCTGACAAATCCCACATTCTTGTGATCACAAGAAGAGTGCAAGAGCAGAGTGCCTTTCTCAAAGATCAGGCACACAAAATTCAATAAAAGCAAACATTGTTACCATCGGCCTTTACAACGGAACACAATCGTCAACGTTTGTTGTGTCAGGTGAGGATAAAGGCTACTTTCATGCCATCCTAATTTCTACAAACTTAAAGCAAACTAATCTCAGTGCTTTAAACCAATTTTATTGTATGCTTTTCAGGGCCCCGCCCTGCCAGGCCAAGTGGGAAAAACCCTGAAAGGCAGAGAGAGCAGGTCTTCCAGGACTCAGAGCCAAGATGGTCTCTATGTACAAATAAAAATGCAGACAATCTTTAAGGCTGAGTGGCTAATCAATATAAAAATTAACCAGCTACAAAGCTGTTACTGCTGAATTAGATTGCTTTAGGGCAAATCATCTTCCTTCATTTACAATCAATGCCTGGCCTGTATCTTCTGGCTGAAATTTGATAACTTTTCATACCACCAATGACCCAGAGGTGGGTGGGTGGGTTTAGTCCCACTTCTGTTGCATCATGTTCTTCTTGCTATTTTATACACTGCTTTTGAGCCAAAATGACTTCTAAGTGGTTTGCAACTATAAAATCAATATCTTATTAAAATACACAATAACAAGACCATTGGAGCATTGAAACATCCTTAATTAAAATATACCATTACACAGTTACAGTGGTACCTCGGGTTAAGAACTTAATTCGTTGCAGAGGTCCGTTCTTAACCTGAAACTGTTCTTAACCTGAGGTACCACTTTAGCTAATGGGGCCTCCCACTGCCACCGCGCGATTTCTGTTCTCATCCTGAAGCAAAGTTCTTAACCCGAGGTACTATTTCAGCGTTAGCAGAGTCTGTAACCTGAAGCGTCTGTAACCTGAAGCGTCTGTAACCTGAGGTACCACTGTAATTAAAAAGCGTAACCATCAAAACAGTTTTTTAAAAAAACAACAACAGTTAAAACAACAAAATCAGAAGTTCAGTGTGCTTTCCCAAGCAGGTGTGTCTTCAGGAGCTGGCAGAATGCCAATACTGATGGGGACATCTCATATTTCAGAAGGCTATAGCACGGAAGTGCCCTTCTACACAGCAGTAATGCAAAAACATTAGGGCAGCATTGCAGAACACCTAATAAAATGTAACAATTTGTGGGCGGTACAGTAGAGTATAAATCCACTAGTAATGCACTATTATTGATTGATTGATAATATTGCTGACTTCACGGGAGCACCAGTCTCATTCTGGGTAGAATGAGCATCTGAGCAGGCCCACAATGGGACTTCTTTGGGCTAATACTAATGCTAGCAACGTTATATTTGGGTAGAGTGAAAACATGGAGATCCTACAGCAGAGAGCAATCAACACCCTTATGAACTTTCTCTATCCATAAATATCCTCCGCCCTCAGCTGAACAGCTTCCAGACCCTTACTTTAATTATTTGTTCAGATTATATAGCCCTCTTTATACAGAAATCCAGATAGGTTAATGTAAAAAAAACAAAAAAACAAAAAAACCCCATAAATCTGTTCAACAGCTACATTTAAAATTCTAGAGCAGCCTTTACCAACCTAGGTAAAGGTAAAGGTACCCCTGCCCGTACGGGCCAGTCTTGACAGACTCTGGGGTTGGTGCGCCCATCTCACTCTATAGGCCGGGGGCCAGCGCTGTCCGGAGACACTTCCGGGTCACGTGGCCAGCGTGACATCGCTGCTCTGGCGAGCCAGAGCCGCACACGGAAACGCCGTTTACCTTCCCGCTGGTAAGCGGTCCCTATTTATCTACTTGCACCCGGGGGTGCTTTTGAACTGCTAGGTTGGCAGGCGCTGGGACCGAGCAACAGGAGCGCACCCCGCCGCGGGGATTCGAACCGCCGACCTTTCGATCGGCAAGCCCTAGGAGCTGAGGCTTTTACCCACAGCGCCACCCGCGTCCCTCAACCTACTGCCCTGCAAATGCTTTGGAATACAACTCCCATCAGGACCACTGGAGATGTAGTCCAGCTCTAACTCTAACATCAGGAGGGCACCAGGCTAGTGAAGATTGCTGTACAGGATATCCAGTATACAGAAGGACAACGCTACAAAACAATCTAATTCAGCAGTAGCAGCTTTGTAGCTGTTTAATTTTTATATTGATTAGCCACTTACCATAAAGATTATCTGCATTTTTATTTGTACTTTTTAAATAGCATTTTATATTTTTTTTATTATTATAAACAGACCTGCCAGTTTATGACATGGTGCTATAGTAATACCTGTATTATAGATAAACATAACATAAGTACCGGTAATCCCTGAGGCCTTGTGATGCTCACTAGGGCTGATTGTAGTTTGGAGTCTGGCAACATCTGGTTATCCACCCCTGTGTTTAAAGCAGGATTGGCTTATGTCCTGAATCTCCCAGAAATAGCCAGCATTTAACCATCAGAAAGAGTGTCCGGGCAGAAATCACTGAAACGTCCGGGAAAATCTGGACGTATGGCAACACATGTCAGCAGTGTCTTTTTTTGTCAACTCCTCTTAAAAACAGCTTTTAAAAAAACCAATTTTCTGTTCCGATTTTCACTTTTGGAAATATGGCAACCCTAGTTAAAGGCATGTAACTCAATGTGTATACATTCTGCTCCTTGCCTCCTTCTTCCTTCCCCTCCCCTTGTTGTCTGCTCCTTTGCCCAAATCTGGATGGGAAGAGCCTAAGGGAACGGATAAGTTTGTGCAACAGAAATGACCCTCATCGCAAGAACATAAATGGAGCCCTGCTGGATGGTTCATATTGTCCAGGATCCTTTACTCTCCCCTCTTGTGATTTACAACAACTGGTGTTTTTGAAGGCATACTTTTTCCAACTGTGGAAGCAGAACAGAGCTGCTGGGGCTAGTAGCCACTGAACAGCCTTATCCTCCATGAATTAGTCTAATCCTCTTTTACAACCATCCAAGTTTGTGGCCGCCACTACCTCTTGCAGGAACAGAATCCACAGATTTAACCAGTGTATGTGTGTGTTTTGAGCAGGAAATGAGGGGACTGAGTTCCCTTACCATCTAAAAATTAAATTATTATCATCATCATCATTATTATTTTGGCCTGCAGGGGCTGGGACGGATATACACCCAATGCCTGAGCCAAAAATCCACCTATATCTATACTGTAATCAGTAAAGTTGTGGCCATTTCTAATCCAGATCGTTATCTGCTTGAGTTTATTAATCACAACTTACATTTAGCCACTGTCCGGGGTTGGGTGCGTGGCACTGCAACTGGGCCTGCAGCAAACAAACTTTGTGGTGAGTTCCCCCACTTTCTTTTCCACAAAAAAGCACTGGTTTTAACTATGTAGAGAGCCAGTGTGGTGTACTGGTTAAGAGCGGTAGACTCGTAATCTGGTGAACTGGGTTCGCTTCCCTGCTCCTCCACATGCAGCTGCTGGGTGACCTTGGGCCAGTCACACTTCTCTGAAGTCTCTCAGCCCCACTCACCTCACAGAGTGTTTGTTGTGGGGGAGGAAGGAAAAGGAGGATGTTAGCCGCTTTGAGACTCCTTCAGGTAGTGATAAAGCAGGATATCAAATCCAAACTCTTCTTCTTCTATGTATTGCATGAATACTTTCTTTTGTCTGCCCTGAATCTTCAAACACTCCGCTTTTCTGGGTGTCCATGATTTCTAGTGTTATGAGAGAGGAAGAAAAGCTTTGCTCTCGTCACTTACTCCATGCCGGGCATAATTTTTTAAAACTTCTATCACGTCACATTTTACACATCTTCTCTCTGAACTAAAAAGCCCCAAGAGCTGAAACTTTTCTCCATAGGGGAGTTGATTCAGCCTTGCCACACCTCTCCCAAGTACACACAATACTATTTTTTATAACAGTTTATGGCATATACAGTGCTTTTTTTTTCTTTAAAAAAATGTTTAGGGGTACTCTCATTTTCCTACTCATATTGAAATGCTGCCCCTCAATGAGGCCAAACTTAGATTCACAAAATGTGTAGGGGTATGCGTACCCCCACGTACACCCTCCCCAAAAAGCACTGCGTATATATATCAATAACTTTGAAATAAATACATCTGAAGCTGCAATCCTATGCATATGTACTTAGCAGCAAGTCCCGCTGAACTCAGTTTGGGCTTCTGCTCAGAGATGCACAGGATTTCAGTGCAAAGTTTAGGATCGCCAAAAGAAGCAGACGTCATTGCTGTGACAGCAGAATCTGACTCACTGCAGCAGAGCCTTATATTCCATTTAACTAACACAAACACTCATTCCCGACAGCTTGTTTTCCAAATGAACGTTTTCATGGCGTAGAGAAAAGAGTGCTGTTTACATTCTTTGGGGAAGAAAAGGCAAAAACACTCCAGCCAAAATCTGCAGCGCTACGTGTTGCAAATTAAATGTTTTGCTCCGAGTAGACAAAACCAGAAGAGCTACTTGGCCTTGCAAACTCCGCCAGCGACAGAAACGACAAAACGGTTAATTGCTTCTGGAGCGCACGAGAACCCTAACTGAGCGAAAAACCGAGACCTTTCAAGAATTTTGAGCTAAAAATGTTCTCGGAACACTGTGCCTCAAAAGAAAACAGGAAGTCTGTCCCAACAAGATCTGGACATCTGGACATATTAGTCTGGGACATTGCAACCGGCAACACCGAGAATTGTACACATGGTGCTGTGGAACTCCTTTCCAAGGGAAATCAAGCAGAGCCACCCTTCTCCCTTGCCTTCAGGAAACTTGTGAGGCATTTATTTCTTTATTTATCCAGACGTTCGGCTGATGGTTTTACAAAGGTTGGGGTTTTTTGGGTTTGTTTGTTTTTTGTTTGTTCTCCCATGTTTAATTACTATCTGCAGCACATTCTAATGTTGCTCTGAATATTGCAATTCATATAACCTCATAGTTGTGAACCACCACAGGTTCGCTTGGGAGAGGGAGGGTGGCTTATAAATTTGGAAAGAAAAAATGATGTTTGCACTCAGTGGGAGTCCCAGTTTGCTGTATCAGCAGCACAGATGAAGGTGAGAAGGGTGAAATTATGGGCGATCAGAATTTTAAACATCCACTCCCGGCACTGCCGTCCCCCTCGCTCCCCGTGCCTCCACTGCTCCTATGACACAACTGAGCACCAGCAAAGAGGGCGAGCATGGTTTGTGTATGGAGGTTTGTGTTTTGTATGTTGTTTGGGGATGTGTGGTGTGTGTAACCATGTATACGAAGTGGCAAAGTGGTGTGTGTCACCATCTTGGTCATGCCCGCATTTGAGTTGGCCACATCCACCTTTGGCATGAGGCCCTCAAAGGGTTGGCTCTTAGTGAATGTGGCCTTTGATGGGGGGGGGAGTCCCATACCCAATATAAAGGATTGCAGACACAGGCTATGTGCATGCTACACATGCAAAACACATTTAGAGCACATTGTTTTCCACCCAAGAATCGTGGGAACTGTAGTTTACTCCCTCAGAGAGAGATAATTCCCAGCACCCTTAAACTACAGTTCCCAGAATACTTTGTGGGGAAAACCATGCATTTAAAAGGTGCTTTAAATATATTATGATTACGCAGTCATCGTGTTATGCAGCCTTAAGTTTTCATTTGCCTTTCAGTACTAGACAGTCTACACAGTAGAATACTTTATTATACAACACCAAAGCAAAGAACAGGCTTTCTAGCTTCCAAGTAAGCCCCAGAACAGATACAGCAGTCCCACACCGCCTGCAAGACATCTACTAACTTCTTCTGCTATTGCACAAGTTAGCCTTTAACTTTTCAGAATTTTGACCTGGCAGCCTAAAGCTACAGAGTGTGCCTTTCCTTCTGTGTTTATTATGACATCCTAAAATTCTAAAAGAAGAAGAAGAAGAACTTTGCTAACTTGATACAGGAGTCCTATAGACCCCAGCTAAGTCACAGTTTAAAAGAACAGGATATGACACACTCAAATTTAATGCAAGCATATTAAATTGTTCTAAGAACAGTTGTTCATATTCCAGCTACGACTTTGGAGTGGGTGTGTTATCCAGAGTCTGAAGTGATCCCTGTTTTTGAGTCATATTCCACAGATTATTTCCCCACACAGAGCTGTAGCTAGGTGATCTTACACCCCTGGCAGAACCGTCGAGATTGCGCCCCCTAGCCACAGACAAATTAGCTCTTCTTTCTGCCTCTCCTCCAACCCCGCCCCCTTCCACCCATTCAATTCAGCCTCTATTTAAAACCATTTCTTACAAGGCAATTATCAATATTTATATGTATGGACATATTATTTGCAGATTTTGCACACCCCTCCATAGCCTGCACCCCTGGCAGGGGCCCACCTCGCCACCCCCTAGCTACAGCCCTGCCCCACAAACATTATTCATACACCTTTTCTTCAATAACCACTGCAAAAATCCTTCTGGAAATATAATTCATTCCTCTTCTTGCTCTTTTTGAAGAGAAAGTACTGGTTAACACACCCTTGCCTTAACTATTTCAGCTTAGCTGTTAGGTTGTTAAATGAGAGCTTTTCACCATGCTGGTCATCAGTGATTCGTTTTTCCTCCCCGGCACACTTTTAATGAATGCAGCACAAATGTAATACGCAGGCACACCACAAGAGCGGACGGCTGAACGCCGTGGACATTCAAGAACTATATTGTTCATGAAATCTGAGTTGGCACAGATCAGGGGAGAAAAGTTTTACATGTATCCTACCATATACCCAAAGGCAACAGGGGTTAAATATTCAATAAATAGGAAATATTTCAAAGGAGAACTGAAAGGAACATGACCTTTACATTACGTATCCTTGCTCATTTGAAGCTATCTGCTCTGTCCTTCCAAAACAACAGATAGAGCTGCACCAACAATGCCAAGATCTTATACATATACCTTATACAGGCCAAAGGGGACTTGATTGCAGGTTTGCTCTGGAAATCTTCAAACATACTGTACCTATATTTCCTTCCCACAAACACATACACACCATCCATGAAAAGCTAGCAGGTTTCTAAAAGGTGCCAATGGGTACATAAGAAAACACAAAGCTTTAGCGTGTACCCAGAGCTCCACACAAACTGTGGCCCCTTCTCTGCCATGCACACATTTCTTGACTACAATAAAAGAGAATGGAATGACAACTGTTCAGTTATAATCATAGAACTGTAGACTTAGAGGGAACCACAAGGATCATTGAGTCCAAGTCCCTGCAATGCAGGAATATTTTGCCCAATGTGGGTCTCAAACTCACAACCCTGAGATTAAGAGTCTCATGCTCTACCAACTGTGCTGGTTCCGAGTCACTATGCATCTCATATGGCAAATTGGAAGTTTTTACCAACAGAAGTCCGCCCAATTAAAAAAAAAGATACAAACTTAACCCTCTTTGAAGGTCTTAGATAACAGACCATACAAGAGAAGCACATATAAAATGTGAAGTTCTAGGTTGCAAATATGAAAACATATATTTTTTAAGACAACAAACTACCCGTGCTCCAAGTTTAATCCTTTCAGCAAAACCTGGACATGATCCAACCAGTGTTAAACACTTTTAAATCCAGTTGAAGTCAGTGAAACATACTATGTTTGAGTTGATTTTCGCTGTGCCCCAAATTTATATTTTCAGGGATTGGAACGAAAGAGTAACTTAAACACATAATGTAGCACTTCGTGTGCATAGATAACTTCCCCGATAAAACCATCAGGCGTCAAAGTGCTTTGCACCCTGGAATTCCTAATAATTAAAATGAAGACACATTATATCAAACTAAGATTACTTAGGAGTAAGATCCGCTAAATTCAATGTGAACCAAGGCAGGATGCATGGCACCTTAACACACCGCACCTTTGTAGCCTGTGTTGAATAAAATAATATACTGAACATTCCCTGGTTGAACCCTCTGGTGTAACAGACATTAAGAGACTAAACCGGGAAGTTGGAAGCCTCCAGCTCAAATCTGCCTCTGCCATGAACACACTAGGTGACTTTGCATTCTCAGCCATGGGCGTAGTGAAGGGGGGGGCAGGGAACTGCCCCCTTGAATCAATATTTTTTTTAAAAAAAAGCTAACAGAGGGTCTGCTCCCCCCCCCAACAAAAATCCTGGCTACATTCTATGTTCTCAACTTAAATATGTGTCTAATAACAGGTGTATTGTAAGGATCACTGAGGATGTATGAGAAACATTTTGCGCAATCAGAAAAGTGTGGTACAAATCTGAAGTATTAAAATTGCCAATTCCTGAAGCGTTGAAAGGTGAAGGGGGAGGAAACGACCCCTTTCAACTTCGCCTCCGATGGTGGCTAAAAATGTCTTGAAAGGGAAACCACATAGAGAATGCGGCTGAAGCGTGGGCAGGAAGACAGGGTCGTCCAGCAGTATCTTCGTCGACACAGGCTGGCTGCGTTAAAGAGGATGAACTAAAAAAATTCCGCCTTTGCACAATCGGCAAAGCTAGTAGTGGGGGAAGATGGCGTAAAAGCAGCCGCGGAGCTGATCTGATGAGGCATGGACGGAGCAGGGGGACGGGAGGGGCAGAGGTGGCCGTTGTGCAATCCGAATTCACCCTTTAACCTCCTGGGAAGCTGCCGGACCTTCCCAGCACCAGCCTCCAAAAGGGGATCCACTCGACTTAAACTGCCTTGCACTGGTGCGTCTCTGGGCGGCTGCCTTCAGCCTATCCCAGACGCTGGGTTTTCAAAACTTCGGCGAGGGGAGAGAGAGAGAGAGAGAGAGAGATGATCTCCACCAAACCGATCGCCCCCTGAAATTTCCTTTCGCCACTGACGGCGAACGCTCAGTTCAATCCGGTGTCACTCCACACATGATCTCCAGCTTTTGGAGAGACGGTGCTGGAAAGCCAGCGCTCTGCAAACTGGCGCAGTTCAAAAGTTTATGTGAACGCAATCTGTCTCCCCTCCCCGCCCCACAAAAAAACAAAACAAAAAACAACACTTCTTTGAATCCTACTCCGCTATTGACGAAATGCAACCGAAGCTGTCAGCGAGCTGGAATACGCGCAAAGGCGCGCGTGATGGCGATCCGTGGTGGCACCAGGGAAGGACTTGGGGGCGCAGAAGCCCAGGGGGCCCTAGTCCACAGGAGGGGCAGGACGCAGCCCCAAACTCAGCAGGGATGGCTCACCGCCCCGGGAAGCCAACGCGGTGCCCCCGACCCAGATTTTGTGGACCCCCCAACTTCATTCAGCACTCCCACACACACAGTCAGCATGGTCAAGAATTAAGGGAGGTTAGGGGTTGTCCAAAACATCTGGAGGGCGCCACGTTGGCTACCCTTGGTGAAGTAATGCTGATGACCCCCTAAAGAGGGCTCACCCACGTAACCCATTAAGTCCACCGGCTAAAATTACCTAACTGTACTTCTGCAGCTTTCTGACCGCGCATTTCTCCCTAGCCTAAGTTGGCTGAAAATCAGCTGTGCATTTAATATTTTCGGGAAAAGAAGTCGGGAGTGTGAAATGTTGCATCTGGAGTGGCGGCTACTTAGTGCAAGCTGTCGTTATTCCTGCCTCTAGAAAAATAAATATGCCACGGGACGAAGAATGGGAGTCACTCCGTTTACTTTTTAGAGGATTCGACTCGGTTCTTTTCTCGCGTAATAGCTCCCAGACGAGCGACAAGAGTGGACACCGACGAGGAACATGCTAAAGTGCCATTTTTGTTATTATGCAGACAGATGCACCCCAGGTTACATTTTAACTGGCTGTCTAAAGGCCCAAGGGCATGGGGATAAGGGGGAGCGATCTTCAGATGCTCCCTTCTCAGTTCCGGGGGTTCTAGAGTTACAGTAGTTCAACAGGTAAAGAGCGGAGAAGGATGCCAAAGCCGTTGGATTTTAGTAGCGTGAGAAGAGATCGCTTTCGGACCTCTCTGTTTAAGGTTGATAATCGCTTTCCGCCTTCTAAGCGTAGTTCTGTCTCCAAAAGACACTGGCAGACACAGACACGCACAAGGTGCAGATCTGCGACTGTTCCTTAGCTTTGGCGAACAGCTTTCTTGGGTAAGTTTGGGAGCATCCTATAAGTGTCAATTCCAAGGAAGAAGAGGAGGCAAGGAAGGAAGGAAGGGGGAAAGCTAGCCCAAGAGCTGGAAGTTGAACCTTCAAAAGTACACAGATCTGGGAACAACAAAACCGCCACAGATTCCGGAGCAAAGCCAAGAAGATGTAACATTATTTCTTTCGCGCCGCAATTCCAGTGAATAGCTTCAGTCATTCCCAAGGCATCGGGGCGAGATCCTGCCAAAATTCAGCGCGTCCATGTCCCGCGGATTTCAAGGGCAGAGTTAAGAAGCAGGGGCGAAAAGCGCCCTTTGAAATCGACGGGAACCTAACCAAACGTGTTTTAAAATATATTATTACAGTATGAGTATTACAATCCAGCCTAAGCAAAGCTCTCGGAGGTCCCGTAGATTTCAGGGCAGACAAACACGTGTTTAATGAACTCATGAGAAACATGGCTTTAAAAAAAACACAAAAAAAAAAAACAAAGGAACGTAAAACTGCTTAGCTTTGTCTGGATTGTACCCAACATTTAAAAAATAAGACAAAAGTGTACAAACGTCAACAAGCGAATCGTACAAGTGTGTGTGTGTATCATAGGAGCCAACTCCGAGGGAGCGAGGTCCCTTCGACCCTGCAATAAAATATTTGAGGGGGCCGCCCCCCCAAAAACTGATAGGCATTTCTATTCAAATGGTGTGCATACCATTCGATTATGCAGGGCGGGGCTTGCCCAATATTTTATTCAAGTTGGCACCCCTGTTGTGTATACACTCAACACACACACTATATATACTATATATACACACACACACACTATATATATGTGTGTGTGTATAGAGCAGTGCCAACTTGAATAAAATATTGGGGGGCCCAGGTAAGCCCCACCCCGCATAATCGCTTAGAAGTCGTAACACCCACCCACCATTTAAATGGCAATGCCCATCAACGAGGGACCCCACCATGCAACCCCAAAAATAAATTCAAGGGGCCACCTTTCGTGAGCTATATGCCCATTATATCAAGATCAACGCTGAGGCCTTCCCGTCCAACAAGCAGAACGACGATGATGATACAATATTGACAAGTTGTTGTTGTTGTTATGACCTAATACGGCGGGAGAGACCTCAGCCGGAGAAGGGCCACTTCGGAGCTGAGAGAAGAAAAGGACTTTTTCCTAAAAAGGGAAACCCCCACCCCCTATCGGCGCCGGATCGGGGTGTGGGGGGGGGGGTGTCCTGTGTTGCTCAGGTGCGCCCTGGGCGCCTTTCCTCTTACCTCTTCTTCTCCTTCTCCGCTGTCATCGTGGAAGCGTCGCCTCCGCTGTTCTGCGCGGCGTCTGGATACGCGGGCTCCCTCGTGGGCGCGCCCGACCCAGGCAGGCAGGCAGGCAGGGGGCCTGGCTTGGGTGGGTGGGCAGGTCCCCGGAGGCCTTTGGAGAGGTGCAAGGGGCGTGCTGGGTTGCGCCGTCGGGCTCCCTCTTTCGGCCGCGCAGGTTCCCTGGTGGCGCTCCTCGTGGCGAGCGGCGCTGCTTCCGAGGCTGCGATCCCGGGGCCGAGCCGCCCCTGAGCTGACCATACAGTCTCAGGACACTGCCGAGGATTGTACAGTCCGCTCAGGGGAGAGACGAGGCGAGGCGGGGCGGGCGCTGTGCTCCCCTTCTCGCCGGGGGAATGGATGTGAAGAGGCAGCTGCGCGCCCGGGGCTCCCTTTAAGACGCGCACCCTTGGCCGGCGCTCCGAGAGGGGCAGGCGCGAAACGCTCCTCCGCCAGCCGACGGCTCCCGGCTCCAGCTGGAGCGGCCGACGGAGCGCCGGCCAATGGGCGGGCGAGGCGCACGCCGAGGGGCCCGCCTCCTCCTCCCCCGCCTCCCTCCCCGCCCGTCGAGCAAGTTTCTCCCGACTTGTGGAGGGGAAGGAGGGCGGCGGGCGGGCGGGCGAGCCGGAGGGACGCGCGGTCACTCAGAGAGAGCCAGAGAGGGGCATCGCCACAGGCGGCCTCCCGGGCACCCGAGGGCGAGGCGAGGCCCCGGGACCTGTGTGCCCAGGGAGCTGAGAGGGTTCGGTGACGCACGGGGAGGAGGAGGAGGCAGGACACGGAACAGCTCCCGGGAGCCGTCAGGAAGCGAGTCTCGCGCGCCAGGGCCGGTTTCAGGCCCTTGCCATTAACTCCCAAGGGCAGAGGTGCCGACTGGAATAAAATATTGAGGGCGGGGAAGGGAGCAGGTAGGCCCCGCCCCGCATCGCCGATCACATGACATGGCACGGGCACACAGAATTTGGGAATTGTTCTCAACTTTGTGGGGTGGGGGAAGAGCCCCCTGAAATATTTGATGGAGGGAGCTCAACCCCCTAGGAGTTGGCGTCTATGCCTAGGGGCCAGGGTCCCTTCAGCCCCCTCTGAAGTATTTGAGGGGCCAGCGCTCCCTCCAATTGATGGGCATTGCCACTCAAATTGAATGGGTACAGTGGTACCTCTGGTTACATACACTTCAGGTTACATATGCTTAAGTTTACAGACTCCGCTAGCCCAGAAATAGTACCTCAGGTTAAGAACTTTGCTTCAGGATGAGAACAGAAATCGTGCTTAACACAAGGTACTACTGTATTGAAATTCAAATGATGTGCGTGCGCCACATCACGTGATCACTTATACAGGGTGAGGCTTACCTGGTCTCCCCCCCCAAAAAATATTCAAGTTTGCACCCCTGACCTTTTTATTATTTAATAATTTGTTTAATAATTTGTTTTATTTATTACTCGCCCCCAAGGTCCCAGGCAGGGTGTCAGTGAGTGGGAGCCAGTGGTGGTGTAGTGGTTAAGAGCGGTAGACTCGTAATCTGGGGAACCGGGTTCACGTCTCCGCTCCTCCACATGCAGCTGCTGGGTGACCTTGGGCTAGTCACACTTCTTTGAAGTCTCTCAGCCCCACTCAGCTCACAGAGTGTTTGTTGTGGGGGAGGAAGGGAAAGGAGAAGGTTAGCCGCTTTGAGACTCCTTAAAGGGAGTGAAAGGCGGGATATCAAATCCAAACTCTTCTTCTGCTTGTGCTGGGAATTACAAGTGCGACCATGCTGAGGTCCTGCTCGCAGGCTTCCCGTGGACAGCAGGTTGGCTACAGGCAGAACAGGACGCTGGGCTAGATGGGTTATTGGCCTGGTGAAGCAAGGATCTTAATGAACAAGAGCCCAGCCAACCCAAACTTATTGAGGGTGGGGGAAGCCGCCTCTGCTGGAGGGATGGCTGCCAAACCTCAGTGGTGGCTGGTCAAGAGTCAGTGGCTATAGGCACCCCAGAGACCCTGGAGCTTGAACAACTGTTTGGTGGTACCAGTTTTGGACACACCCTGTGAATAGTGGTTCTCCATTGAGAGCCAGTGCCATTGTGGATTGACCCTAGACTAGGACAGTGGTTCTCAAAGGGTGTGGCATGCCACACTGGCCTTGCAGAAAAGGGTGGCAAGTGTGGCAAGAAGATTCAAAGACAATATTATATTTTGGGAATGACTCATGTTCTACTGTAGGTGCATTGTTTTATACTTTCTAGATGTCCCGTGATCATATTATAAAGTAGTTGTGTTTTCCATTATAAATCAAGCACAGCTAGGAGTTGTTTCTTTTCCCCCCCTCATATTGGTGTTTCTTGTCAATTAAAATTTTGGTGTGGCTCCAGCAAATTTATATCCTGCCCTCCAAACGGAGCCCAGGGCAGCAAACAACAAGTAAGTATAAAACAATTCCAGCACAGATGCAGACCAGGAAATATATCGGCTGAAAAGGTTTGTTGCAAGGGGAAGAAGTTCAATGGGCACCGAAAAGAAAACAGGGGTGAAATTCCAAGGGGCAGGTGCTGCAACACTAAAGGCCCAATTCCTACATTGTACAGACTGGACCTGCTGATAAGAGGTTATCTACTCTGGAAAACCAGAGCCTGGGAGGTCTCCACAATGTAGTGCAGCCACAGAGAAGGCCCTCTTACACTTTAATTGTGTGTGCTGTTTTTTATAAAGTGCCATGAAACTATGATTGAAGGGTGGTATAAGATAAATAAAGTTAGTATTTTCCTCCATTGGCTGTGCTTTTAAGCCATTGCTAGGTGCTTCACAGGCTTTCGGTTGCCTGCTTTAATAAGCAGATAACATTCCACCTCCGGCACAAAACTCACCGGGTGACCTTGGTCCAGTCGCTTTTTCTGGAACGAACCTACCTCGCAAGGTGTAGTATTTATTTACTTAAATCCTTCCTTCCCTACTCTGCAGCCAAAAAGGTCCCCGGCTTACTGATCAGTTTAAATCAACAACAGCAGCAACAACAACAAGGCTTGCAGTCTAAGGGATGGGGAAGGAAAAGCAAACTCAGGGACTGCTTCTTAAAAGTTACAGAGTGATCTTGAAGATAAAAGGAGGTGGCCCTGCGTTCTGCCCTGAGCTCCTTGAAGAAGGGCAGGATAACATACTGGTAATCCCTGCCCTGCAAATGGCAGGCTGGAATTGAGAGCCAGCCTGCGCATCGTGCAATGTGCAGCGACAGAACTCTGAGGGGTGCCTCTCTGAGCAATGCTGGGGACTCTGAAAAAAGCTTGCTGCATGCAGCAAACTGGCAGGCCATGCATGCACATGCATGGAAACAATGCACATTGTACAAAAATAGCCGAGAGTCCCTACCGAATGGCATCCTGACTGATTGACCATCCAAATAATTTTGGTTGGACGGCCTTTGTGCAAATAGCGTTCAGTATTCCACGAAGCCAGGGAAGCTGTGTTGATGGCCACTTGCACTTTGTTTCCTTGTGCTGTCATTCGTCATTGCCAAGAGCAGGAGTGAGGACTGCTTGGCCCTTTGCCCTGCAGCAATCGAGGGTGTGGACAAACCTGGCAACATAGCACAGCTCCTCCTCCTGGTCACCTGCGGGAACAGCAGACGATCTAGACAGGGACATGAAACAGCTGGCAGGGCGAAAGGTCACTGCCTACCTTCCATGATTCCATCATACTTGCTGCAGGGACCAGGGAGGAGCATTGGAAACACTGAGTCAGACCGCTGCTCCATCCAGCTCAGTAATGCCTACACGGATTGGCAGAAGCTCCTCAGGATTAAAGCCTGGGGTCTGTTCCAGCCCTACCGAGATATGCCTGGGATTGAACCTGCAACCTTCTGCATGCATTGCAGCTCTAACACTGAGCTGTGCCCCCAAAAGCTATAATATTACATAATAATACGTATGCCGTGAACCGCCCTGGGATCTTTGGATGAAGGGGGGTATTGCATCTGATGAAGTGCATTATAGTCAATGAAAGATTATGGCGTAATAATTATGCTAGGTTGCAATCCTACTAATCCCACCTACCCAGGGGGAAGCCCCATTGAATTCAGTTGGACTTCTGAGTAGGCATGGTTAGGATCGCGCTGCAAATTAGTCCGTGCCTCCGTTGGTTCTGCTGTCACAAACCAACATGGCTCCATCTCCGGCAGTAGTTAGTTAATAACCAGTAGTACTTATAGTAGTAAATGTGTAGTAAATAATTTACTAGTAGTAGTAGCAAATGAAAGTGGAAAATATCAGTAAGCAGGCTTTGCAATATCCTGAGGGGAACTAGTTTTCCATCTCCCCCTTGCTTATGACTCTCCGCCGTCCTTCCCAGCCTTATTTATTACTTTATTACTTATTCTTCAGTTATCTCCCTTGTCCCAGCTTCACATCTCTTCCAGCTCCTCATACTACCATCTTATTGTCCCATTGCTAGGAAAAGAAAGAGTCTCAGGCATCTTGAAAAGGTACCTGTTCCTTGCTCTTTCACTAAAAGACAAATACGACAGAGACTGCTGTCTGATATACACATACCTGGGAGCATCTGTCAATAGAACTGCACACTAAGTCTCTATTTTGAATGCCTGGAAAGGCAATTGCACCTGTGCAAAACATCAACTGTGATGCATTCCCTGTTGAGTGGTGCCTATTGATTTTTTGATCATTTCTATCCTACACCCTTCCACCATCATTCTTACTGTGTGTGTGTGTGTGTGTTTTTTTAATTTATCTTAGTAGAGCTTCCTAACATAAATACGTCACCCAGGGCATCTTACAGTGTATTAAAAAGATGCAAAAATCTTAGGCGCTCCCCCTTTCATCAGACTACAGTGCAGCATAGGAGAGCCTTCAGTAATAAAGGACCATGATTTATGAATGTGGGTGAGGCGGGTGTGGGAAAGAAGGGGAACATCTCCCCCCCCCCCGACCAGTCTGGAAAGAATGGCTCCCTAATCACTGGCCTTTACCAGCATGACAGTTTCCTGAGCGGTGGAATTTGCTAACCACCCATGGTCTTGCTAATCAAGGTGTGTCTCCTCCTTCAACTCAGTCGTCCCCCCCCCCCTTTCCCATTATTGTTCTCCATCTTCGGATTTCCACATTTTTAGCTGAAATTCCAGTGCCTTTGGCAAGGCATTGCTCTTCAAGTAGCTGAAGGCTACAGCAGGCACCTGCTAGTCCTGTTTGGTTGGAAAGAAACGAGTGTTAAAACACCAGCTTGCAGCTTGCTGCTCTATCTCCAACACATAGCTCTGTTATTTGTGTGTGTAAGTGCTTCCCCTTTCCTCCCCCTGTTGAGCGTCTGATGTCTGTGTCCACTTATTGACATGCAAAACTTCACACAAACACACACAAACACTCCCTTGCCGTACCTAGTGCCACCTTACTTCTGGTTAGGGCGTCAAAGATCTCCGGGTTTCCCTGTCGTAGCTGTGGGAGGTTTCAGGAGGACCATGCATAATGCACCCCTTTTGCACAGCACGTTCCACCCACAGAATAAAAATGGTTCCTAAAATATGTAGGGCCCATTTGGCAGCGATTTAAGACAGGGCCTTTTTGGTGGTAGTGCCCCGATTATGGAATTCCTTTCCTGTAGAGTTCTTATTGCCTCCTCCATTGACATTATTCCACCAACAGACATATGTGCTTATCTGGGCCTTTGGGGAAAGGTTATTAGCACTGGCGACCTGTTGTTTATTAATTTATTTGTTTGTTTTTGACAAAGTCTATATTCCGCTTCATTGTAAATAAAACCTCTAAGCAGCTTACAAAACAACAACATAAAATACATGTTGGCATTGTCAATTAATATAAAAGTTTGTAACAAGTTTTTAAAAACCGAAACATGAATAAGCTCATAAGTCAGAGAACTCCAATGAAAACAGAAATGGGAGCAGAAATTGGTTATGATCACTTACTTGTTCCCTGAACAGAATGAAAATAAATCCAGCCAATAATATCCGTAGCTGCTGTTTTCAGTCCACAAACGATACACAATTGTCGCCATAGTGTTTCTTTTGCATTGAAACAAACTGGGTGGAATAATGTAATGGCAACACAATGGACATCAGCTTCATAATTATGTAAGTGATAAAAATAAAAGTTTCATTGATAAGTCAGTACAGCAAAAATCTGGACTCTCCCTGTTAAATAGAGACAGTCGGAGCAGACGTTTACCGGTTGTATACTCTGCTTTTCTGTCCGTAGAGAGTCAAACATGCCTGCAAGGCAACAATCTAATTGCATAGTAATAGAATCTAAACAAAGGTAATCTGCAAATATTAACCAGGCTCTGTGTGTGTTAGGGCCTCCAAATTTAGCCAGCAAATGATAGAAGAACATGGCAAGATCAAAGAACCAGGTCACTCATTCCCTAGATTAACTGAACTTTAGGTTCTTCACTGATCTGGGCTTTTCTATATCTGATTCCAGGATAAACACTTGACTTCGCAAATCAGGCAAGTAAAAGATTTCAGACAGGCGAAATGAAAGGCTCACAGTTAAAATCCAGACAGGCCAGGCCTAGCTGCCTATATGCTGAGCCCAAGAGGTCTTTCTCTGCATTTGAGGGCTTTCATGCCCCTTCCTTTCCAAACTTTAGACAGCAAGATCATCTGTACTCTGTCAAATGCAATAGCGCTGCAGCAAATTGATTAGAAACTCTGGACAACGGTTTTAGCAGAAGGGTCCCTCTTTCGAATACACTGCATCGAAGGGGGTTGGATTACATGACCCCTCAGGGTCCCTTCAAACTCTGCAATTCTAGGATTCTATTCTTATTTCCCCTCAAAATGTGGTACACCAGCCCTGCCATGTTTGGTTCATTCCCCTGAATGTGGCTCTGGACTTTAGCCCCAAAGTCCTGGCCTGGTACCATGACACCCCCAAGTTAGAGTCAAAAATCCATCTGGTATCGGCACCTAAGTATGGCAGATATTGACCCAGAAAACTCCCAGATTTCTAGCCTATTCCTGTAAGCAGCAGGAACATCCCTTGAACAGGACAGAGGGCCAAGTTTTGCCTCTGGAACATGTTTCAGCTGGTCTGGCCTTGGAGAGTGCAAGATTTGCAGGTGGCGAGTAAACAGATAAGATGACAAAGGAAATGAAAGAGACAAGGCGTTAGGCATCACATGAGAGTGTCTCATTCCTGTGGTTTATAAAGTGTTGGGAGTCTAACTTGACAAAGGCTGGGTTTATTAAATTTGTACCTTGCTTCCCATGGGAAAAAGCCCCTTGTTGTTGCTGGCATCTCAATAGACAATGGAGTGCACCTCCAGGGGTGAAGCCAAGCTGCTGTGTGAGCAGCAACAAAGTGACCTTCCTGGGGCACAACCCAGGGCAGTGTGTATGGAGGTCCTGGGCTGCCCAGACAACAAGGCATCCCCCCAAATCTCTGCCTTGCTGAAAGCAGAGCAATACATTCGGCACCAGCTTGGCTGCAGGAGTTGCTGGAAGGAGGCATACAAGGCATCAGCCAACTGCCTTAGGAACGCCACTCCAGATTTTAGTGTTTACTCCTTAGCCTTTTCTTCTCCTGAAGATGTCCCACAAGTCAGCAGAGGTTTAGGATCAGAGTTTTCCTTCTCCTGGATGGGCTACCTTCCCAGGTTGGTATGTGGCAAGGCCACCTTTGGAAGCTACATAGGTATACCATTCTTACGCTTTATGATGCTGAAATGTATTTTCAAAGTGCCTCAAGTCTAAGAATCAAATGCTGTGTCTCTCTATGCCCTGTTGCTGTGCTTGCACAAAACAGAAATATATTTTGCAACAGGTAAGCCCCATCTTTCCCTCTCTTCCCTCTATATCACGTACAGAAAACATCTTATTGACCATTGGACTCACTATTGGTCTTGTCTGCTCAATCCGCCAGAGCCTGTCTTCGCATGCAGAGGAAGTCCCTAACTCACCGAGAGTTTGAGACCCATTGGCTGCTCTCACCTGGTTTAGCCAGGCAATTGAAGCCATTCCCAAGGTGTGGCCACTGTCACATGGAGCCACAGATGTGTGTTGACCGAGAGCCCCTGCACAATACAACCAGGGGAAAACAATACAATAAAATCATAATATTATTGTTAAAAAACAAATGTAACATTACTATAACATATTGCTAGTGCTGCCAAAATACCTGGTGGGGCGGAACAAAAACGTCTTTACCTGGCAGCAGAAATGATGACAAGGTTGGACCTCCTTGGGGAGAGCATCCCATAAATGGGGGGGCTGCTGCAGAAAAGACCCTGCTCTTTCATTGCAGCCCTCCAGACTTTCCTCAGGCATGGCAGACAGAAAAGGGCCTCAGCTGATTATCTCAGGATCTGGGCAGGTTCATTTGCAGAAAGGTGGTTTTTTAGGTATAGGGGTTCGAAGCACCATAAGGCTTTCAGGGGCAAAATAATGGTGCTTGGTGGTTTTATTCTGTGGAGGGAAAGCAATGAGCTGGCAGTGCTTCCTAGTGCTTCCACACTGAGTCCTCCTACCTCAGATTGGCACCATGTTTCATAGCACAGCCAGCTCACCACATTCCAGAAGTCCGGGGCTCAACTCAGCAGAATGAACAAGGCAGCCCCTAAACGCAGCTGGGCTGGCTTACTGCAATCTGAAGTAAGTGAAGTAACACGCATTGTAGGTGCCCTTCAGGCTGTTAAGTCCAGGGTCTAAGGTTGCCTCACTGGACGACTCCTGAGGCCCACAGAGACCTGTGTTCACACAGCGCCTGAGGCAACTCGTTCCCTTCTAAGCAAGCAGAAGCTCAGGGTGGTTTTTCTGTTTTCTTTAAAAATCAGGTTTAGCAAACAGGTTTTTGTTTGTTTGTTTTTGCTCTAGTATAACAGGAATGTAGGAACAGTTGTAAAAAACAATAATGACATGGCAAAGTCAAGGAAGCAGAGAAACATTAACCGTGTGCTTCACAACAGAGGTAATGCACATGGCCCTCTAAACTCAGGGTCTAAAAATACTTCGCTGTGTCACTGCACTCTGGTGCAGGGTTGGGAAACCCTTTTTCATCTTCAGGGCCGCATTCCTTTCTGAGCAACCACCTGAGGGCCACAGTAGTGGGCGGGGCCTGTAGTCAAAGTGGGTGGAGCAATGGATGCAAATGCTGACTTTGTGTAGTAGGCTAGCTTCTGCACCCCTCTCTATTCTCCATCTTCACAAGCCAGAAATGCTTGAGCAGAGCCAAGGAAGCAGAGCCACACTAGACGTTTGAAGCACACCCAAATGCGTAGTCAAAGCCCACGGCTTCCCCCAAAGAACCCTGGGAACTGGTGCTTGCATCTCTGTTAGGAGGAAATGACAGCTCCCATGATTCTTTGGGGAAAGTCATGTGCTTTCAATGGGCATCAGTTGTGTTTTCAATGTCTGATGTGGATCTGCCCCTCTACCAGAGCTCAAGCACAGTCCAGCCAGGCAAAAGCGCTTGGAGGGTGAAGCAATGTGAGCGAGGAGTGTGGCTTGGGGAGTGGTCCAAAGGCCAGACAGAAAGACCTGGCATTTGCCCCCCAGCTCTGTACATTACCACTCTGCCTCTAGTGTATAGCCCTTGTCAGGCTTTGGCGAATCTGCAAATAAGCAGATCAAACAAAAGGAGTGTTCTTGCCAGATAAGTTTTTTAATAATTACAGCCAGAGACAAAGGAATGCATATCTCTCTTTTAAAAATGGCGTTACTCCCAGTAAAGGTTTACCCCCTCCGTCCCCATTAATCTACACCACTCCTACGTCGGGTAATCTGAGCTTGTTATTGTCTTAGACAAAAGGGGTATGTATCAGAAGTGCTGTCCAAGGACACTGAATCTGCCAACTGTCTCTCTTTTGACATTTCGTCTTGTAGCTGTTCCTCACCCAGTATTTCCCAGCTTTCCCTCTCTGCACTATGCTCTTCTGCAAACCACTATTGTAAATCAATACTGTCCTCCTGCCCTAGGAAAGGTTCGGAAAGGGGGGGGGGGGCTTCCACCATTCCTCCTCAGTCCAGTCCCTGAATTTCCCGGACATAACCAGAATACGGCAGTCAGAAATCGCTAAAATGTCTGGGCAAATTTTTGCACTCCTTTCCCCAGTTTAATCCCCTTTGTGTCCACTCAGACCTACATCTGCAGGACGTTCTTTTATCAAACTGACCCCCCAAAGTAACACTCTCTCCCCAGCAGCAAATATAGCTGTACCCCGTTGTTACATGAGGAGCAGCAATAAATTGTCACACGCTGTAGCAAGCGCTAAAATAGTGGCAGTCGCCGCCAATTGGGAAGAGACCCATGTTGAAACAATGCAAATATTACTAAAATGTGGTCTGTTCTCTCTCCTTGACAACAGTGCGCGAGAAAACATGTTGTGTTCTGGGCTGCAATTCCTAACCTGTTTTTACTGGAGTAGGCAGGCTTGAATTTAGCCCTATTTGTTGACTGCTATCTGAAAAAGTACGAGTGCCCAGGATTCTTGTGGCTAGTTACAAAAGGAGGGATATCTGAGCGCAAAGGGGAGTATATATGAGAATATCCTTGCTCATAGCAAATTGACTTGTGGCGAGTTTGACTAATTTGCCCATCTTGCTCAGAATCGTCTGTACCAGTGGTTCTCAAACTTTTTCTTCTGGGCCACACTTTCAGAATCAGAATTTGCTTGTGCCACACCAGATATTTTTATGATAAGAAATAGGTTGGAAAACAAAAAGAAGTAACGCCTAACAGTGCTTGATTTATAACATATAATACAATATGCTTTACAATATGATCATGGAACATCCAGAAAGTATAAAACGGCTACATAAGAACATGAATTATCCCCAAAATATAATTCTAAACGAGCCTCTGACATATGTACTCGACGTATACGAATGTATACAAACTCAGTGAGAAGTGTGAGTTTGCTTTTGCTGAGTAATCTAATTTACATTGGGCTCTCATCTCGCTAAAACAAAGAGGCCTTTCTCTTTTCAGATCTTTCCTCTTTGTCAGAGTTGAAAGTCCCTGTTCACAACAATATGTCACCGAGAACAGTAGAATAGCCAATGGTCTTGAACAGAAGCATGGATACTGTTTCTGGTTGTATATCCAATTTTTAAGAAGAAGAGTTTGGATTTGATATCCCGCTTTATCACTACCCGAAGGAGTCTCAAAGCAGCTAACATTCTCCTTTCCCTTCCTCCCCCACAACAAACACTCTGTGAGCTGAGTGGGGCTGAGAGACTTCAGAGAAGTGTGACTGGCCCAAGGTCACCCAGCAGCTGCATGTGGAGGAGCAGAGACGCGAACCCGGTTCCCCAGATTACGAGTCTACCACTCTTAACCACTACACCACACTGGTATACTATAGATAGTATACTAGTATTGATACTATACTATATTATACAATACTACAGTATGTTGATACTATACTATATTATACAATACTACAGTGGTACCTCAGGTTAAGTACTTAATTCGTTCCGGAGGTCCATACTTAACTTGAAACTGTTATTAACCTGAAGCACCACTTTAGCTAATGGGGCCTCCTGCTGCCGCCGCGCTGCCACTGCGTGATTTCTGTTCTCATGCTGAAGCAAAGTTCTTAACCCGAGGTACGATTTCTGGGTTAGTGGAGTCTGTAACCTGAAGCGTATGTAACCTGAGGTACCACTGCATAATGAAATGTTTAAATGTTTCTTTGGTTGTCCTTGAGTCTTCCTGCTACACTTGCAGTCCTCTCCTGCCACACCAGGAGAAAACCACTGATTTGGACTGGCTGACAGTGGCTCTCCAGGTTTCCAGGCAGGAGACATTTCTAGCCCCACCTGCAGATTCCAGGGATTGAACTCGGGACCTTCTGCAGGCAGGGCAGGTGTTCTGTCGCTGAGCAGCAGCCCGAGACCTATTGAAGCATCCTGAGAAACCAGTTATTGAAAATCCTTAACTAGGCCCCCACCATTCCTCCTCAGCACGGTCCCTGTCAAAAACGTGCACCTCTTTTACACACTTGGCCTTAACTGCATACAGTGGTGCCCTGCAAGACGAATGCCTCGCAAGACGGAAAACCCACAAGACGAAAGGGTTTTCCGTTTGCGAGTTGCTTCGCAAGACGAATTTCCCTATGGGCTTGCTTCGCAAGAAGAAAGCCCATAGGGAAATCTCCGGGGACCTCTTTTAAATGCTGGCGGTGGGGAGCAAAGCCTTTCACCCCCCTCTGGCCTTCAGAAGAGGTCCAGGAAGGCCGGCGGGGGCCGAAAGGCT
>JAXCMG010000003.1:80659679-80714448 GCA_034642415.1 Podarcis siculus | reverse complement strand
ATTTTAAGATCGCCCCGGGACAGCGGAGAAGTCTCCGCTGTCCCAGGGTTTTTTAAAATGCTGGGGGTCGGCAGCGAAGGCTTCGCTGCCGCCCGCCAGCATAGCCCTCCTGTCCCCGGAGCTTGCGGGGCGGGAGGTGGGAAGAAAAGCCCTTGTCCCCCCCCCCCCAGCCTTCAGAAGAGGTCGGGGGACAGACTGTCCCCGGACCTGGTCTGAAGGCGGTTTCCATAGGAACGCATTGATTGATTTTCAATGCATTCCTATGGGAAACTGTGCTTCGCAAGACGAAAAACTCGCAAGAAGAAAAAACTTGCGGAACGAATTAATTTCGTCTTGCATGGCACCACTGTACTCTTGAATAAGGCAGGGGGAATGCCTGCAAAAAATTGCCAACGTGCAGGGGGCTTCATCCAGGTGGGGATGTGAAAGGATGGATTTTAACACCTGAAACAAACCAGACCTCTTTTATGCAATGCAAATGGAAGGTGTTGCGGATGTGTGTGGCTACATTGATCAGGACCACATCGAGGGGCAAAGGGTTAAAATCCCCCTTACCTGCCACACCAGGGTCCCACCTGGTGAGCCTGTGCTGACTTCGTGTGTGCCTGTGTGTGAACCGCTGCTCTCAAAGGCAAACATGTGCAGCTAAAATCAGGAAATCAGAAGGGGGGGGGGGAATGAAAGGCAGGCCACAGAAAGGATGGGTATGAAATGCACCTCCTTCTTGCACAACTATCAGTAGCAGATTGCACAGCGGCCATACACTGCAACAGCATGCACCTTAAAAAACAAAACAACACAGACCACTCATTCTGATTATTGTTTTTAAAAACGGCCAGAGAACTGCAAATAAACAAGAGTTTTCAGGTTACACGCACTGCAATCTTTTACACATCTACTCAGAAGCAGAGGATTGCAGTTTCTCTTCACAGCCCCTGAGAGCTTTGTTTTTCAAAGTTTCCCCTTTGAGGATGCAATCTCGGGTTCTTACATAATCGCAGGACTCAAGAAGTTCTGACAAGAAATATCGGAGACCGTGTGACTTATGACCTTGTGGCTGCAGATGACAAGATGAAGAATAATGTGATTTTTATGTTTCTTGGTCAGAGTTTTGCAGAAGTAGTTTGGATGTGCGTGTCATTAAAACAAATGTATATATATGGAGGCAACTGACAAAAAAAATTGCTGCCGTGTCATTTTTACAGCTGCTTTTTTTACAGAGGGTTGACTGGTGAAATCTACTGTAGTTACATTGAACCGAGTTATCAGAATATTAGTAGTAGTAGTACCTTTCCAATCTGACAGGGTTGCCCCAGCCACTCTGGGTGGCTTCCAACATATATAAAAACATTAAAAAATTACACATTAAAAGGTTTCCCTATATGGGCTACCTTCAGATGTTTTCTAAAGGTTATATAGTTACTCGTCTCCTTGACATCTGATGGGAGGGGGTTCCACAGGGCAGGTGTCACGACCAAGAAGGCCCTCTGCTTGGTTCCCTGTAGCTTCACTTGCAGTGAGGGAACCGTCAGAATTGCTCTCAGTTAATTATCTATTTCTAGAGCACTATCTATGTTATAGAGCATTATATCTATTTATAGAACACTATCATATGGCAATGTACAGCAAGAGGAAGGTCTATGCCCAAAGGAACAATGCACAACCTACATTTAGACAATTTAACCCACTGGTGCAAAGTCCAGTCTCCATATTGACCCTTCCAAAAGCTTTTTTCAGCCAGTTCAGCTTTCCCTTACCCACCTTCCAAAACAAAATAAAAAATGAAATAAAATGTTTCATGTACTAAATGTTTCTTTGTCCCTTAAAGTGCTTCCTAAACACTGACAACTAGGTATAGCACATTATTCTCACCTTGGGGAAACAATTTAGCTCAGTGGCCGAGTTTCACAAAAGTGCCAGGGTTCAGCTCCAGGGTTCAGCCCCCAGCCTCTCCAGGTATGGCCAGGAATGATCCTGGTCTGAACTCCTGACGAGCTGCCGCCTGCCAATCACTGTAGACAATGCTGCGCCAGATGAGTCAATGGCCTGACTCAGAAGAAGTCATCTCCTGGTATTTCAGGTTCATTCCAAAGCCTTGGAGCAATTGCCAAAAAAAAGGCCCATCCTAATCTCTCTTGATAAAAGGAGTTTGACAGGGTTGGCCCAAGTCATTTTGCACCTCCAAGTCAAGGTGGGTCACACCCCAGGCCAGCCAAGTTATGTTGGCATTTGAGCCAGAAAGAGCTATAAACGCTGCCCCAGGGGTGGACTTTAGTAATATGGTGCCCTGAACGAGGACAAATTTTGGCACCACTCCATTGTTGTTGTTGTTGTTTAGTCGTTTAGTCGTGTCCGACTCTTCGTGACCCCATGGACCAGAGCACACCAGGCACTTCTGTCTTCCACTGCCTCCCGCAGTTTGGTCAGACTCATGCTGGTAGCTTCGAGAACACTGTCCAACCATCTCATCCTCTGTCGTCCTCTTCTCCTTGTGCCCTCCATCTTTCCCAACATTAGGGTCTTTTCCAGGGAGTCTTCTCTTCTCATGAGGTGGCCAAAGTATTGGAGCCTCAGCTTCACAATCTGTCCTTCCAGTGAGCACTCAGGGCTGATTTCCTTAAGAATGGAGAGGTTTGATCTTCTTGCAGTCCATGGGACTCTCAAGAGTCTCCTCCAGCACCATAATTCAAAAACCACTCCATTATTTCCACGATAATTATTTTTGGTACATTTGCTTTTCTTTGGATCGTCTCAGTTGGTTCCCTTATAAACATAGGGATATATATATAGAGAGAGATGATAGCTGATATAGATAAATAGATAGATGATAGATTAGATAGATAGATAGATAGATAGAGAGATGATAGATAGATAGATAGATGATAGATAGATAGATAGATAGATAGATAGATAGATAGATAGATATAGATAGATAGATAGATAGATAGATAGATAGATAGATAGATGATAGATAGATAGATAGATGATAGATAGATAGATAGATGATAGATAGATAGATAGATAGATGGGATAGCTCAGTCAGTAGAGCAGCAGACCCTTAATTATGTCAGAGTTATGGGTTCAAAGCCCACATTGGGGGAAAAGATTCTTGCATTGCAGGGGTTTGGACTAGAATCTCATGCTCTACCCACTGAGCTAAGTTATCATCTAGTTTGGTCTTTCCAGTGCTGGAGAACGATTCTCTGAGCAACTGTGAATACATACGGAGTTTATGCCGCGTAATTTGCCAAAGAGGGTTTTCAGGACAACTTCTAACAATCAGTTCCAATGATGGTCCCTGCCTTCAGGTTCCCTGTCTAAAAAGGGTGCTTGAGAAACACACATGCACACCCAAACACAAGCCTTCTACCACCTTAAAGGATAAGATGTCACAGACTAGAACCCGCTTTCTCAGATGCATCTGACGAAGTGGACTTGAGTTCACAATAGTTTAAATCTGCCCATCCTTTAAGGTGCCACCAGACTCTCGCCTTTGCTGTAGCAGGTTAAAAGCAGCCCTGCCTCCGGTGTTTGAGGACTACATTTCCAGAAGGTAACAAAGAATATAGGCTGGGTTTGGAATAGAGGCAAAAAAATCCTCACAGTTACTGGAGGCTAAGCCGCAAGCTGCCTTATAGCTGGTTTGCACCAAACTGAAACTGGAAGCAGTAATCAAAGTCCAAAGGTGAAGATGAACTCCAGCTTCCAAGTAGCAGATTGTTTCAGGAATGCTTTTGTAGAAGGAACACAGGAAACTGCTTTGCACCAGTTCAGGCTGTTTGTCCCTCTAACCTAGTATTGTCTGCTCTATACATGTTTATGTCCTTCTTGGGAGAAGCTCTTCAGGGTCTCAAGGCCAAACTAGGCATAAGCACGGGCGTGCAAAGGTTTGGTTTTGTCTTGTTTGCTTGGTTTAAAAAGCAGGAAGGGGGAGGGGTGCCCTTGTGTTGGCAATGTTCACTTCTTCCTAGGGATGAGAAAATAAGTCCACTACCGGAATAGTGGTGCCGGGGCGGTCCGCTGCCTCTGCACTCCCAGTGATTGTACACATTTTTAAAGAAATTGGTGAACAGCGTCACAAAATTCAGAAAAGCATGAGCCTCAAAGGATAGCTGAATTTTGTCTTGTGCGTTGTTTCAGGGTACGAGAACAGGGACGTTTGTGTTAAAAACCAGCCCAAATTTCTCTCCCATCTCTGGCTGTGGGTCTCACTTGATACCTCTAATCCTTATTTAACAGTCTACTTTCAGCAAGCAATGGTTTGCACATGACAAGTCACAAGAACGCTGGTGCATAAGCAGAGCTCTGCCAATGGTTCATCTATTCCAGCATTCTGTTCTCACAGTGGCCAACCAGATGTCATCAGGAAGCTCACAAGCCAGACCTGAGCGCATCAGCAAATCTCCCTCCTGGTGCTCAGATTATGGCGAAAATGGCCGTGGTGGGTAGGTATCCCTGCAAATCCCTTTCTTTTTGCTGTGCGCCAGGGCTCCTTTAGTGGCCTTCATGGAAAACGCTGACAGAGTGCCGCAAAATCGCTGAGAGATACAGAACGATCCACTTAGGTTACCAAACCAAGGGGAAAAGGTGTTAAGAAACTGGCAAGGGTGAGAGTTTATCATCTGGACACAAATAAAAAGCTTTCAGGAGGTGTCCTATCAGCAAGTGATATCAGCAAACAATTACAGAGGGTAAACATTTCCATGAGCAGGCAGTGACTGTGCTCTGTTCTGATGTAAGGCTTGTTTTCTCTCGTCAAGTTTGGTTTTATAGGTTTGTATAAGAATGCAGAATGCAACAGAACCCAGTTAACAAGGCCTCTGGATGTTGGGATGCAGACTGTAGGTATCCGTGATGGTGAGGTTGTGGCTACTTTTAAAAACGTTTTGTTTTCCAATATTTGCTGTTTTAAGTTCTGGCTCCTCTCAAGTGAGTGATATTGCCATTAGAAGAGATTTAAATATGAACTGAATCCTCCACCATCGCTACATTACAACAGAGGAACCCGAGTTCAACTGCTAAGAGAAAAGGAGAAAGGAAAAACTTGTCCTGTCTCTAGTCTAATATTATCTACTCAGGCAGTGCTATTTTCTAGTTCTGATAACTGGACTGAATCTTCATTCCTCTACATGCAACTGAGATTCTCAGAGATTCTTCAGGATGATTCCCCGCCCCGCCCCCCAAGCTCTGATTCCCAGAGATGCCAGGGACTGAGCCGGGGATATTCTACTAGTAAGACATATGCTCTCTGATTGAGATACAGCTGTTGTTAGAGTTGCTGCATTCATGGCACTGGGGTTTGCCTAATGCCCCAGCGACTTGGCATCCCCACTATTTATATGGAGACAAGAATCCAGGTCTCCCTTCTCTAGATGCTATTTGGTTTGTGCCTGGCAAAAACAACAGCAACTATGTCTGCAGTGTTCAAAGCTCTTCTACACACCAGACAGCCTAGACATTGCTTTGTTTAATTGCCCTCATTCCCATCCTTTGCAGGTCCAAAGTCTAGACCACCTACGTCACAGCTGGCAGATAGAGCCTCTGAATGTACTAACTGGCATAAAAGGATTAGGAAAAAGATACCGAAAGTTAATGCATCTCTATCTTCAGGTATCTTCTTCCGAGGGGCAATCAAAAGCCATTGAGCAAAGACCAATGTGCTGATGCAATATATAAGCTCATTGCACTTAACGTGGGACTGTGGCAAGCCCCATTGAAGTTATGTACTGTATGCTGCCTTATATATGAGATTAACCCTACAAAGGGGTACCAAAAGTAAACTCAAGTGGACTGGAGTAGATGATTGATGGGTGCAGATCACGAACAGGACTTGCACCCAGCACCCTCAGGGTCTCAAGGTCACAGCAGCACCCTCTGGTGTTGACACCTACACATTGAGTAGGGCTGCCCATTCATCCCAGTTCCTTGTTCTGTTGCACTTAGCTGCAGTCTGCTGCAAGCTGCCCACCAAGTTATGCTACCCCATGTCCCAAAGCAACTCTACACCAGGGCATTGTGGGGGATTTAAAATGGCGGGTGGCTCACAGCTGCCCGTCTCAGATCATTGCACTGCTGCCACTGAGGGAGGAAGCGCCCCATGGGGGTGTTGATGCTGGGGGGACCCATCAGTCACCACTGTTCCAGAACATGGAGCTGTTCTCAATCACAAAAGGGTGACATCATCATCATTTGGCAGGAACTGGGGTCTCTGGTGTCATCTAGACAACCTGCTTTTATTCAGCATTCATCCTGATTTGCTTGCAGAAAGCTTATGCAGTGGTTAGACTTTACTGAGCATTCATTCGATAGCAGCAGCAGCAACAACAACATCAATAATTTATTATTTGTACCCCGCCCATCTGGCTGGGTTTCCCCAGCCACTCTGGGCAGCTTTCAACCGAATATTAAAAAACAATGCAGCGTCAAACATTAAAAACTTCCCTAAACAGGGCTGCTTTCAGTTGTCTTTTAAAAGTAAAATAGTTGTTTATTGCCTTGACATCTGCTGGGAGGGCGTTCCACAGGGCGGGTGCCACTACCAAGAAGACCCTCTGCCTGGTTCCCTGTAACCTCACTTCTCGCAGCGAGGGAACTGCCAGAAGGCCCTCGGCGCTGGATCTCAGTGTCCGGGCTGGATGATGGGGGTGGAGATGCTCCTTCAGGTATACAGGACCGAGGCCGTTTAGGGCTTTAAAGGTCAGCACCAACACTTTGAATTGTGCTCGGAAAGATCTTTCAGGACTGGTGTTATGTGGTCTCGGCAGCCACTCCCAGTCACCAGACTAGCTGCCACATTCTGGATTAGTTGTAGTTTCCAAGTCAGGTAGCCCCACATAGAGCACATTGCAGTTGTCCAAGCAGGAGATAACTGGAGCATGCACCACTCTGGCGAGACAGTCCGCAGGCAGGTAGGGTCTCAGCCTGCGTACCAGATGGAGCTGGTAGACAGCTGCCCTGGACACAGAAGTGACCTGCACCTCCATGGACAGCTGTGAGTCCGAAATGACTCCCAGGCTGTGCACCTGGTTTGTTTACAAGACAGTAACTGAGCAAGGGCAGTCATTCTGAGCCACTTGAGCCGTTTGCACGTCTTTCCATTAAATATGAATTAACCCCACTCTTTTTGTTGTATTTCCCCATCATTTGTTGTACTAGGGCAACATAGCACTATAATCTGGCATGCACTTAAATCCCTCCTGCAACATACGGACAAGCCTTGAGGCACACTCAGGACACAATGCTGAAGGCTGTCCTGGGCCCCTTTAATTATTTAATTATTTATTTTTGATGCTCCAATAAGTACCTAAGGGCATCTGGGTCTGGGCAGTGCTGAACTTCTATTTTCACACAGCGCCCCTAGTGGCTGCTCACAGACCCTACCACCCAGTGCTCATGGGAGTGCACAGAGCTGGCCCAAGACATTTTGCAGCCTGAGCATCTAACAGCAGCTGTGTCCCCCATAGTCTAGGCATGTAGTACCCAAGGCCAGCCAAGTTATTTTGCCGCCTGAGGCAGAAAATCCCACAAGTGCCCTCCCTGGCACTGAAAGTTAAATAACTGGCAAATCGCTGCTCTTTCGTGACACCCCAAAATGGTTGCCTGAGGTGGCTGCTTCATTCTGCCTAATGATAGCACTGGGTGCTGGTGCTGCTGCTACCTGGTGAGCCCACCAGGGGGCCCCATTGACATAGGAGGGGGCCACCAGCACTCAGCCTGGCCCTGGCCCTAAGGCCTGGTCAACACATGCAGCAGCATGTTAGAGTGGACTGTACCACCACAGACTGCAAGTAGGGGGGTGCCACTTTTGAATGCTCTCATCCCTGCTGCATAAACACCCTCTTCAAGTGAAAAACAAACTAAAGCCCTAGCATATCAGCATATAAACCTGCTCCGTACCTTAATTCATATGCAGGGAGATCCCCCGCCCCCGCCCCCCACAATAAGGAAGCATTCAAAGTGTGATTTCCCCATCTGAAAATAGAACCTACTGCCTCGGGTTTCAGGATCGCCTCCTTCCACGGCATGTCCGTAGACATAAATACATGCAGTGGTACCTCGGGTTACAGACGCTTCAGGTTACAGACTCCACTAACCCTGAAATAGTACCTTCGGTTAAGAACTTTGCTTCAGGATGAGAACAGAAATTGAGTGGCGGCAGCAGGAGGCCCCATTAGCTAAAGTGGTGCTTCATGTTAAGAACAGTTTCAGGTTAAGAACAGACCTGCAGAATGAATTAAGTTCTTAACCCGAGGTACCACTGTAATCTAGAGGTGCACTGTGAGAGCCAGTGCTCCATTCTCCCCAGCGCTTGACACATTCTTGGCACGGAATAAACATTAAACTCAGATCCTAGTAAAGTTAAACCTTTTATTGGATGAACTTCTGCCGGTGACATGCTCGTGTTCCTCAAGATGGAACAATAAAAGGTCTCGCTTTCGCAAGGCACAATCTATTCCCCTGCCTGGACATGGGGGGGGGGGGGCAAGGGGTGGAGGTGTTCAACCTGCAAACAGATTTCCCCTTTCCTTTGCCAGCACTGCAGTGCAGTCAGCAGCTCATGACAAGCCAGAGAAATGCTGTGCATGAAAGCCAGGGAAGAGATGGAGCACTGAAAGCTTAGAGGTAAGGTGCAGGACCTCCATTTTAAGGCATACAAAAGAAGGTAAAGGACCCCTGGACGGTTAAGTCCATTCAAGGGTGACTATGGGGTTGTGGTGCTCATCTCACTTTCAGGCTGAGGGAGCTGGCGTTTATCCACAAACAGCTTTCTGGGTCATGTGGCCAGCAGGACTAAACCGCTTCTGGCGCCACGGGACACCGTGACAGAAGCCAGAGTGCACGGAAATGCTGTTTACCTTCCTGCCACAGTGGTACCTATTTATCTACTTGCGCTGGTGTGCTTTCGAACTGCTAGGTTGGCAGGAACTGGGACAGAGCAACAGGCGCTCACCCAATCACGGGGATTCGAACCGCCGACCTTCTGATCGGCAAGCCCAAGAGGCTCAGTGGTTTAGACCAGAGCGCCACCTGCATCCTTTAAGGCATACTGTGCCTCTGGGTACCAGTTGCTTGGAATCCCAAGTTGGGAGAGGGCTGTTAGCACTCAGGTCCTGTTCATTGATGTCCCAGAGGCATCTGGTTGACCTCTGTGCGAAAAGGATGCTGGACTAGGTAGGCCTTGAGTCCGATGCAAGAGTGCTTTTCTTAGGTTCCTAGGACAAAGAACCCAATCTCAGAGCTGCGCGAGATGCCGGAGGTTTCAGCCGCTTACCCAGGGTTCATATTTCCTTTTGGAATGAGCCACATTGGAGGATACGGTGTCTTTATGATACAGTGGTACCTACGCTTCAAGTTACATACTCCGCTAACCCAGAAATAGTACCTCGGGTTAAGAACTTTGATTCAGGATGAGAACAGAAATGGTACTCCGGCGGCGTGGCGGCAGCGGGAGGCCCCATTAGCTAAAATGGTGCTTCAGGTTAAGAACAGTTTCAGGTTAAGAACAGACCTCCTCAACGAATTAAGTACTTAACCCAAGGTACCACTGTATATGGTTTATTTACATGCATATACAACCCAAGCCTATGATGGAGGGGTTCACAACATTAGCACCCAAAAGGCGCCTGTTCCTCCATAGCCACAGCCTTGGTTTAAACAGAAATCAAACATCGCTCTGACTCCCTCTCTCCTACTTCTCACTCGCAACTCAGGACATAGCAACCAAACAGCCTGGCTCAATTTCCATGCAGAGTTTTCATTCCGATGTCTCCCCCCCCCCCAATTTTTTTTATTGATTTTCAAAAATTCAAAACAAACAAACATCCATACATCCTGTTTAAATCTTAGTAACATTATTAAGTGACTTCCTCAAATCCCCTTAGTTGAATTTCATTATATCTCATTTTAAGTTTTCCAAAATCGATTTTCTCAAAGAAATTAACTTGATCTCTTAACATCTTTCATTCTTTCTAATTTAACTTTAAACATATTAAATCTTATCCTTACATATTTATATCCTAAGCCTATCAATTATTTGCAAGCTTTTCCAATTAAGTTATCTTAACATATTTAGCTAAATAGTCTTTAAATTTCATCCATTCTTCCTAGTACTCTTCCTCCTTCTGGTCGTGGATTCTTCCAGTCAGGTCGGCCAGCTCCGAAAAATCCATCACCTTCATCTGCCAATCTTCCACTGTTGGTACTTCCTGTGTTTTCCAATTCTTCGCTAACAAAATTCTTGCTGCAGTTGTGGCATACAAAAATAATTTAACATGTTTCTTGGGCAAATCCAAACCTGTTATTCCAAGAAGAAAGGCCTCTGGTTTCTTAGTAAATGTATATTTCAACATTTTTTCCAGTTCATTATAAATCTTCTCCCGGAAGTCTTTCACCTTAGAGCAGGTCCACCACTTGTGAAAAAAGGTACCTTCTTTTTCTTTACATTTCCAGCAAAGATGATCACTATTGTGATAAATCTTTGCAATTTTACAGGGGTTAAGTACCATCTATACATCATTTTCATAATATTTTCCTTTAAAATCGTACATGCAGTGAACTTGACCCCTTTCTTCCACAATCTCCCAGTCTTCAAACATTATATTATGTCCTACATCTCTTGCCCAATCTAGCATTACTGATTTAACTTGTTCATCCTTTGTATGCCATTCCAACAGTAAATTATACATTTTAGACAAATTTTTAACTTTAGAATCCAACAACTCCGTTTCCAACTTAGATTTTTCTGAAGCAAAACCATTTTTCTTATCTAATTTGTACAATTCATTAATCTGGTGATAACGTAACCAATTTAGCTTCTCTTTAATTTGGCCAAATGGTTTTAATTTATAACCTTCTTTGTCCTCCAATAGCAAATCTGAATATCTCAACCACTTGGTATCCATATTTAAGTTTGGGGGGGCCTTCGCCTCCATTGGCGAAAGCCATCTGGGTGTCTTCCTTTCCAAGAGATTTCATTCTGACGTCTTGATTTCATCTGTACCAGCTTTGTTGATGTTGATAGATCCACCTTTGCTATACTGTTGTAGTGGCCTTCTTTGCAAGTTGTTTGGTGTAAAACTTTGCAGAGGCCTGGGACGATGTTGCTGCCTTTGCCTCAGGCTCAGCGGAACAGTTAAAGCTGGGAGGAGAGGGGGCCAGAGGAACCTGCTGAGCCTGCCTAGCTTGCCAAAGTTGTTGTGGGCCGTGCAGGCCTAACCACTTGAGAACTATTTGAAAAATGTAACTGGAGGCTCCCCTTGGGTTCCTGGAGCCTCCTTGCCTACAGAAATATCTGTTCTCTTTTTCTTCCTCCCTTCTCATTCCCACTTCCCTTATTATTGACATATGTGGCCTAGATTACCACCAAATGAAGTGTCAGCACTGATTTCAGCTTTTCAGACGGCAGGTTTTCAATTCCTTGCTCGTATAAAAATCTCCCTGCAAGTACGCATGGCATCACAGACTGTCAACCAATCAGAATGATGCCCGGGCTTCTATTTCAACTATTCCACACACACCCTACCCTGGAAAAGGAGAGGATACATTTGGGTTTGATGCTTCAAGGGCACTCCCGAAGGAGTTCCCCTGCTTTTAAAAATGTTGAGTGACCTTAAGTCAGTGGTTGTCAAAGGTTGTGGCACACTACACTGGTGTGGCAGAAAAGGAGGATAGCAAATGTGGCAGGAAGATTCAAGGACAATTTTTTTAAAAAAAAACATTTAAACATTTCAGTGCAGTATAGTATAGCATCAATATATGTTGTTGTTTAGTTGTTTAGTCATGTCCAACTCTTCGTGACCCCATGGACCAGAGCACGCCAGGCACTCCTGTCTTCCACTGCCTCCCACAGTTTGGTCAAACTCATGCTGGTAGCTTCGAGAACACTGTCCAACCATCTCATCCTCTGTCGTCCCCTTCTCCTTGTGCCCCCAATGTTTCCCAACATCAGGGTCTTTCCAGGGAGTCTTCTCTTCTCATGAGATGGCCAAAGTATTGGGGCCTCAGCTTCACGATCTGTCCTTCCAGTGAGCACTCAGGGCTGATTTCCTTCAGAATGGAGAGGTTTGATCTTCTTGCAGTCCATGGGGCTCTCAAGAGTCTCCTTCAGCACCATAATTCAAAAGCATCAATTCTTCGGCATTCAGCCTTCTTTTTTTGGACACCAAAAACTGTATCCACGAGGGCACAGAGAGACAAGGGCACCAGAGGTATAAATGACTATCAGACTGTGAAAGTTCATCAATTTTGTTGAATTAAAAAAATTCAACTGAATTTTGAATAAAGGTGCATTTCATTGTAACTTTTTTGAATTTCGCTGTGTTGTTATATTCCTTAGTGGGTCATGCAGACTGCTGTTCTGAATAATGCTTTTTATAAGGGGAGGGGGCACTGGGGATGTTTATGGACCCAAAGGGGCCAAAAAAGTTTCAGAATCAGTGTTGCAATGTGACAGATAAATAGATCTCTTCATCGCCTTTTAATGCAACCATTATCCTTACTTCAAAATTTGGCACTAGCCTGGACACACACACACATAACTGCCTACGCACTCATACAATATTACTTTCTAGATTAAGAAATAACTTGTTCATCTTTCGAAACAACAACCCCACTTTATATTTTCTGATATTTTGCAACTTTAGCTTACTACCATATCAAACCATAATGGCACTCTCCGTTGATGCAGGAAGGATCACAGCAGGTTTTGGCAAAGCTGGAACTGAGGACATCCCTTTCACCCATAACTTTGAAAGAATACCGAATTACGCTTAGCATGAAAGGAGCTGTATAAAATGAAAACATATCATTATCGTTATGTCATTACTATCATTATGGAGACTATCAAATGCACTTTGGGGAATATAATTAGCGTGGTATGTTATGGAGGACTGCCGCCAGCAATGATTTTGCTGCAGTTACGCTAGCGCTTCAGATATAAAAACCTCTCTTTCAAGAGCTAATATTACTCAGTAAGCAAAGTTATTAGCTTGGGGCGGGGAGGAAACGGGTGGAAAGATTCTCAGCATCATTAACACGGCCTGAGAGCGGGGTGGTGGGGGTGGCGCAGAGTCCCCCAGACAAATTACTTGGCCCAGCACCCCAAGCTTCAGGGCTGAATGAAGCATTCTGGGGCAAATGCAGAGCTGGAAACCCAAAGTCACTCGCTGCTTCTCATTTGAAAAGGCTGTGGAGGGGAATAAATTCACAGAGCTTGCATTGGTGCGTTTAGGCAGAAGTGGGCTTAACTGTCTCGGAACAGATTGTACCCTGAAAGAGAGGCAAATTATGCCAGCCCTGAAGCTGGGTTAGTTTTCCCCCTTTTTTCTTAGAACTAAAAAGAGGGATATTTTCACAGCTGTCCACAGAGGCGCAAGTCAATTCTGTGTCCAGGGCAGCTGTTTACCAGCTCCATCTGGTATGCAGGCTGAGACCCTATCTGTCCACAGACTGTCTCACCAGAGTGGTGCATGCTCTAGTTATCTCCCGCTTGGACTACTGCAATGCGCTCTATGTGGGGCTACCTTTGAAGGTGACCCGGAAACTGCAATTAATCCAGAATGCGGCAGCTAGACTGGTGACTGTGAGCGGCCGCTGAGACCACATAACACCGGTCTTGGAAGACCTACATTGGCTCCCAGTATATTTCTGAGCACAATTCAAAGTGTTGGTGCTGACCTTTAAAGCCCTAAACGGCCTCGGTCCAGTATACCTGAAGGAGCGTCTCCACCTCCATCGTTCTGCCCAGACATTGAGGTCCAGTGCCGAGGGCCTTCTGGCGGTTGCCTCGCTGCAAGAAGCCAAGTTACGGGGAACCAGGCAGAGGGCCTTCTCGGTAGTGGCACCTGCCCTGTGGAACACCCTCCAACCAGATGTCAAAGAGAAAAATAACTACCAAACTTTTAGAAGACATCTGAAGGCAGCCCTGTTTAGGGAAGCTTTTAATGTTTGATGCATTACTGCATTTTAATATTTTATTGGAAGCCGCCCAGAGTGGCTGGGGAAGCCCAGCCAGATGGGCGGAGTATAAATAAATAAATAAATAAATAAGGTTTAAATAAAAGATTAAAAGCTACCACTGTTGCACCTTCTGCTCCTGCCAGTTCAAGCCTGATTGGGCTTAGGAAATGGCATTGTCTTTGTCACAAACCACCCCACCCTGCACATAACCATGGGATTTCTCTATTATTATTATTACTACTACTACTACTACTACTACTACTATTTGCATACCACCCTTTGACAGATCTCAGGTTGTTTCGCAACATAAAACTGCAATATAGGAAACAGAAAATACATAATAAAAATAAGATCAAAAGCTAATCAATAATCCCCCCTCCCTCAACACATTTAAAAGGACATCTGATGTCAATCAGCCACAGCACAAAAAGCATCGCACACTGATGTTGTTGCTGCTGCTGCTGCTACCACTGATTTATCAATCACCTTCTAAACCATTCTCTTAATGTGACTATACATACGATAATTAAAAACAGTTAAAAACACAAATACAACAAAGGTGTTGAAATAGGGTTGCCCTATTTCAATAAGTGAGCTTTTTTTGGCCAGTGTTGTTGTTGGTTTTTTACCTATTTTTAAAGAAAAATTGCCAAAACCCAACATTTCTAATATGCCATATGCCTGGATTTTCCCAGACATTTTCCCCATTTTTTCAATGGACGGATCCGGTCTATATCCGGGAAATTCCGGACATACAGCAGCCCTGGCAAGACTAAAACTCTTGCAAGTGGTCATTCATGGTAATGACTCCTTTATCTCGCTTGGAGAGCCTGTTAGGGCTATGAGTTTTGTTGTTGTTAAGATTATGCACGCAGTTGCTGACACAGACATCACCTTAGAAGGATTCCTTTCTGAGAGAGAATGCTTCTTTTGAGGTAGTGATTTCTACCACTAGTACTTGTAAGCATTACATTATAAATATTACCACATCTCGCCCCCTCCCTTGAGAAGAAGCAGCAACAATCCTGCTGCCCAATTAAATGTGCTGCCTTTATATTTATATATTTACCAAAATGATTTTTGCATCACCTGACCTTGGCAGTTAGATCAAAGTTGTTCACATCACAATAATATCCAGCAAAATCCAATAAGGATTGGTAAAGTAACATCGCAGGAGCTAAGCCACTACTAATGGTCAGGGGTTGTCTAATTTCAGCAAATTAACAGTTTCTGAATTGATTAAACTAGTTGTAAGGATTCCATTATCTTCAGCATTTTGCCCTTTACTTGGTGATGTAGTGGATTAATAATTTCAGGTAGGGCTGACGCCTGTGGAATGAAGGCCCATCTCTTTGGCAAATTAACATTTCGTGCAACGCTTTGAAGCTGCGAAGGACTATATTTGTGTTATATATAGAAATGATGCCAATTACGAACATGAAAAGAAGACTCAAAACCATAGGAAGTAGAAGCCAAACTTTCTTCTCCTTGTTTGATGTGTTACCAAAAGAACCCTTAAGGTTGTACCAGCAAGAAGGCACTAACCCCCCCCCCCCCCATTTTATTAGCATGTAGCCTGAAGACACAGATAGGTGGAGTCAGAGAATAGTGAAATCAGCATATATCACTGAGGGAAAGACATGGCTTTTCATCTCTATACCATCCTGCACAACAGATATTCATGCATCCAGTAACTGAGAATCGACTAGATTGGTAAAGAGAAAGCGATTTATATGCGTTGCATATGCAATATAACATTGTGCCACCAGATGGTGCTGTGGAGTCCCATTTTTCTCTACCGGTTTTCCCTGTTCAAATTTACAACGCATTTAACTGAAATGCTTCTTTGATGTGTCCAGATCCAGCCTAGGCATTGCTGAGAGCCTCCTTAGGAAACCAGAAGCTTTGTAGCTTGCAGGTGTTCCTGCATCTGTTTCCAAAGGAAAATACAGTCATACCTTGGGTTACAGATGCTTCAGGTTGCGTGTTTTCGGGTTACGGATGTGTTGAAACCTGGAAGTACCAGACCGGGTTACTTCCAGGTTTCGGTACTCGCGCATGAGCAAAAGTGCCAAATCCCAACCCGTGCGTGCACAGACGCGGCTCTGTAGGTTGTGAATGCTGCAGGTTGTGAACGTGCCTCCCACACGGATCACTTTCGCAACCCGAGCATCCACTGTAGTGCTATGCAACTAGCACTGCCAGCAAAAAATTGCTTGGCGGATGAACGGACAACAGAGCAGGCATCAACAGTGGGCCCTGCCAAGGTGCCCTGGTCACAACCCAAGAACACCAAGTGTTGGCCCTGGCCCTTTTCCTCTCTCATGCCTTCGGCAACAGCAGGAAGGAGAAGTTCAGGAGCCTGCAGGGATTGGCAATAGGTTGCCAGCTGGGATGTGGGCCTTGACCAACCCCAGGCAAGACAATCCTGACCCCTGGCTTGGTGTGTCACAAAGGACTGAATTTCTGCAAGCAAAAGCAAGCTGAGCAGAAGAAGAAGAGTTTGGATTTGATATCCCACTTTATCACTACCCGAAGGAGTCTCAAAGCAGCTAACAATCTCCTTTTCCCTTCCTCCCCCACAACAAACACTCTGTGAGGTGAGTGGGGCTGAGAGACTTCAGAGAAGTGTGACTGGCCCAAGGTCACCCAGCAGCTGCATGTGGAGGAGCGAGGAAGCGAACCCGGTTCACCAGATTATGAGTCTACCGCTCTTAACCACTGCATCACACTGGCTCTCCATGCAGATTGGGGAGGGTTGCCAACTATTTCCCCAGTCCCTGGCCCTGCACCTCTAACATTTCATCTGCATTCTGCAGACATAGAATTATAGAATTGGATGGGACCATGAGCGTCATTGAGTCCAACCCTTTGCGTTGCAGGAATCTTTTGCCCAATGTGGGGTTTGAACCCATGACCCTGAGATTAAGAGTCTCGTGGTCTGCCAGTTGAGCTATCCTGGGGGTTTCATGAAAAGCTTCCCCTAACGATTTCTGCAAATCCAACTGCTGTTAAAGGAGCAAGGGCATGCTAAGAGAGCTGGACGACCCGTTCCCCCCCCCCCCCGCTGCTGCTGCTTCCCTTAATCACACATTTACTCTCTGGAAGGCAGGGCCTTCCAAAGAGAGGCGTATTCTGTCCACAAAGCCTCTTTTACGAGGGGGTTCATGGGTTCATGCAGAAATCCAAGGCCCCTGCCTCTTCTTTTTTTCCCAGGAATGTGGGCACAATCATGCCCTGAGCTCACCCACAGAAGGCACCCCAAGGTGTTCAACAGAGCCCTCGTTCTTCTCCCCCTTCCTCCTAGGCACACCTGCATGTTGTGCAGAATAGAAGGAGTGAGTGGGATCTGCAACAAAATGTTGCAGTGCATCCTCCTCTTTAGAGTAGCAGCCAGCCAGCCAGCCATGCCCTCCCGCAAGGTATTCCATTTCATTGTCCCAATGACCCCACCCAGTTCTGTGATTTCCTTTTGCGTGTTCAGACCCAGAAACCATCCCCCTAAATAAATTCACACTTGACTCAAATTTTGGTTTTGGTTTTTGGCAGAATTTAGGCCACAACTTTATTGATTACAGCAAGTGACTGGTTGCATAGGCTCTGGTTCAACTATGCTCCCTGCCACGCAGGTAGCACTGACCCAGCCAAGGGTGAACACCTGGATAAGCGGAAAGCTGAGAACAGGCTATCTCCGCCACCACCCCCTGGACTCAGGCATGGGCACAACCCCCTCACAGGGGTTGACCAAACCATCAAGTCCTTTAACGGAATACCCTTCACACAGGGATGGCGAGAGTGTTCTCCCATCCCTTTCACCTGAACCAGAGCCTATCCGCAACCTTACAAGTTGTGACAATTTGCTACGCGGCAGGCAAAACCCAAATGGCAACAGCCAATCAGCAAACTGGGGGAAATTCCTGCCGTGCCCCTGTCCAGATGACAGACGACACACGACGGCATAGCAAGGTCAAGCGCAACAAGCCCTAAAAGTAAGGAGAGGTGGGTGGGTGTTCCGAATGCACACGCCAAAAGAGGAAGCTCTGGGTCACGTGCATGGGCATAAATAGGTCCCTCGAATTGTTTGAACTGCGTAACATTGGCCAGATTGCACCCAGCAATGAGGGACCTCCCAATCGGGTGTTGTGGCTGACCAATCGTACCCACTCACAACACAGGGTATCAGTTTCCAGGTCTCACCACATTGCGTGCCCTCTTTAAGGGAGGACCCGATTTCCAGCTGACACTCAGCGTTCCATGGCTACTGAGCATGCTCGGTCATCATTAGAACGTTGGTTGTCCAATTGGGTTCTTGTCCTTCTGTACTCCGTGGTGTTTCCTTGACCTTGAGCATGCTGCTAACCCTTTGGTTTCCCAGTGGCCTTTGCTTCCTCTCCACTCCTGTTGGCATCAAGTCGCCATCTGTGCTGGCTGTTAAGAGATGTGCTGTGGACACTTCCCATATCACCAGCCAACCACCCTCCATGTGCATTGTCAGTGACTTGAGATCTAAATCCTCATTAGAGCTCCCTGCAATGGTCTATTGAGCTTTAGGAATCACACCTAGCGTAGTGTGTTTTGCTCTGAACCCTTAAACGACAGGAGAGTTCCTTATTTGTGAGTTCATTAGTTGGGCACAGAGTGGAGCTTCTTCTTCTTCTTCTTCTTCTTCAATCACTCGTAGCCGAGTAAGATTGTCTTCCATAAACACGGTTTTACCAATGAGTCTGTAAGTGACTGTGGAGGCCAATTCTGGATCCACACGACATTGGTTTCCAGGCGGGAGTTGATCACGGTGTGGATTTGCCAAGTGTGCCTTCTTCCTAGCACTTTCCCCCCCTTGTGTCCTGAATTCAAGTGTCTTCAAAGCCCATGACACCTTTGGTAAAGGCCAGGCAATTGCATGAGTAGGGATACACTTCAGGGTGTGTGTCAGTGGTAGCTGTGTCTATGATGGGCCAGCGCCAGAGGAGGGGAAAAACTTAAACACGTAGCAGAGTTTCCAAAAAATAGACTAGAGGCAACTGTACTTCATCCAGCAGAGCTTTCCTTTCTACTGAAGGCAAATGAGCATAAATGCTCACAAATCCAATACAGTCAGGACTGGCACAGTCCATTAAAAAAATTGCAGCACTTACAATAAAACTTACAAAACTTCTAATAAGACTAAACCTTAACACTAAGCATACAGAACCACAAAACACTAGAACAAAGAAAGTTAGTGAGTGAGACCCAGGCTCCTCCTGGGCTTATTATTATAGTCAGTATGACCTTGACAAAAAGAACAACAAAACCAGTTTAAAACAGCTGTACTCAGCTTCCCAGAGAAGTAACCCAAACATCAAAAACCTTCTTCCGGTTTCTCTCACGTAGAAATAAACCTTCTTCCACACAGAGAAGTTTCTTGAACCTTCTTGTATTAATCAGAATAGTAAAGATCTCTACCCATCAGATCAATACTTTCAGTACTAAGAAATGCAAACTGACAGTCTAATGTGAGGGAATCTGCCTGATACAAATGAGAGGCATGGCAGCTCCTGCTCTCCAGGTCTTCATAGGATCATAGAGTTGGAATGGGCCATGAGGGTCATCTAGTCCAACCCCCGGCAAGACAGGAATATTTTTGCCTAACGCAGGACTCAAACCTACGACCCTGAGATTAAAAGTTTCGTGCTCTACTGACTGAGCTATCCCAGATGGCTCGTTAACTATCAGTGAAGAATATAGCATTACCCAAACGCTATCAATTCATTAATCTAAGGAGCCTCATTTTGCGGAGACTGCGGAAGACGTCAGACTGTTGCGTAAGCTGTCTGCTGGTAGCTGTCAAAGAGTTTAGCTTAACCTAGCTGAGAGAGAGTAAGAGATAGAGAGATTTGCAGCGCTGATTCGGAGTGCAAAAAGTTGCCCGATTACCTGCAACGTACAGAAATTCCTATGGACCTATCGCCCCACCCCGAGCCTGCTTGTTTGGAAAAAAATCTGAGAAATTACGCTGGATCTGCCCTTGAGGCGACAGGTGAGGAGTTCCAAAAGCTGTCTGATGGTGAAAGATGGGCATAATTATAATGATTACTTTAATACATGCTGTACTTAACAGTGTCAGCATGAGCAGAGAAGGTAGGCTGATCTGTAGATAAATGGACAAGGGAGGTCTGGGAGATCACAAGATAGACATGCCTGTGGACCAGCGCTGGAACTTCCCAAGATGAGGTTCAGCACTAACAACGTTTGCTATTCATATGTGTTGAAAATGGGGGAAATCCCAGAAAAGTAACTGTGATCACCTGTGATAATTTAACGCACAAATAACAGGGTTGTGGGTTCAAGTCCCACATTGGGAGATAGAATCTTGCATTGCTGGGGTTGGATTACGTGACCCAGATGGTCCCTTCCAAGTCTATAATTTTGGGATCAGTTGCAAGTGCTCACATGAAACTTCCTTCAATGAAACATTTTTCTTTCTTATTTCATTGCCTGCAAATGTGACTGCCCTCCTCCATACACACACACTGTATGTGTTGAGTCTGATTTAGGGTTGTGTATCTATCTTCAACTTCTTTGGCAATCACTTGTAGGCCAGTAAGATTGTCTTCTATAAACACAGTTTTAACAATGAGTCCGTAAGTGACTATGGAGGCCAATTCTGGACCTACACGTCCTTCCACAGTGGGGACATTGGTTTCCAGGTGGGAGTTGATCATGGTGTGGATTTGCCAAGCGTGCCTTCCTCTTAGCACGTTTTCCCCTTGCATCCTGGGTTTGAGTGTCTTCAAAGCCCACAACACCTTTGGTAAAGGCTGTTCTCCAAGTGGAGTGCTCGCAGGCCAGTGTTTCCCAGTTGTCGGTGTTTATACTACATTTTTAAAGATTTGCCTTGAGACAGTCTTTAGACCTCTTTTGTTGACCACCAACATTACACTTTCCATTTTTAAGTTCGGAATAAAGTAGTTGCTTTGGAAGATGATAATCAGGCATCCACACAACATGACCAGTGCAACAAAGTTGATGTTGAAGAACCCTTGCTTCAACACTGGTCATCTTTGCTTCTTCCATATCTATATGCATATCTATATTTCTATACCTTATACTTCTGCCCTTAAAAAAGGGTTCAGGTTTGTAATGCAGATGTAAGACCTGTACTGGACAGAAGGTTCATTAGCATTACAAATGCCCCTTTTCTTAATGCCCTCTGGTATTTAAGATGCTCAGATGTTGACAAGAACAGTGGAGAGAGATCCAAAGGCAGTTTACAAACCTCATGTATGGAAAATGCTTTAAGTTGCCAGTCCAGACTGCATGCAAGCATCCACTCTGCCTCAGTGTTACTGGAGCAAACCTAAGCTCCTAACAACATGGATGGTGTGATTGTGAGGAGAGAAAGAGATACCAGAACAGCTGTAGATATTTTTGCATGACATTTTAATTTCTGATACAGGTAGAACACTTCTTAATAGTGCAACAGAAATATAAATTAATATGAGGGAGGGGGCAAATCTTAAAGAGAAAAATGAAAAGCAGAATTCAACTCACTCCATAAAAATGTGAAAAATGATAAAAGGGCAGGACGGTCAAGCAAAAATGGAAGTGTATGATATGGTACTGCGAGAAGCCAAGTTACAGGGAACCAGGCAGAGGGCCTTCTCAGTAGTGGCACCCGCCCTGTGGAACACCCTCCCACCAGATGTCAAAGAGAAAAACAACTACCAGACTTTTAGAAGACACCCGAAGGCAGCCCTGTTTAGGGAAGCTTTTAATGTTTAATGCCTGTCTTCCACTGGCTCCCGCAGTTTGGTCAAACTCATGCTGGTAGCTTCAAGAACACTATCCAACCATCTCATCCTCTGTCGTCCCCTTCTCCTTGTGCCCTCCATCTTTCCCAACATCAGGGTCTTTTCCAGGGAGTCTTCTCTTCTTTTTTTAATAGACTATTGTATTTTAATATTTTGTTGGAAGCCACCCAGAATGGCTGGGGAAACCCAGCCAGATGGGCAGGGTATAAATAATAAATTATTATTATTATTATTATTATTATTATTATTATTATTATTATTATTATTATATATGCATTGCATTTCATAGGAACACAGTCAGTGTGGAAGGCATCAGCCCTGAGTGCTCACTGGAAGGACAGATCGTGAAGCTGAGGCTCCAATACTTTGGCCATCTCATGAGAAGAGAAGACTCCCTGAAAAAGACCCTGATGCTGGGAAAGATTGAGGGCACATGGAGAAGGGGACAACAGAGGACGAGATGGTTGGATAGTGTTCTTGAAGCTACCAGCATGAGTTTGACCAAACTGCAGGAGGCAGTGGAAGACAGGAGTGCCTGGCGTGCTCTGGTCCATGGGGTCACGAAGAGTCGGACGCGACTAAACAGCAACAACAACCACAAAGGTTGCATTTGGATGTCATGACAAACCATGGTTGATGGTGCACCAGAAGAGCGGCTTGCACTCTTCTCAGGAGGAACTCAGAAGTTTTCCCTTCTGTTTTGGACTAGCCAGAGCTTGCTATATTGTCTGAAACTGACAAATCTTAACGGTGATTTGCTTGAAACAAGCCACCTTCAAATCATGGGCTAGGAAACTTCAGACTGACCACATTTTAGGTTTTGGCTATAATGCTAAATGGTGGCAGGGGCGAAGGAAGGGGGGTGCGAGGTGTGTGGACCACCCCAGGTGTCATCACCGACGGGGTGACAAAATGGCACACCACAGGGGCGGCACTTACTGCGGGGCCTGGCCTGCAGTGTGCCCAAGCCACGCCTCTCTCCTGGGAGTGACTCGGTGGCTCAGGGCCTTGCGCTGCCCAAAAAGCATTGTAGTGCTTGCGTCCGCCAGGCGGACTCTGTGGGTGGCTCGCCACACTGCCCCCCTGGGTGGCTCACCACAGCGCCCCTGTGCACGGATCCCTGCCCTACCCCCATGGGGGCTCACCTTGCCCCCGCCACTCCAGGTGCCAGAGCAGCTAGCTATGCCCCTGAACGGTGGTAAGTCAAAATTAGAAGGGGCAACTTCTGGTCCCCTCCTGCAGCTGCACAGGAGGAACATGGTGGAGGGGGAGGGAGCCTGCAAGTCTTGTGGGGGGCAGTTAGGCTTGTACGCGTCACCATAAACCATCGTTTATTGCATGCCAAAGAGAAACCACAGGGCCACAACCTCATTTTTTAAAGCTGCGATTCTTTGGCAAGTTGCCTCTGTTGAGTCAGTCTGTTTAGTCATAGTTCCCCATATTTATTCAATCTACTGCTGTTTAGAGGGTTGCTGTAATAATTTCCAGTGACATGATTTGCTGCTCTATATATTATAATTACTCAGGGAGGTCTTCCATCCAGAGTTACTGAGTTCACAATGATGGGGTAGCGCGGCTTTAGTGTTTCACAGCGATCTGGTATGGGGGAAATTCCTGGCCATTATCAACAACCATTTCCCAGAACGTTTAAGTATGTGTATACCCATTTTCCTCTTCTGCAAAGAAGTTCAGCACTGCCAGGGGCCGAATAGTTCTGATAATCCAGTAGTGTTGTTGGAATCAAAGCAGTCAGGTTTCAGCCTAACCTACTTCACAGGGTTGTTGTGGAGATTAAATGAGATGGGGGGGGGGCATGTGGGAGACCTTGAGCTTATTGGAGAAAAAGGGGGAATATAAATACAAAAGGTCACTCTTGTAATTGTCCAAGGTCGTGAGTTAGCTAAGTCACTGGAATAGGACCCCTGAGCCTCCCCTCCAGTTCTCATGCATTAAATAGTGCCTCAGCAATTAGACCTTGAAATGTAAACCCTTGGCTAGACGGCAAGCCTTACAGTTGTTTTGTAGGACGAAACACCTGCTTTGGGGCAGAGTGTTGAAGGACATTGTCGTGTGGAGCAGCTAGCGAGGTTATTTACACACACTCCCCAAGTGGAAATATTTGTACGTGCTAATGAAAGCTGTATGTGGTGATTTATGGGTCCACCTGCACGTTTAGCACATCTCGCCATCATGTGGAAGACTGACCGGGCCACCAGTGTTCCCGCTCATTCCACTCTCCAGGCACTGTTGGCAGTTGATGGGCAACTTCAAGGTCTCTCCTGCTCTCCCTTAGGGTCTGTTATCTTTAGACTGGACTTGGACCAGATAGCCCTTCAAACAGAGGACTCCTTCAAATAGAGAGCTATGGTCTGCCAGCACTTCAGATACCAGCTGTCATCTGTAAAACTGGACACATAGAAGAAGAAGAGGAGGAGGAGGAGTTTGGATTTGATATCCTGCTTTATCACTACCCGAAGGAGTCTCAAAGTGGCTAACAATCTCCTTTCCCTTCCTCCCCCACAACAAACACTCTGTGAGGTGAGTGGGGCTGAGAGACTTCAGAGAAGTGTGACTAACCCAAAGTCACCCAGCAGCTGCATTTGGAGGAGCGGAGACTTGAACCCGGTTCGCCAGATTATGAGACTACCACTCTTAACCACTACACCACACTGGCTCTCATTGTCACTCTAGGGCATGTATCTGTGGTGGGCTTGCTAGGGTGAGGGTGCCCCAGCAGTTGCCTGAGGCTGCTTGATGCCAGGCCCGATAACCTGTGATCTCCTGCAACAGAAAGTTGCCTGGAATGAGGAACAGTTGCAGATCTGGGAGCTTTCAGGCAGCAACACAGGACCAGGGAGGTTCTAGTTTCTGATTTTCTGGAAAAGTTTCTCAGTCAGACTTGTCAGGGATAGATTTCCACCCTCATTACAGTGTCCAAAAGACCCCTTTTCTCAATGTGCCCCCAAAAGACCCCTTTTAACATTTTCACCTCAGTTGTCTTCCTCTTCAAACCATTGCAAACTATGAGCCGAGCCATTTCTTACAGTGAAGAGGGGAACCTCAACATGACAACGGGGAACAAACAGGACCTAGCAGCAAAGAAAGTCTCTTTGCCCAGGTTCATTATCTGCTAAGAAATAAAGGTAATCTTCCCATCAAAGAATGTTAATCTTTTTAAACGTTAACATTTCCACCACCGCCCCTTAGTCCAAATATGTCTTCTCTCTCTGTTTTAAGAGTTCAGAGATAACCGGCCCGTCTTAGAATCTGTCTTTCTTCTTGAACAAATGGCAGATTGTCTCAGGAATGGAAGGAGAGAAGACGCAGCCAGTTATTGATGCTCGATCTGCCAGCCAATCTGGCTTTCCAGCCCAGTCAGGCAGCCTCAGAGACGCCTTCTCCTCAAAGCATTCCATCCTGCATTCCTTGCGGAGCGAGGAGACTCTCTCCAAGGTTCAAAAGCCTTGAGGGGAATGGAAGGCAGCAGGCTGTGCTGGGTGCTTGGCTGTCTTCTAACCACCATTTTATCGCCCTCCCCTCTCAGAAACTGGAAGGGATGTGAGGCAGTGGCTCCCTTCGGTTTCAGGTATGGTTCTCTCCCAGGCATACCTGGAGCTGCTGGGGTCTGAACCTGAGAACTTCTGCAGACAAAGCAGGTGCTCCACCAATGATCTACAGCCCTTCCTCAATTAATTCATTCCAAAACCATTAGAAAATGGTTGCAAATTACTGCATTGGGGCAAACGATATTATTTATTTAGTTAGTTAGTTAGTTAGTTAGTTAGTTAGTTAGTTTATATACCTCCCTATACCCGGGGGTCTCAGGGTGGTTCACAGAATAAAATCAAGATATGAAACCACAAAATACATAATAAAAATAAAAACAACAACCTGATAGACCCTAGCCACAAAAAACACCACATTTTAAAAGGGCATAGGATGTAAATCAGATCAACCAAAGGCCTGGTTAAAAAGGAACATTTTTGCCTGGCACCTAAAAGTGTATAATGAAGGCACCAGGCAAACTTCCCTGGGGAGAACATTCCACAATCGGGGAGCCACTGCAGAGAAGGTCCTGTTCTCATGTTGCCACCATCCAGACCTCTTGAGGAGGAGGCACATGAAGGAAGGCCTCAGAAGATGATCTCAGGGTCTGGGTAGGTTCATATGGAAAGAGGCAGTCCTTGAGGTATTGCGGTCCTGAGCCGTTTAAGGCTTTATAGGTCAAAACCAGCACTTTGAATTGGGCCCAGAAACTAATTGGTAGCCAGTGCAGTAGGGAAGATTGATCTTGCAAGTCCCATCAGCGGAAGCCCTGGGCAAAGACTTCTGCTAATGCAACGGTGCTTTCCTCCTCTACTACCCCTGTGCACTCCCCAAATTCATACCATCCAACATTTCTTCAATGCAAATAGGAATGTCCTATTCTATCATCATCATCATACCCCACCCATCTGACTGGGTTCCCCCAGCCACTCTGGCCAGCTTCCAATATACAGTGGTACCTCAGTTTACGAACTTAATCCGTTCCAGAAGTCTGTTCTTAAACCAAAACCGTTCTTAAACTGAGGCGCACTTTCCCTAATGAGGCCTCCTGCTGCCGGTGCCCCTCCACCATTTGGATTCCGTTCTTAGACCGAGGGAAAGTTCTCAAACCGGGACACTATTTCAGGCTTTGTGGAGTTTGTAAACCGAATCGTTCTTATACTGGACTGTTCTTGAACTGAGGTACCACTTTATATAAAAACATAATAAAACATTGAACATTAAAAAAAAAACTTCCCTATACAGGACTGCCTTCAGATGTCTTCTAAAGGTTGGGTAGTTACTTGTCTCCTTGGCTCAGGGGTTGCATAACTCCATACACTCCAACATTTCTACAATGAAAATAGAGACATCCTAAGGAAAACCGGGACATTCTGGGATCAAATCAGAAACTGGGATGGCTTCTGTAAATCAGGGACTGTCCATGGGAAATAGGGATGCTGCAAATTGACACTGAAGAGGGGGTGATTGGCGGGGGAAAGAGAGGAGGGGTTGTTCCATTTTGCAAACTGAAATGCTTGCACTATGATCAAAAAAATCATGACACTGAATTTCTCCAAAAATTTTTGAAAAACACCTGAACACCTGTGCACCTTGCATTTTTTATAATCCATTTTAAGGGTACAGACACTGGTCTTCTAGTTGACTGAGAGCATTCATCCTATCCTACTCTAAGTAGTGCCATAGGCCTCATCCAGCCAGCAGTGGACTTTGAAGCTACTATTCTATGGCACGTCATGCTGCAACGGAGAGTTTGCCAAACCACTAATTAAGTTATTAACTTTGAGGCTAGACGAATTCCACCAAATTCAGTCACTTTGAGGCTGGCTGCACAAATGACAGTCTCAGCTCGAGAGCGTTCCCACAAATCACCAAGCAATCAATTCATCATCAATCACAGAGTGAGGAAGTGGTTTGGGAAGTTCTCTGTGACGTTAAGATTAGCTAGGGAGGTGGTTAAATGCAAATCTGCAGATCAATATCGTGCACATTAATTTCATATCTTTCGCATAAGCAGCACCGAGTAAATATTAGGTGCAAATAAACAACATAATTAAATCCAAAATCCACAGTCGGGAAATGCCTATATTTGGAGCAACCAAAATGTCCTAAGCTACTGAGTGAGGTTTTGAATTCTCCAGAACCCTTCATCAGGCTGGGTGTGACACAAACCAGGGTCTGGCGATGCGGGGGGGAGGAAAATAAAGAACAAAAACGTTGGCTGGTTCATGTTGCCATTGCCATAGGCTCTGTGTTCAATGAGAATGGTTGAACCCAAGCAAGGCCGATGGCTGATTTAGCATTCAGCTTGATGCAACCTCCAAGAATGCTTCTTCTTCTGAAGCACTGCATTTTTTGTTTGTTTTTTGTTTGTTTAGTCGTTTAGTCGTGTCCGACTCTTCGTGACCCCATGGACCAGAGCACGCCAGGCACTTCTGTCCTCCACTGCCTCCCGCAGTTTGATCAAACTCATGCTGGTAGCTTCAAGAACACCATCCAACCATCTCGTCCTCTGTCGTCCCCTTCTCCTTGTGCCCTCCATCTTTCCCAACATCAGGGTCTTTTCCAGGGAGTCTTCTCTTCTCATGAGGTGGCCAAAGTATTGGAGCCTCAGCTTCACGATCTGTCCTTCCAGTGAGCACTCAGGGCTGATTTCCTTCAGAATGGATACGTTTGATCTTTTTGCAGTCCATGGGACTCTCAAGAGTCTCCTCCAGCACCATAATTCAAAAGCATCAATTCTTCAGCGATCAGCCTTCTTGATGGTCCAGCTCTCACTTCCATACATCACTACTGGGAAAACCATAGCTTTTACTATACGGACCTTTGTTGGCAAGGTGCACTGCTACTTTGCCCAAAACTGCTCAGCACATGCTCAGAGACATTGCTGCCAGAGCTAAGGTTTGGTAATCAAACTTAGCATTGCTGAGTGCAGCCTCTAATACAGGCTTCCTAAAACTCGGTCCCCCAGATGTTTTTGGCCTACAACTCCCATGATCCCTAGCTAGCAGGGCCAGTGGTCAGGGATGATGGGAATTGTAGTCTCAAAACATCTGGAGGGCCGAGTTTGAGGAAGCCTGTTCTAATAAATTCTTGGAGGTTGCAGCTTTGCAGGTGTGTCCTGGGAAAATAGAAAGAAAACAATGGCGGCAGGAGAAATCAGTGGAAGTCATTTATATTATCGCTATCAGCCTCATACCTGGGCCTTGCTGGGGAATTCAAAGAAACCAAAACAAAAATTGCACAGTTTTGGAATTAGTGGTTGAGATCAGCGCAGCTTTGAAAGGTCCGGCCTGCCATTTTTATTCAAAATTGTCCGATTGTTTCCAGACAAAGAAGAAAACCTGCTCCTGGATCTCAGGAGCGATACTGTAAAAATTTGGCTAACATATCTTAAGAGGTTTCCAAATGCGTGCCTGCTGGCTTGCAGGCTCTTTACAGCTTTCGGAGCACGCGCTGGAAACGGAAACTGCGGCTCTCTGAGACCTTCTCATTAGCTATCGTCGATGTCTGGGTCTGCAGTCATGTTTGGAAGAGCCCTCCTTTCATTTCAGGACGCCAATATATTCAGCATCCAGGGAAGAGGACTGATCAACAGTCACGACAGCTACGGGCAAAGTCCCAAGTATTTGATGTCGGGGCCTCTTTCTTCCTTTTCCCCTTTTCTCCTGCTTGGAAAGATCCCCTTTGAAACAATTTCAAAGATTCAGTTGGTGTTTCGTCACTGGGCATCTGTGACAGAACATGACGGGCTGAATCAGTAGCTTCTTTCACTAACTGCAGGCCCCTCTGTAGCGGCGGCACAAAAGTCGATGGATTCCTATATTGTGCTTGGAAGCTGGCTTTCAAAGCCAACGGAGGGAGCCAAAGTGACAGCTTCGTACTCCCCTATTAGCATCCCAATCAAGGCTCCCTTTTTAATCTCCAAAGTGGTACGTTCCGATGGTACATACTCTGAAATGAGGCTCTGTATTAACTTGCTAGGTCACAGGGCTTGGGGAATCTGCTTCCCTTAATTCCACCACTCCTTTGTGGCGAACTGTTTCTGTGTGCTGAAAATGCTTTGCGAAATTAATCATGAATGACTTTGCTGTCCCAAGAGACCCGTGTATTCATCTTCTCTTTCTCCCCCCACTTGAGGCACTCAGTGGCTGGGATTTACACACAGGTCACGATAACTCAGGATATTGTATCTGAGCTCCTCAAATTGGGACGGTTGGCGGGTGGGCTGACTGGAGTCACGAACCCTTTTGAATCTTGTAGCGGAAGTTCACAGTTTCATCCGGATCTGCCATGAGAGATGGCAAAGTATTTTCGTCATCTCTCTTTGAATGAAACGTCAAGACGAGGGCTGGACTTCTCTCTAGTGCAGCTGAGAGGGAGTTTCCCTTTACTGCACAGAACAGGCTGGAAAAAGGAAAGAGGCTTGAGCGTGCTGTGTCAAACCAACAGCCCATTTAGTCATAGTAGAGCTGGATGGGACCCCGAGGGTCATCTAGTCCAACCCCCTGCATTGCAGGAATCTCAGCTAAAGCATCCATGACAGATGGCCATCCGACCTCTGCTTAAAAACCTCCAATGAAGGAAAGTTCACAACCTCCTGTGGGAGTCTGTTCTACTGTCAAACAGCTCTTACCATCAGAAATTTCTTCCTGATGTTTTGTTGGAAACTCCTTTCTTGTAACTTGAAGCCTTTGGTCTGGGTCCTACCCTCCAGAGCAGGAGAAAACAAGCTTGCTCCATCTTCCATGTGACACAGCCCTCAAGATATTTGAAGATGGCTATCATATCTCCTCACAGTCTCCTCTTTTCCAGGCTAAACATACCCACAGTGTGACACACTTAAAGTATGATATACTTCACTGGCCAGCCAGAGACCTCTGTGAGGTGATTTTGCCAGCTGGACAGGAAAGCAAACCAAATCCCCAATACAGTGGTACCTCAGGTTAAGAACAGTTTCAGGTTAAGAACGAACCTCCAGAACGAATTAAGTTCTTAACCCGAGGTACCACTGTACCTCAAGGACTGCCTCTCTCCATATGAAGTGACCTGAGGCCCTTCTTCATGTGCCTCCTCCACAAGAGGTCTAGAGGGCGACAACATGAGAACGGGCCTTTTCTGTGATGGATCCCTGTTTGTGGACTGCTCTCCCCATAGGGAGGCTCACCAGGCACCTTCTTTATATATTTTTGTGTTTTTATATTGTAAATCACTCTGTGATCCTCAGATGAAGACTATAGGCATAGACTAATAATAATAATAATAATAAATACTGTTGCAAATGATTAAGTGGGGCCTAGGTGACACGTGTGCATGCTAAATACACAAATCCTTACAAATAAAATAACTGTTAATGTAAAGATTTAATAGATGTAAGGCTGGGTTGCCTTGGGAAAGATAATGCGACTAACAAATTTAACAACAGCAGCAAGACCATAAGATGGGCTAGCTAGTTGCGTACACATCTCAGAACTAATGCCTCCAGCAACCACCAGATCACAAGCCTGAGGATTTTTGTCAAGACAGTGATTGCTGTTTTGGAAATGATGGGCAATTTTGTGGCTGCCTGAACTCATTCACGGTGGCCAAAAATTAAGTATTGGGAAATCAGCGATTGCAGAGCACAATGCGTCTCTTGAAAGAGCTGTCATTTTGATGGCCTCAGCTAGATGAAACCCTGCAGGCGCTTTCTGTTAATAAGTAGTTCCTGGGGCTGCAATAGATCATCTCTTACCATCAGTTATGTGGGGTTGGCTAAGAGGATCTAATGCCCATTTGTGTTCCGCTGCAGCACCACAGCTCCCGCCCCCCTTTTTAAAAAGTGATGAAGTGCATGACTCACTGCTATCACAATAAATATGGGGTTGTAGAGTGGCCTCTCTCGCATGCTGTGGCTGGCAAGTGAGTAATGCTGGGGAAATCCCTTCCAAAGTAAGTTCCAGGCATGGAGCTTTGGCTCCTTCATCCAAATGCCAGATCTGAGCTCAACTGAAATTTCCCAAAGGACGTTTCCTGAGGAAAATTCTGCCCCCTGCCCCAGCATATAAGAAGGCCACTTCAAAGAATTCTCTCCAGATTTTCTCCATCATTTTTGTTGGGGTGGGGTGCACCAGCCATTTCCTTTCCCACCTACAATGCCCTGGAACAAAGTTAAAAGGTAAAGGGACCCCTGACCATTAGGTCCAGTTGTGGCCGACTCTGGGGTTGCAGCGCTCATCTTGCTTTATTGGCCAAGGGAGCCGGCGTACAGCTTCTGGGTCATGTGGCCAGCATGACTAAGCTGCTTCTGGTGAACCAGAGCAGCGCACGGAAACGCCGTTTACCTTCCCTCCGGAGTGGTACCTATGTATCTACTTGTACTTTGACGTGATTTCGAACTGCTAGGTTGGCAAGAGCAGGGGCCGAGCAACAGGAGCTCACCCCGTCGCGGGGATTCGAACCGCCGACCTTCTGATCAGCAAGTCCTAGGCTCTGTGGTTTAACCCACAGCGCCACCCACGTCCCGGAACAAAGTTAGGCCGCATCAATTTAAAGCCCAATGAGACCACTTTAAACAGTCATGGCGTCCCTGCAAAGCATCCTGGAAACTGTCATTTGCTGAGGGTACTGAGAGTTGTTCGTAGGCCCCTATTACCCTCACCAGAGTTCCCTGGGAAGACGGTTTGATAGTTAAACCACTCTGGGATAAGAATGGTATAAAAATGCTTTAAATGTATACAGGGGCGTAGAAAGGGCGGGCAGGGGGCGGGTCGCCCCAGGTGCCATCATGGAGGGGGGTGACAAATTATCAAGGAACAATCACTGCCCTTCTAGGGCAGTTCATAATTTATTTATTTTTAAATGCCTGCTCCAAAGGTCTTATCTTACTACACTAGGGACTATATAGTTATATATGAAATTTCATGCAAATAATAATAATAATAATAATAATAATAATAATAATAATATATTTATACCCCACCCATCTGGCTGGGCCTCCCCAGCCACTCTGGGCGGCTTCCCAAAAAAATATTAAAATACTGTATCAGTTAATAGCTTGACCCTCCTCCACGAAAACAGCTGTTTACTTGGCCGTTTTCCTATGTCGTGAAGCCTGAAATTTCAATTCAGTGGAGCAGGGTCAAGATATACACATAATATCTGTACTGCATTGTATACTGTGACAGCACCTGCACTTTGGAACTCCCTACCTATTGCAACAAAGCACGTGCCTTTGCTAGACTCTTTTCGGGCACCTGCTAAAAGCATTCTTCTTTAGGCAAGCATTCCTAGATGCTTAGGAAGCTGAAGTAATTTTAATCTTAATATTTTAGCTTTTGTATGTTTTAAAGTAGGATTGTTAATTTTTCTTGATTTTACAGCTATGGTGTTTTCTGTTTTGGTAAACCACTTTGCAGGTTTTTAAAATAAATTTTATTAAATAAACAAACAATTAATATAAATAAAATAACACAAGCCAAAACACAATCCACCATGTAGCTTTAAGTATCTGTACATAGTCGCCTACTTGTTACCAGAGGCCCAGAATCTACATTCCTTTGTAAGAAAATATGAAATAACGTAAAACCATTTTTGCGGGGGGGGGGGGGGGACATTGGGGGGGTGACAAGAAATTTCCACACCGGGTACCACCTGACGTTCCTAGGCCTCTGAATGTATAGCGTAGATGGGGACTTGGTCCCAGCACATTGTGGAGGATGCAAAATGGTTGGCTGAGCTGCGCCAACACAGTTGCTGCAATGACATCCAACCCCTCTCACCTCCACACACACACACAAAAAAAAAAAAGGAGAAAAGGAAGAAGCTCTGCTGCTGATATTGCTAAAGACTTTCTTCTCCACCTGGAGAGATTTGATGAAATGGTGTCCCGCTGCCCCAAATTGACCTGCCCAATAACAACATGCAGAATTTTGAGAGACTATTTGTCCACAAAGCTCTGGGTCCAGCCTAATGTGGATTGCTTCAGAGCTTGTTCCATCAGGGCCAGGCCTGTCCTTAGGCAGGGTGAGAGAGTATAATATCGCCTGAGTATTGGCTTTGGGAAGGCAAGTAAGAGGTCATTTGTATCTTTCTGAAGGACATGAGTGCCTTGTTTTTGGATCAGATCAAGGCTTGTACAGTGCTCAGTGCTGGTGAGATCAACATCCCTTAATTTGCCCAGAAGCGCCAGTGCATATAAATTAGCAAATGCAATCCCCACGCCCCCCAAATTTGTGCCATGGGCTTGTGCTCCATGTCCTTTAAGTACATAGCAATGCCTTTGATGAGGGAGAAGTTTTCTGCCTTGGCACATTCAAGCGTGTAAACCAAGATGTCTCAAGGTGATTGATATTGACCAGTGGGGTTGATGGGATTCTGCAGGGCATGAATAAAGAGCTGGGCCAGGGTTGGACAAAGAACGACGATCGATGATTAATAAATGTTGATAATGTGTTGGTATTTCTTGACTTTATTTCATTTACATTCCTAAGAATTTGGTTCAGGGTTGATGACAACTCATCAAGGGTCAAACATTCGGGGAAATCTGACGTAAATCATCTCCATCACTCACCAGTTTGAAGTGGTAATATTTGGGACAAGCGCTGCCACTTAATTTAGAACATTGAGCCACTATTGCTGCCACCTGCTTGCTTGCCAGAATGACCCAATGGGCAGCGGCAGCTCCTCCTTGCCCCCCCCCCACTGTTGTTTGCTTGTTCATCCCCTCTGGACCAGAGTAAGAACAAGCTGTTTGCAATCCATGGTGAAAGTCAAGAGGGTTCTCACCTGTGGTTCCACTGCTCAGGATTTGGCCAAGTCATGCTGACCCTTGATGCTAGTTTTGCTGAAAAATATGGCTAGGTTGCTCACCAGAACAAGACAGTTTGAGCATATTAACACCAAGCCTGGCCCGACTGCACGGACCCTTAGTTTCTGGGTCCAATTCAAAGAGCTGGTGCTGACCGAGAAAGCCTTACATGGCTCAGGACTGCAATACCTTAGGACTGCCCCACTCCATACAAACCAACCCAAACCTTATGCTTGTCTTCTAAGGTCCATCTCTGTGCCCTCTCTCCCCAAGAGGCTCAGAGGGTGACAACACGAGGATGGGCCTTTTCTGTGGTGGCTCCCCGACTGTTTATGCTCTCCCCAGAGAGGTTTCCCTGGTGCCATCATTAGGCACCAGGGAAAAACATCCATTTTTACCCAGGCCTTTGGCCTTTAAATAATCTATGGCCTGTTAAAGCTGTGGGGGGAGGGGCTGCTATTATTTTACTTTTATGCCCTTTTTATTAATGCATTTTTATCACTGATGCACCATGAAATGTGTTACAGTGGTACCTCGGGTTAAGTACTTAATTCGTTCTGGATGTCCGTTCTTAACCTGAAACTGTTCTTAACCTGAGGTACCACTTTAGCTAATGGGGCCTCCTGCTGCCGCCGCGATGCCGGAGCATGATTTCTGTTCTCATCCTGAAGCAAAGTTCTTAACCCGAGGTACTATTTCTGGGTTAGCGGAGTCTGTAACCTGAAGCGTATGTAACCTGAAGCGTATGTAACCTGAGGTACCACTGTATTATTGTTGTACACCCCCCTGGGATTTTACTTTATAAATGGAGGTATATAAGCTGAATAAATAAAAATAATAAATAATGATCATGCCCATGGATGGTGTGGGGTGTAGCCATATGGACTTTTCTGTCTTTAAAAGAGGTGTTGGGGGAGCTTGTGACCTTTGAGATGTTGCCGGATCCCTGGTCATGCCACCTGGGACTGATGGGAGTCCAGCAACATCTCAAGGATCGCAGTTTCTCCAGCCTGCCTTTGAAAGATCTCATCATAGCAGCGTGTTTCCTCAGATTCTGAAGAGGCAATGGCCAGGGGAATTTGTGGTACGATAACGTCACACTCCAAGGTCTCTCATTCTTTCACTTCCAGCTTCTAGTTGCTTAAGGAAGAACTTTTATGGCTGGGCTTAATTTTTGCCTTGAAATTGTATGGTTCCAAGGAGAATGCCTGGAATCTCTTGTTTACAGGCAAGGAGCAGAAGGTCAGGGTATTATTCACTGGATGAATAATACTATTGCTGCTCTCTGTGTGCTCCAGAATTATCACTTACCCAGCTGTTAATCCTCTCTGCTTCCAAAATCAGTTTCTCGTTTGTGTGTGCAGAGTAAACGTTAGCTAGCTTACAGCTTTTAGCATTAAGTAAATTACCCCCCCCCACAAACATGGATGCTGTAATTTCGCATAAAGACAACCCCCCCCCCCAATGAATCCTCTTTCAAATGATAAGATGCTTTTGGCCTTAAAACTCAGCACTTAAGAATCTAATTGCTGCAATGTCTTCCAGGTCACTTCCTTCAACTGGTGGGTTGGAAACTCACTGGTGGTTCACAGCCTGAGCCAAGGTCGCTTGCCACAATCGCACCACTATCAAATATATGATAAAAGATTTAAAAAATGGGTCACCGAAAGCATGTTTGGGTTAAAAAGTGCATCCTGGGTCTGGAAAGTTTGAGACTTCTTTTCTAGGCAAATGGAGATAGTTTGGACTATCTTTTCAGGGTATGCAGAATTTAGATGGATTTGCTCCTTTGAACACCAAGCAGAAATGCACAAAAATATGTAAGGATTTCAGTGGCTGCTGGTACTATGTGCTTTGGGGTCCATTTTAACACATTCAGGTGAGCTCTGTGCATTTCAAAATGGCGTATTATGAAATTCAAAAACATGCAGATCTAACCCATGACTCTCCTTCCAGTTATGCTGCTTTAAACATGCATTTTATTTTTGACTTCCTTTAGAAATGTTTTCTTTTGACATCTATTAGGGCTGCCTTACGTCCAGAATTTCCTGGACATAGCCAGGATTCGTCCACCAAAAATGGCATCTGGGTGGAATTTTCAAAAAGTGGCAAAATGTCCGGGCAGCCCATATTGGAAATGTTGATCTGTTGGCGATTTCCCCCCAAAATAGGTAAAAACTTTGGGGTGTTTTTTGAGATTTTGACAAAAGTAGCTCAACCATTTTTGTGTCCGGATTTTCACTTTTTGAAATATGGCAACCCTAAACACACACACACGTGTTAAATGTGCATTCTGTACTTGAAATCTTTAAAATAATACCTTAGTTTCTTGTTAACTATGTTGCTTTTTTACTTATTTTTATTTTTTTACTTATTTTTTAATTAATTATGTTGCTCAGAATGTATACTTTATACTTTACTTTCTTCTCTAATGTTTTATTCTGGAGTGTTTTTACTATAAACCACTTGTGAGATTTTTCTCCCCCTCCTTAAAAATATAAAGCAGTATAGTTCAGGCAACTCTTACAGCCAAGTTTGTGCCAAATGTATTGCTCTGCTTTCCTTTGGACCACATCAGCGAGGCCAAGAGAGGGGAATCTTGTCGTCTGGGCAGCCCAGGACCTTCAGACACACTGCCCAGGCTTGCAGCCAAGGAAGGTCACTTTGGTACTGCTAACACAGTGGTTGGACTTCACCCCTGGAGGTGTACTCCATTGTCTCTCAAGGCAGACGGATGCCAACAAAATATAAATGAGTAATAATAATAAATGATAATAATGCTGACATGTAATGTATATACAATCCTCTGTCTCTATAATAACCTCTTCGTTCATTTGAAAAGAGTTGTGAGAGATGCGAAATAAGATTTTAACATCCTTGATTTATTAGGTTCCGAAACAATACACATTCACATCCTTTAGAATACAGTACATTTGGCACAGCAACAATGACTACAATGAAATAACCCTAACGAATGGCAAGAGATTCAAATTACAACCGTAAGAAAAAAATTCTGTACAAAGAAAGCCTCACAATAAAAAAATACCTCCCTGCTCCTCTAAAACGGTAATACATTTCATATTTCCCCCCCAGAACTATTCTGCACATAATTTCAAAAGAAGTCTTTGTTTTTCCGTTTTTAATTTTTAAAAAAAGCCTTTTTGGAGAGATAGCATTATTTTAACAATATGGAATTCCCTCCCGCCCACATGCACGCTAAACGGTGTCTCTAAAAATAGAGATAGAGAAAAATATCCTGATTTATTTATTTATTTTCAAATTTTTGCTTGCCTTGGCATTTTGCACACCTTTGAACAAAAAAAGAGGGATGGTGGAAAAGAAGCTTGACAGAAGAGGAAGAAATGTAACAGTGTGTTCATTTTAAATAAGTTCAAAGTTAACAGACAAAAACCCGCTAGTGTAAACCAAACTACTTGAATTGAATTCCTGCGTGGCAGGGGGTTGGACTAGATGACCGTTGGGGTCCCTTCCAACTCTACAATTCTATGTATTCACTTGAAACTGACTTGAAGGCAGCATTCCCTGCACACAGCCAGGTTGCTTAAACCCCACAAGCCTTCAATGCAGTTGTAGCCTTTGCAAAACTACCTGGCGGCTTAAGAGGCTGATGCACCCACCATCAGAAGGTGCATCGGGACAGCCCAACCCGGTTCAAGTGAGTATTGCCACGCAGATGGGGGCCTGCAGCATCCCAAACGCATTGGCAAACACTCACTGAATGAAGGGCATTTAATACCTGCACGGCCCTCTCTCGTTGGAACGAGGCAGGCAGAGGATTCCCAAGACTGTAGCTGCGGTTTCTGCCTGTGTGAAGCTATTTGTTTTTCCGTTCAGCATCCTGAAGAAAAAGGAATGCAGGTGTTGGGACTTCCTCCCACCCACCCGCTTCAAAAAGGACGAATGACGGTTTGTGATTTTTCACACCAGGAACAAGGGCATCACACACTCCACAATTTTGCTTTGCGCAATGCCTCCCTTTAAAAGGGCTTTGCTAATCCCCTGTTTTGCGTAAAGGCCTCTCGTTCCATACAAACAGGACAGTGCGCTGTACGATAGTTTCCTCATTCTAGCCAGTCTTATGGGCAGCCCCTGGAGGCCACTTGCCTACCTCCAAAGCCTCTGTTTGGTTCGCCTAAGGAAAAGACCACTTTTGCATTGTCAAGTTCACGCTTCAGATAGCCAAAGCTTAGCATGTGGCAGAAATACACAGGGCAGAAATATCACCACGCAGAAAATGAACGGGCAGTTCTACATGATCCCCGCCCCAAACGAACATAAAATTAATGAGATGATGTGACCTTTGTGATGTCTCTGTGCTTCCACTCCGTGAGCTGGAGGGGTGGGGGTCCTTTTATTCCTGCCCCCTCCCCGTCCTGCTCCAGCCCTTAAGTTTTTAGTGAAGATAAATTAAATTATTCTAAAAGCTTTGTTCCATTACTACACTGGTAAGCTAGACAACACATGACCACGTAACTTGATATAGCATATTTAATATTTTCAAATCATCAATATTTATATGTGTGTGTATATATATAGATATATACACACACACACATAACATATATATAAAACACTACACCTGAGTTTAAATACGAAAACAAACAAAAAAGAAAAACCACAATGGAACGGAATATAGTAATCGCTATGAACAGCCAGACGCAAAGCTGACGCTAATCTATCCTGCCTGTTTGAGAAGATCTCCGGGACCAACTTTCTCAGGCTAGGTGTGCAGCGGGGGGAATCCTTTTCTGCGGCTTCAGCCCATGATGCACCAGGGATACTTGCCGCTGCAGGCCATGCGGCAGGAGCCCATGTCGAGACTTCTCTTCAGGCCCAAACCAGTGTGTGCTGCTTTCACTGGCTCTCTGGTGGGCCCCCTCCTCCGTCGATGGACTTACTTGCTGGCGGCAGGCAACAGTGCTCTGAGCAGGGGGCTGAATGTGGCCACCATTTTCATTTCCCACAATGCCCCATTATGGGGTGTATTGTGGGAAGTGAATGTGGCAGCCAGACCAGCTGTCCAGCACAGCTCAAGGCACTGAGCCATACTTTTTTTTAAAAAAGAGAAAATAATAATGTAGGGGCCACTGCAGGTGTCAGCGGCAGGTCCTGTCAGTTGCACAAATATGACTGGTGCGGACATTATCGCTTTCCACAGACGTGGGGTTCTTCTCAGGTGGTCCAGAGCTCCTCGGGTTATTTGAGCAGGAGAGGGAAGGAGTCTCCAAGCTCCACGCCACAGAGACAGCACGAGAAAGCGGCCTGCGGCTAGCCTGTGCTTCTGTCAGTCCTGGCCCTTCCCTTCCTCCCCACCCCCCACCCCAATCTCTATCATTCCATATAGAGTTTAACTATACAGGAGATTTAGTACAGCTTAATATAGGTATACATCTTTCTTTCTTTTAATAATAATAGAAAACAAACAAATAAAGTGGGGGAAAATCATCTCGGACAGTAACTTGAACCAATACACATACAGAGTATTGCACATGGACATATTCATAATTATTCTTTCATAGACTAACTTTGTTTTTTTGTGGGTTTTTTTTAATAATATGCCTGAACATGCAGCAGTTGATACCTCTATATTCATTGAATTCCACAGGCCTTGCAGTAAACACCTATATACAAAATCCTTGTCTGTACAAAAGGCAAGAGAGAGAGAGAGAGAGAGAAGGAAAAACGATAAAGGAAAAAAGCTTCTTTGAGTGCCACTTTGCCAGTCACAAGTATATATAAATTCTGCAATTGGAAAATCCAAGTGCAACAAGTAAAATGGATTCCCTTAACTGCTCACTCAGCGTGTGTGTATATACATAATATATATATATATATAGTATACACACCACTCAACGATACACGTACACACACGCACACACACAACACAGGGTACTCCCAGAAATATAAGTACATAACACTGTCAGCAAATCTACAGGCGGTAACTTCACATTTGTTAATGTACTGTCCACATGAGTTACCTTATTTATTTTTTCAATGACTACACAAGAAAATCCATTTACAACTCTTAGCAATGTCAGTTTTTGAATCTTGATCTTCAGTCTCTTGATACACATTTCACATAATGAATGGCTTTGCCTGGCTTTGTATTCTTCCTGTATAGCACAGTTTTATACCAGATTATTTTCTTCTTCTTCTAAATATCAAAAACACACACAAAAGAACAGTAGTACTATTGGTCATGACCCAGCTGGACCCATAGTACAGTAGTACAGTATCATGTTATCCTTAATCCTTCCTCCTTCCTGTTTCTGCCCAGCCCTGAGCCTGGACCAGAAGCCCCACAATGCCTTGGGGCCAAACAAAATGCGCTGTCAAATGTGTCTTTGCATGCAGCACACCTTCTTATTTTTAAATGCAACCAGCAGCTGTTGGAGGGGTCAATAATTACTGAGATCACAGAAGGGGCTTAACCCTTTCTCTCCTTGCTGGAGTCCTGATGAAAACAGCTCCTCTGAAGCTGCTGTTTGCATTGGGAGGAAATGCAGCTGCTGGGTGCATTTATTTTTCGAGTGCATGCGAAATGCAAAGACGTTTAGCTAGTTTGACCCTCAGCCACTACCTGCTATGTATGTATCGGCGATGCTAGCTCAAAGCAGCCCTCTCTTTCCCAGTGCATTTGCACAGACAGCTCTAGCAACCTCTGCACATGGCCCTGAGAAGGACAAGGGCTTCTGCATCGACACACGGGCTTGTGGTGGGCTGCTCCTGGCTCAAGGCCAGCAGAGAAGGGACGGAGAGGGAAAAGGCTATGCACAAAGAACCATGCCCATTTTTCTCATTTGTAAAAGCCTGCAAAAGTAACACACTGCTGTTAAAAGTAAAAGCAGAGTAGGACATCACCCAGATTCAATACAATGATTCCTTTAAAAAGCATCTTTCTTAAAAATCCCCTTCACACCTGTCATTGCATCAATGACATGAATGATTCAGGTACCAGTTTCTAAAATAGTTTCCCTACGGAAGTATTACTATGTACACGTCGGAGAAGCTGTAAGATTTGCAGAAAACCTACACTGCTTTATTAAAGCAGTTACAGGGTGTGGTTTTTTTGAGAATTTGCCCAATCTTTAGCCCTTTAACATCTGTCTATAAAGCATCTAAGTCTGTCTGTTTTGATTTTATGATTTAATAAAACATTTGTTTATTTGTTATTTTAAAAAAACATTGTTTTGTATCTTGGGGTGGGGGGCAATTTTCCTGATATAATCTTTAAGACTTTCCATGGCAGCTTTACCTATTTTTATCAGTCCTTCAGTCAGGCAGGCTTTTTTTCTCTCAGCAACTAGCTTTGCAGAGAAGTGCGTCTTTGGGTGTATTTATTTCAAGATCCTTGGTAAAATATCTGTGCCCCATTCACTTATGGCTTTGCGGTAAGGCTTGGGAAGCAGCTCAAGGGTACAACCAGCAGAGAGAAGGAGGTAAAGTGAGATGTCTTCCTCGCAAAACCCTGCATTAGAGGGCTAAAAACGTTGCCAGGGACAGATTTCTGGAAGCACCTAGTAGGGAGCCGAATATTTACTTCCAAGCCTGCTTTTTTCATGCAATCGTGTGCATGCTTAATTGGAGATAAACCCCACTGCCGTGCAACAGGGTTTACTCCTAGGCTGAGCACACACAGGCGTTCTGCCTTAGAAGAATCTTAGTACATCTGTGGGAATTATGTAGCAACCATCCCTTCTGCACTGATGGCCTGTTCTCAAAGAGCAGGGAAACCTCTGTCCAGGCTTCTTTGCACTGAGCTCAAGCTGGTAGTACTGTGGGCTGTAGATGCCCTTAGCATGCAATGGCCTGGTTCTATCGAACTAGGAAGCCCAACGCAGCAGAACTTTGAAGAGAAAGAATGTGCATTGCCTTCTGCTTAGAAAGCAACATCTAAGCCTAAGAAGCAGAGGGCGTCCCGCCTACCTGTCTTCTTAACACACAAGCAGCCCAAAAAGTGGTACTTGTCTGCCAGCCCCTTCCTCCTTAGTCTCAGTGTTACCTTTGTAGAACTTGGCGGGGGGGGGGGGGGAGGTTGCCTCTGCCCATCACTTGCTGCTGTCTTCACTTTCCTGACTTCCGCCCACCAGCCACGGTTGAGCCTAAGAGGATCAAAGCTTGGAGGTGAACTCTAGTGCCATGGGCCCCTCGCCCACAGCCAGTTCAGAACTGCAGCATCCTGAAGGTCTCTTTCCATTAAAAAGAAACGGAAGGGTATTTCTGCGAAAGGCGAATGGCTGATCCTAAAGCTGCCTGTCCGTATTTGAGGAATCGGCTTCCAACAGCTATGCTGTGCTGCCACAGCAAATGCGATGGACCGATTCACATTCAATTCAGGAAAGTCAACACAAGGTGACTTTATCCCCACCTATTGGTTTGGGTTGGATAGCTCAGCCGGGACACCATGAGACTCTTAATCTCAGGGTCGCGGGTTCAAGCCCCACTTGGGCAAAAGATTGCAGGGGGTTGACCTAGGTGGTCCTCATGGCCCTTCCAGCTCTACAATTCTGCGATAGTCCCACAGGGGCAAGAAAGCAAATCTAAGTGTTTGTTTAGTACACTTGAGAGGTGCGTGTGCGATGGGACGGTCATTTACCATGTCTTGGAAAACTGTTAGCAGGGGTGGAGAACCCCGTGCCTAGAAGTCAAACACAGCCATCAAAGCTGCTCTATTTGGGTCTCAGAAATTTCCTCAGGTCAGGGGGAAGGGGAACCATTCTAGTGACTTTTTAAAAAATCTCCAAAATGGCAGAATGAATTAGTTCTGCCAGGATAGCTCAGTCGGTAGAGCACAAGACTCTCATGGGTGTGAGCCCCACGTTGGGTGATAGATTCCTGCACTGCAGGGGTTTGGACTAGATGACCCTCACGTTCCCCCTCCAACTCTAAAATTCCATGATTTTACGAAGGTGCTAGATGAGGATGGGGAGGACAGGTCGCGGCCTTCTGGAGAACAACAGAAAAGATCCCAAATTGAGAGGGTTGGGGGAGCAGCAGCAGCAGCAAGAAACAACAGCAATGTGTTACCTTCACGAACTTCTGGCACAAAATATTTTGTGTTCCTTTGTGAGATGGAAATCGTGAGTGCCTCCAGCTCAAGGACAAAAGGAAAATAACAATAAATAGATAGACATAGTAGAAAGTAAGGGTTATGGGCTCAAGGTCAGAGAAGTAGCTCTTGACTGGGTAGTGGAAAACCACCTCTTGCAGTGTCAGTGAACTGGTGGCCCCAAACGGCGGGCTGGGGACTTCTTATGGCAGCAGCTCTTCCCCAAAATATGAGAAGCCTTTAAATTCTTCTTGGTTGATCTGCTTTATAATTGTCTCGTCCACTGCTGTTAATACTGGGTCTTCTCGTGTAAAGTCTTGATCAAAGTTATTTACATCCCTTTTGGTTTTCTGAGGAAGAAAAGCAAAAAAATAATAAAAAAGGGGAGAGGAGATAAAGATGAGGAGTTCTTTCGTACTTAAAAACCCCAAACACAGAAAACCCAGTTTTTTGAGGGGAAGTGGGGTGAGGAAGGAAGCGGGGGTGAGGATGTTTCCGCTTGTTTGGCTTCTGAGGTAAGCCAACAGGTCCCTGAAATTATGTGCATATATAAAACCACCAGGAGATAATGAGGATGACCAGACGAGATCACAGAAGCGAAGGATGGGTTTGGAGTAGGCCGGCTGGCCTCTTACAGGGGAATATCGAGAGCGATGACAACAGCAGATAGCTACAATTACGATATTATGCAGCAGTGGTTGCCGCTGTATATTTAGGCAGGCAGCTATGTTGTGATAAGTAAAGCATGAATTCAAACGTATCTTGCCTGCAAATGGCGTCACGGGATGAGACCACAAATTGGGCATGAACAAGGAGGCAGGAGGAGCGGGACCCCAGAGCCTCCTTCTGAAGCCGAATGTTGGAAAACTCAGGACAGACAAACAGAAGGAAGGACTTCTTCACCCAGCTAAACCATGGAAGTTTCTAGCACGCGACGTAAGGGGTGGGGGGACCAACTTGGGGGGCTTTAAAAGGGGATTAGGCAGCTTCGCTGAGGATAAAGCTAACGACGGCTTCTGCTCATGTGCTGGACCCAGAAGCTGAACTTAGTGGAGAATGCTGCCGCATGACTGCTGATGGGAAAGAGAGTCTGCACTGGTTGCCTACTTGTGTTATTGTTAGCATACAAAGCGCTTAACAGCTTGGCACCAGTTTACCTGTGAGAGCGCCTTGCCCCATAGAGCCCCACTTGACTGCTTCAATCTGTGGAACTGGCAGGGTCTTAGGTGCTGCATAACAGTCCACATTTATAAGAAACTGATCTTTTAGCGTGGCAGCTACCACACTTGGGACCCATCTGCTTATTGACACCAAGCAGGTGCCTTCACTATCCATACACGTAGAAGGTGTCGTGTGTTTTAATCTGGCTTTAATTTATTGTTGATTTTAAATTTTTTATCATTTTAAATACAGTGGTACCTCGGGTTAAGTACTTAATTCGTTCCCGAGGTCCGTTCTTAACCTGAAGCTGTTCTTAACCTGAAGCACCACTTTAGCTAATGGGGCCTCCTGCTGCCGCTGCGCTGCTGGAGCATGATTTCTGTTCTTATCCTGAAACAAAGTTCTTAACCTGAAGCACTATTTTTGGGTTAGCGGAGGCTGTAACCTGAAGCGTATGTAACCTGAAGCGTATGTAACCCGAGGTACCACTGTACTGGTTTTTTTAAACGGATAGTTTGTTTTATTCTTTTGGAAAAACACTTATGAGGTTTTATTATGTGTATGTAAAACACTTACGGGGTTCCCTCACTGCGAGAAGCGAAGTTACATGGAACCAGGCAGAGGGCCTTCTCGGCAGTGGTGCCCTCCCTGTGGAACGCTCTCCAGTCGAATGTCAAGGAGATAAACTACACAACTTTCAGAGGACATCTGAAGGCAGCCCTGTATTGGGAAGTTTTTTAATGTCTGACATTTTATTATGTTTTTATATGTGTCAGAAGCTGCCCAGAGTGGCTGGGGCAACCCGGTAAGATTTGTGGGGTATAAATAATGCTGTGAAATAGATAAATAACTCCCCAGTATTAGAGGGGACAGGCCTCTGAAGACAGGTGAATGAGGACCACGAGCTGGAGAGGGACTACTGACTTCATGCCCTGCTTTTAGGGGATTCCCACAGGTATCATGTCTGCCACTGCGAAAAGAGGACGCTGGACCAGGCAGGCCTCTGGCCTGACCCAGCAGGGTTCTGGTTATGTTTTTGGAGTGTGGCTCCTATTCTCTACAATGAGGGCGACATTCTGACAAGCTGAATCTCACGAAACTGCCCTGAGACCTTTTGGTGAAGGGTGGTGTATAAATCTAATGAATAAAAGTAAATAAATAAAATGCTTGGCCTTCAAATGTCCCCAGGGTGCTCCTAGGCAGTGGCTTCACCCAACAATCGCTGCACTTCTGCAAATGGCTGGCTTGATGACTTCCACTGTTGCCTCTGATACTGGTTGCTGCTAGACCTAACACTTCAGTCACACCAGCCATGGAGATGGGAGCCAGGAGGATGTTGCTTCAAAACCATACAACAGGTCAGCCATCTGTGAAATGCTTCCTGGCAAAGCCTTCCTTTGGAAGCACCTTAAGCTAAAGGGTTTTCCAAGTATGAAGCAGGAGAGACACAAGCTCCTGACATAGACTCCCCACACCTCACTTGTATGTCTTGGCTTGGCAATGATGCACAATGGCTACACACACCATCCCATCAGAAAGCAAATTCCCTGTTACATTGCCATTGCTTGCAACGGAGCCCCATGGCCTCTTTGCCCACTGGGAGCAATTTAAAATGGAAAGGAATGGGAGGGAAGGGAGCACTGAGCGCTTTTCATACCAGTCTTACCCACCCTACCCATCTCTCCTTCCTAGTTTTACCCCTGCCGATGCCCTGGATGTGCATTTGCTGACCAAGGTTCCTGATTTGCTAGGATCCCTTTCCTAGGTATCTTCAAAAAAGCTTGTTGTGAACATATGCACCACCCCAAACAAAAAACCCTGCCCCCACATATTTGGCCCCCAAAATAGAAATTGCCTTATTTTGTTCTTAGTTGTGTTTGGGGATACACATATTTTCATGTCTTACTTAGACAAGCAATGGGAGTATTATGCAAGCTTGCAGGAGTTTGATAACACAAGCATGGCATGACAAGAGCTTGTGACAATAGGTGTAAATATTGCTGCTTTTGCATCCTTCTAACATCAGTGGCATCCAGTGGTTACTGGGAGTGAAATAGGGGGTGTCATCCAATTAAAAGACTCAGGAATAGGAATGGGGAAGGTATGGCCCTATAGATGTTGCTAGACTACAACTTCCAACATTCCTGGTGCTGGCTGATGGGAGTTACAGTCCCACAATATCTAGAGGCCACAGGCTTCCCATTCTTGCAGGATTTGATGAAGAAGAAAATTGCAGTTCTAGGGCTGGAATGAATTTGTGTGCAATGAACTTCCAAGTGAATTCCTCCAGCTGAAATTTCTTTGCAGTTTTTGGGACCAGATGTGAGAGTTTGTCTCTGCATGAAACTTAGAAGTTCAAAGGAAGGTGTGTGAATCACTCAAGTCATCTCCGGTGCATGCTCAGGGTTATGTAAAAACTGGGCTGCCAACTTTTAAACTAGCCTCCTGCTCTTATACCTTTCAGAGCACCTTGTTCAGCTGCCATAAAGAGGGGGCAATGCTTCTCTCTGTGCTGTGAAAAGCTACTGCTGTTGCTTCTTGCAGATCAAGCTACTGTTCATGGAACAGGAGCAGACCAGGATTGACTCTGGTCAATTCAATGCTAGCACAAAGTCAGAATGTGCTATGGAGCATAGATTAATTAGCTACCGTATTTTTCGCTCTATAAGACGCACCAGACCACAAGACGCACCTAGTTTTTGGAGGAGGAAAACAAGAAAAAAAATATTCTGAATCTCAGAAGCCAGAACAGCAAGAGAGATCGCTGCGCAGTGAAATCAGCAATCCCTCTTGCTGTTCTGGCTTCTGGGATAGCTGCGCAGCCTGCATTCACTCCATAAGACGCACACACATTTCCCCTTACTTTTTAGGAGGGAAAAAGTGAGTCTTATAGAGCAAAAAATACGGTAACTGTTACCTGCTACTGCTGCAGCACCTGTTAGAGAAAAGAGGACTCCGCTGCCTCTTAGTGGCTGAAAAGAAACTGTAATGCGTGGGAAGAGTTTGAATAATGCTCTTACAGCAGAAGGAATTCAGTTTGCTTCCACTCCAGCCACATCATTTGTGCACTCCTTTATTGGGGAGAACCCAGATGAAGTTGCTCTGCTTTTCTCTGCTGTTCCGCAGTCTTTCTAAAGACCTGCTTTGCGGCCATTTCCACCCACTCCTCAACTGCTGAAGGCAACTGCAGCATCAACCTCTTCGGTGTGGTCTAAACAAGACCTGCAGCAACTCCTGGCTGGAGTAACTGGTGCAGCCCTGCCTCTCAAGAGAACTTGCCCTGCATTTTCCTGGATGTTTCTCTTTCCCAGCCAAACCGCTAATTGTCCTATTACTTCTCAAAAGGCTTGCTTTTGTGTGTTTGACTTTGTTTGTTTGTTTGTTTGTTTGCTAAACTACAAGTGCACTAAGAAAATAAAAATAATAACTCCATAGTCACATCTCTGCTTTTAGCAATATAGGCATACCTGAAGCACTGGGAAGAGGCACAGCTATGACCCCCCCTTCCTTTCAATCTTCATTGCCCTTTGGTTGCTTTATATCAGGGCTGTGGAGCCGAACTTCCAGGGACCAAAGGTGGCCCTCCAAGCCTCTCTACCTGGCCCTATGGACTCTCCTCAGGCCACACCCTCTCTCCCCAAGCCACACCCCTCACCGGCCCTGGTTTGTACCCTCCTTGCATAATTTTGCCTGGCTAGAATGTGTCCTTGAATCCTGACAATGCCTTTTGCTTGCCTACATAGAGGGTAGAAGGGGGATTGCAAGTGTGTGTAGAAACTAGCCTACTGTGAAATTTACATTAATTGCTCCACCCACTTTTGTCTCTGGCCCCACCCACCACTAGCTTGTGGTCTCTGGAAGCTTGTCCTGGAAGGGATGTGGCCCTCAGGATGAAAAGGGTCCCCCACCCTCGCTTTATATTAATCCTCCTTTGCAAACACCTCTCCCACCATGCCATCTCCACCACCTCTCCGCAGTTCCCAGCAACTGCCTTTCTGCACCAACTGGCCAAGTCTGGTTTGCTTTTGGACCCTGCCTATGTAGAAGCTATCATGAGAATACCAACCATGTTGAGACCTTTTCCTCCCTCCTCCCCACCTAGGATCACACCTCAATACTTACTTATTTTTTACTTTAATTGAGAAGAGCAGGTGGGTGGGTGGGAAAACCAGAGGCAAGAGGCAAAGGAGAAAATCGAAAGGCATGGCATGAAGGTAGAGGTCAGAGATAAAATGATAGAGTGAATGTGGAAGACAGGATGAGAGAGGAGGAGGAGGTTGAGAGGCAGCGAGAGGGACAAAGTGATGTGGGGAACAGGATGGAGTGGGAAAGAGCTTTACATAGGAAGAAGAAGAGGAGGAGGAGGAGGAGGAAGAAGAGGAGCTTGGATTTTATATCCCGCCTTTCACTCCCTTTAAGGAGTCTCAAAGCGGCTAACAATCTCCTTTCCCCTCTTCCTGCACAACAAACACTCTGTGAGGTGAGTGGGGCTGAGAGACTTCAGAGAAGTGTGACTGGCCCAAGGTCACCCAGCAGCTGCATGTGGAGGAGCGGGGAAGCGAACCCGATTCACCAGATTATGAGTCCACTGCTCTTAACCACTACACCACACTGGCTCTCTTTTCTTAGGAAGTTCCTGGTTGAATTAAAGTAATTGTGGTCTGATAATCTTAACTTATTTTTAGCAAGAGCAAAAAAAAAAGGGGCGGGGGGGGAGGGAGAATACTATTGAAAGATGCTGGGATGAAAAGCCACATGGGGAAGGCAATGTAGAGTGAGGAACTGGCAGGTGGAGAAAAGGTTAAGCACTGCTGCGCCTCTCACTCTGTGCTCCAAGTAGCTTTTCTGAAGAAACAAGGGGGTAGATATGGGCAAATCTGTCAGTTTCTCATTGCCCCAATCTTAAGTTCAGCTGCTCATATTTCCACATCCATTTGCTTTAAAAAAAAAATTAAAAATAGCCATGGCAAAAATTCATTTGCATCCCTTCTAATTCTAGCAAGCCATTTTGCTTAATGTAATGTGCTGGGTGTGTCATCTGCACTCATATAGATGCACATTTGCAGGCACACCTGCCTCTCCCATATGCATTTCTGCACACTTTTTTTTTTTTAGCTGGACAACAGCATCACAAAGTCTGGCTCACTTCTGGAAGAGTTATCGAGTTAGGCCTGCATTAAAATGCAATGCAAACTCGATTTCCCCTCCACCCCAGTATCAGGAGGATACAGATACACGGGTTTGCACCTGACAAACAGCAGATTAGTCATGATGGCTTGCCTGCCATGTTCACAAGCTCAAATTCTAGGCATTTATTTATTACATTTAGGTCCCACATTTCTTCAGATGGGCACCATCCTTCCCTCCACCTCAGGAAGCAAAACAATCTGGGCTGGCTCTGCAGCGAAAATTAAACTTGGGGGCGTGAACAAAAGTTAATTTTTCAAAGAACCAAGTGTACAATTTAGGGCCAAAGTATCTGTGAATGCATTTACTTCCTCTGTTTTGGGCCTTAGCGATTGCCTTCCTAAATGCAGAACTGAGAATACTGGACCGCCCTTCCTTATCCTTCTCATGAAAGCGATCTGTTTTGAAGCCCTTTGTTGGGGCCCATCTGCTGAGCACAGCAAACAGGTCCAGCGGCATTTCTACTCCTTCTTAGCATTACTGTCTTAAGATTCCAGTCTTATAGGTGGTGCCTAGTTCATGGACAAGGGTGTTTTTTTAAAGGCACCCCACGGCAAATGTTTTTCTCAGAGACTGTACAATGGCAAGCTGCAGAAGATGCAAAGCGCACTGGATGCTGAATGCCACAGATAACATGGGCAGGGTGTGGTCTTGCTTTAGAACTTCATTTCTTATTACACATTGTCTGCCACCAAAATTTCCAGTGCTGCTCTCCTGCAGCAAAAACAACAGCAGTGGACATTCTGAAACGGCACTTCAGAAGAGAGGCTCCAGTAGGAAACAGTTGATCAAGAAATTCAGCTGTATTGCTTGTGGCCTGAATCAAGATATCATGTGTTTATTCCACTGCATGTGCTAATCAGCTTCCCAATGCCAGGAGGTTTTATTATCAACACTGCTCTGTTAGGAACATAGGAAACTCCAGGGTTTCAGATGGGTTGGTTAACTGTCACAGAAACAAATATGCATGTTTGGGTTTTATTTTCACTCTGACCTCACTCTGCACAATTCCCACCCCACTACACTCCACTGTCTGGGTAACAGTTCATGTGTCTGATGAAGTGGGCTTCATCAGTTTGCAACATCATACATTTGCTGGGATTGTAGCTTGCTAAGTGAGAATCAAAGTAGACCTACTGAAACCAGCCCACTGATTTTTAAGGAGTCACGCAGAGGACTGACTGCACAATAAAGTTACGGAGTAAGGGGGGCAGGAATGTTGCAAACTTGGTCAACAGATTTCTCTGGCCACAACAATGGTAGGATAGGAGTGGTGGCACTTGGCAGAAATCCCAGTTAAGGGAACATCCTCCTTCTTTAAAAAGGGCGGAGAGAAGCAACGCACAGGGTGCTACAATTAAAACTAAATAAACACATCACTGTGCTTTGGAAATGAACATAAACAGCAATAAATATCCACCAGTGGGGTTGGATGGCAGGAGAGTTTTCCCCCTAAAATCTCACAAAGGATTAAAAAAAAGTAATTGGCCATGACCCAAAATCCATATAGTATAGGAACTCCTTAGTCTGGTAATATGAACATATGGACTGTCCTCTAGACCTTCTCCATCAATAAAGGAAATGCTCCCTACACATGCATGTACTGCCTGTTGAGCATTAAACCTCTTCACAAAAGAGAATGGAGAAGTCCAAATGTGAATGGAGCTCCATGTAAAATTGGGAGCCCTCCTCCTCCGCATTTGCAGGTTTCTGATAACCTGCTCCTATTGCTCGGGATGCAAACACTGGTGGGTTGCTTGGCCCCCAAATGATTCATTGTCCTTGAATACTGAAATCCCTTTAGGACGGTGTGTGTGTGTGTGTGTTGGTGTTCAATCAGGCCATGACCCCCTACCATGCTTTTTGCCCCACCCCCACCTGTTCCTCTGTGCTCCTGCTTCCGTCTGCTCTCGAGCCAAACCCTCCTGGCTGCCACCAACGTAGAGAAGCACGTTGACGGCAGCTGGAGCAAAAAAGGCCCACCTGGCTTTCCCTTCTCTCCACTGTTTAGATGCTAGCAAACATAAGCCATAGGCAAGTTCTATCATCCCTTTCCAATACATTGATCAGGACTGTGAGAAGGGACTTGGAGGTGTCAAGAGTCCTTAAGGGTGCGAAGGGAGGCAGGGGAGTCAATGAAAGAGTGTTTTCCAATGGTACGTGGGCCAAACTCCACTGCCCAAAGTTGATTTGAGCAGTATACATTCCATGCAGACGCATGCACTACAGCCCCTTGGCGTCCCCCTCTGTTAAACGCCACTTGCCATGCACCGGGATGACTGAATGGAAATATATTATGAGACTGGAGAGGGACACCTTGCGTTTGCATGTATTAGGCCTGGAAACAAACCTACCTGGGCATTTTCCCCACACTGCAGGCCTTACCTTAAAGAGGGACATTCACACTGAAGCAAACTTGAAAAGAGAGAACATTCACACAAAAATAAATTTACTCGGCCAGTAACCTCTGGTGTTCCCATTACTATTACTGTGCAGGATACTGCATTTTAAACAGGGACTTATTTATTTGCCAAACTGCAAAGTCATAATCCTGTACCTAGGACAGGTTCAGTAAGAAAGTGCATGTGCAACATTATGACTTTTTTAAAGCAGCGGAATAGGAAAAAGCCCTAGATAAAAATGCACAAATATTTGGGTTCCGTAGTTACAAGTTTTGTTTTGTTTTGTTGCCTTTTTAAAGATAGCAAAAGAAAGCAAACACCAACATGGGAAATTTCCATGGACTGTATCCAAATAAGCTACGCTCAGAGTAAAACGCATTGGAATTAATAGAGCTAGGTGAGTCATGTCCATAGTTTTCAGTGGGTTTACTCTGAGCAGGGCTAGCATTGGATGAAAACCCACAGGTTTATTTATGTTTGAAAGGTTGCCTTCAGAAAGAAAGTCCCTCTTTAAGGATTCCAGCCACATTTCTTTGCAACCCGCTCTTTGCCGCAACATTTATTTTTATAACAAACTGCCGATTTCTCTGCAGCAATCCACTGACCCATATTTATTATAATTAAATTTATGCAAGTGGGGCTGGCAACAAAACGCTGCAGTGTGGAGATGCTTCTGCTTAGGGTTCCAGCCACTCCATTCCATTCCGCCTCCTTCCGGGTTTTCTGGCTCCTCCCTCTCAATAGTCAGTCAGCATTCCATGGCCACTGAGCACGCTCAGTTCCTCACTGGCCTGTTTGGGGCTCATCTTCTTAAGACCTTTTTTCGTACTTCTGCAAAACCTGGGATTCTCCCAAGCCTGCTGATACCGTCCGCGGGTAGGTGGTGCTGTTTTGGTTACATAAGCAACGGCGCTCATGGCCTGAACACCAGAAATTATGCTGCCTCATCTACCAAATGAGCTTGTACATTTGATATACTTTTTTCATCTGCAAACAGAGGAATTGCTCACTCCAGTGCAGACTACTGGAAATTGTTACATTTCACCCAGATTTCAAGTATTTGTATACATGCAGAAAAGGACCTGGATAGTTTTCCAAGGCACCAGTAAAGATCTTGTGGAAAAATTAGTGACTTTTCCCTCACTATAGAAGAAACCTTTTTGTACATTGGCTGCTGTCACTCTGCAGGAATGCGGACTGTCTATTTTTTTTGGAGGGGGGTATGTTTTGCTAGTGATGGGGTTATTCAAATGGAAACTTTTGCTGCAGCACTATATTGAAAAATCTAACAAATCGCTGGCATCCTTAAGACAAGACTTAACAAAGAGCAAGAAAGCTACAAGGATGGATTTGAAGGAAATATAGCAATTTAGAAGAGGCAGGACTGTGACAGCTGTTATTTCATCCAGGCAAGAGAGAAGAAGAAAAAGCAATTTCAGCATTGGAATGGGGCAGTCTGAAAAGTAGAAGGTTAGCAACCCACCTCGAAATGCCAATCACCTCTTTTAATAATATGCTAACAGGTCCAATTGGCTGAGATCAAAATGCAGCCCATTACCCACATCTGACAGCATACCTTTTAAAAAGGAACTTCGTGGTTTTACTGCCTCCCTCGGACTGTACAGAAGGGGGTGGGTGGGTTGTCAAGCACTTAAGAGGTATCAGTTCGCAGTTGGTGGGGATTCATCCCATGGTAGCTTAGATTTTTATTTTATTTTAGCAGAAAGATTATTGCTCCAAATCCAGAAAAAAGTTAGCTGTGCTTAAGCCCCTTTGAAATCAGAAGGGCAGATTAGTTGTTACTAATTTATATGTGCCCAATTAATTTCAGTGGGAGGTTAAAAAAATGACTTTCTTTTGGATTTGAGCCACTGTCTGCTGAGATGTACACACACACTCTCTCTCCCATGCCATATTTACTCGAATGCAATGCACTTCTTTTTTGGCCAAATTACATTGCAAAAATTAGGGTGCACATGAGATTTGATTGCAAGCTTGAAAAGCACCACGGGCATAGCAAATACATTTTTGGTTTCAAGGGTTTTGAAAATCGAGGCACACATTAGATTCAATGGTGCATTAGATTTGCATAAATATACTATTGTGTTGTGCCTTCCCATAAACAGTATGTGGCTTCAGAAACTGAGCTCCACTACATACATCTCTGTGTGGGATCTCCCTGTCTCAATGTTTAGTCCCTAAATGTGAGGAATGATTGAGGGCGCCAGTGATCCAGTATACATTGCAGGTAAATGTGCCGGTAAAAACGTCTGAACTGAGATGGACCTCAGTTAGCCGAACAGGAAGACAAGACAAGACAATAAGGAGGCATTTTCACATCAATAGGCCTGACTGGGCCATGTGGTACAGATGTCCATACTCTTTGTGCTGCTTGGTACATTACCACTCCCAGCTCCTGCATACATCAGCTTGGGAGCTATAACAGGGAGCTGAACAGTACACAATCCCTTTGAAGCCTTTTAGGTCAGGTTTACTTGCTGTTCCAAGCAAGTAGTCAACAGGCCACCTTTGTTTGCTCCTCTCTCACCTGAGCAAGGGGCAAGGTCTGTGGGCCAGAAGGGAAGGTACCGAAAGAGCCACTCCCACTCTATGTTGAGTGTCAAAGAATCATACAGATATGATATCGGGTCCCATGGTATTTACTAACAGCATGAATCAACCTTCCTTCCTTTCTTTCTTTCTTTCTTTCTTTCTTTCTTTCTTTCTTTCTTTCTTTCTTTCTTTCTTCCTTCCTTCCTTCCTTCCTTCCTTCCTTCCTTCCTTCCTTCCTTCCTTCCTTCCTTCCTTCCTTCCTTCCTTCCTTTTTCTTTCCTTCCTTCCTTCCTTCCTTCCTTCCTTCCTTCCTTCC
>JAXCMG010000003.1:80634311-80659579 GCA_034642415.1 Podarcis siculus | reverse complement strand
TTCTTTCTTTCTTTCTTTCTTTCTTTCTTTCTTTCTTTCCTTCCTTCTTTCTTTCTTTCTTTCTTTCTTTCTTTCTTTCTTTCTTTCTTTCTTTCCTTCCTTCTTTCTTTCTTTCTTTCTTTCTTTCTTTCTTTCTTTCTTTCTTTCTTTCCTTCCTTCCTTCCTTCCTTCCTTCCTTCCTTCCTTCCTTCCTTCCTTCCTTCCAAAAATATTTTTATTAAATATTTCTTATTGTACATAAACACGTGTGTTGTCTCTTTTTTCAAGTTGTGTTTCCTACAATTCAGTTTCATTTGTTGTCAGACATTAGTGTTACATACAAATGTTAGGTGAAGAAGAAAAAAGGGGGAGAGAGATTTGTTGTGTTTCCTTGGTGGTGAGAGAGGTTGGGGGTGGCCTAGGTTGTGTTTGGTAGTCTTTGGGTGGCTGTAGTGAGATTTGTTTTTGTATGTGAGCGGTGTGTGTGTGTGTGTATTTCTGAGTCAGGTTAGCCAGACTGATTTGTATTCTTTTGGCAGATTCTTGTCATTGTCTTGTTGGGCTGGGTATGTGATAAAGGGGAGCCATACTAAGGTGAAGGCGTCTTCTTCTATTTGTCCCTGTGTCAGTTTCAGTTTATTGGTTAGTTTTTCCTAATAATTCTGTTTCCCATACTATTTGGTAACATTGGTCCATGCTTATTCCAGTGTCTGGCTATGATGTTTCTGGCTGCTGAGAGTAGGTGGGTTATGAGCTCTTTATGATGTGAGTGGGAATTATTATCTTGGAAGATGTTTAGTAGGGCCAGTTCTGGGGTGACTTCTAATACTTGCTTAGTTATTTTGCATATTTCTTGTATGATTGCTGTCCAGAAGAATTGGGTTTTGGGACATTCCCACCACATGTGGAGGTATGTTGAACCAACCCATGTTAAGCACTCCTATGTCTACTTGGCCTCAATGGAAAGTTGGAACAATGGGAATTATACAACACTGATTCTGAGCAAGTAGCACTGGCTGCCATTATGTTACTGGGCCCAATTCAAGATGCTTCCCTAAATGACTTGAAGGAGCACCTGGTACTTGTACAATTCTTCTTGCCTGCATAGTGTCCAGTGTGTTAGCCTTACTGAAAGTGAAGGATGAAGAAATGAAACCTGCTCACGCTGCATAGGATTACACTGCTGCTCCACGGATTAGCTTTAAGGACTCTTTTTCTCTCTTTTTACACAGAATGGTTCCCTAGAACTGGTCTTAATCCCATCCCTGTAGAATACAATGTCACTCTCATGAACGGCTCCCAAGTCTGCAAATCATGCACAGCTATCTTGTCTGAATAAGTAACAGCAGGGAATGGCTTTCAATGGGTCTCAGAAACTGGCCAGAGGCCAGCTGACAACATACCTTTTCACACATGGAAAAGCCTTGTTAACTCTTTAAATATGATATCCAAAGCAGTGTTTGCACTGTAGGGAGACTGAAATGGAGAAGACCAAGAGCCAGAAAGACAGAGAGCAAGAGAGCTCATAGACTGCAAGGACCCCAGCGGGTGTACAATGTATTCCACGTTCCCCGTGGGGTTCATTTCAGTGGAGACCAGGCCAACCACTGTCAGAGCTGGAAAAGATGCCTCCTTGCAATGTAGCCCTTTGCTTTCTTCTATAGGACTGAATAACAGCTTCTTCTTCTTTTTTAAACATATTATGGAATTATTATTAAGTAATTGGGAACAAGTCCCACCCCCCTTTGGCAAGCATTCTCCTAGTTCCCAATTAATTTGCCCCTTCCAAGCTGCCTTGCCAATTGCAGCTCATTTAGGAATGAATGGAAGCCACTGAGAACTAGGTCTGCGCCTAATTAAATTCTAACCTGATTTTTGGTCACCCTAGATCAGGGTTTCCTAAATTTGGGGCCCCAGATGTTTTTGGACTACAACTCCCATCATCCCTAGCTAGCAGGGCCAGTGATGATGGGAACTGTAGTCCAAAAACAGCTGGAGACCCAAGTTTAGGAAACCTTGCCCTAGAACAACATTTTGCTACCGATAGCTTTGGCACCTATTATTTCTGATTCCTCCTACCTGTCAGCCACTCCTGCCTACAGGTCAACTTTGATAATGGCCTATGTGCTTTGGGGTCATGGGCTAGCCCAGGCACCCCCAACCTTTGGCCCTCCAGATGTTTTGGCCTACAACTCCCATCATCCCTAGCTAACAGGACCAGTGGTCAGGAATGATGGGAATTGTAGTCCAAAACATATGGAGGGCCAAAGGTTGGGGATGCCTGTGCTAGCCTCACTCCCTCCCCAGCCATTTTGTCATTTTTCTTTGGTGTCAAAATGTTCCATCCTGGACAAGAGCCCTTACTTGTAGGCTATCTCATGGAGATGCTCAGTGGAAGATTCAGTGAGATGCATAAATGACCTGGGCCTACATTTAGAATGCATACCAAGTGGAGACAAGGAACTGTCTAAAGTTATGTTCTCCAGCAGAGGCAGCCACTCCTGTGTGCATTCCAGTTCAGCAGCTCACTAGAAAAGTCCGCAAAAGAGATGCATGGCACATCCAAGTTTGTGCAACCCTTTTCTCCTCCCCTGGCAGGGCTGGAGTCAGTGCTATGACTTAAGTATTGTTATTAATAATAATGAGGAATTGTGCAAGAGGGAAAGTAAAAGAATGCATGGATAGTAGCCAGGGAATGACGTGCCTCATCTGACGCTTGCATAGGAAAAAATAGGGAACAATTGCAGGGAAATGAAAGTGAGTTCATTTGGAGCTCTGAGTTTAGCTCCTGCTCCCCCCCGAAAGTTTTTCATGAAGTTGGGGGGTCAGTGTGCGTGAGAAAAGAACAGAATGAGCAGAGGTGCTCACAGTTAAATGGCATCAGTATTCAGTAATTGGACAAATATAATAAAACGGTTCAGAATTCAAACTGGGTTAAAAAAAAAAGGAAATAACTGAGTATAATTCTGGGGGGTGGGGCTTCATAGGTGCATATATCTTAGCCTGTTTTGTATATTATGTACTGATTTTGTATAATGATTTTACTGTATACTACTTAGATGCATCAGCTTGAAGCAATAAATAAAGTAGCAGGTAAATAAATAAATTATATGCATCGCTCTAGTCTCTCATCACTCAATACTACATGATTCTCATCTGAAGGCAAGGACACTTTCCATTGTGTGAGAGCTGAAACTGGGCGATATGCAAAAAAGATGAATCTAGGTGACTTAGTCACCCAAGTTATCTCTTGATATTGCTCAACATTTGATGATCATGCATGTATCAGCTCCCTATTTGGAATATTTTTTTAAAGAAGACAATATTGGACATGGACTCAGTTGCCAAGGGTATTTAAAAGACCATATATTAATGCTCTTAGCACCAGCATAGCAACAGAATGGGTGGCAGGCTTTACTCCATTACAGAGTCTACCAAGGCCTCCAGGGGAAGATAGCTCAAGCACCAGGTGGCAAAAAATTAATCCTCCGAGGTTCCGTTCTCAAGGCATTAGAAGCTAGCTCACTAGTTGATACTGTTTGAGCCACTCCATCATATATCCGAAAAATTGCAACGCAGTGAGGGAAGCCTGAAGTTTTCCAAGGCTTGTTTTTGAAAAAGGGAAATGGTGCAGAAACATTCCCCTGTGGAATACTAGGACACAGGGTCAAAACACGAGACTCAACAGAGGCAGAACTTACTGCCATCAAGGATTAAACTTCCAGGCAGTGCATACATTTTCAGTGTCCAAATTGGGGGGGGGGGAGATAAAATTAAAAATAAAATTTGTTCAGGGAGGAAAGAAATAACAATAATTTGCCTTTTCTGTTTTGTGTAGAGATATGTTTGCTTTAAAACATTCTTAAATATTCTTGCAGTGGAAATCCCATATGTATGCCTACTCAAGCGGATGATCATGATGAAGTCTTCTTAGGCATCTTTTACATTCATCTTTATTTATATATACTTGTTCAGATTAATGCTCGGTCAGTACATGGCGACCTTTGCTGTGCTTTCAGTGATGATATTATAAGTGGCAGTGGGATATGATGGCTGATCACTTCAATGACTTTAGATTGTTAGGCTATCAAGTGAGGGAAGTTATACTCCAGGTGACTTAATCTGTGGACTCACTTTAGAAGAGTTTGAATTTGATGTTCCGCTTTATCACTACCCGAAGGAGTCTCAAAGCAGCTAACGATCTCCTATTCTCTTCCTCCCCCACAACAAACACTCTGTGAGGTGAGTGAGGCTGAGAGACTTCAGAGAAGTGTGACTAGCCCAAGGTCACCCAGCAGCTGCATGTGGAGGATCAGGGAATCGAACCCGGTTCACCAGATTACGAGCCCATTGCTCTTAACCACTACATCACCCTGACTTTACAATAATTGATTCCATTAGTTCTTGTGTTTGTAAGAAATATATAATGACCATTTTCACATTCAGCATACAATAAGCGAACCTGAGACTTACCTTGGAAGAAACCAAACACCTTAGCATGGTTGCTACCTGGGCTTTCAACTCTACTGCAGCATTACAGTGCAATTCTATACATTTCTACTCCGAAGTATGGCCCACTGAGTTTAATGGGACCTACTTCCAGGTATAGGATTAGAGTCTTACTATTATAAAGGACACCAATAAACTTTGATATATTTTCAACCAAGGTCTCTTGCACAGAGTCAAAGCACTACTTACAATCCGAGGCTTGAAGGGCGGCTTGATTTTCCTTTGCTCTAGAAGAACCCAGTCAATCTCCTTAAAGAAAGGGTGTTGCTTAATCGCATCTTCGCCGTTCTGAGATGCCACACAGCCAAGTCGCTTATTTGGGTTTTTTGTCATGAACTAGAGGAAAAACAAAAGGTAGCAAACATTTGTTGCACAGTGGGAAGTTGAACCAATGAAGAAACAAGGAGCAACAAGTTCCTGGATAGCTCAGTCTAGAGCAGGGGTCGGCAAGGCTTATCAGACATAGGCCGGATCATTCCCACAGAGATCGTCCATGGGCTGGACTGGCGCAGCGCAACGCTGAAAATCATGTCTGTGCATGTCCGCAGCACCGGAAATCACTTCTGCGCATGCCCAGACGCTGAAAATCGTGCCTGTGCAGAAGCGATTTCTGGTATCTGCGCATGTGCAGACATGATTTCTAGCACCAGTTGGCTAGTCCCTGCACCACGCTGCGCCAGTTTAGCGCAGCGCATGGGGGACTTGCCAAGCAGGTGGCTCAGTTCGGGGGTGGCTTGGGGGCCGGTAAAACAGTCTTCGTGGGCCGGATCTGGCCCATGGGTCGCACATTGCCGACCCCTGGGCTAGAGTGCGGTGCTGGTAACACCAGGGTTGCAGTTCTGGTCCCTGTAAGGGACAGCTGCATATTCCTGCATTGCAGGGGGTTGGACTAGATGATCCTGAGGGTCCCTTCCAATGCTATGATTCTTTCTTTCTGAGTCAACGGGTCAAGAAAGCCGAGAAGGCCCACAAAAATATTCAGTCTGAGGTGCTCTTTCTGCTGCCCCAATCAGCAATCACAGCATCCTTTTACTCCCTGTTGGGTACCAACGAAGGGTAGGCTAGCAGGAGATGTCTTTCAAATAAGTCTTCATCATACATAATTAGACCACTGAAGACACTACCTGGCAATGGACCATAGCCAATCCCAGCTATCAGATTAGTGTACCTGTTTCCAAGCACCCATTTGTTGCATGCACATGTTGAGTTTTAAGGTCTGAAAGTTTAATGCCTGAAGCCGTGAAAAGAAAGATGCATGGCTGAGAATAAGCTACTTTGTTATAGCACTGAAAATAAGCCACCTTCTCCCTTCTGTCTGGTAAAAGTTTCTGTGTAACTTGCTGTGGCATGGTGCTTTGCATGCAGAGGGTCCCAGGTTAAATACCCCGAAATTCATCACTCTGGTTAAGGAGCTGAGCTCTCCAGGCAAATTGTAAGGTCTTCATTTTAGGAACATAGGAAACAACTTTTTACCAAATCAGGCCACTGGCTCATCTAACTCAGGGCAAGACTTTTCTTCATCATCATCATCATCATCTTCATCAACAACAACTGATACATAAATAAGCTAGGTAAAGGTAAAGGGACCCCTGACCATTAGGTCCAGTCGTGACCGACTCTGGGGTTGTGGCGCTCATCTCGCTTTATTGGCCGAGGGAGCCGGCGTACAGCTTCCAGGTCATGTGGCCTGCATGACTAAGCCGCTTCTGACGAACCAGAGCAGCGCACGTAAACACTGTTTACTTTCCCGCCGGAGTGGTAGCTATTTATCTACTTGCACTTTGATGTGCTTTCGAACTGCTAGGTTGGCAGGAGCTGGGACCGAGCAACAGGAGCTCACCCCGATGCAGGGATTCGAACCGCCAACCTTCTGATCGGCAAGTCCTAGGCTCTGTGGTTTAACCCACAGTGCCACCCATGTCCCTTCCATAAATAAGCTAGTCCCTGTCTATTCTGATTGGCAGCAGCTTTCTAAGGTGTCAGGTGGATATCCTGATCCCAGCTCTACTGCGTGGGATCCTTTATCCCAGGCATGGGGAACCTGAGACTCTACAGATGTTGTTAAGACTACAAATCCCATCATTCCTGACCATTGGCCATGCTGGCTGGGGCTGAGGGGAGTTGGAGCCAAACACCCATCTGCAAAGTCAGAGGCTCCCCACTCCTGTTCAACCAGAGATGCTGGGGTTTGAGCCTGGGATATTCTGCATGCAGCAGATATAAAGCTATGGCTTCACCTTCCTCATATTATTCTCATTTTGAAGGGAAGCAAGCCTAAGCCTTAGGAAAAACAAAAAACAAAAAAGGGTTTGAATTCCCAGAAGTCACAAGATATTTAAACATTTTTAAAAATAACTTTAGGGCTGTGTGTACTGTCAAGAAGCCTTTGCAGCAAAATGGGATCTCTGCCAACAAGGATTTTAGTTTGGGTTTGGAGAAATTAAATTCCAGGTTCTCATAGTTTTTGATTTCAAAGCATCTGGGGTTGCTGAGATTATAAAACGTTTCTGGAAAACAGAAATAAACTGCATAGAAAATCAGCTGAATAGAAAGCAAGGTCCATTCTGCAAAAGCTGCTAAAAGAAATGCTTTTCAACTACTTAATAAGACTCTGATTTACAGGGCCTGACGAACAAAATGCATGTCTAACAGTACAATGCGAGGAAACAAAGCGTTCCAAAGCTAATCCCTTGCTAATTTTCGGCAGTCAAGTACATAGACGCCCCTTCATTTCCTCTGTTCTTCCTGCTCCTCTGTTAACTGCATGCCATTAAAGTACAAGGCGAAGAACGCAAGTTTCAAACACAAAGCCAAGCCTAAAACTATTTTTTTTTCTTGGGGTGTGGGGTGGGGAGAGCTAAATGCAAAAGGCCAGAATCCTTCATATGTGTTGTGCAAGATGTAACTCTACCAACTTTCACTTAGCGCATCCTGTTAGTGGAAGCCCTGTGCAAGGACTTCCACTTGTGCAAAAGGACTTTCTCTCATTTCCCCCCACAACTACAGAATCCCCTGAAATCGGTTCAGTGGGTGGGGAGAAGGGGAGGCATCGCTCCATCTGACAAGCATAAATGCTTGCGCAGACAGAATGTTAGTAATAGCGCAACAGTGAATACCACCCATAGGATCGGGTTTTTCCAGATCCCAATGAAATCAGTGGGAGTTATGGATACTTCAAATGGTTCAGCCCCCTATTTAGGCCATCCAAGGTTCCTCAAGGGGCGGGCAACATTCTATGCAACAAGCATAATGTTTGCCAATAGTTTGCCATGCTCCAATTGCGTGGGAAGTTTTTATGCCAGTGATTGGATGGGTGGAAGTCTCTTTGGTGGGCTCCACGTGGGGAGCTGAAACTTCTCTTTGAAGCAGTGCTTCTGCAAAATTTGTCTGCATTTCTGGCCACAACTTTTTTTTTTAAGAAAATGGTTAGCAGCTTTGTAGCCTAAGGCATGGCATGCAAGACATGGACAGCAGCAGGCTGTTAGCATTCCAGGTCCAGATGCCCAAGTACTTGGAGCAGAGGCGATGAGAAACAGGGAAGACAGTAGGGTAGAAGAGCAGTCGAACAGCTGAGACAGAAGCAAAGGGAAAGGTTGGGGTTCTAGAGACCCGGTTGCACAGGACTGGGGTGCTTGGGGTTCCTTCCTTCCTAGAACCCAGTGTGTGCTGGTAGTATTCACTTTCCAGCTTAAAATGTCTGCACTTTTCTGACGAGCAGCCACAGTAAGAATTTGGTGTCTGACCTGCAGGGCTCGTTGTAGGAACCTGTTGGTACTCAACACTCAGAATGAATGATAGACCTGGATAAGCTGTTTGGTGGAAAACAGTAGTTTAGCTTTCTTTAATTGTATTGGGAAGCTCTCAATGTCTGTTGCATCTTGTGTTGTTTATATTCTGTTGGAAGCTACCCAGATAGGTGGGGTACAACACATTATTATTATTATTATTATTATTATATTGGTTTGTTGCTTCTGGTTTAACTTTGCGCTTTTATCTTGAAGTTTTATCATGTGAACCACCCTGAGATCTTTTGATGAAGGGTGGTATATAAATATTAATTAATTAATTAATTAATTAAGGTTATTATCTTGAAATTAAATGGATTTTGCCCAAAGGATACACAATCCTATGCAGGCTTTCTTGGGAGTTAAGTCCCACTGAAAGCAACAGGATTTATTTCCAAGTCAGTGTGGCTAGGATCCATATACCAGTGCGTTCCAGTGTTTTGGATCAGGGCCCAAAGCAAACCTGCTGGCTGAGTTTCTTTAATTACATAACCCTTCCCCTACCGTAGCAAGACATGTGCAGTTGGCAATGTCAGCCTGATAAGGCTATTTAGTCTGCTTGTGTTTTCCTTTTCCCTGAAACATGATTCTCAAGTGCATACATTGATGCAGCATACAGCCACAAAGAACACAAACATTTTGTCCCTTTCCCACAAGAAGCGTAATTCATTCCAGACCCCCTTATACGGACAGTAGCACTCTGAACTGCAGTTGAACTCCCAGTGGTGGCTGCTCTTAAACTGCTGTAGTGAAAAGCGAAGGGGAGTCAAATTTAATAAGGAAGAACAGGGGGGAGAGAAGGGGTGGGGAGAAAGGGACAGTCTCTTACAGCTTTCAAAATGCTAACAGCTTCTTTGCTAAGCCACACTGGATATAGCACATCATCATGCAAGATGGATTCAAAGAGGTCGTCTTCATTGTCAGCTTCGAAGGGGGGTTGGCCAGCCATCATTTCGTACATGAGGACACCCAGCGCCCACCAATCAACCGAGGGACCGTATTCCAATTCCTGAAGAATCTGTTACGGAAATCGGGAAAGAAAGAAATGCGTTGAGAGCCTGAGAGAAGCACACTGCCCCTTAGAACAACTGTGAAGTCTAAGGCCCATTGGGAACACGACATATGCCATACATTACCTTTTCAACGAAAGCAATTCTCTATTTGTGCACATGTATAACAAGGTGGAGCCTTGGGCTTGAACACTAGCAGATAAAGGGAGCTTCATCAGTGGCATCACACAGTATTTCAAAGGCCATGACAACATTTGCATAATATTAAAAAGGTAAAGGTAAAGGTACCCCTGCCCGTACGGGCCAGTCTTGCCAGACTCTGGGGTTGTGCGCCCATCTCACTCAAGAGGCCGGGGGCCAGCGCTGTCCGGAGACACTTCCGGGTCACGTGGCCAGCGTGACATCGCTGCTCTGGCGAGCCAGAGCCGCACACGGAAACGCCATTTACCTTCCCGCTAGAAAGCGGTCCCTATTTATCTACTTGCACCCGGGGGTGCTTTCGAACTGCTAGGTTGGCAGGCGCTGGGACCGAGCAACGGGAGCGCACCCTGCTGCGGGGATTCGAACCGCCAACCTTTCGATCGGCAAGCCCTAGGCGCTGAGGCTTTTACCCACAGCACCACCCGCATCCCCTTTGCATAATATTGGCACATGCTAATTAATATGTATATATGCCTCTGCCCAGACGAAGATGGTGAGGGGCTCACCAACAACTGTGCGTTGCTTACAGGGTGGCTGGGTGCGCTGCAAAGTTAAAAACAAACACTTTTTTAAGTTTCCAAAAATGGAGAGAATGGATGCTCTCCTAGCGAGGCTTGCCTTGCACCAACTTTTATCTATTTTTAGGCACCAGGCAAAGCCTTTCCTTTTTCACTCAGGGTTTTAGCCCTTAATTTGAAGGGTTTATAGAACTTGTGGCCTCTTTTAGTGGGGCACAATCTGTAATAAGAACAATGTAGGGTAATTGGGGCCTGGCACAAATGGCCTGGGGCTTAGGCCCCCTGGGTCAGCCTCCAACAATGCCCTTGAGATTCCACCTTCCGCACTGTGCACAGTGTGGACATACATATCTCATTTTCCACATTCCCCACCCATCCCACAGTAGCAGGATGAAGTTATATTCCATGACACTTGATAAGGAAAAGAGTTAAACGATGGAATTACAGTTTACAAGCATTCTGTTCCTAGTATAATAGAAAATTCAATTTGTTTCTTTTTCCTTTTTTTAATAAAAAAGAGCATATATTATGTACTTTGAGACGGCTTATCCACGTGGTGCAACTGACCAGTTACCTCTATGTGCTCATTCTCTGGCTCATGTGTGCCAATGATGGCACAGAAATATTCCTGCGTCAGCTAGAAGTAAACATGTCCCTGGGATTGCAGCGGTGCCTACAATCCCAGTTGCTCTGACAACGTGCCACAGAAATCATTGGAAGGGCTGCAATCCCATCATGGCTGATGGCAAGGGTGACCCCAGGCTTTTGTGAGACTGTTCTCCCAGCCACCAACATGCAGAAACCCCAAAATGGTTGCATGGAGGGGACTGGGATCCTTTGTGCTCAAGCCAGCATTATGGAAGACACTTTCCCATACTTTTAGGCATGAACTGCGATACCTCTGGAGCTATGTAGTCTGGCGTTCCACAAAAGGTAGTAGTCGTTACTCCATTCAAGATCCCTTCCTTACACATCCCAAAGTCAGCCAATTTGCAGTGACCTTCTGCATCCAGAAGAATATTGTCCAGTTTCAGGTCCCTTGAATAATAAAGAAATAGGAGGGTCATTCTGTCATGAAATTCTACTCAATATTGATCCAGAGCAGAACTCCGAAGTATAGTTAGCAGAGAAAAAACTTAAACATGTTGCAGGATTCCGAAAAATAGGCCAGAGGCAATTATATTTCATCCAGCAGAGCTTTACTGCTCCTGAAGGCAAATTAGTATAATGGTCACAAATCCAATACATTCAGGATTGGCACTGTCCAAAAGAAATCCAGTTGCAGCAGACTTAACTTAAACTTACAATAACTTATAATAAGTCTAAACCGTAACACTAAGCATACTATGTACAGAACACCACACCAGGAGGAAGAGAGATAGAAAGTGAAAGTAAAACCAAGGCTCCTTCTGGCCTTACTATTATAGTCAGCATGACCTTGACAGAAGAGATAACAGAACCAGTTTAAGCCAGCTGTACTCAGCTTCTCTGAAGGAATAACCCAAACATCACGAACCTTCTGCTTGTTTCTTTCACACAGAGAAGCTTCCAGAACCCTCTTGGATTAATTAGAATAGGAAAGATCTCTACACATCAGATCTATACTAAGAAATGCAAATTGACATATTCCACCTTAGCAGAAGTCAAGTTTCTTTCATTGTTTAGAAAACTCAGGATACTTTATTCTCATTTAGATCGTGAGTGGGGAATCACCTTCAGCAGCTCATGGGTCACTTCTGGGCAAACTCCCAGAGGCCACACGCCGGCACCACGCTAAACGGAGCCCAATTCTCAAGTGAGCAGCGTGATCAGGGTAAATTGGGACTCTGCTTATGGCAATGTCCTTGCAAAAATACCCTAAAGGATCCTTATCACCGCTGGAAAAACCCTACCCCGTCCCTCGATCCCAAGCTAATTTGGGTGAAAAGGAAAAAAATCTGTTAACACCTTACAGGATTAGACTTTAATGAGGTATGGGGTTAGGAATGGAGCTTCTTGGAACCTGCTCAAAAGGAACAGCCAACTTTCTCACTAACTGACTCTCTTAGTTAACAACTGCTGGGCTCAGGAACACATCCATCTTCCCTTTTACGGGTTTCACTTTACTAATGACAATTTGCCTTTAAATCAGACCTTTCTCAAAGATATAATGCTGGGTAATTTAGAGAACAACTATCCATTAAATCTCTTTTTCTTTTTCTTTTTTGTGGTCTTAGCTTGGAGACCAAAAGAGGGGTCAGCCCAAAACTAGGGAAGGCGAATTCTGTTGAAAACAAACAGCTTGACCAGGAAAACCCCTGGCTTGTGAGAATGAAACAGTGATGTATTAGGCTGTATTTCTTCAAAACCAGTTTGCTGGTATCTCGCAACTGGAGCATTCAGTCAATTTATATTGCTGAGTGCTGTACATTTTCTTTTTGGTGTGGGTTGGGGCAGGGAAAGAACAGAATGAGCTAGGCCTCAAATACCTATCACCACATAAAGAATGTGCAAGTAGGGCTGAGGAGAGGCCTATACAGTAACCTTGATATTGGTTGGCAGTGAGAAACCATTTCTGTCAGGGAACGGTTCTGCCAAGTGTAAGCGAGCCAAAAATATGGGTAGATTGATGCCCTCTCTCACATGCACACTTTCTCTCACACAGAAACAGGCATTCACACACATTGATATTGGCCTGGTTTAGACAACCTTTCCTGGCCTCCTAAACTGTGGCTTATGGAACCGGGAATGAGCTTCAGGATAGGGATGGAAGGCTTTGCCAATTTTAGACCTCCCAGTTTCTCTTCTTTCCAATCATAAATTTGGTCCTCCACATTTTTGCAGCAATTTAAAAAAAATATCAGCCATTTAGTGTGAATTTCTTCTAATAAACACATTTTTATATGCAGTTTTGACTAATGTACATATTTTTGCAAGCAATTTTTCCCGATGTAATGCACTTTTTTCATATTTTCAACAATAAATTCAATTATTCAATTATATTGTCTCATATGCCCAGCTTCCTCTAATATTGCACACATTTCTTTTTATATATATATATATATGAAGCCTTCACTGCAATAGGGATGTATCTACAATTTTTGCTAAGGTATTATTTTATTTTTAAGGTTTGGGCCTGAACTCTCCATTCAAGTTTTCAGAGCGGCTTACAAAAAAAAGTTAAAAAAAACAAAACCCAAATAATACAAATTATATGAATCCAAATTTTCTACCAAATGCATGGGATGCTGCCATGTGGGATGACTTCTTGGTGCATTTCTAATCAAATTGCATTTCTAGATTTCAAGTTAGCCTGCTTTGTACCAAATTCTTCCTTTGGTAGCCCCTCTGTCCCAGCAAGCCTGCCAAGTTTAAATCCGTATAAGATTCCTTTCTCCAAGCTTTGCCCTTAAAAGAAAGAATGCGACTTGTCCTTTTTTACTAACCAGAAAAATATTATGACAGTAAGCTGTTATGCAATTTTTATAAAACAGATAAAATAAACACTTTAGAATAGAGGCAGTGAGGTATAAATTAAAGCTTTTTACTATGCATGGTCTTAATCCTTCCATGCAAAACCGCTAGCAAGCTTTACCTGGAAAAAAAGCCACATGTTGAAAGATGCTGAAAAGATGGTATGACACTCTTACATTTTAGTCAGATGAAGAATGATGGTTGAATGCTTGAAAAACAAGGTCATCGTGTCCTCAGAGGCCAAATATATCTATAGACATATTGTTGTTGAGTTTTGCATTCGTATCAATTGACAAAGTGAATTTGACTTATCAAACAGCACATTGCTTATTTTGTTCAGGTGCTTTCAAGTTCAGGTATGGATAAAATGTCAGGTTAGCATGCAAATGAATTGAAGACTAATGAAACTGGTTTTCAGGAGCAAGATCATCTAGGGAGACTGGAGTATCCAGTTCTTTTGCCCACATTTTCCTCTCCCCCCACTCACACTGGAAAAAGAAAAAGTATTGAAATAATCCCACATCTTATTCAATTACTCTAAAAAACACACAAGATATAACATGGCCACTAATTTTAAGAATAGATGGCACTGTACATGTGTGAAACATTGGTGTTCTTATTTAATAAAGAGGATCTACACTGGCTCCCAAGCATAAGTCCAAGTGTTGGTGCTGACCTTTAAAGCCCTAAATGGCCTCAGTCCTGTATATGTGGAAGGAGCATCTTCACCCCCATCATTCAGCCTGGACACTGAGGTCCAGCTCCAAGGGTCTTCTAGGGGTTCCCTCACTGCGAGAAGTGAAGTTACAGGGAATGAGGCAGAGGGCCTTCTCAGTATTTGTGCCCACCCTCCCACCAGATGACAAACTGATAAACAACCATATGACTTTTAGAAGACACCTGAAGTTTTTAATGCTTGATGTTTTTATATTTTGTTGGCAGCTGCCCAGAGTGGGTGGGGCAACTCGGTCAGATGGGTGGCAAACAAACAAACAACAACAACAACAATAAACAGAGGAGGGGTGCCAAAATGAAACCCATCTGAATCTAGGAATTATTTATTAATCATTTAGGAGTTAGGCCCTACATTGCAACTGCATTGGTGCAGATTCAAGAGAATTAATGCTGTGTGATGCAACTTGAGGTGGATCTACCCAACCCACATTTTTCCAGATTTGATTTTACCACGAGAATCTGCTTTTCTTAAGTCCAGTTTAGCACTTGTAAGCGATGGGACTTCCAAGGAACTTCTTTAGAAAATATTTGTGGTTAGGTAATTGTGATGAGATAATCGGGACTGCTTTTTTTGACTGAAACGCAGAAATGCTCCAGGATTTTGGCAAGGTGACCCCATTTTCATAACCGACAGAAATAAAACAAGAAGATTGCTCATCATTGGTCATTTTGCCAGACCTGAAGAGGACTTCATGGGCAGCATATATCTAAAACATCATGCAAATATTATAATCTACTGCATACACATTGCTCAAGTTATTTAAGAAATATCAAATGGAATTCTACCTAGGGGTAACCTTAAGGGTGGGTTGATAGGAATTAACCAATGCCACCTTCTCAAACAACTCCCCATGAAATACTGGACCCACTACAAAAGTGTGGCTTACAGCCCACCATAAGGGTCACAATCAGAAGTTGCTGAGAAGCCCATCAGAACTGATAGGGTTACACTCCCCCTGTGTCTAGTTCCTGCTTCAGATTATATATTGAGGTCCCCAAGAGAGCAACATCTCTGTGTGACAGCGCCAGCCAGCAAACCAATCTTTTCCCCCATGTTTTAAAATTCCAAGCACACAAGGTTAAGGTGGGTCAAGTTCCACAAATTAAAAATTCCCAGCGTTTGGTAGGTATCTGTTGGTATTCTGTGAATATCCCAGAGGAAGACAGGATTAACTTCTTCTTTTTTTAAGGATAGATTTCTCAGCTGTGTTCTCAAGGGTGTACTTGAAGGGGAGAAGTAAGTAGCTTTTAGCTGTACAACATCCCTCCATTCTCAACAAGTTTCCATTGCAGAAGGATAGACTTTAGGAGGACTCTGTAGTGGGAAGTCTTTCCACGGGCAAATTAATACAGATTACAGTACTGTTATATAACAACAGGCCTTTGTATTATTTATGGAATTTATGTATGTTTGAAATGATGTATCAAGTATGTTTCCCTAATTAGCTTTCTTTCTTATCATTTAAAGCAGCTGCGGGGGTCTCTGGCTTTTACTGGGTGCTGGGAGACAAGGTCTGCAGAACCCTCACCATTCTCTCAATCTAAATGCCCCTTACAAGTTGCATTTTGGGGAAATGCATGTAGCTGTAGTTTTTCTTCCTGTGCAGCTAAAAGCAGCAGTATGAGTGGAGGGAAGGACACTGACTAGAAAAAAATATCATGGATGGAAAGCATTAAAGACCCTTCCACCACTGCTGCTTCTCTGATCAAAATTGGGGCCTTCAGCCACTAGTTTAACACTCTCCTCACAACTGGGAAGATCTGGAGATCTTCGCAGAGAATAGAGGGACAAAGGCATTTTACATCCTCGTTGAAACAAGGTCACCATCCCAATGCTTGTAGACTTCAAACGTGGTAAGAGAAATGTTTAGCAAGAGCTCAAAAACCGCTACTGATGCCCACCAATTGTAGTCTAGAAACAGAGTAGAGGACAACATCACATGGAAACAAATGTTCTGAAAGAAGTCTCTCTTCTTGCAGCCAGTCCCACCTATGGTCTTCCTTAGTGACTAGTTAACTAGGAGGTTACTTTGAAGGTAGGTGCTGGGAGCCCAATACTACTGCTGCTGCTGCTGCTGCTGCTGCTACTACTACTTATTACCTACCCTCCAGCCTAAGTTCCAATGGTGGATGGCAACAATTTAAAAGCCAACATTAAAAACCATTTTAAAACTTGCAATTAAAAAATGGTGGAGGGGGGTTATTGTTTTTGGTTTGTACTCTGTATTTTTTGACTGTACTTATATGCTGTGAACTACCTTAGATTTTCAGATGAAGGACAGTATACAAATGATGGTGATGATATATGCAATCACAAAATATAGGATGGGTTCTGAAAATATAGAGCTCAGGAGTCAAAGGACATTGCTCTCTCCATACTCCATTTTTGTTCTGGACTGGCAGCTCAGGCCAAATGGTACCTCTCAGTAGGTTAGATTTGAGAGTGTCAATTTATGACTTCTGAACGGTAAGATTAAGACTTTTCTGAAGATCTTGATGTTGATCTTATCTGCACAGATTTTTAAATAATTCCTGTCTTGCGCTTTGATCTTGACAGTGAGCATTTTTTTTATTTAAAAAAAACCTAGTTCTGCTACAAATGCTAGCAGTTCTTGCACATTATACTGGTATATATACATTCCTTGATCTCGTATATGCGTATATATTTTTAATGGTTCGTATATGAGATGCATTATTATGCATATAATATTGCATTCATATATACTCCAGGATTCCTAAAACAAGCAGCACATAAACAGATGCATAAAGTAATACATTAAACTGCATAAAAATAATACTAACACATACAAAATGCAGAAACAGAGTACCACATTGGGCTTGGTTCTTTAACATGCATAATACATGTGTTTTTTGCACTTTTTTGCACTTTTTTTGTAAGTCAGGCCTTACAAACACGTACCTAATAATGTGTAAGTGCTCAATTCAAGAGGCAAAGCTCAGCTGGGTTGGAACTGCCAAATTATGTCTAGAAATCAGTTCAAAACTGCAATCACCTTCATTCCTAGCTCCCAAGCTGCCAAGGAGAGTTCAGAAGTCCGTAGCCAATTGTTTAGATTACGTTTAGAATACTCCTCAGTTATGTATTTACCTGATACCAAAGGCCTCGAAAGGGCAATTTTATGGTCTATTGACTAAACAGCAGCTAGTGAAAATTATACAGTTTAATGGATGAATAATGGCTTTTAAAACAATTCCAAACACATGCTGAACAAACAGAATTGGAACAGCTCAGGGGTTTAGGCAGCAGAAGACTACTTCACACTAAAAGGACTGTTTCAGTATGTAGTTACCTAAAGCAATCTGCTATAATGGCCTCTTAATCCTCATTATACTCAGATCTGTACCACGATCTTTTATTCGCACAACACCATGTCCCGCAACTGAGCCTTAAACAAGATGGATCTTGCTCGAATGTAAGGAAAGGCTGGGGAACTCTAAGCAGCTGTAATGTGGAGCCAAGAAGTCTGCAAGTGGACATTTCAATTTGCTTGCTTGGTGGGATTGGCAGGGTCTGTGGCTTCATGAGGAACTTGGGATTGAGACTGAGGTTGGAACTGCCAAATTCTGTCTAGAAATCAGTTCAAAACTGAAATTGCCTTCATTCCTAGCTCCCAAGCTGCCAATGAGAGATCAGAAGTCCATAGCCAATTGTTTAGATTATGTTTAGAATACTCCTCAGTTATGAATTTACCTGATACCAAAGGGGGATCTTCCATTTTCGTTTTCACAGGTACTCATTTTTCTAATCTTAATTTCTGCAAACTATTTTCCGCAATACAAAGCATATTTGTTATTATTTTCACTAATATAGTAACACCTTCCCCTAATACAAGCATAGGCAAACTTGGCTCTCCAGATGTTTTGGGACTACAACTCCCATCATCCCTAGCTAACAGGACCAGTGGTCAGGGATGATGGGAGTTGTAGTCCCAAAACATCTGGAGGACCGAATTTGCCTATGCCTGCCCTAATATATGTATTTTTGTAAAGAGGGACACTTTGTCAGCAGCTGAGAAATTAGCTACTTTTGTCTCCCACTCTCCTTAAACATTTCCAACCCCGCTGGCCAGTAGGCAAACTCATACCTAAGAACTTATTCCTGTGTTTCCTTATTTCCTCTTCCCTCCCAATCTACTCTCCTTTTATGCTGTGTCTTTTTAGATGGCAAGCCTCAGGGTAAGCTCTACCCCTTGTTTGCATTGATCTGCAAACTGCTTTGGGGGCTTCTCCTTTTTTGGCTCAAGAGCAGGATATAATTTCTGTAACTAAATAAATGAATAACATCTATATGTTCCAATCCAGCAATATACTACAAGCTTGTGTGGTCCCCCCCTCCCTACCCCTTTTAGTAAAGTAGAACAACTAAAGAATCTAAAATAATGAACATTTTAAACAGAAGATAAATGCTGTTTCCATACTTCCTCTCTGCGGCTTTAGTTTGCTGTTGTTATCTGACAGAAAGCCTTGGTCCCCTTCCTACAAACTCTGCAGGAAAACGGCTGCCCCCTCAGGAATGTAAACTTGGCATGCTTTTTGGCCGGTTTCTGACTGTCTCTCTCTTTCTCATGATAACAGAAGGCCTACCCCACTATCCCACTGCTAAGGTCAAGGCTCTGCTTACGTTGTATAGGTGACCATTCATGATTAGAAATTCTTCACGTTCTTCCAGTGAAATTATTTTCACCTTTCCAATAAGCCTTTAGCTCAGCAGGGGCTAGGCTCTGTGAGCTGGGAAAACCCTAGTCCAGATTCCATCTAGGCTAGTTCAGATGTAGTGCCCAAACCATGGTTTAGCCAACATGTCTGAATTCCCCATCCTTTATGTTTTCAGCATTGATCATGGTTACAGTGCAGGGGTGGGGATTTTTTCCCCATGATCTGCCTCACAGGCCAAATTTCACAGATGGGGGTGTGGTTTCCACCCACCTGTCAATCACCAGACATCACAAATGATGTCAAATGATTTGGTGCTCTGGAGTTCCTTGGAGCGGGGCTCCCACTGTGGCTGCCCCTCTTCTGTGGAACACCATTCCTGTCAAAATACGACAGGCAGTGGCGTAGCGTGGGTTGTCAGCACCCGGGGCAAGGCAAGTAATTTGCGCCCCCTAACCCATGGATTTGCGCCCCCTAGCCTGTGGATTTGCGCCCCCTAACCCATGGATTTGCCCTAACCCCAGATGTTGCGCCCGGTGCGGCCGGCCCCCCCTGCACCCCCCACGCTACGCCACTGACGACAGGTGCCCATTATCTGTATTTTCCAGAAAACAAATGAAGACACTTTTGTTCCAACATGCATTTTCCAGCTGAAAGAAAAGGTATTTGCCTTAAAGATGTTGATTTTTAAAACTATATTTAGTAATTTCTTCTGTTCAGTTTTAAAAGCCATTTTAGTTGTTTTGTGATATGTATGCAAATCTTCAGTTGTAGAAGCTGTACATCTAAACAGTACAGTGGTACCTCAGGTTAAGTACTTAATTCGTTCTGGAGGTCCGTTCTTAACCTGAAAATGTACTTAACCTGAGGTACCTGAGGTACCACTTTAGCTAATGGGGCCTCCTGCTGGCGCCGCGCCGCCGGAGCACGATTTCTGTTCTCATCCTGAAGCAAAGTTCTTAACCTGAAGCACTATTTCTGGGTTAGCAGAGTCTGTAACCTGAAGCGTATGTAACCTGAAGCATATTTAACCTGAGGTACCACTGTATCAGTATCTGAATGATTTTTTAAAAGAGGGGATATTGCCTAGCGCTCCTTCTAATGTAGGAATAGGTTGTGCAGGAGATGCATATGTAAAAGGAGATTCCTAAACGATGAAGCAAATGATGATTAGTGTTAGCACTGGTGCAAGTGTAATGCTGCACGGTGATTAACGCTGGAAAGGAATTTGCAACGAGAGGAGGAGGAGGGAGAGAATAGAGCGTGAGAGCCTGCAAGGCACTCCCAATGTTTTCTAACGTGGTTTAGAAACTGGGAAATGTTCTGCCTGCCTTAGACCTCGATCATGCTATGCCAGATACCAATATAGAGCCTTCAGCTCATGCCTTCTGCAGCCGGGCAGAGACTTAGGGAGCTAACAAAAAAGCAAAACAAAAGGAGAGCTCCACAGGCAGCGCGAGAAAGCAATGGGTGGTACACTGCGACAGGATGGGCTTTGATATAACAATGTATCTTTTTATGAAAATATTTATGTGAACTGAGAATGTGACTTTTGTTTTCATCGTGGGGATCAGATAAGGCCACTCTCGCATTTGATTTTGTGTTTTAACTAAGAAGAATGCAAGACCTGAGACGGTGCCAGCCAAAAGGTGACATGAACTCAGAGGTGGAGCCCTTTTATCCAAGGCCACAAATGAACCGACCCTTTGAACTGTGGGTAAAATGAGGATACAACTGGACACCCAAGGTCAGCAGCACCACAGTCGCACAGAAAAGACCGGTGTGGCTTGTGGCTAGGGATGGGCAGATCTGTCAGTTCCTTCGTTATTTCATCTTATGTCCAGTTCTTCACATTTGGATACTCACGAAAATTCGCCAGCATTTTAGTGTGAATTTCTTGTATACATTTGTATGCATTTTCCCCTAATATATATGCAATTTCCTCTGCAGCAATGCATTTCTGTATGCAATTTTCACAAATGCATGCATTTTCATGGACACTTTCCTCCAGCATATGCATTACTTAGCTGGAGAACACCATTATTATTATTATTAAAGATTGGCCAGGAGGAGGCTGGAATCCTAAATGGAGGACCGATATGGGATAGGGATGTGTGCTTAACCCCTTATTTTCCTGCTCAAAATCCCCCCTCCCCAATTGCTTTTCTCCATTCAGGAGAAAAGCTATAGGGACTCTAATAGGCGCTTTTCATTAGAAAAGAATAAGTTGCTGCAACGTTACAGATGACTGCAAGGAGCATGTTGCTCGGGTTTGAAAATCCGCTCTCTTAGCCATGTGCAGTGCAGATTATCGCATGCTTATGAGCACGCACCCCCACTACTGTTTCTGCTTCATGCATTCCAGCACTAGCCACTCTGCTCACGGGTGTATCTGCAGCAAACCCCTTTGCTATGTAAAGTGTGAATAGTGCTTTGTGGACTGAACCCTTCGAGTACTTCATGGAAGAAACATAAACCTGCGGCCAACTTCCCTCATTGCAGCCCATTCCATGTACGCCTGCCAAGATTTATCTGAAGTTGTTAAAAGCTGCCAATTTTTGTATGTTGCTTTTTTTTTTAAGGGAAAAGAAGGAGAGGAAGGGTGAAACGACAAGATAAAGTCCTTAATAAACACAGAGATAGTAGGTAAAACTTTCTCAAGTGGCTCCCTGTTTCTAATAATAAATATTTATCCCCGGAAAGCATTCTTCGTGGCATAGCGAAAGATTAGCAACTCGGCCTTTGCTATTGTTCGGGTGGTGATCCGAGGCGGTAAGATGTGAAATTCAAGTTGCCTGCAAAAAGAGGTGCTTCCCGTTAGCGGCCGAGCCCTCGCCCTCCTAGTGAAGAGGAAAGGGCATCATGTACAAAGCCTCGCAAAAACGATTATCCCATATCTGTCAGGCTGGAGACAACTAGGACAAACAAACTCAGGAAGTGGCAGGGAGTTCAGAAACGAGAGGAAATCCATGGCAGAAGGGGGGAAACTGAAGAGATTGCGCTGATCCGAGAACCAAAGTCAACTCTGAGCCACAGCGTGCCAAGCTTTTAGAAGAAGCATTGCTTGTCTTATAATACAAAACTGGCACCCACAGCTGGCGATGGCTGCAGGGACGATTCAGATGTTAACATTCGGAATGATAAACAGCCTCCCCTCCCCCACCCCCTGCATCCCCCCCAAAAGAGAAAGAAAAAAAGTTCTGTGTAAGCAAGCAGAAACAAAACAGCCAATCCGGTTGCTAAGAGACATTGGCCCTCAGCCAAAATCAAACCAAGAGCCTTAAGAATTCTTTATTCCAGACCCGCAAAGAAAGTACCTGTAGATGACGCCATGTTGGTGGAGAAACATGAGTGCCGATGTGACTTCTGCTGCATAGAAGCGGGAGCGGGGCTCGTCAAATTTGCGCGAGCGCTGGATCTGAAACATTAGGTCTCCTCCATTGACATATTCCATGACGAAAAAGAGGCGGTCCTGAAATTCACGAAAATAGTGCTATTTAGCTGATTGCTTCCAGTCGCACAAAGACGCAGCTGTACGTACGTGGCACATTAGGAAATTAGGATCTGCATCCAGAAACGAAAGAAAGGAAAACCTGCATGTTTTAAGCAAGTTGAATGTATGGGTTTAGCTAACGAGCAACAGCAAATCACAGGACCCAAAAAAGTACTTGGAAAAATGATGGGCATTTCTTTAGAATTGCTGCATTTACTGTCCACTTTTGAAAGGTCCAATTTACCAGGTGTACAATTTACCAAGAAATCACGTGGTGTTTCCTTCCACCACGAAAAGTAATTCACGTGAAGATGGTTGCCATGAGCCTTTGGGTTCACAAGCCAAAACAAACAGTTTCCTCACCCTCCCACGATGGTGGAATGGGTCAGGGTTTCACACCCATAAAACCCAAGAACAGATAGAAAAGCCACTCTAAATTCTCATTTACGGAGAGCCTTTTAAGTAGACACAGCAAGGTTCTGTGGGATGGAGGGAGGAGTCTGGAACCAGGGAGTCTGGCAGTCAAAGTCAGGTTCTTTCCTCTCTGTGCCACTATGGCAGCCCTCCAGAAGAGGCAGATGCTAGTATGTGCTGCCCTCAGGCACCATCAGAGGGGTGGTACTGCATATTATAAATAAGCAACAATCAGGTGACAAAAGGGGCAAACCAATAGGATTCCAACTGGTCCTTTAAAGCCTCAGACATTCGCCTGGTTCCTTACTCAACCGTGAAGCTCAATGGGTGACCTTGAACATGAAAAAGCACTGACCAAAGAATACGCTCATTTTAAAAGGGAACTCTTAGACTCAGGGGTTAGCAAACCTTTTCAGAAGGGGGCCGGTCCACTGTCCCTCAGACCTTGTGGGTGGCGGACTATATTTTGAAAATATATATGAACGAATTCCTATGCCCCACAAATAACCCAGAGATGCATTTTAAATAAAAGGACACATTCTACTCATGTTAAAACACTCTGATTCCCGGACCGTCCGTGGGCCGGATTTAGAAGGCGATTGGGCTGGATCTGGGCCCCAGGCCTTAGTTTGCCTACCCATGTCTTAGAGGCAGTTGTGGAAGAACGCTTGAAGTCCAAGGATTAAAAGCACGAATGATTGCTAGTTGCAGGACTGAAGTTTAGGGGTACAGACCAGAGCCCTGAGCATGCAGGGGCTTCCCACCCTCACTCAGGGGAGGAGGGAATTGTTCTGTGCATCCATGGGCATTTTCCTTGGAGTACAGAATTAGAGCCACAAGGTTATGGCCTAAGAGTGCTCAGCAGAAGTAAACAGGACTTCCCTTGTGGGCGGGAGAGTTCCGGACAGCGAGCACATCAGAGCCCCCCCACCAACTGGATCAGGGCCAGTGTCAAGATATCTGGGAAGAATGCTGAGGAGGAGGTTGGGATGAATATAGCCAGCCAGCAGATAAGTGGAGCCTAAGTCATGGAAGCATATAGGCCAGGGGTCAGCAAACTTTTAAAGCAGGGGGCCGGTCCACTGTCCCTCAGACCTTGTGGGGGGCCCGGACTATATTTTTTGGGGGGAATGAACAAATTCCTATGCCCCACAAATAACCCAGAGATGCATTTTAAATAAAAGGACACATTCTACTCATGTAAAAACATGCTGATTTCCGGACCATCCGTGGGCCGGATTTAGAAGCCGATTGAGCCGGATCGGGCCCCTGGGCCTTAGTTGTTCCTACCCATGATATAAACCATGGTTGATAATGAGACAATTTTATAATGGACTAGCAAGGCCTACTGCCAGAGATTTGGACAACTATTTAAAACCAGCATGGGGAAAAAATCAGGCTTTCCGGGCAGCAGACACACTTTTCCTCTTCTGCCCATTTTCTACATATTTGCTCTTGCCTCTTGCCTCTGCTCCTCTCAGCATCCCAACCTTCGCCTTCCCCTTGCGTCCATGAGTTGGCTGTCTTCTTATACCTATGGCTGCTCTTTTCCTAGTCCTCTTGACTCCTCCTTCCCTAGTCCCTATAGGCCAGCCTTGCCCATCAGTAGGATATCAGCAGCTCAGCCAAAGGCAGCCCTAAAATCTACACCTCTTTGATGTCAGGGCAGTTCAGCCAATCACTATCACTGCAGACCACACCTGTACCACTTGTGATCCAGCAAGCTGAATGCAACTCCTCAGAGGCTCAATATTAACCCTCCATCTTCTACTGTCTGCCTGGCACTGCCGAAAAGCTCAGGATGGTTGTGCCTCTGGGCCACAAAACAAGGCTGAGAGGCTCACAGTAAAGGCCTGATTTGGCTTGGTAGCAACAACAACAGACAAGTTTTCCAGGCCATTTCCAGCCCCAACTCTTTTGTCTCCTTGATTTTAAAATAGCTGGTTGTAATGTGACAGTAAAAAACACACAACCAAAAACAGAAGGAAAACAGTTTTAAATAAAATTAATTACTTATCAGGGTGCATTGGCTTTACAGAGAACATTTTCTTGTTCTCATTTCAGACTTGCCAAAAGGGGGATTAATCTGCAATTATTTTGTTTGTGAACTTTCCTCTTATTGTCTTATTATGCAATTCAGGAGTTCCCAGGGCTGCTTTACAGTACAGTGTTAAAAAATGACCACAATTTTGAACTTAAATGATACTTGGACGTATGTTATGAGGAGGTCTTCATCAATACAGTACACAAATGAAATATGCCACTTTCCACCAAAAAAAGTACATTTATATTTTTTTCAGGCATTTATAAAATATTTTGAGTGCTGGTGTAATTTTTCCTGAAATCCTCATCCTCTTATTGAGCTCTGTGTAAAATTTCAAAGAGATCTGTGTAAAATTTCAAAGAGATCTGATCATTGGTTATGGAGAAATATATATATATATATATATATGCAGGTTTTGGTGTCCTCGGGTGTCTTCCCGTGTAAAAGTTGGGG